>CM035137.1:22991087-24191087 GCA_020205605.1 Panax ginseng | reverse complement strand
TAAGGTCCGGAACTATAGTCAAATTTGCTCTGAAGTGACTGTTGTGTAAATGGCAAGCCGAAAACGCGAATCTAGCCACCCCAAACGTCGATCCATATAACTTTTGTCCCAATTCCTACAAAACAATATAAAACATGCATGAATAGACACAAACACATAAAAACATCCTAAAAGACTTGAGAACAATAATAAATTAAGCCCAAATGTATCCAATTCATGTGTATAAAACTCACTCATCAATTACCCACAACTATAACATTATATCAAATTCACAACATAATATAAAAAAAATATTTCGAGAAAATTAAATATTTATTCATAAAATCTGGGGTCTCACAATCTCCCCTTCTTAAGAAATTTCGCCCTCGAAATTAGAGTACGTACCTGGTATATCGAAGAGGTAAGGATATCTTGATTTCATTTCAGATTCTAACTCCCAGGTCATTTCTCAACATCGTGGTTTCTCCACAAAACTTTGACTTGAGGTATAACCTTGGAGCGTAAAATATGATCCTTCTTATCCAAGATTTGAATAGGAACCTCTTCATACGTTAAATCTTCCGCTATTTCGTCTAGTTCTAACTCAATAATGTGGTTCGGGTCTTTCACATATTTACGTAACATGGATATGTGAAAAACGTTATGAACACGAGACATACTTGGCGATAAAACGAGTCTATAGGCCATAGTTCCTACTCGATCGAGGATTAAAAATGGGCCAATGAATCGAGGATTGAGCTTTTCTCTCTTTCCAAATCTTGTAATTCCTTTCCATGGAGCAACACGTAACAACACATGATCTCCTATATCGAATTCCACGTCCTTTCGATGAAGATCAGCATAAATCTTTTGTCGATCTTGTGAGGTTTTTATACGTTGTCGGATCGTTTGAATCTTTTTCGTAGTCATACGTACCAACTTCGGTCCCAACAACGTTGCTTCACCCACCTCATCCCAGCATACTGGAGAACGACACTTTCTTCCATACAACGCCTCGAATGGAGTCATGCCAATACTTGCTTGATAACTGTTGTTGTAGGAAAACTCCACCAATGGTAAGAACTTGTCCCAACTTCCCTTGAAGTCAAGGACACAAAGTCTTAATAAATCTTCTAGAGTTTGAAAAGTCCTATCTGATTGTTCTTCCGTTTGAGGATGATATGCCGAACTAAATCGTAAATACGTGCCCATAGCTTTTTGCAAACTAACCCAAAATCGTGAAGTGAATCTTGGGTCTCGATCAAAAACTATGGATACTGGCATACCATGCAGTCTTACAATCTCGTTTATATACATACGAGCTAGATGTTCAAGTGTATAAGTTTCTCGTATTGGTAAGAAATGAGCAGACTTGGTCAATCTATCAACAATGACCCAAATTGCATCAATGCCTTGAGAAACCTTGGGAAGACCAGTAACAAAATCCATGGTAATGTGCTTCCACTTACATTCTAGAATTTCAAGTGGTTGTAATGGACCTTTTGGTACTTGATACTCCGCCTTGACTCGTTGACAAGTTAGACACCTTGAGATAAACAACGCTATCTCTATCTTCATATTGCTCCACCAAAATGTATGACGAAGATCACGATACATTTTAGTACTCCCAAGATGGATTGCAAACGGTGTGTTGTGAGCCTCCACCATGATTTTATACGTTAACTCAGGATCGTTAGGAACACAAAGTCTGGAGTTGACTCGAAGTATTCCTTTATCATCGATTCTTGCTTCCGGCATAGCACCTTCTTGCACTTTCTTCCTCATACGCATCGACCTCCAGTGCATAGTTTGAATGACTTTTAACTTTATCAATTAAAGTCGGTTCTACTCGTATAATCGCCATCATCATCGCGGGTCCTCAGAGTCTTTATCTCTATCTCCATTCTTTGCAAGTCACACAAAATGGGTCTTTACGACAAAAACGCAAAGCAGCACTTGTGCCGCGTATATGATATTCTACTTAATGCGTCACCTACCACGTTAAACTTTTCGAGATGGTATTGGATGGTATGATCATAATCTTTCAATAGTTCAAGCCAACGTCGTTGTCGCATGTTGAGTTCCTTTTGAGTGAAGAAATATTTGAGGCTTTTATGATCCGTAAAGATCTCCACTTTCTCCCCATAGAAGTAATGCCTCCAAATCTTTAGTGCGAAGACAACAACTGCCAACTCTAGATCATGAGTAGGATAATTCATCTCATATTCTTTGAATTGTCGAGAGGCATAAGCCATGACTTTCCCATGTTGCATGAGAACACATCCTAACCCTTTGCCTGAAGCATCACTGTATATGACAAATCCCTCCGAGCCAGATGGTATTGTCAGAACATGTGCTGAAATGAGTCTCCTCTTGAGTTCTTGAAAACTCTTCTCACATTCCTCGCTCCAACCGAACTTTGTATCTTTCCGAGTCAGCTGAGTTAGTGGAGTAGCGATTCGAGAAAATCCTTCCACGAATCTCCGATAATAACCAAATTTAAACCGAGAAAGCTACGTCTTGGCCACCGATTTAGGTTGCTCCCAGCTTTGAATAGCTTCAATCTTTGCTGGGTCAACAGATATCCCATGACTTGATACCACGTGCCCAAGGAATGCCACTTCCTTAAACCAGAACTCGCATTTCTTCAACTTGGCATAAAGCTTATATTCACGAAGCTTTTGGAGTATCAGCCTCAAATGTTGCTCATGATCTTCATGGGTTTTGGAATATATGAGGATGTCATCAATAAAGACGACCACAAAGTGATCCAAATATTCCTTAAATACTCGGTTCATCATATCCATTAAGGCAGCAGGAGCATTAGTCAATCCAAAGGACATGACTAGGAATTCATAGTGCTCGTACCGAGTTCTGAAAGCCGTCTTTGGAATGTCATCGGTTCTAATCTTCAATTGGTGATATTCGGAACGAAGACCAATCTTTGAAAAGAATTTGGTGCCTTGCAACTGGTCAAACAGATCATCAATACGTGGCAATGGGTACCTATTTTTGATGGTGACATGATTCAACTCCCGATAATCAATACAAAATCGCATACTCCCATCTTTCTTTTTCACGAATAGAACAGGAGCACCCCAAGGAGAAGTACTAGGACGAATAAAGCTAATGTCTAACAATTCCTGCAGTTGGATCTTTAACTCCTGAAGTTCAATAGGAGCCATTTGATATGGGGCTTTGGAAATGGGTTTTGTACCGGGTTCAAGGTCGATACAAAATTCAATTTCACGCTCTAAAGGTAGGCCAAGAAGTTCTTCAGGGAATACATCATAAAATTCATTAACAATAGAGACATCATTCAAAACTGACGTATTTTTGTTTAGATCCGTGACATGAGCTAAGAAAGCTTGACATCCATTTTTCAATAAACGAATAGCTTTATGGCTTGAGATGACAGTGATTGATTTTAATGGCTTGGTTGCTTGAATTGGTATAATAGGTTGGTTAGGAATATGAAAGATAACAACCCTATGAAAACAATCAATTTTTGCATGATGTGTAGTTAACCAATCAATCCCCTAGAATTACATCAAATGCAAGTATTTTCAGTGAAATAAGATCGACAGGTAACATGCGGGTGCCGATTTGAACTAAACAAGACTTATAAACCGTGGAGGTAATGAAGGTTTCTCCCAACGGAGTTTCAACAGATAAATCAAAGTCCAATCTCTCCGAAGTCAAATTTAAACTTTGAGCGCAAGTAGGAGAAATGAAAGAGTGGGTAGAACCAGTATCGAATAAAGTATAAACTTCACTAGAGTTTATGATAAGCTTACCCGTAATGACCTCGTTCGGGTTCCTTGCTTTCTGAGAGGTCACAACAAACGCTTTCCCTTGCACTACCGGCTTTAACTTTTCTGGGACGGCCTTTAGTGCTTCCATCCTAGCTGAACTTGTCTTCGGTGAACGACAAAATCGGGCTAGTTGACCTTCTCTTCCACAATTATAACATGCTTTGGACGGCATCGCGCAGTTTGGACTGATGTGTCCCTCTCCTCCACATTTGAAGCATATAATAGGTGGTCGTTCTCCTTTTTCTAGCACAATCTTTAAGCAAGGTTGACGCTCTTTCCATCATTATTGAATCTCCTCTTCTTGAAATGTCCATTCTTCTTTGTTTTGGCCTTGATTACCACCGAAGTGGTTACCATTTCGCCCGTTGATTCCTCCACGCTTGTTGTCACCGCTTCATGGATCGCTTCTCACCGGTATTATCATTTTGCCACCGCTTCTTTTTGGTTGGGTTGACTCATTATCACTCTCTAATAACTGAGCCCTATTAACAACATCTGAATACAAACATAGTTTATGAGATATAAGATATTGACGTATCTCGGGTTTCAAACCTCATAAAAACATTCGTGTCATTCTCTCCTCATTATCAACCAAATGGGACGCAAATCGGGACAACTCGGCAAACTTGGCTTCGTACTGTGACACGGTCATGTTATTTTGCTCCAACTTGATGAACTCTACCTCTTTCATGTGACGAATACTTTCGGAAAGTACTTGTCGTTGAATGCAGTTCTGAACTTCTCCCAAGACATCTTCGGTCACGGCGGAGTTGAGTACGCGTTTCTGATTCCCACCAAGAATCTGCCTCGCACAACATGAAGGTGGCAAAGGAACCTTTTGCTCCTCCGAGCATCCCAAGACATCAAATATCTTGTTGATCTGCTTAATCCACGTTTACGCTTTTAAGTGGTTTTGGCTCTCCAAAGAACTCCGGTGGTCCCAGTTCCTTAAACTGCTTGGCGGTGACCATCCGAGAGTTGCAAGTGTTTCCACCTGCATTTTGGACAGGAGCCGCTCTCGCCTGTTGTTGCATGAATTGCATGAAGCCTCGGAACATTCCATCGTTCATCATTTGGTCAGTGTTATTATTTTCCTGAGAATTGTCGCCTTCCTGATGTACATTATCCTGACTATTGATCTGTGGAGACTCAACGGTCTCCTATGCTCCATTGATGTTCTCAACATTCTCGGATGTCATTTTCAGATACTGCCACAAAATAAGGGTTAATAAACGTATCACATATTATCCCTATACACTGACCAACCAATTAAATAACAAAATAAACTTAGGTAGGTCATACTAGCGAAAGAATTCTCCGTCTCTCCCCTCCTAGTTCTTATCTCACATCTTAGCCAGGATCATATCCCTAGCTTTGATATTAACCGTGATTTACCCCAAAATAGGTATACATCACCCATCTTGAGTCGCCAATACATGGTACAAAATTTCAAATACAACTTAATTATACAACAAATGTAAAAACACAACAAAATACATCTTTGAGTTTTAATACAAATATTGCCTTCTGGCATAATATCCTCTCTCGAATAAGTCCTCAATACATTTATTGTCACACTATTTAACAGAATAGTGAGGACTACTAGCTAACACTATCATCCAGAACATCACTCCGTTCCCCGACTCGTCCCAGCTATGTTCTCATTTCCTGAATAGAACAATGAAAGAAAGGGTAAGCTCAACTAGCCCAACAAGAAATATTATGACTAGGATAATGCAGAATAAATTATCATTAGTCCTCAACAATGTTAAACTGATAAAATACAATAGACATCAAGTTTAACTGCAGCGGAACAAGCAATCCATTAAAAGAGTCAAGTAGAGAATAAAATCTACTATCTTTTATATTTTAAAAGGTTTTTCATCACTTTTATCATTTGAGACTCGACAATAAATAATCCACATCATCCTCGCACTACTACCAAGGATATTCATTAGGGTCAATACCACAAATTACATGCACTTTCTGAAAAGCGAAGGATATTTATGTATTCATCAATGGTCATGATCATGCCAACAATCATCCATCAATGCACTACGGACCAATGAGGACTTTTATCACATCATTTGTAACATTACGGTCCATGATTACACCAAATAATTCTGGTCATAATCATACCAAGTCCATCTATGCACTACTGAGGCACAAAATGACTTTCAAAAAAATATAAACATGAGGATGATGACAATGATATAAGAATTCAATAAAACAAGTTCAAGAATTAAGTTATTCAGGAACTAATAACGTCCAAATTGTCAATATGATCTTTGCTTTGTAGAGTAAAATTCAAAAATGCTCGGAAGAATATTTCCATGAAAATACTAGATGAAGTGCAAATATCGAGGATATTCCACTAATTTCATGGAGTATAAAGTCAAAATTTTAATCAACCGAGAATAATAAGGAATGGAATAACAATGAAATTACCATGCATGCGGTGCTTCAGATAGACAAGTTATTCTAACGTAATAATAATAATTGGAATCAAGTCGGTGAAAATCACACAAGCAAGGATGTTCCAACGAGTAATAATAAAGAATGGAATAACAACAGAAATCACCATGCATGCGGTGCTTGATGCGTGAGGCGGAGTTATTCCAATGAATAATAAATACGAGAATAATAAAGATTTTAACCAGTCCTGTAAAACACACGAGACAAGATATTTCAATGTAATAATAAAAGATGTAACCGTGTCCCAAGCAAAGCAGAAAAAGGATGTTCCAACAGAATAATAAAGACAGAATAATAAAAGAATGTCACCAAGTAGAGGGTATTCCGCGTATACAAGTTATTCCAACAGAATAATAAAGAAATGGAATAACAGAAGTTCTCTTCTTGAATACAAAAGAATAATATCCCTTACCGTAAAAGAAACTAGATAAAGGAAAAGAAAGTTAGCAGACTTCTCTTCTTATTTCTCTCTAGAGTTCAGTGAATTCGTAAGAAAATAATGAAGGAATGAGTTTCTATTTATAGAAGAATGGACTACATAGTAACTAATTCATGAACGATCCAGATTGATTTACTTTTAATCGGACGGTCCATATTTAAAGCAAAATCTTTTAAATAAAATATATTATATATATATAATAATAATAATACTCCCTCCGTATAAACCAAATATTCCCCCCCCCCCACCCACCCACCCACCCACCCCCAAAATGACAACTTTGAAAAAACACTTCCAACCATTCAATTTTCAATACCGTGGGCCCCACATGTTCCCCTCCCCCCAATATGTCATAATCACAGGGTCCCATTACATTTAAATAACTGAACCTGCCGACTTCACTCTTCATGCTCCGATGGACTCATCCGATAAGCAGCTTGATTACCAATAATGTTGAAAAATAGGTAAATGGGGGTCTAAATAATACGCCAAATTTACAACAACTACCTCATAAAAATCCTTTCAATATTTTTAACAACATTTATAATTATTATTATAATTCACAATATTAATAGACCAGGTCGTTCCCAGGAAAGAGGAGGCTTTCCAATAAGGATTTCTCCTGTTGGCGCCCAATTAGGTGACCAAACCTCTCCTGGCGTAACTTCTGACATCGTTAATATTGCAATTTATAATATTAATAACTCTCATCATTTCAATTATTGATTTAATAATATATAAAATATCGACAATAATTGAATCAAATAACGTAAGATATTATGCAACAATTACTACAAAGAATAATTGAACAAAACCGGTGAAACACTTCTCACGTAATCATTAATAATCAATACTGGTGTGATCTTTATGCAACCACGCCAGACATCGTATTCTTTGTACTTTTACTACCGAGTAGTTCAACACTATTAACGGTAAAACTTCCGCCGTTATTTTCATAAAATATTTGTGTCATTTTCTCGATCCGAATGATAATTCCGTTGTGGGGTCCACTAATGATTGTCTTGGTCGTCGTCATTTAATATTTTCCACAAAAAAGAATATTCCCTGACCAATCGAATATAATATAACAACTTGCATACTTTACAAAATTTATAAATATTACCCACAACTATAACATTATATCAAATTCACACCATAATATAAAAAAAATATTTCAAAAAAATTAAATATTTATTCATAAAATCTGGGGTCTCACAGTGAGGACTACTAAAACAACCATATGGACCGTCAATCCATTCCCCCACTAGTCCCAGCTATATTCTCATTTCCTGAAGAGAACAATGAAAGAAGAGGGTGAGCTTAACTAGCCCAGTAAAAAATATTATGACTAAGATAATGTAGAATAAATTATTCTTAGCCTTCAACAGTATAACAACTGATAGAATATAATAGACAACAAATTTTAGATTAAAAACTGCAGGGGAATAAGCAATCCATTAGAAGAGTCAAGTAGAGCATGATATCAACTATCTTCTATGATTTAAAAAGTTTATCATCAATTTTATCGCTGAGACTCAGTTTAATAAATAATCCGCATCACTGAATTATCCATACACTACGGGCCAATGATATTCATTAGTATCACGACTACTAATTATTCATGCACTGCGGGCCAAGGATATTCGTGTTTTCATCAACGACCATGATTACGCCATAAAACAATTCATCTTTGTACCATTGGCCGAATAAAACCCATGGTCATGATCATACCAAAAATTGTTCATCAATGCACTACGGGCCAATGAGGACTTTTACCACATTATTTGTGTGACGCCCCCAAAATAGGTATACATCACCCATTCTGAGTTGTCAATACATGGTACAGAAACAACTACAACTTTATTATTACAACAGTAAAACTGTGAGTTTAATTACAAATATTATCTTCTAAACAATATCTATACCCAAATAAATTATCATCACAATTATTTATACATTATTTTACAAAAATAGTGAGGACTACTAAACAACTCTCTCTAGAACCTTCATTCCATACCCCGACTAGTACTCGCTACATTCTCGCCTCCTGATAAGAAAAATGGAACAAAAAAAAAAGGGTGAGATCAACTAGCCCAGTAAAGAATATTATGACTAAGATAATATACAACAAATTATCGTTAGTCTTCAACAGGGAAAAATCTAATAGAATACAATAGACAACAAGTTTTAAATCAATATTCGCAGCGGAAATAATAATTCATTAGAAGAGTTAAGTAAAGAATGCAAACTACTATCTTCTATGTATGAATTTAAAAGTTCATCGTCTATCTTTTATCCCTGTAACATCAATCAATATATATCTGGAATCAAATATTCATCTTCGCACTACTGTGCCAAAGATATTCATCACCGGTCATGTTCATCTAAACACTGCTCATCTTTTGCACTACGGGCCAAAGATATTCATCGAAATCATTCATCTTTTGCACTACAGGGCCAAAGATATTCAATAATATCATCATTTAAGACCGAGGATGATGAAAATATTTTTAAAAAACGAATCCAAAGGAAACAAAATGACAAGGATTAAGGATTAAGGATTCGTACTTTGTTTTATCCATGTTCAAAAATACCTCAAAAATAATCATAGTGGTGTAAAATTCAAGAATGATCAAAACATGGATACAATCAAAGCTAGTATCCGAATAGATATTTTTGACGAAAAGGAAAATTTTTATTTTTTGATGAATAGTCTTAGTATTCGTGAATAATCAGAGTATCGTGAATAAGGTCGTATATGTAAATAGTAACTCCCAACACTAAAAGTTCTAAATTTGATTAAAAGTTCAGATCAATACTTGGCATAATGATATTAGAATAAATAATATCATTAAAAAATATTCCTTACCTCGAAAGATCGATCTTAATTTGAAACACCTGATATAAAGCATGACTTGAACTTGCATCGTATAACAATACTCAAAATATACTCAAAATACTCACAAGAATAAACTCGATAATATAGAGAGAAAACTTGATTTACGGTGTGATTTTCAATTCTAACCTAAGCACCCTATTTATAGGAAAATGCTTAGAACACCAAAGTAGAAAATTTAATATTCTATTAATATATATAAAAATTTTCGTACGCACACTCTTATAAACTGAAATCAGCTCATTTCAACAACCAACCAAGCCCACCAAACATATCAAAAACGTTTTTCTAATTTAAATTATTTTAAACTTCCAAAAATTAATTATTTCGGATCTTCGGAACTTCAATAATTCATAATAAATAGCCCTTTTATCAGAAAATTCAAATCTCGCGTGTTTTTATAGGAAATTCAATTCTTTACAACTTTACAGAAGAAATTTTTACCAAATTCCAAACAAAAATTGACTAAAATTCACAAACGGGCGATTTTACAAGCTATAATCAAATTTCAGTCAAGAAATGGGGTCCACCGACACATAAAACATGCTTTAAATATTTTTGGTAACAAAAATACTCCTCCACATATACTCATATATCCCACATTCATCGTAAAAAAAATATCATTATTATTATATTATTAAAATATAATAATATATTTAAATAATTATTTTATCGAAAAAGATAAAATTTTAATTTTCAACAATTGTCACATTAAAAATTTTCTCCATCTATATCCGCATAAAATCAATATTTTCCTCATCATATGAATCAATAATTAATTATTCACAAATAATATTACGAGAATCACAATATTGACAACCAGGCGGTTCAGGAAAGAGGAGCTTTCTAATAAAATTTCTCCTTCTTTGGCAGCATGATTAAGTGACCAAACCTCTCCTGTATGTAAACTTTCTAGACATTGCCAATAATGTTATCTAATAATATTATTTAGATAATATGAATTATTTCTTTGATAATGAAAATCTTGTGTAATGACAATTATTGAACAACGAATATAAAATATCAACGCAATAATTATTAAATCAATAAAATCTTGAACAATAATTCTTTCAGAACCATTATTGAGTAGTGCCTTCTTCACGTAAGAATCAATAATTGGTGCAATACTGCAAAGCTTCTGTGTTT
The DNA here is from genome assembly GCA_020205605.1 of Panax ginseng. Classification (NCBI taxonomy): domain Eukaryota; kingdom Viridiplantae; phylum Streptophyta; class Magnoliopsida; order Apiales; family Araliaceae; genus Panax; species Panax ginseng. The sequence goes on along the minus strand of CM035137.1, from coordinate 24,180,337 downwards.
TAACCACCGAGTATTTTTAACAATTATAATTGTGAATAACTACGCCGTTATTTTTAAACAACTTATATTTGTCGCTTTCTTCATTCAATCGTTTTCCGTTATGGGGCCCACAAAAGATCATACCCCACAAAAAGACTCTGGCAAGTGCATTTAATATTCCCCGACAACAAGAATATTCCACGGCCAAACGAATATTCTCCGACAACAATGAATATTTTATAACCACTTGTTTATTTTGAAATATTTGTGTATTTTACCCATAACTATCCACATTAATCAAATCAACCCTTACTATTCAAAATAATAATTAGAGGAAATTAAATTTCATTTATTAATTATTTGGGGTCTTACAATTTGTAACATTACGGTCATAATTATACCGAATAATCACTGGTCATAATCATACCAAGTCTATCCGTGCACTACGACTATAGATAACTTTCATCATAATATAAGCATGAGGATGATGACAATGATATAAAAATTCAATCAAACGAGATCAAGGATAAATATTAAAGACTTTAAATTTATCCAAAGTTTAAAAACGTTCAAATGGTCAACACGATACTGCTTTGTGGAGTAAAATTCAAGAATAATAATGTATCAGAAATGATTTGGACAGTAAAAAAATCAATTTTTTCCATAAATAGTACCCCGGGTGAATAGTACCCAAGTGAATAGTACTCTGTGAATAGTACTTCAGGAATAGTAACCCCGTGAATAGTACTCCGACATTAACATGTTAAAACTTATCAAGAATGTTCAGAATAATATTTCCATGAAAAAGATACTGGATGAAGCGCAAATATCAAGGATATTCTACTAATTTCATGGAGTATAGAAGCTAAAACTTTAACAAAATGAATGTAGAATTCGAAATCTGAAACGAAATATTATTACTTACATACTACAGAGTATGAAAAAAATATTATTTCATACGAATATTGAACAAAAATAATATCCCTTACCTTAAAAACAAGAGTATTCCGACTAGTAGTGCAGAGATATTCTTGAAGAAAACTTGAACTATTTTCTACGCTCAAAGCTTTCTAAAACTCGAAAGAAATACGCTCAATATTATAGAAGAAGAATTCTCTGATTCTGGTGTGATTTTCAATTTTAACTAAGCATCCCATTTATAGGAGAATGAAAATGATAATATTTGAATTTAGAAATCGCAAACTGCACAATGACGATAACGAGCACGCAAAAAAAAATTGGCTAAATTTTTTACAGACACTATGTAAATACTATGCATAATAAAATATAATATATTCTATTTTTCATAAAAAAAATAAAACTTATAATAATAATAATAATAATCCAACACCCTCCATAATAATCCAACACCACTTCATTTTATCACACGTGGGCTCCACATGTGGCCCCACCTTTATTATATAAAAATATATTGAATAATTTTTTACCGATTATTTTGAAAAATGGATAAATAAGGGTCTATAAAATAAGCAACATTTACAATAAATATTTCATAAAAATTCTCTTGATATTTTTAACAACATTTATTCATCATTATTATAACTCACAATATTAACAACTAGATCATTCCCAAGAAAGAGTGAATTTTCCCATAAGGATTTCTCCCTATTGGCGCGCAATTAGGTGACCAAACCCCTTTCCTCGACATAACTTTTAGACATTATTTATTATGGAGATAATAAAATGAATAACGTGTCATCTCAATTATTGATTTAATAATATAAAATATTATAATAATAATTGAATCAAATAACGTGAGATCTTATCACGCAGAATTCATCAGTAGAATAATTAAATAAAACTGAGTGACTTCTCACGTAAGCATCAATAATCAATATCGTGTGCTACTATGCAACTACGCGTATTACTGTACTTTATCATTGGGTATTTCAACAGTTAACGGTAAAACTTTCGCCGTTATTTTTATAAAAAGATATTTTTGTCGTCTTCTCATTCCGACAGTAATTTCGTTGTGGGGTCCACCAATGATTGCGCCGTTGTACGAATATTTCCTGAGAAAATGAATATTCCCGACCAATCAAATATTTTATAATAACTTGCATACTTTTCAAAATTTATAAATACTATCCACAACTATAATATTTTATCAAATTCACATCTTAATATCAAAAAAAAATATTTTGAGAAAATTAAATCTTTATTCATCAAAAGTCGGGGTCTTACAAAAATAAATAAGAAAAGAACATAATAATATTTAGAGTTCAAAAGAAATACCACATAGGTACTTTAAACCCAAAGCTCTAATGTGACGCACCCAAAACAGGTATACATCACCTATTCTGAGTCACCAAATATATGGTACAGAATACAAATACAATCTTAAATATACAACATGAAATACATGAGTTTTAATACAAATATTGTCTTCAGATGATATTCAAGCTCAAAATAAGTCCTCAATACATTTATTAACACACTATTTCATAGAATAGTGAGGACTACTAATCTTTCATATGGACCGATCACTCCGTTCCCGACTAATCCTCGCTACGTTCTCATTTCACAGAAGAATAATGAAAGTAAAAGGGTGAACTCAACTAGCCCAGTAAGAAATATTATGACTAAGATAATACAGAATAAATTATCGTTAGCCTTCAACAGTGTTAAACTGATACAATATAACAAACATCAAGTTTAACTGCAGCGGAATAAGGAATCTATTAAAAGAGTCAAGTAGATAATAAAATCTAATATATTCTATGATTTAAAAGGTTTTTGGTGACTTTTATTGCTGAGACTCAACTTAATAAATAAACCACATCATCCCTGCACTACGGGCCAAGGATATTCGTGTATTCATCAATGGTCATGATCATGCCAACAACTATCCATCAATGCACTACGGGCCAATGAGGACTTTACCACATCATTTGTAACATTACGGTCATGATTATACTGAATAATCCCTTGTCATAATCATACCAAGTCCATCTTATGCACTACAGGCCACAGATGACTTTCAACATAATATAAACATGAGAATGATGACAATGATATAAGAATTCAATAAAACAAGTTCAAGAATTAATTTATCTAGGAACCAATAACGTCCAAATTATCAACATGATACTGCTTTGTGGAGTAAAATTCAAGAATGCTCAGAAGAATATTCCCATGAAAAAAGATACTGGATGAAGTGCAAATATCAGAGATATTCCACTAATTTCATGGAGTATAAAATCCAAAACTTTAACCAACTGAGTATACTAGAATATATGAAACTGGAAATGGATTTTCTCCCGCCATGCAGTAATCCACGATATCTGAGATCATTTCTATAATTTAATAAGGAATGAATACAAAGAATCATTGACCATGCATGTGGTAATCCACATGTATGTGTTATTCCAATGTAATAATAAAGAATGGAATAACGTAAGAATTCACCATGCGTGTGATAAATCGCACGCATAAAGTTATTCCCAAATGTAATAATAAATAATGGAACCGTGTCACGCCGTAACGCATGTATGTGAGGATATTCCGGCGTAATAATAAAGAATCGCACAGACAGGATATTCCGACATAATAATAAAGAATGGAACCAGGTCATTCATAAACGCATAGACAAGATATTCCAATAGAATAATAAAGAATGGAATAACAGAAGAATTTCACCATGTATGTGGTATCAGATGGCATATAAAGTTATTCCAACATAATAATGAAGAATGGAATAATGTAAGAATTTCACCAAGTATAGGGTAGTCGCGTATCTGAGTTATTCAAATGTAATAATAAAGAATGGAATAATAGAAGTTCTATTCATGAATACAAAATAAATAATACCCCTTACCTTAGAAGAAACTGGATATAGGAGTAGTGAAGTAGCAGAATACTTTTCTTCTTTCTCTCTATAGTTTCTCAATCTAGAGTTTTAGTGAATTCATAAGAAATAATGAAGGAATGAGCTTTTATTTATAGGAGAATGGACTGAATAGTAACTAATTCATGAACGGTCCAGATTGATTTACTTTTAAACGGGCGGTCCATATTAATTTACTATGCAGTATTAATAAAATATTATAATAAAATAAAATCTTTTAAATAAACTATAATATATTCTATTTATAATCTAATAAAACGAATAACTTTATAAAAGTATTATGTTTTATATAAAAAGATTTTACTATGCAGACACTATGCAAATACTATGCATAATAGAATATTATATATTATTTATAGTCTAATAAACGAATAACTTTATAAAAGTATTCTGCTTTTATATAAAAAGATAAACATTATCGCGAGTATTTATCGTAATAGAATATTATATATTCTATTTATAGTCTAATAAAATGAATAACTTTATAAAAGTATTATGTTTTATATAAAAAGTTTTCTATTTTATTACATTTATAATAATAATAAAATAAAACTTATCACCTTTATTATAATTCACAATATTAATCGACCAGGTCGTTTATAGGAAAGAGGGGGCTTTCAATAAGGATTTCTCCTATTAGCCGCCTTGATTAGGTGACCAAACCTCTCATTGGCGTAACTTACAAATCGTTAATATTGCAAATAATAATATTAATAACTTTGTCGTCTTAATTATTGATTTAATAATATATAAAATATTGACAATAATTGAATCAAATAACGTGAGATACTTATGTAGCAATTCATCAGTAGCAATAATTGAACAAAACCGAAAGTGACTTCTCACGTAAGCATCAATAATCAATACCGGTAATCTTCTTATGCGACCACAGCGTATATCGTACTTTTTTACTACCGAGTAGTTCAACAGTTTTAACGGTAAAAATTTTCGCCGTTATTTTTATAAAATATTTTGTCATTTCCTCGATTCGACAATAATTTCGTTGTGGGGTCCACTAATGATTGTCTTGCGTCATTTAATATTTCCCGACAAAAAGAATATTCCCCGACCAAACGAATATTTTATAACAACTTTCTTACTTTGTAAAATTTATAACTATTACCCACAACTATAACATTATATCAAATTCACACCATAATATTCAAAAAAAATATTTTGAGAAATTTAAATCCTTATTCATAAAATTTTGGGTCTCACATCTAATGGTTTTGATTCTTGTCGTGCTAATTTTTCCTCTCTACTGCTAAAAGTGAATGCCCTGCATTTTCTTTTCAACCCACAAAGGCGATAACACTGGATTCATTTCACACACTGCAGTTTCTGATTGCTGATCACTCGTCATTAAATTCCCCAAATTTGTCTTCTCTGTGGGATTCCCCAAATTTATCTTCTCGAAAAACTCTCCTCCATATTTTTATTGTGTCGTCGGAGGAGCAAGTGAAGAGAGAGAAAAAAGAGAATGAAAAAAATAGAGAGAGAAACATGAACATAGATCAAAAATGAGTCTGCAATGTTTGAATGTGTTTGAATAAAAAAATAATAATTAACGGGAAGAGATAATAGAGATTTGTTATGTCAGACCACCAATACTAATCCCCTAAATTAAGAAATCCTAATTGCACTAAAATTATAAATAAATATGGAAAAGTATATTATTTTTATAATTATTTTATGAATATTATATTATTATAATTATTTTTAAAAATATCCTAAAATATGTAATTAATCCAAGAATAATAAATCAACTTGGTCACCTAGCTTTTTATGGGTCCGAAACCAGCAACATGGCCAGAAATAATTTTTGATGGATCGGGTAGAGCATTACCAGGCCCATCAATTTTGTGTTCAGTCTTGAAATCGTTAATACATTACCATTTACTAGTAAAGGATGTTAGGGGTTTTGCAGGCGAAAAACCTCGCAGTAAATCTCTTATACATTTATTCTTCTATTCGAGCTGGTTAGGATTTCACGATGAGCAGATCCGGTCAGCCTCCAGATCTGAAGAAGTAAGAACTTTAATCTTTCAGTTTGATTTTATTTCAACATTGATATATACTAATTTCTTATTTTATTTTATTTTTGTTATTGGATGAAGGTACATGGACAAGAAACTTCAGAGTAAGTTTTACTTCTGTATTGTAATTCTTTTTTATTCACTCTCATGTATTGGAGTTAGATTTTAGCTTTATTTGGTTGGGGAAGAAAATCTAAGAATGATTCAGAAATTTTTAAAAAGTAAATGAAAATAGTTTGAAAGGTTGACCTATTCGGGAATCTCTCGACTCTTTTACAGAACCAGTATAATTATATATAGACCAATGATTAATCATCGATTGCGTCCTCACCATTTATCTGTTAATTAGTTAGCTAGTTTACATGTTCATCCTGTCACCGGTTGAATTAAGAACAGTAACATATCCTGTACAAGCATTGACTGTCATCTCCGATTGATTTAAGAAAATTAACTTATCCTGGACAAGCATTAGGGACTTAATAAAGAACATGAACATATCCCACACAAAGTCACAGGATTTTGCCAAACTGTACGTTATAAATGCAGAGAGAGAGAGAGAGAGAGAGCTGACTTGGACATTAGTGGTTGAATTAAGGACACAAACATATGCTATACAAGCTCGGTTTTATGTCAAATTGATGGGTGAGCAAGTGAGAGAAAGGGTGAAGCTTGAAAAACTGTTGTACTGAAATTATTTTATAATACTTGACTTGAAAATTCTCTTTCCGGATCCCAACTTGCTTATTGCGTATAAGGGTATGATTTGAAAGAAATAGATGCAGGCTCAACTCTAGAGCTAATTTTATTGTATTGCATTACAGTATATGAGCTTTGTGTATTACTGGTGTTGACACTCTTGATCAAAGAAAGGCAACACAATGTTGTCAGCAGGTTGGACTAGGTTCTTGTTTATCAGGCATCACTATCTAATTAAATAGTTGTAACAACCTAGCTAAACCGAACCTAAAATAAGGTTCAATCCAAGCATCAACTGGAGGCATCTTAGCCCAACCAAAAGATTTTGGCTGTTGGTGCTATTGGTAGTAGGGTAAACCTTATACACGCGCTAATCAAACTCACATGTTCCGGTGTGAGACCGGGGTACTATAATAATGAATGTGAATTCCTTTATAGTATCAGTTTTGGAACCTGGTTGGGACATTGGACAATGTCTGATTCTGATTCTGTAATTGTTAATGTTCTAATTATATTTTGAGCTGAAGATTTGATAAGTGATAATGTTAAGAATACCTTCATGGGTGAATATGAGCTTATTGGATAGGATCAACACCGGATTACTTGGGTTTTTTGAGGAAGTAAAACTTGTCACTTCGACCATTGAACATATAGTATTAAAAGCTGCAAAAGGAGTGAATTAAAGAAAAGACCGGAGTTTTTCAAAGAGGGTGGGCAAGAGAGAAGCAGTCTTGTGCGTATGAGAGACTGAGAAAATTCACAGTTTCTTTACTTCTTTAGTTTTCTTTGCACAGTTGACCTTCTTGATAGGCATTGTAGGGCCCTTGAACTTAAACCTCTAGTTATTTTAACATGCCACCTAACATATTAGAACTTTTAGACTTAAGCTGAACTCCCCTACTTCTAGAGCTTATGCAACCGATACGCAATGACAATAAATATATAAAAAGTTCAAGTATGACTAAAACCATTGGTATAAGCCTAAGAGCCATGCCAGTCATTTTTTAAGTTCCTTGTAGTCTTTAAATGAATCTGGATAGGGAAATTTCCTGGTTAGAAATTTAGTGTTGCCATGCCATTTTCTGTTCGTTGTGCATGATTATTTTGACTGCTCTACTTGAGAAAAAGAAGGGGAGGGGTTGAAAGTTTGAGAATAACTTCAAATTCTAATTCAAAGTTGACCTGCAAGTCGGCTGTTCATTCCCTGTATGTCCATTTGGAGGCTGCTGTTGTGTCTACTAGTTTGTTGCTACTGAATTTCTGCTGCCACCAAAATTTGAAGTATGTACTAATCTTATTTTTGGTTTAAAAATTGCAGTTAAGATGAATGCCAATCGCATGGTGGTTGGAACACTTCGTGGTTTTGATCAGTTTATGAACCTGGTGATTGACAACACAGTGGAAGTGAATGGCGACGAGAGAACTGATATAGGCATGGTGGTAGGTTCCTTGCTTTTCAATCATTATTTTTTCTTCTGATCAAGTATTATGCTTTGTTTATTCAACCTTTACAATTACATGTTGATTCCATTGTTTTAAGGTTATTAGAGGAAATAGTGTGGTGACTGTTGAAGCACTGGAGGCCGTCAGCAGAGGACTGTGATTACAGATATGAGAAGTGTAGCACTGCTGAGGCGGTAAGAAAAATTGCAAGTAAAACCAATTTAAGAAGTGGGACAATAACAACACCAATGATTTGTAGGGGATGGTTTCTGTATCGTTGATAATAGCATTGACAGTTAGTTTGTAATCTTAAATTAAATATCATGCATTGCAATTTTTTTTATCTGTGGTGAGTCTACAATGAGGAATGTTAGGGGTCTCAAGTGACGCGTGATTATACATTATCACTTGCGAAAAATATGGATGAGTTTGTCTACAGGTTTGAGCTAAAAGTTGCTCGCCTTTATTTTAACAATGCATTAATTGTGTTGGTTTTGCTTTTCATCCCCGAACATTAATTATGTGAATACCTTGGTTTACGGTTTGGCCACTGAATGATATGTAGGAATTCTGGAGCTAAATTCTGTTTTTTGAGGTTTGATTTGGGTTTGTTCACTGGCATCCTGGGTTAAGCAGTCTCTGTGGAGTCCACTCCAACTGAAAAAGAGCCTGGCCATTATCTTATGGTGCATATCAATCCAGAAACACTTTTGATGCTTACACTGACCATCTTTACTCATAAGAAACTAAACATGAGTTTGAGCCGACTACTCATGTCATGAGCAAAGGAATCTGAGGAGTTTGGGTTTTGCAAAGGTGTATAATGGTTATTTGTTAAAATAGAATATTGGAATATTTCATTGTTGTTAGGCTCAAAATAGAAGGGAAACAAAAAGGATATACGATAGATAGATAAGAGGGTGTGTACAATATTTTACTAAAATCAGATTCAGAAATCCAATTGATGAAATAAATATATGTTGTTATTAAATAACGTAATATTCTCGTTCGTTCGTTCGTTCTAACTTGATTATTAAGTTTGCACAATTAGAATAACAAATTTATACAAATGAGACTGATTGTTTTTGTTAAATAATTGAAGTAATTTAGTTTCCGCTTTAATAATTTGGTGGTAATAATAATTAGTTGCTAGATATTAGTGGTGAAGCTTATTCCCGCTATGCTTCTGTTTGAATTCGAAACCATGAATTCTGTTAGCAACAAGCCAGCTGCCTGCCGTTGTAAAAGTATAAATTGAGTAGTCTCTCTCTCTCTCTACCTGGAAAACAGGAGGAGCTACTTTAACTTTTGCCTTTTCTCTTTGCTTTGAGCTGTCTTTTATGCATGAGCAACAAATGGCCCATATGTAATGTACTACAATTAGAATTTTACAAACAAATTAACCAAATGTATATTATGTTCCGTTCCACAATTCAAATATTGTAATCGATTTGTTAGATGTTATTTTGTCTCTCTAAATGGAGTATGTCATAAAAATAATCAAGGTAGTGGAAACTGTAAATATGTTTGATGGTAAGATTCAGGAAAAAGATAGTACTAATTATTAGTTTCACTCTTGCTGGTTGGTTGATTAAGCACAAATGTACGGAGTATTACCTTTTGCAGATATCGTTGGGAACAAAACAAGTGGAGAGGAAAGATTGGATTTATAAAATCAACATTGTCGTTTATAATGATGTATTGTCATTTGAGTTTATGATTTTTGTGTATTAGTGTGACCAATCCTTCCTATACTCTGTCAACCATGGTAAGGTTATGCATAAGTATAGGAATGAAAGTGACAAGGCGAACTTTTAATGCAGTGATGACTCGTGTGGCTGGAAATATATGCTTCCAAGATGCAAAGGGAGGATTAAAAGAGCACACGTGTAGCAGACAGTTCATCATAACTTAACGATGGCATAATTATGATTAAAACATGACTAAAAGATCATAAATGTATTATTAAACGATCGCAGAGTAATTATTTGGATCGTAAAGTCATGACTTAACGATTGTAGAGTCATTACTTATGCCATAATAGAATAAATTGAACCTTTAATAGTCATAGGTTTTACTATAGATAACAATAATACAATGGATAACAACGCCAATCTCATAATAGATTTACATTTTGTGCATTATAATTTGTTATTACATTTATTACATTTCATAAATTAATATTACATTTCTTACATTACATGATGATTATAATGAACCATGTTAGCACCAAAAGGACAATGCATATGTTTAAGTTTTTGTTTATCTTCTTAACTTCCTTTTCTATTTTGAGCATGTTGCTAACAACCCACCTTCAATTAGGAGATCAATCCAATGAAAAAAATTCACAACCATTCTGCAAAAGAGAAAAAATAAAATAAAGTTATGGATGAAAAATTACAAGCCCTACTAGGAAACAAAAAATTTAGGTTAAAGATGAAGAAATTACCCTCAATGAATTGGCAAGCAAAGGACCTTCTATCACAATTAAGATTGGAATTGACAGTCCTAAGTACAACCAGAAAACCACATTGACAAAACACAACTGCTATTTGTTAGTTTCCCTTCTTCTTTTCTTATTTCATGCTCTAGTTCTCTTCCTCTCTCCTGTGCTGGTTCTCATCTCTCTCTTTTTCACTTTTCTTCTATTTATTAACTGTATGGAGGGAAAATGGATATAAGAATTGGGCGGGAATCAACAGAAAAATAGTAGGTTTTTTTTTTAATGAAATTAAATCATATTTTAATATGATCAAACTATATAAAAATATTTGCATTATTGGAAAATTAGGTATTTCAACCAATTTAAGCAGGAAATTGAAATTGAGAGGAACATTGTATAAAATTAAATACTTGATGTAATATATATATAAACCCAATTAGTTTAGGGACCAAATTGTGAGAAGGGTAAAACTTGATGTAACAAAAGTGTATTTTTTACCCTTGATAAAATGACCCTTGAGACATAATAAGGTTCTAATCAATGACACAAAACTTTAATAGAATTATAACTTCTGAAAAGATGTTTTATACGCACAGTAATAACTTTGAAATCATATTTAATTTTGATTGTGGATGTATGGCTTAATAAATTATTTTCTTATATCGAAATATAAGAGTATTTTTTTTGTAATTTGTATTTATATTTTAGAATAAAGGGAGTGTATTCTCAGGTGTTATTGAAATATAAAAGCATTTTTTTTATATAATTTGTATTTATATTTGAGAACGAACAAAATATATGAATTTTGTTAAGGCTTTATCAAGTGTCAATACCATCAATTGTATTTTCCTAACCTTTTATCAATATAGAATCATATACTCCCCTTTGAATGACTTGTTTTGATTACTAGCTATTATGACTACTGAACGAATTGTGCATTAATTCTAAAATGTGACCACCTAATGGGACTGCATCTCGTCTTAAATCTATGGACTTGCTCGGCCAACCAAAAACTATACTTTTTTTTTTTTTAATTTAAATGTTTAGTTAATTTAAATTTATATTTTTATCAAACATCTCCAAAATTGGTAGTCTGGTCCACTGTAAAAGGTGCTGAGCCTTCCAAGTTTTGCTTGGATTCCAGCAAGAAAAGAAACTAACAGCACTGCATCTCCATTCTCCATTCTCCGAATATCCACCCCACTTGTCTCTGCGCTCCGCTCTTTCTCTCTCTCATAAGCAAAGCCGGCCATAGTCCGACCATATATATATATATTTATGTGTATATAAATTTGTATGTATAAACGTGTATAAAGAAGAATAGTGCTAATGATGTTCACGTCCTACCATCCAAAAACCTTCCTTTAATCCAACACTACAGAAAAAGTCTAAAAAATTCATATACCCCATTTTCCTCTGTAATCTACTAATGATCTACCAACCCATTGGGGCATAAAGAAGAAAAAAGAAAATATCCACCAAACTTATCCCATTCTTTTATCTTTAATTCATCAAACTCCAATTATCTCAAAGAAGATAGTATATAATTGGGAAAAATGATAATGACGGAAATAATACTCCAATCCTCCTCAATTCAGCTGTCTTCATCTCCAAGCTCCATACCCATCTCAGATAATGATGGGTTACACCAACAAAGCCATGGGTCATCCCTTATTAACATTCCCTCTTCGTATCCTGTAGCCGTATACAGGGGAAATACAGTAGTAGAAGAAGAAGAGGTGTTTTTTAGAGAGAGAAAGAGGACAGAGAGAGAAGAGGGAGAGCAGCTGTCTCTGTTAGCTGTTTGGTTCACTCTGTTTAGAAAGTCATTGATTGCTTGCAGGAGTGCTGAGAGAGCAATTGATTTAATGGAGATTGGGGTACCTACAAATGTCAGACATGTTGCTCATGTCACATTCGATCGCTTCAATGGCTTTCTTGGCCTGCCTGTCGAGTTTGAACCTGAAGTTCCTAGGAGGCCACCCAGTGCCAGGTCTGTCTTTTTCTTTTTAATTAGAATATTTTATTTAGTTAGTTTTACCACTTCTGTGTGTTTCAGATTATGGGTTTTGTATTTATATATGTCTATGTTGAAATTTGTGTGTTTTTGTGTCTTGGTCTGCTTCTGATGGTAATATTTTGTATTTCCTCTTTTTGGTTTCAATATTTTTGTATGTAAGATGACCGTCTCCTTCTTCTTTGGGCATTTGCATTTGGTCTCATGAAATTCTTGTTTGACATCCATTTGTATATTGTCATTTAATTCAATTTGTTGAAAATAGATATCTCATCGTATCAGATTCGTAAAGAAATTCCAACCAATGGTTAAAAAACAAGAGGGTGGGGGGGTGTTATGTATTTTACCTTCATACAAGGTTGAGCTACATATGTATTAGGAAAATTCGCAACAGTTTCTATGAAATTATACTGCACTAAGCCAGTAACATTAGAAGATAATATATGAGTCAACTACTGTGGTGCTCATTCTAGTGCTGATAGAAAAACAAGGAGTGGTCTAAATGAGATCATCTGAAGTGTGATCGCACATAAAAGCACATATATAAGCATTTAATCAAGCCCATGCATTACTATGCAGCTCATTTCACTGTTTTGTATTAGGCATGAAACCATATGTACATAAGATTTAGTTGCATGTTTATTACTTTGTTTGTATCTTAGGAGCCCAAAGTTCCATCCTTTATACTCACTCCGTTATATCAGGAACTTGGTATTCTTTTGACATAAACCATGACCAAGTTTACAAAAATGACTTTATTGCTGCTTTTCTACAGCACAAGTGTTTTCGGAGTTTCAACCGAGTCAATGCAGCTTTCATTCGACTCCAGAGGGAACAGTGTACCTACAATACTTCTGATGTTGCAAAGACATTTGTATTTGCAAGGAGGCCTGCAGGTGTGTTGTGCAACTCTCTCTGACTCTTTCTCTATCATCTATATTGATACCAAAGTTGCCTTCCAAGCAGTTACTGCTAAAGTGCCAAGGCATAGTCAACTGAAATCTATCTGTGTAGTACTGACTGGTTCAGTGTTTTTGACTCCAACTTGCAAGTGCAGGCCGAAGGAATTTTCAGAATTAATGGTGAAAATGGCCAAGAAGAGTATATTAGGGAAGAACTAAACAGGGGTGTTGTTCCAGAAAACATTGATGTACACTGCTTAGCAGGTCTAATCAAGGTAGTTATTTGCAAATTAAAGCATAATGTGACCGATCCTTTTATTTTTATTTCTCATCAAGTGCTTTTTATAGACTATAGGGCCAAGAAGTTTGTTTCCACGTGAAAGCATTCAGTTATTACTGTCACTAGTTTCTAATGTTTTCAAGCTTCAACTTCTACAAAAGTAGAAAGCTGTCTGCTCTATGGAGTTACTACTTCACTAGACAACTCATTATGCAAAAGAAGAATGCCAAGAAATTCCTTATACTTTTTGGCCAATTTGTAATAACGCCAAGAAAGCTGTCTATGATTAAGTACCAGTTCGACGAGTGCCTAAAAAGCAATTGCAAATTACAGACTGTAATTTTGGTCTTGCTCACCAAATTGCAAAATTGCATTAGGCATGTTTGTATATGTTCTATTTTTTGAGAAGATTAGAAGTTTTGGATGGCTTGGATTCATGAAAAAGAGTACGCCTAAGGCGAGTCTATTGTACATTGGTAACTAATTGTGTTACTTGTTTGATCAACTTGAATTTTAGACAAGTATGATTGAGATGGAACTCTCCTCAGACTTGGTTACAACTGCTTTTGCAAAAGATTGAAGAGAATTATCAATTAAAACTAATTCCTTTTCCATCATTATGGTGTATTGTGATGTAGCAGTTTGTTTGAAACTCTAATCAACTTGGAAATGTTGGTGTTTTTCTGTAGGCTTGGTTTAGGGAGCTTCCAAATGGGGTATTGGACTCTCTCTCACCAGAGCAGGTAATGCAGGCACAGTCAGAAGAGGAGTGCGCTCTGCTCGTGAGGCTCCTTCCATCAACAGAAGCTGCTTTACTTGACTGGGCTATTAACCTGATGGCTGATGTTGCTCAATTTGAAAATTTTAACAAAATGAATGCACGAAATGTAGCTATGGTGTTTGCACCAAACATGACTCAGGTGAGCAGATAACTTGTTATGGTTAAAAGAAGCATAATTTTCGTTTCTCTTTTTTATTTTTGTTTTCACACCAAGCGAATTCACTCTGGCGGAGAAGTAATAATAAACGGTGATGAATCTGGAGAAATATTTTGAAAAGCTTGAGAAGAAACAGCTAATGCTAATAGCCAAATTTGTTATGCATTACTTGAGGGCAGTGGGAGGACTAGACTGGGTATAAGAGTATCGTGTTAGGGTAGTCCAACCACTTTAGACAATGTACATTACCAAAAAGTATATATGCACGTGACGATTAGAAATCTAAAGTTTAGATGTATAAAAAAATCAGTATTTTTGTTTCCTCTTTGTTACCACCAACTCGAGAGATTGCAGCCTGCATGAAACTACCTCCTTTCACATACAGGCGTCGTCATATTAAGTTCTTTTCCACTTGGATTTTGGTTTGATTATTTTTTCCCTCTAGTGCTAGGTGCATGAAAGGGTTAACAATTGATGCTTATGGCAGATGGCAGATCCTTTGACAGCCCTGATGTATGCAGTCCAAGTGATGAATTTTCTTAAGACGCTAATTGTGAAGACACAGAGAGAGAGAGAAGAGTGTGTAGAAGAAACAGGTCCTGCACCCCACTTAGAGCCTTCTGATGAAAATGGACGCAGCAGCTCTTCACAGCCTGTGAGTGAGGAGGTAAATGAGATGAATGAAGAGGAGAAAGTATTCCTACACAACGAACCCCTCCTAGAAACCCCTAAACACTCAACTCACGGGGGTTTTCTCACTTGTATTGAGAATATACTTCCAGCTGGAAAGGACCATTTGGCTGATAACTGTCCAAAACAAGTTGAGGCCAGGACAAATGGATGTGAAGAGGTTGATACCAATAGATCAACTGGAGGGACTCAACTGAACATGTTTAAGTCCAGATATGGTCAGTCAAGTAGCTCAAGTGTCAAGAAAGTGTCCAGGATGGTTTGCGTAGCAGGGGAGAAGAGCACCATCGTAAGCCGTTTAAATTCAAGAACGGAGCGGGTTGAAGCCTGGCGGTGATTGGTACGTACGTAGAGTTGTAAAATTTAGGAGGAAGGATGACAGGGGTTGTAGAGAGTGCATTGTGGTTTTAATATCTTGTTTATGATTCATTCATGTTTATTACATTTCTGGGTGGCGTTTCTGTTCTTTGTTTCATCTTAGGCATCATCCTCATTTGGTTGTTCATACTAACATTCTCATTTCCCTCGCTCACTTTGTACTTGCGATTTAATTTAAGATTATTTTTTAATTTCTCTTTCCCTACAATGTTACTCCATTTCTATAAATAAAATAAATCTACATGAACGAACGGATGGAGTAATTATTTCCTCCATCTGGATTCATTCAAGTAGCTGGCCTGGCCCGGCATGTTGTCCTTTTATTTTTATTTTTCCGGTGACCAATATTAATAGTCACCCCTTATTTAAATTTCATCTTCGCTTACTCTCTCTTTAGTACGACCTCGACCCGTTGTCCTTTATTTTAGTGAGGTTTTTATTTTAATCCAGTCGTCTCTATCCAATATTATAAGTACTATCTGAATATTAATTAACCAAACTTGTAAGTACATTAATCAGCTGATTGTATCAAAATGTTTTCTCTTTTTTGGGTGGTATTAAAATGGTTGCTTAAATGAACTATACTTTTTTTCTCAAAATATAAAATTGAACCCTACATTACATGGATGCAGAGTCAGGCCATTGGTTTGAAGTTAACTTCAGATGTGTGGTCTCAAATATTATAACCTCCTCCGTTATAAACACAAGCAAACAAATAAAACATTACTCTCTCAACTCTAAAAAAGAGTTTTATTTAATTTTGAGTCTATTTAAATTATAATGTAAACTTATTTTAATTTTTGAACTAATCATTTTATATTTAGTAATAGGTTTAAATATTTTAATTAGTGAATGAAATTGACAATTCATCAATCATATCAGATAAATTTATATTAATTTTAAATTTTAAAATTTTATGAGACTATTTTTCAGAATGAATATAATTCTTGCTGAATAGTGTCAAATTTTTGATATTAAAAAGGGTGATGCTAGGGTTTGGGTATTAAAATTTTGAGTTCAAAAGATGTGTCAACCATAATATTAATTAAACAAATCTTATACGATTAATTACATTATAAATTATTATTAAAATATTCAATATCATACTTATTTAAAGATCATTAACCATTTACTTTTTAAAAAAACGTCTCAAATAATATACTCCATTATATTTGTCGGATACATGTATTCAACAGTATTGATTTGATGAACAAAAGGATTGACTCACCGGCGTGAGTCGGGTGGGTTCTGTTCTGTCGGACTTTCCAACGACATCGTGTATCTTGTTTCGATTTCGTCGATAATAATCAACCGTTACTAAAGAGGGGATCAAATTATTGTTCGTCTCACATTCGAAACAGCTCTGCTTCCCACACCCTCCAACGGCTCCACCAGGTACGACGCTCTATACACTCGATTTTTGAGCATAGGGCAGTGTAAAATGCGTTGATTCCTTTTTCTTTTTTCTTTTGCCTGTTATCAAGCAACAGTAATCTCTCGTTTTTTATACGCTCTAAAACCTTAGTTTATCCAGCACTAGCTTTGCTTCTCAGTTATTCATTAAAAAAATGTAGCCATCTTTTTTCATGAAATTATAATAATTGACAGAAAGGTTGGACGAAAAAAAAACAAACAATTTTTGGTGGGTCAAAAGACTCAAAACAAAACCAGTTGTTAGAATAAGATTGTGTGGTTTTATTTAATTTTTTAGGTAGTTCGAAAAGACTATTATGTGGTTTATCGAAATACCAAGTTTAATGTGATATACCATTAAGGTTATATTTGGCAAGTCTTCCAAGCTTTGGAATTGGAGTTGGGAGTAAGGGTGTAAACGAGTCGAACCGGAAATTCGTACTCGAAATCGGCTCGAATTCGAATTATATTTGAAAATTCCTACTCAGATTCGAATCGACTCGAATATTTATTACTCGAATTCGATCCGATCCGACTCGACTCGAATATTTATTCAAACTACTCGCGAGCTTCAAATTCAAGCTCGAATTCGAATCTCCACATAATAACTAGTTTTATAATAAATATAATTATAAATTGAATTTGTTATTTTACTTAAAAATGAAAAAATATATTTATTATTACACTTTACAAATATAAAATCACAATTAAAATTAAAAACAAAACAAAATAATAACTAATTATCCTAATTTGATTTAAATTTGTATATATTATGAGAGAATGTATCGAACATCTAATCGAATATGTCTTAACCGAGTATGTATCGAATCACAATCAAAAATTCGAGTAGTTTGAACCTTAAACGAGTTGAGTATAACCTTGCTCAGATTCTACTCATATTTTTATTCGAACTATTTTTAATGCTCAAATTTGGATCATATTATTAACGAATCCGAGTCTCACTCGTATTTTTTCGAGTCGAGCCCGAATCGAGCCCGAATTGTGTTGGCTCGTTTACAGCCTTAGTTGGGAGTACCATTGAGTTAAATGTTACTTAAAATTTGGCGCCCAATTCTAATTCCAAGACTTAGTTGCCAAACATAGCTTTAGTGACTAGCAAAATGTTGTTTTTACTTCATTTAACACATTGTTTATTGAGAGTGACGCTGACATTTTTTTCGTTTGAGCGGATCACATATTTCAGCATTGTTTGAATGGTTTAGAACAATCCTAAGAATTCATGTTGTCATATTTGTGAGGAGTGAGCTTCGCAATGAGGATACAGTGCTTTGATACAAAGTTCTTTAGTTCTTCACCTTCTCTGGTCCCATTGCAACTTCCATCTAGAAGGTATGCTGTTGTTTTGCACTTCATCTACTATGTAGCTTATCATGTGTTCATTCTTTCAGCTACAAAATCCATTTTATTTCTTGTCACTATGAAGTTCCAATTCCAGACAAACTGTTGTTTGTGTAATACTCTAATATAGAAAAGCTTTTGACGTGTAGGGAAACCCATCTCTGGTACGTCTTACCCAATGAAGTGAAGAGTGAACGACTCCTAAACCAATACTTAGAACTTATATCACCATGTGAGAGAGAACATGTTTTTAGCATGTGCAGTGATGAATTGAGAAAAGGAGCTCTGCTAGCCCGTGCTTTGGTTCGCACTACTATCGCAAGATGTATGACTATTTTTTGCTTGTTCTTTCTTGAATTTTGTACTTTTGTTACTTATTTATATCTGTTAGAAGAGGACTACATATCATAGTAATACAGTGCAAATGTAAGTAATTCTGGCTCATGCTTTTTTCAATAAATCTGCGCAAAAATACTGACCTTTGACATGGTGTAAAAATTTCTATTTGGTTATGTTAATTGAGACTAGTGAAAGACGATCGAGACTCTTTAAAAGAATTTATATATGTTGCATAGCTGTCATGGCGTCGCTTAGTCGTCGCCTAGACGACGACTAGGCGTCCTGGCACTAGAGAAGAACAAAGCAACGCCTTGGACGCCAAGCCGCCAAGACTTACCCATGACTCATCATAACTCATGGACTAGCTATATTGTGTAGTTTTTATTATTTATTAAACTTGTAATATGTGATGATTGTTGACTTGGTTGTCCTTTATTCTCTACGTAGTGTTTGTTAACTTGGTCTACAAGTTTTCAATGTCAAGTGTTTTATTTTTGAATTTTAATTGTGAAGTATTCATAAAATTGAGTTTTTAATTGTATTACAGTGTTAATTATTATGTTTTGAGTTTTAATGTATACAATTTTTTTTTTGTCGAATATGCTTTTGAAGTAAAACAAATAATATATAAATTATATATTTGTTAATCTTGACTTGTCGCCATATGGACACCATGGCGGAGCATCTACGTGTTTATCGCCCAGGTGTCTTACATGGCATTTAAATAAAACTTCTTTCGCCATGGCGCGTTTCTTAATGTCTCGTAGAGAGTATACAAACTCAAATAAAGTCCTTATTACAATTATTATCACACTATTTTACATAATAAAGAGGACTACTATAGCCATCTATCCTCGACCATCACTCCGCCGTAATAAATTATCATTAACCTTCAACAATGTTAAACCGATAAAATGCAATAGACATCAAGTTTAACTCATATGAAACAAGCAATCCATTAAAAGAGTCAAGACAACTATGATATGTTTTTCATTAAAGTAATCCGACTGAAATTTCTAAGTCCATCTACGCACAGTCATTCAAGAATTTGGTGATCTTGAAAACTTCCAATGTAATAATAAAGCATGGATGATTGAGCTCTATACTTTACTTTACTGATACACTTGCACATAATAAAAATTGATTATTTAAAGGCATCTACGTGTTTACAAAAAACATTTTAGGACTAATTCTTTATGAGAAGAGTGAGTAGATGATTATCATACCTGCTGGAGATTGAAGTCATATGGGAAGAAAGAAAGAAAGAAAGAAAGAAAGAAATGGGAAAAGAGAGGGAGAGCAAAAGTAAAAAAAAATAAAAAATGGCATGATGTTATTGATGATATGAGAGAAGTTTTTTTTTGTATTCAATTTTATATTGAATTGTCATAATCTGCTGAAGCATTCCAACATAAATCTTTTATTTGATTGCTTACTTGTTTTGTTATTGTTTAAGTTTAAGAAACGATATTATTTATTACTAGATCTGATAAACCATGTTGATCCAAGATCTTTGAAGTTTAGTAAAAACATCCATGGGAAACCTGAGGTTAGTTTACTTTTTCTTTTACCTTAGCTGTTTACGTTTCCATGTTTCTGAAGTTGTTACAATTTAAACCTTATTTTGAAACATGTTGATAGGTAGAGTGGCTACAGAGCGATGGTTGGCACCCACCACAACTGCATTTCAACATTTCACACACTGCATCTTTGGTTGCATGTGGAGTGACTATGGACTATCCAGTTAGTGACTTAATCATTCTCATTGTTATACATATAATATACTCCCTTTGTCCCAAAATATAAGAGCAAAATGACTTTTAGTTTCATTCCATAACATATGAGCAAAATGACTTTTGAAGGTATAAATGTACAAGTGTCTCATTTCTCAAGAGAATAAGCTATCTCCTTAGTTACATTTTCAGTAAGTTGCTCTTATATTTTGGAAGGAAGGGAGTGCATATTTATAGCTGATCTTGTAGCTAAATTGACATATAGCTTTATTATTATTTTTACTTATCAAAAAGAAAAGGACATTAGGTTTTTGCTGTTGCCAATTCTTATGTAACTTAGTTTAAAGTTTAAACTGATCATAGTTATCTTTCTTCCTATAGATTGGCATTGATGTAGAAGAAAAGCAACGGAAGATAAAACACAATATCATGTCGTTTGCTCGACGATACTTTTCTCAACATGAGGTGCAATTAATAAATTCTATTCTAGACCCAGAGCTTCAGCGCCAAGAGTTTATAAAATTATGGACACTCAAGGTCAGCTAGCTTTCCAGAATAATTAGCCATATTCTGTGTGGCTATTTTCTTCGCCAACAAACCTTGGGCTTATTGTTCTCAATTTTTTAAAGAAAGTTTAGCATTATAGTTTGCAAAAATACATGAAAGCCTCCAAACTTGATTTCATGTTCCATAGAGAAAACATGCAGTTAAAAACATACCTGTGTTAGGAAAAATATGGCTTTCCCACAAGTAAATCAATGGAAGCAATGCTTTAACTAAAAGAAGTTACATTATTATGGTTCCTCAAACCGACCACCCGGGTAGGATTTTTTTCCAGTACACCAAACAGAGTTTACAAAATGGCCAAAAAGGCATAAGCCTTACAAACACACCAAAAGTTCAATATCTCAAATGAGAAAACGAATTTTTATGGAGCTCTCTCTCTCGATCATATATCAAAAAGGGAAGTCTCGAAAAATTTGAATCTTCTTGAAGACTCCAGGCCAAACTTGAAAATACCAAGAGTCATGCAGTGTTTCTAAAACAACCAAAAATAAAAGCCATGCATATTACCAAGGTGCATGCCAAAGACTGTAATTAAGAAATAGATGGGTCCCAAAAGAGATACTTTACAACCTATTACCTATTTTTACATAATCTGCAAATGACACCTTGATTTTGAAGTACACCATGTGACATTAAGGTCGTCAATTCCAATATTTAGCAGGTTTTCCTTTTCCGAAGATATATGAATAAGGAAGTGAAAAATATGTGAGAAAAGTAGTGTTTCTAAAAATAGAAATAAAATTTCCTTCACATTTGTGAGATGAAGAGATACTTTAGATATTATTTATATTTATAATCCTGCAAGGGAAAGGTTATTGTATGTGTATATACTCTCATGCCTTCTCTTTTCCTATTAAAATTATTTTTTATTATTCGTTCCTTGTGAAAATATGTGCATAAAATGTTTTATGGACTCGAAACCTTTACTGTGTCTTTCGGGATTGTCATGCTTTTGTGATTATGTTGTGTGTGTGTGTGTGTGTATGTGTTTTGTCAGTTTGTCTCCCTTTCAGAGTGTGATTCTTATATGATAGATAAATCTTGTGGACACACACACACACACGATATGAATATGCCGAATGAATAAAGATTAGTAGGGTTATGAATAATTATTAGATGATATATGGAATTGACACTTTATGATAGAGTTCTTCTTTAATCTTTAAAGGAAAAACACTTTCAGGAGGCATATGTTAAAGCATTGGGAAGGGGCTTTCTGGTGCACCTTTCAAAACCTTTACTATCCGGTCTACGGCTGCTACTAAAGGAAGCTATCTTCCTTCTATGAATTCAAAATCTGAGGTATATGATGAAAAACACGAATTCGTTTCAGAAATTATTTACATTTAATTTCGAGTATTGGTATGCTGAGATTGAAATTCTGCTTCTTACATATAGCTTTGAGTGTTGGGTAATATTCCTCCTCTCGGTTAGTAGAATATGAAAAATGTTCAATACGTGGATTAGGTCACCTAGTGGATGTTTTCCAACAAAGTAACTTATCAAAACTTTAAAAAGTCCCTACTGTAAAGTAATGCCAAATTGAACAGTGCCTAGAGCTGGTAAGCAATGTAAAAAATTAGGCAAGAAAGCAGGTGAGGCTGGTCACTGGTGCAATATCAAGTAAGATCCTTGCAAGCCCATCATTTCATTACTTATATGAACTTGAGATGATAGTTTTACTTATTAAGGTCAAAACATTTTATGTTAACATTTCCTACAGTATGTCCTAATTATTGTTATAATCTGACAAGTGGATCCATATGACATTATTTAAAGCTAACTTTGGCTATCTTCTATTTGATGACCTATTGATTGGCCATCCTTGGCCATATTATTGCGATGCTATGGTAGGATCCTAGATTAATATTCATTTCTTGAAATTTGAATGCGTTAGACTGCTTTATTTATATATGTGCTTCCAGTTATGTATCCCTAATTTGCAAAATGTTATTGTGAAGTACGTCTAGCAATTCAACTCAAATAACTTCACTCAATATCCTGTCATGTTTCGCCCACTTATAGCTCAGGCATGCTGTCAGGGTTCTGAGATAGTTGTCGAGTCCTTGGAGGATCCCACCAATAGTGCAAGTGATTGGCAATTTAAACTCTGGGAATTGGCTGGTTCTCATTATGCTGCCATTTGTACAAAAAAGGATTGTGCTGTTAAAGGTGATATTTTATTTCCTTATTGATGTATATGGTAATGTGAAATCACATAATGCTTATATTTGAATTTTCTTACAACTTGTAGGGAAAGGGAACCTTCCCATGAATATGGAAGTGTGGAAGACAATTCCACTTGTTGAAGATGAATATGTTTCTGGAACCGATTCTGTTGTAGCAATTGGTGGCTTGATGTAATGGTCAATTGTTACAATTGGTATTTATTGGCGACATGATCTAATATCACACAAATGTTCGTCACTCAAATGGGGAGGATATCGAATCTTCTGTGTTATTTCTTCATAGATTCTATGTTTGATCAGATACACCTTGTGCAAACATGGGATGTTGAAGGGCAGTACAGTTGATCTAACTGCTATTTTGAAATGCAATTTTCTCTTTCTTGTATAGGTTGTAGTTAAATGAAGGATTACTAGATGATGACAACATTGTAGTTACATATACTGCAAGACAGTGTTGCTGATAAGTTGTACAGGTATCTTGTATTGTGACGAAAACTTGTTACTAATATAATTCATATTGAAATTTTCATCCCTTGAGATATTTCTTTGATTAGTATATATATCAAGGGAAATGATAAAAATTACTGAACTCATTTTATAATGATGAATATTGTAACATATTTAAAATATTGTACTAACTGTATATATATATGGAGGGTTTCGTTGACAGACATGTTATGAAAAAATATTGTTCAGAAGGTGATAAAGACAGTAAGTTATTCTCTCTCGCATCTAATAAATTAATATATATATATATATATATATATATATATATATATATACACTATTTAAATGAACCATTAACTTTGAACTTTCTTCCCCGGCTTGTCCAGCTGAATAACATACTGTTAAGGATGAGTCTTCTCATCAAAGCTCAGCATTCAAGGACTAAATTGTAAATAGTCCATTTTAATTTAAACACATGTTAGTTACAGAGTTGGTTCATTCTTGTAGCTTTATAAATAGAAAGATGTACTCTTCCAGTAAATAAAAATAAATTACTTTTTGCCCAATATTCTCTGTTTGTAACATGGTATTAAAATTAATTTAATTGTATTTAGATCTCCATCTTCATTTTTTTACAAAATCACATTTCTTCCGTACAAAATCTTCTTTCTTCATCCAAATCTTGTATCTTCATCTTTATAGTTTTTTTGTTCTATAATTAGAATTTTGATTTTTCTGTGATTATTTGAATTAGCTCAGAATCTTGTGTTAGTTTGAAGATTCGGTGATTTTTTCTTGTGTTGATCTGCTTATTTGCACATCAATTGTTTGTCAAATTGCTTCACTCAATTTGGTTTCATGGCTCCTGCTGCATTTGTTACTGTTGCAACTTGATGCTTGTCATTCACTTTACTTGCAACCTTCTGATCATCCGGGTTTGATTCTGGTTTCTCAATCATTGAATGGTGCTAATTACTCTCAATGGAAACGATCTATGATTTTAGCTTTTTCAGCCAAACTCAAACAAGGAATGATAAATGGTACCTATCCTAAACATAGTTCTGGTTCTGCATATCTGATGCACTGATATGGTAATTTCATGGTTACTTAATTCCTTAACACCTGAGATAACTTCTAGTGTGGTACATTCATCAACAACTCGAGAGATTTGGACTGATCTAGAAACTAGATTCACTCAGACTAATGGACCAAAGTTGTTTCAGTTAAAGAAAGATATATGAGATCTTACTCAAGGAAATTTGTCTATTACTGGTTATTATACTAAGTTCAAAGTCTTGAGGGAAGAATTTCAGAATTTGATTGGAGTACCTAAGTGTACTTGTGGATCTGCTACACTTCAGGAACAAAATATTCAGAATGAAATATTGACACAATTTTTGATGGTGCTTAATGATACATATACAAATGTAAGGGGGCAAATTCTGCTCAAGGCCAATTCTCCAACAGTTGAACAGGCTTATGCTCTGTTATTGCAAGAAGAAAAACAGAGGGAATGTGCTATTTTGAGTACACCAGGATCATCTGTTTCTGAGACTCTTGCATTAGCAGTTAAATTTTTTTTTGAAGCAACCAAAGGTCTTAAGTTTTTCAAGAAAAAATCTGCTATTGTGTGTCATTACTGTCATGAAGAAGGACATGTTAAGGATAAATGTTTCAAGCTACATGGTTATCCTCCATGACATAAAATGCATCCTGATAATCAATCTCTGGCTCAGCCTCAGAATTTTTTTAATTCTACTGGTTTTAAGTTTAAGGCTCAGAGTCGTGCCAATCTTGTGGAATCCTTTATGACTGATTGACAAAGTGTTTGTTCTGGAACTCCTTCAATGCATAATTCTCAGCAATACCTTGGTACAAATTCTAGAAGTGGAAATATTTCTCAACATTCAAGGGTTTCTCAGATGCATAATCCATTGCAATGCCAAGATTCTTCTATATCCTTTACATCTGAAAATATATCTTTTACTCCTGCTCAACTGCAGCATTTGATGACTTTGATGCAATCCAATCATGCTCCCTCTGCAGTTTCTTCTCATCATTTGGCAGGTATAATTGCTACTTCTTTAATGACTTTTCCTAGTAGTATGTGTTTATCAAGTTTTGCTGGCAAAAACACTTGGATTCTTGATTCTGGTGTTACAAATCATTTTACCTGTTTAATGTCATATTTACACAATTATGTTATTAATTCTTCAATTCTTTTGCCAAATGGGAATCAAACTCTTATTTCTCATAAGGGTACTGTTGTTCTTTCTAATTAAGGTCAGTAAACTAATCAAATATTGGGCTCGATTCGAGTTCGACTTTAAAAAACGAAAGCGAGACTCGGATTCGTTAATAATATGATCCAAATCTGAGCATTAAAAATAGTTCGAATAAAATATGAGTAGAATCAACAAGGTTATACTCGACTGGCTTAAAATTCAAACTACTGGATTCTTGATTCTGATTCGATATATACTAGGTTAATACATATTCGTTAAATGTTTGATACATTCTCTTAAATATATACAAATTTAAATCAAATTAGGATAATTACCTGTTTTGTTTTAATTTTAATTGTCATATTTATATTTGTAAAGTGTAATAATAAATACATTTTCTCATTTCTATAAAATAACAAATTCAATTTATAATTCTAGTTATTACAATTCTTTTTTGCTCAAATAAATATTCGGGAATCAAATTTTTCAAATATAATTCAAATTCAGTACAAATTTATCATTTCGAGTTTGTCTCTTTCGACTCATTTACACCCGTATTTCTACTGATATAATTCTTTATGATGTTCTATTTGTCCCATCCTTTCAATTCAATCTTGTCTCTATTGCTAAACTCACAAAAGACTATGCATGTAATGTCATTTTTCAATCCAATCTATGTGTCTTACAGGACTTTGTCTTGAAAAACATGAAGGTGATTGGTAAGCTTACTGATAATTAGTAAGAGCTTTTCTTGCCAAATACAAATCATGTTTCTTCATCTTCAAGTATCTCTTCTTCACTTTCTGTATCAACTGCAACAGATCTCTGGCATTCCAGAATGGGACATCTTTCACAATTATCTATGCAACATATATCATCTATTCCTTGTAGTACTAAACTTCCCAATTTTCATTGTACTGTTTGCCATAAAGCTAAACAAGCTAGACATCCTTTTCCTTGTAGTGTTATTGTAACTCATAAACCATTTGGGTTTGTTCATTTTGATATTTGGGGTAGGTACAAGACATATGATAATTGTGTATATTTCTTAACAATTGTTGATGATTACACAAGATGTACTTGGACTTACTTGATGCAATAAAAATCTCAGGCTTTATCTTTCTTCTAAACTTTTGTTGCATATGTTCAAACTCAGTTTGCTGTTTTCATTAAACATATTAGGTCTGACAATGGTTCAGAATTTTTTGAAACTTCTTTTCAGACTTTTGTAAAGTCTCTTGGTATCATTCATGAAACTAGTTGTACTAACACTCCTCAACAAAATGGAGTGGTATAACGCAAATATAGGCACTTGTTAGATGTTGCAAGGTCTTTAATGTTTCATTCTCATGTTCCGATCTTTGTTATTGGGGAGATTGTATTTTGACTGCTACCTATCTCATTAATCGAATGCCAAATTCTGTTCTTCAGAATAAAACTCCTTATGAGATTTTATTGGGTCATCTTCCTACTTATTCTCATCTTAAAGTGTTTGGTTGCTTGTGTTATGCCTCTACTTCTTCGCATAACAGATGCAAATTTTCTCCTTGAGCTGTTAAATGTTGTTTCATAGGCTATCCTTATGGTAAAAAGGGATACAAAGTGTGTGATCTAGAGACCAAGAAAGTGTTTGTATCTAGAGATGTAGTGTTTTATGAAGATCAATTTCCTTTTATGTCTTCCTTTTCAAAGTCTTCACAATCTATATTTACTTTTTACACATAAGATGAATTAATTCATATTGATATACAAAATGCTTACGTCCCATCTTCTCATGTTCTTGAGCCTACTGTTTCCTCTTCTCCTACTTGTTGTGTTCCTTCTTTTACTACTTCTGTTAGACCATCTCGCCAAAGGAAACAACCTGTTTGGTTCAAAGACTATGATATTTCTTCTAAAGTTCATTCTTCCATTTCTTCTACTTGTTCATATCCTCTTAGTGATTCTCTTTCTTATTGTCAGATTTCTCTATCTTATCATAAGTTTCTTGATGCCACTTCTGTTACTTCTGAACCTTCTTCCTATTCTCAAGCTGTTAAATCTTCCGAGTGATGTCAAGCTATGCAAACTGAAATAAAATGCTTTAGAAAGGAACAATACTTGGGAATTAACAATTTTACCTGCGGGAAAAAATGTGTTGGATGTAGGTGGATTTACAAAATCAAATATAACTCAGATGGTACCATTGATAGATATAAAGCTAGATTAGTAGCTAAAGGGTTCACTCAGGCACTTGGAATGGACTATTTTGAAACATTTGCCCATGTTGTCAAAATGACAACTGTCAGAACTTTGTTGGCTTTAGTTGCTATTAAAGGTTGGAAATTGTTTCAAATTGATATTACAACTGGTGATTTGGATGAGGAGATTTACATGACATTGCCTCCAGGTTTTAAGTCTTCTCACTCCTGCTGTGCTTCTCCATTGGTATGCAAAGTTAAGAAATCTTAAGCAGGCACCTAGACGGTGGTTTTCTAAATTAACCGCAGCTCTTCTACATTATTGCTTTTTTCAATCTTACAATGATTCTTCTCTGTTTACTTATCGGTCTAATGGCGCCTTTACAATTTTACTAGTGTATGATATTGTGCTTACTGGTACACATCAGTTTATGCTTGATAAAGTCAAAACTTATCTCAGTTCTCAGTTTTTGCTCAAAGACTAGGGTTTGTTGAAATACTTTATTGGCTTAAAAATTGCTTACTCCTTTTCTGGTATTTACATCAGCCAACGCAAATATGCCTTGGATATTATCATAGATGCTGGTTTGCTAGGAGCAAAGCCTTCCAAAGTTCTTATTGAACAAAATCATAATCTCAGCAAAACAAAGACTCAGTTCTCTCTGATTGCAGTTCTTATAAGAGATTTGGTTGGGCGGCTAATCTATCTTACTATCACTAGACCATACATTACATATGATGTGCACATCTTAAGTCAATTTATGCATAATCCTTTACCTGCCCACATGTTTGCAGCTTTAAAATTAGTTCGATATCTCAAATCTGCATCAGGCCAAGGTCTTCTATTTCTTGCCAACAATTCATTGAATCTCACTGCCTATTGTGATGTTGATTGGGGTGCATGTGGTGAAACTAGAAAATCTCTTACTGGTTATTGTGTGCAGCTTGGTCAATCTCTTATCTTGGAAGTGTAATAAACAATCCACACAATTCAGGTCTTCTGCTGAGTCAGAATATCTATCTATGACCAATACTGTCTGTGAAATTCAATGGTTGCTTGCTCTTCTTCATGATCTTCAAGTTTCTAATCTTACTCCAGTTAAGCTCTCATTGTTGTTAATCCAGTCTTTCATGAAAAGACTAAACGTATTGAAATTGACTGTCACATTGTTAGAAACAAACTCAAGTAAGGAATCATTACTACAACCTACTTACCTACTACTCAACAACTTGTTGGTCTCTTTACAAAAGTATTGCCTAGTGACAAACTCCAATTTTTACTTTCAAGTTGGGCGTTTACAATTTGTTTTTTACACAGGGGATGTTAAGGATGAGTCTTCTCATCAAAGTTCAACATTCAAGGGCTAAATTGTAAATAGTCTATTTTAATTTACACATGTTAGTTAGAGAGTTAGTTCATTCTTGTAGCTTTACAAATAGAAAGATGTACTCTTCAAATAAATAAAAATAGATGGCTTTTTGCCTAATATTCTCTGTTTGTAACACACAGCGTGTGGATTTTTACTCATTAATTTATTCAAAAATCATAATTTTAAAAGTTGATTAAAATAATAAATAAATAAATCTTGAATTCAAGTCCAAATGTTTCCAGTTTAAAAGGGTAAGATGGTAGGGTACTCTTGCGATACATGGCAATCCAGCAACCAGATAGAACTACCATTTAATCCAGGATAAAACCAGAAAACAAACAACCAACATCTCCCTCTCCATCTCCATCTCCATCCTTGAAATGGAAGCTCTACCTTTCTCAACCGTTCCTTCCCGCCATATCTCCACAGTTTCACACACTAAAACCCACGCCAATCCAAACTTTCCGAGAAAATCAACAAATATTTGCTCTTCTTTTACCAACTCAACTCACTCTCTCTCCTTACGTTCAAGAAATTCCTTCACTGTAAAACACTCTATTTACAGACTAGTTACCTAATCGCTCATTAACTAATGCTTTAGCATCTCAAGCAACTGATATTTTGTAATACCATTTTTTTTACACAGAGAGAGCTATGGGGATTGGTAAATTCCAACACTGTAATTACTGTTACAAGAGAAATGCGCGGCGTGGTTAGAGCCGAAATGTTCGGGCAGCTCACCAGTGGACTGGAATCAGCTTGGAATAAACTCAAAGGAGAAGGTTCTTTTCTATTCATTAGTTGTTTCAGAAACAGAAACCCATTTGCAAAATTTACAAGCACCCCTTAATTTAGTGTTTAGTTTAGTAGTGATATAATTATAATGAAATTGAGATGGTAAACTTGAGGAGACATAATGTCATTTTAGGCTACCTTCAAAACTTTTTTTTTTTTTTCTGGAACAAAAACTAAATAATAAAAGTAAATGGGACTCCACAAAATTTTGTGGATGGAGAAATTGGTTTGAAAGTGTCAAACTTTTCATCTTTGAGGGCTTGATTCTGAATGTGGCATATTGACACTTCAATTTTTGCATAAGTAAAATTGGGAAGTGCTTTAAGCCATTCATGCTGACTAACTGACATTTAAGTGAATTGTTTATGCTTTAGAGGTCTTGACGAAAGAAAATATTGTGGAACCTATGAGAGACATTAGGAGAGCTCTTTTAGAAGCAGATGTAAGTTGGTTTAAATTAAGTTCATTCATCACAAGTTGTGTCCACAATTAAATAATAGTGAGTTACTATGTTATTGCCAGGTTAGCCTTCCTGTTGTGAGAAGGTTTGTTCAATCGGTAAGCGAACAAGCTGTAGGTGTTGGCTTGATTCGAGGAGTGAAGCCAGATCAACAATTGGTTAAAGTAAGTGTCTTTCTTCACTTACCACATTTTATGGAGAATCAATTCCAGTTGTAATTCAGATTTCAAATACTCTCTCCGTTCCACAAAAAGAGTTCCGTTTGGCTTTGATCCAGGTTAATTTTGCGAAATCCTAAAATTGAAATTGTGATGTAAATTTACTTTAATTTTTGAAATAATATTTTTGTACTAAGTAATACTTTTGAAGTAGATTATAATACTAACTATTGCATTAATCAAAATCAAATAAATTTACATCAATTAGATTTTAGGATTTCGCAAATTGAGTAAGAAAAAAAAGGGACTCTTTTGTGGAATGGATGGAATATATTTTATCTTGTGAAGATAAGGTTTTAAAAATGGTGAAGCTTCCACATGCTAATCCAAGGGGAGTAGGAATTCATGAAACCATGTATGGACTTCAAATATTGTTATCTCTAGATCTTCACTGGTCTTTGGCATGTTTGCAAGCTTTCTGCCTAGTGTAATCTTTCGGATCATCACTGCAGGATGTATTGTCAGTGATCCATGGAGTTGTACAGTAATAATGTCTTTATTTTGCCATGCATTTTTTTACTGAGAAAAATTGCTGATCACACAAGAACCATATGGCTCCTGCTACTTTCCTTTGAAAACTAGTATCTACTATCTGCATAGCTGGGAATTTTATGCCTCTGTAACCATATCTTAGGGCGAGGAGGTAGCAAATTTAGTTGTATACTGTAGATTACTGTTCACTATATAACTTTTACTAGTGACACTAAACTCGATAAAGTATTTTTGCGTCTAGTCTGGCTACAAAATCCTGTTTCCTTAATATGCTTTAGTCTTTGAACATACCTTTACTTGTAAACACCAGAAAAAACTTTTTTTTCCTCTTGATATAGATATATATCTTCTCCTAGCAATACCAGTAGGATGACCACGTCAGTCTTCCTCACCGATGAAGTTATTGATCTCTAGTAAAAAAGCTTAGTTGGCTTTTTGGTAATTGGTCTTCAGTTGGTGCTATTTTTTCTCTGGCTACAAAATCTTGTTTCCTTAATATGTTTTAATCTTTGAACATACATTTATTAGTAAACACCAGAATTTTTTTTTCCTCTTGATATAGATATATATTTTCTCCTAGCAATACCAGTAGGATGACCACGTCAGTCTTCCTAACCGATGAAGCTATTGATCTCTAGTAAAAAAGCTTAGTTGGCGTTTTGGTAATTGGTCTTCAGTTGGGGCTATTTCTCTCTTGGATTTTTTTCATTCATTTTTATTTTTCCTGTTCTTATCCAACTGATGTCTAACATTGAATCTCATAGTCTATACAATTTTCCAGTGTTGCGAACTTAAATTGTTTCTCTGACCACAATGCACTATCTTATATCTTCAGTGGCCACTAGCCCACTACCTATATGACCCTTTAATTTTCTTCCTATATATATCTACCCATTCAGTTACTCCATGAATCGGTACGCCCAAAATTGTGTTCCCATGTGTGCATTTAGTCCTTTTTGGAGTGCCCATAACTAACTGATAACAACAAGAACACCACCACATCCACCACCACCAACAATAATGATAAGCGTAACACTTTAATATAATAAGGTATGTTTGTTTTATGAAACTTTGAATTAGTGAACTTTGACCGGTGCTGCAACTATGTTAATCTGATTACCGGTTTGATGCAGATTGTAAGTGAGGAGCTCGTTAAATTGATGGGCGGAGAGGTTTCTGAATTGGTTTTTTCCAAATCTGCCCCCACTGTAATTTTATTGGCAGGTCTACAAGGTGTTGGAAAGACAACTGTTAGTGCCAAGTTAGCTTTGTATCTTAAGAAACAGGTGCCTTTGTTTAAGAATCTCTCTCTTACTCATTTAGAGTACCAAGACATACACACACAAACAAGTGAACATATTAAAAACACACACACAAAAATGAACAGAAACACACATACAAAATGAACAGAAACTTACACATACACATCTGTGATCTGTGTTCTCATTCAACAGATAAACAGACACATACATATCTGTGTTCTCATTCATGTATGTGTTAGTCGGGATATTAGTCTCTGTGACCTCTGTTTGATATGTAAATAGCATGGATCACAGGGGAAGAATTGTATGCTGATTGCTGGAGATGTATACCGACCAGCTGCAATTGACCAGCTTGTTATTCTGGGAGAACAGGTTTCCACCTTTGTTGTCCTTGACATGTTTCATTTTTATTCTACAGGGTGCTTTACTTCTGGGCCTCTTTTGTATCAATCTTTTCTAGTTGCCAAAGAAGACAATACTATCATTGCAATCTACTTTAAATAATTATACCAATATTTTGGAGCCCTCTGCTAAGTATCTTTAATGAACAATATACTTGATGCACAAAATATCTTTTTATTTCAACATGTCGATTTACATTACTTTTCTTTGACCATACGATATTGTCAGAACTTCTTTAACTTGGGAACTTGACAATGCGCAATCTTATTCCCTAAATATATATGGAGACTTTGATGCTATAATTGTGTACTGCAAAGATGAATGCCTTAAAGAGTCTCAAGCTCAATGGAATGTTGATGATCAGCAGTGTAAAGCACCTCGCCAAAGGAAATGGAATTGATGTTGGCCTTATTAATTGAATTTTAATAAATCTGTTTTTTCAGATCAGACAGCTAACTCAGAGGTGGAATTAAAATTTCCTTTAGGAATCACTATGTTTCTGAATTATGCAAATCTTATAGATTTATTTTGCTCAAGTTGACTTAGGTCATTAATCTGCACTGACCTAGTTTTTGTCATATGCCCCTGGCCATGCCTTTGTAACCCCAACTACCCAGATTATACTTGATCTTACTTCTGTGAATCTTTATTCTTCTTTTTCCCCTAATAAGTAATTGCTTGAAATTCAATATCGACGTATCCAAGAAGCAGAACTACTGTGGATGATGTGTTATATAAGGTTATAAAAACATCTTTTTGAACCATCTTCTAAAACTCTTGGAAGAGAATTTTTACTTGAAGAATGAATTTTTTAATCTTGCTTGAGCAGTTATACAGTCAGCATTTGACTTGATTCTTTGCATCATTCTTGTCATTTTGGACCTTTTCAAGTTCAAGATCGCTTAATTCATTCTCATAATCATTGTAACCTTGGAACAGGTGGATGTACCTGTTTATACAATGGGAACTGAGGTTAAACCAGCAGAAATTTCTAGGCAAGGTCTTATAGAGGCTAAAAAGAAGAATGTGGATGTGGTCATAATGGATACGGCCGGAAGACTTCAGGTTCAATGCCTTTGCTTTTGTAAAGTTGGAGAGAGTTTTTAGAATATATTTTTTGCCATCTGCTGACAATATTTATCGAGTTAGAGTTTGTTTTATTTTCTTACTTTTATCTGATAGACAAAACAATGATGGATGAATTGAAAGAGGTGAAACGGGAATTAAATCCCACAGAAGTTTTGCTTGTTGTGGATGCAATGACTGGCCAAGAAGCAGCAGGTAGTCAGACTATTTTACTTACCTGATTGGTGGTGAATTTGACCTCTCTTTCTCACTGCCCTGAGAAAAATGGTTTTCCTCGTACCATATGGGATTATTTTACCAGAATATCATTGAATTTAAATATGAACATGCAGAAGACTAATATATTTCAGCCTTATGGTCACCCTTTAAGTTACTGTGATTTCATTACTTATATTACACTTGACCAACCTTTTTTATATATATATATAAATTATGTTTGCCAGGTATTGTGCCATGATGCTTACAATTTAATTGCTTACATGTTCTGATCAATTTTCTTTTCATAATAAAATGAAAATGTTCTTTTTTAATGTTTTTTATGCTATTCTAACAGGATTTATTTCCTGTAAGTGGACCTCTGTGAGCTTTTGATCTGTTAGGCCATGCCTGATTCCTTCGTTGGTCTCGTACACTGACTCTAGATATTATATATAAGAAAATAGTTAACTATTAACTCACATAGGTGCTATTTTCAATGTTTAATTTCCATTAGACAGATTTTCATTTCAACCTTAGGCTCAGTTTATGATATTGAAGCAAGTAGTGGTATAATGATTCAATGTTAGAAAAGCAAAGGGCATTGCGCTCCTGAGTCCTGAGCATCAAGGTATCCTTGATGACAATGGGAGGAAGGTCCTTTTCCTGACTGGAGCACATCTCCTTCTTAGAACTATAATGTCATACTACTATAGTATTCGTGCTTATATATACTGCTGAACATATATGTTATGAAGTGGGAAATGCAAAGTTAAATGATTTTCTTTACTCCAGACCTGGTATCATAGGTAAACTTGAATTAAACCTGTACCCCATGCATGCACAACAGTTCAAACTAAGTCTTCTCTTATATTTATTGGCATTACCTGATCTGACTTATACATATCTTATTTAACAATTAACACAGTTGTTAATTCGAATTTCATACGTTTTTTAAAATGTCCTTGGTGAATGCTGCAGCCTTGGTCACGACATTCAATCTTGAAATTGGAATTACTGGTGCCATTTTGACAAAACTAGATGGGGATTCAAGAGGCGGAGCAGCTTTAAGTGTTAAAGAGGTCAACTTTGTCATTACATTGCTACTTAATATAGATGTTAATTAATAAACTCCTCACTAGTTAATGAAATTACATTAACTATGTTCTTGAGCTTTGTACTTGTGATAATGCTTGTGCAAGAAATTCAGTTTTCTTTTAGACTTGAGTCCTTTTTCTTTGGTGTAATAGACAGGACTTGAATTATTATTGTTGCATTTTGATGGCTCTTCTTATAAGAATACCAGTGATATTGGAACCAGTTAGTGTGCAGTGATGTGAGGGTGAAGCTGGTACAAAAGTAGCTTCTAGCAATAATTGTGGTGGGGCTACCTTTTAAATTCCAAATTAGCTTACCCATAGTCAAGCCAGCTTTCACAACTGGGGATGACTCAGTTCTCCAAATATTAATGTGCGAGCTTATGACTTTTTAGTTATAACATTGCAGGATAATAGGTTCAGTTTTAATTTTTAAACTATGTGATTATGCAAGGCTGAATGCATCTGAACTCTTACTATATGTTTTACACGTATAATATGAATGAATCACAACATCAGTTGTTTTTGTTTTTGCACATTGTTTTTGCAATACCATTATTAGACTTTTTCTACTCATGAAGAGAAGTCACTTCCTATTATGCAACAAATCATGACAGGTATCAGGAAAGCCAATCAAGCTAGTAGGGACGCGGAGAACGCATGGAGGACCTTGAGCCTTTCTATCCAGATCGTATGGCAGGGCGCATCTTGGGAATGGGAGATGTTCTATCATTCGTGGAGAAGGCACAAGAAGTTGTGAGTGTCAATCATTACCTATCATTTTCCCTAAAGCATCATGTTTTGACTACTTGTAATGGGTTTTTGGGTAGATGCGCCAAGAAGACGCTGAAGAATTGCAGAAGAAGATCATGAGTGCAAAGTTTGACTTTAATGATTTCCTAAAGCAAACTCGTGCAGTTGCACGGATGGGTTCCATGTCACATGTTATTGGAATGATTCCTGGAATGGGGAAGGTATATAAACTAGTTCTGCACTAATTAAAATTATTCATCAATTGCTTATGAAAAGTTGTCTACTCTTCCTTTTCCAGTACTTGCTCACAAATAAATATACATGTTTTTTCTTTATATGCTTACCCGAGACAAGATAACGGCTAAGATGATACCTGTGTTCTTTTTCTTTTTCTAATGCTTAATTGTGATAGGAAATCATTCATTTACCCTTTATTCTCTTTGTATCCAAGTAGATAACTCCTGCTCAAGTTCGAGAGGCAGAGAAGAGCTTAAAGATAATGGAGGGAATGATTGAAGCAATGACTCCAGGTGTTTCTTTCCTTAGCAAAGATAATAAATACTCCCTCCTTTCCATTATGTAGGTCGTTTAAGATATAATCTCACATATTAAGAAACCTCATTAATAGAAATGCTAGGTAATTAATTTTGCTGTAAAATTTCATTTTTACCCCTTAGTACTCCTCTCTCTCTCTCTCTCAATTACTCGTGATCTGATCTGTTCAATTTTGTGAGCCCAACATGCAACTTTTCATTTTCTCTCAATTTTTTCCAGAATCCCCTCATTAATTCTCTTAGATATATGAAAAACGTCTTATATTATGGAATTCCCCCCTCTAAAACGTCTTATATAACGAATAGGAGAAGTATATCTTTGGCTCATCACTTTCTTCGTTAACTATCCTCTCGATTTTATTCCAAGTTTCAAGGCATGCCTCAAAAGTTTTATGAAAAACATGAAGCATGTTTACAGATGCACAAGTGACATTCAAAAGATTATAGAAGAGAGAGCAATGACATCATCTTGTAGACCTCATCCTATGCTTTGCTTATTATGTTTTACTCCTGTTGTGTTTTTTCAATGTTTTTATGATGAGAAGAATGGAAAAACCTTCTGAGATTGCTTAGTTGTGTGTCTAAGATTGAAGGCTCTTCCAGGATGATGCATGTGGTTCTTTATATATATATATAAATATTCATTTGAAATACCAGCGAAACTTGTCCTTTAATCTTTCATCAGTTGAATAGCGTGTACCATGAAGCCAAGTAATCTGTCTGTCTATTTTCAGAGGAAAGGGAGAAGCCAGAATTGCTGGCTGAATCCCCTGCCCGGAGAAAGAGAATTGCTCAAGATTCAGGAAAAACAGAGCAGCAGGTATACAGAAAATGATAGGCTAATGTAGCTTAATAGATTAGAACAACTCATAATGGCTTTGTAGTTTGTGTTATTAATTTTTTTCTTTCATACCCCGTTAGTTTAGTATCAGATGTATAATTTTCAGTTATAACTACCTTGACTATTTTAGGTGAATCAACTTGTTGCTCAATTATTTCAAATGCGAGTTCGTATGAAGAATTTAATGGGTGTCATGGAAGGTGGATCTGTTCCTGCACTGAGCAATCTTGAGGAGGCTCTTAAATCTGAACAAAAGGTGCTTTTTTCTTTTAGTTTCTGTTGAATTTACCTGTACGCTTAAAATTGTTCCTTTCCTCAGGTGTGTCGATTGTGTATGAACCTAAATTTAAATTTACCTCCTCCCCAATTGTTATATTGACAGTATTCAGTAATTATACTCCTGCGATTTTGAAGATCAAAATATTTGTGTGAACGTGCGCTATTCAAACCTTTAAGAGTTGAAGAGAGCAAGTTTATTTCAATGTTCTAAAAGGCGCTAGGCGGCATAGCGCCTAGGGGCCTAGGCGGGATTTTTTATTTTAAGCCAAATTTAATATTTTATCTTACATATATCCAAACAAAACAATAATATAAAACATAACAATCTATAATAAAAGATAATAAAGGCCTTTGCTTAAACAAGATTGCTTAAATAATAAAATTTTAAAATTTCGAAAATTCAATTCAATATTAAAACTTAAGAAACTAAACATAAATTAAAGAATTATATGGAATTAAACTAAATATTATAAATGTATCATCATTTATAATTAACTAGATTTATAAATAAACTAGTAATTGCCCGTGCCTGTAGGCACGGCGTAACGAAATCCTCTCTCCCTCTCCGTTTCAACAATCTCATTTTCATTTCCTCTCTCTCCTCCTTCCTCTCCCACCACTCTTTTCCGCCCAAATCAATTAAAATGAATCTGAACCGTCCTTGTACTTCCTCGCCCAAATTCCAAATGAGTTCTATCTTATTAATATAGATTTTCTGCCCAAATCAATTAAAATGAATCTGAACCGTCCTTGTACTTCCTCGCCCAAATTCAAAATGAGTTCTATCTTATTAATATAGATTTGAAGTTGGTATAAGTTCAAAAAATTACAACTATAATAAAATTATCCATTTTGACTTGATGTTGTTCACTTCTTGTTGTGATTTGATATGGTACAACATGCATTATGAATATGGTAAACCATTAGAAAAATAAATATATCAAGATCTGGTTTAGGTAGTTATTAAAATAAAATAAAATAAACCTCTCTACCTAGGCCCGTCTAGCCTATTTAGGCCTCGCTTAATCTCTTGGAGGGATTTTTTTGCTGCCTTGGGCCTACGCGAGGCGCCAGGGAGACCTAGGCCTCGCCCTAGCGCCTAGGCCGCTTTTTAGAACACTTATTTATTTTATTACACTCCATCCGTCCCAAAATAAAAGATCATTTACTTTTGTATAAAATCTAGATTTTTTTTAATTTTAATTTTATTTTTGTTGAATCTTTTCTCACAGAATATCAAGGTTGCATAGATGATAGAAAACCTATCTACTGTGACTAGTGCACCTTATGACCCAATGAAACTAATTTCACCTATATTGTGTATGTTTGTAAACTCTATTTTAACTAAAAGTGAAAAGACAAATTATATACTTAGGCAACTTTGGGATCTGCAGGCAATCCCCAGGTCTGAGTCATACTTCATCTGAGGAAACAAGTCTTTATTAGAAACAAAATTAGCTACACCGCCATGTTATGACGTGTTAGTATTTGTACAAGTATCTTATAAACATTGTAGAATAAATGCACGAGTTTTTGTATCTTGAGAAATTTACCTGGAACCTCAAACTCAGCATTCTGTTTTGATGCTGAAAGTTGTTCTATCCGTATGGTTTATGATTCAAGCTGATAGGTGAACTTTCCTCCTCCTTTCTTCCTTCTATGTTAGGCTCCTCCTGGTACTGCCAGGAGGAAGAGAAGATCACAATCGAGGAAGCAATTTGCAGACTCTACATCGGCAATGCCAAGTCCTCGCGGTTTTGGGGACAGGAACTGAGAAGCAAAACTCTCAAGGGTGATCAAGAAAATTGATCTGCTGATGATGGGCGTTGTATATCTTGAATTCAACATCAATCAGAAAATGGGTAGTGTCTAGGAGCATTCCAATAATAATTGTAGCTGCTGCTGTTAGTTTCTGCTTTGTTTGTTCTTACAAATGGTTTTCTGATATTGTATTCTTGTCAGTAAGCCTCTTTAAATATTTCAAAAATCAGCTATTGTTTTCAGATGTTCTACAAATGTTTTGTGTTTTTCACCAGTTTTGAAAATTATTACTTGCACAACACAAGTGCATTTTGAGGGGAATTTTTTCCCAAAATGTTCGCCGTGGAAGTTTGTTTGATTGTTCTTACAAATGGTTTACTGATATTGTATTCTTGACAAGGAGCCTCTCTAAATATTTTAACACTACCAAAAATTTCAGCTACTGACCCACTGCCCGTCCTCCGTCCTTTAAGCCTTCACAAAAGAAGATGTTCTACGGAATGTTTTAGTTAATTTGCACTAGTTTTGAAAATTTTTAGTTTTTTTTTTTTTGACTATTTTTATAAACGCATTGGATAAACCATTGGACTCCATACTTGTCTTGAATATACTCTCTCTCTCTCTAGTTTTATCGACAAATCCTCCTTTCCAAGCACTTAATAGATTCAGATGAATTCTATCAAATTAGTCATTAAAAATATTTTTACCATTAAAATTCAAACTAATTTTAACCATTGAAAAATTCACTTGTTTATTAAATAATGAACAAGTGTTGAATTACTAATATATTTTTAAAAAAAAATATGCTACCCAATATTATAAATTAATTAGCCGTTGTTGATTTTAATTATACTATTTAAAAATATAATATATTAAATAAGATTGGATTGATGATGTAATAGGGAGGAGAAGTTCAACTTTGGTTAATTAACAATTGGAAAATGATTTATCTTGTGACTCTTTTTTTTGATGCGATTATTTATATATTTTATATTAATATATGTCATATTATTTTATAAAACTCTTAAAATACATAGCATGACTTTTAAGATTTTATATTTTGAGATATTATTTTCCCTTTGGCACTATTCTAAGATTTTTTTTTTCAATAACAATATTACCTCCGTCATAAATCTTATTTTTACAGGTAGACTTAGTAATTTAATATTAAGAACTTTAAATTGATTTAGGTAATACATTTTAAAAAAAGATTTATAAAATTGGTGTATTTCAAATTGAGGTAGTTCTCAATAAATAAATAAATAATGAGTGATTTTTAATTTTTAATATACAAGGGCATCATCTATTGTACTACTCCCTCCGTCTCTTATAGAACGTTTTAGAGTGTTGTTGCACGAGAATTAAGATAATAATTAAAAAGTATTAAATATAGTATCAATTGTATATAATACTTTTAAATATAGAATAATAATATTTAATTATTTAATTTATCAAAAAAAACAACTTGTCTAATTACACATTTTCCCATAATTTTATCCTAAAAAACTCATTAATTTCATTTATTCATTGGTCTCTCTCTCCATCCCCATAAAATAACTTATCTAATTATTTAGTTTATCAAAAAATTAAGTAGAATAATGAATGATAATTTTAAAAAAATTGTGACCAATTCTATTAGATTTTAACAAACTTCAAATAATTAGGAATAATTGATAAACTCTAAAACGTCATATTAAGGTTCGGAGGGAGTATTAAGTATTAAAACACATTTACGAGTAATGAGTAGTTTTATGTGCATTAATTATAAAGAAATATTATCCCAATTATACCCTTTCTAAAACGATGACGTCATTTTCAAGCGAACTACAGTGGAGCTGATGGTTAATGGCGACTGCCGGCGGGAACTGAATCTATTCAGTTTTTTCACAAATATTCCGGTGCTTTCTCTCTCCTCCAGAAAATGGCCCTATGTCAGCTAACACCTTTATCTTCCTATCCCATATTGTTCCACGTCAAATTCAAACACACACCAAATTACCGCATCAACGCGCGCCAAAAACTATCTGTAAAAACCTTCAATTCATCCTCTACAACCCATAAAATCCACCCTCTTTCCTGTCAGTTATCTCAACCAATCTCATCCCTCAATTCCATCAAACCCTACGTTCAATCCGAATGGAAACAAATCCTCAAGGGCTGGCTTTGCAGTGCAGTATCAGTCTATTGTCTCTCCAAAATCGTCCCCAGAATCGGAAAATTCTCCAAGGGTATGAGTATAGTCGATGCAGTTTGGCTGAGAGAAGAGGGTTTGGCGATTGGAGTGTTGTTTTTGGTTCGATTTGTTGCGAATTACTTTCAAGAAGCGTTTCTCTGGGACGCTGCTATGAATTCTGTGTACAAGGTTAGGGTTCATGTGTTTGAGAGGGTTTAGCTGAGGGATTTAGGGTTTTTTGAAGGTGGTAATGGTGTATCTTCTGGAGATATTGCGTATAGGATCACTGCGGAAGCGTCTGATGTTGCAGATACAATTTATGCTATTTTGAATGTGAGAATTCCTCTCCGAAGAATGCAATTTTTATTAGTACTAGGCATGGTTTGGTAGCTTATTATTGTTATTTACGAATGCAATTTTTCTTAGTACTATAGGCTGTATGGTTTGGTAGCTTATTATTGTTATTAACCAGTGTGTGCCTTTTTTACTGGTTTATTTTGGTCACCTAGTTTTGTATATGGTTTATACTTAATCTAATATGTATTGTTTCTTTGTTTGGTAGACTATAGTACCCAGTACTCTGCAGTTA
The DNA here is from genome assembly GCA_020205605.1 of Panax ginseng. Classification (NCBI taxonomy): domain Eukaryota; kingdom Viridiplantae; phylum Streptophyta; class Magnoliopsida; order Apiales; family Araliaceae; genus Panax; species Panax ginseng. The sequence goes on along the minus strand of CM035137.1, from coordinate 24,137,888 downwards.
TCAGCAATGGCAACTCAAATGCTGCTTAACAGCCCAATACTCTCGTTGATTTCTGCCTTGGTACGTGAGGAAGCAAACTACTGGGAATTCTTATATCTTTATTTTTTGCTTTAATGCTGAATGGTTAATGGAGTTCATCTAATGTTTTAAATTTTATTCGGCATTCTTGAAGGTGATCCCATCAATGGCTCTGGTCATTGCTTATCTTGGGGAAAGGCTTCATAAGATCTCAAAGGAGGCAAATCTTAGTGCTGCTGCTCTCTCAGCTTACCTGAACGAGGTATATTTGGCTATTTGCAGCGACTGTACACTTCAGTTTTTCTTTTCCTTTTCCTTTTCCTTCTTTAAGGGCATTAAAGTCATTTCACTAAACAATAAAATGACACTAATCATACAGTTTACCCTTTCTTTTATTATTTATTTTGTTGAAATATTTTCTTAGTTCTTGAAATCCTTTTTCTCTAATTAACTAAATCTGTTGATAAATCTTAATGTAACTTGGAAAACACGGATGAAAACATAGGAAAGGAAAACAAAAATAAATGTAAAAAGGAAAAAACTATCTTAATGAAGATAAATCCAATTATTTACATTTCAAAAGTAGTTGATATCAAGAACAATGTTAAAAAAAAGCTCCAATAAATTTTTAGATTTCAATTGTTTTTCCTTTTCATTCGGCTTCTCCCTCAAGCTCCAAACATACATTAAGTAATAAATCAAATTATCTCCATCACAGCAGCACTTGTATGCCTCCATAGAAATCCTATCTGAACTTATTAAACTATGGCTTTCATCCCTTCCTTTTTGATGTAGCCTTTTTCCTCTTGCTACACCACCTCCAAAATATGTATAATAATCACTATAATGTTGTTGGTAAGTTCTACTTTTGATATTTGCAAGCATATTATGTAAATAGCTTTATATTCCTCATATATGTGATGATCTTTTCTAATTTGCTAATAGAATTTGGTTGTTTCAATTGTTTTGTCTCAGGTCCTACCATCAATTCTTTTTGTGAAGGCGAACAGTGCAGAGCTCTCTGAGAGTCTCAGGTTTCAATGGCTTGCTCGTGCAGACCTCTTTGAGCGATTGAAAAAGAAGAAAATGAAGGCGCTTGTTCCACAGATAGTACAGACAATATACTTCGGGGTGTTATTTATATTTTGCTTTGGCTCTTTGGTGGTTTCAGGCAGTTCTTTTGATTGCTCTCGCCTGATTTCTTTTATAACGTCTTTGGTTCTCTTGATTGAGCCAATACAGGTATACTCTACTGAAACAAAAGGTTGTTTTTACCTCCACACTCTTCATATGCATAGTTTTTGTTTCTATTTTCTGTAAATAACAAATTTTCTAGTGGGTTTGAACTTTATCTTTGACTGTTTGACCTGCCTTCAGGTATTTGACGTGATGTAATTTCTATTATTCAAAGTTTAGAGGTCTAATTTGGGATTACACCTGTAATTAGTGACTCGTTTTGACTTCCAAGTCTTTTCATCTGCTTAAAGCGAACAGTTTGTGGGAGGAAGCTGTAAATGATGTTAGGCTGAAATAATAATCTTGGAAGAGGCCAGTGATAGTTAAGGACATCAAAGGAGAATTCTGACAATGTATAATTTGTCAAGCACATGTACTTTCTAAAATAAAGGCAATCCTTACATTTTCTTGACCCTGTCCTACATAGCTACATTTTGAATATTTTTGTTTTACATTGATGAGCCCATCTACTTAATAGGAGCATACTTAAGGGTATTATGTCAAACAATAAGTTAGAATTGCAAATTGCTTCTTATAAGGGAGACAATCCCTTTAGTTATAGTATACAAGGGGCGGCTTCAGTGAATTAGAAGATTGCGTTATAGTTTTTCTTGCAAGCTTGTGAAAGGGCATTATAATAAGAGAATTATTATGTGAAGTAGCCTTAAGCATTCTTATAGATGTTGCGAGAAATGAAATCTAGTGGTTTTGTTTGCTTTGTTCCATTTGCAATGCTTTTTATAATTTGCTATATGACGTTCTTTTGATCTCCAAGTTATTTTTGGCTAATGGTGCTTTCTGTTATTATTGTTCAGTGGCTTCAGCCTCTGAGGAGATTTCTTTGATTTTCTTCTGAACTTTAAAATATCATTCAGGATGTGGGAAAAGCATATAATGAGTTAAAGCAAGGAGAACCAGCTATCAAACGTTTGTTTGACTTGTCAAGGTTCCAATCTCAGGTAAATAGTAGCATTGATGGACTCTAATTATTTCCTTCTTGGTATATATTTCAATAATTATCTTCACGAAGATAAGTGGTTGTGAGACAAAAAGGTGATTAATTTTAAAAAAATAAAAGGATTATGAATCGTGAATCTGCATCAAACTTCTCTCATATCCTTAGAATCTGCTGCATAGTTAAGAAATGTGATTCAGATTAGTGTGCTATACTAGATGCCTTGATCGAGGGAGTTGTCCCTTATGTATGCTAGACTTCATCACTTGGGAGGTGGTGGTGCTGCAACTGTTCTTTCACCTCTAGATTTTATAACTTCGATGAACTGTATCCCATGTTCATGAATATGCAGATTGCATGTAAATGATTGACAATCTATTTAAATGATTTGTTGCAAAATTTGCTCTAATGTTCGTAACATTTCATGCCCTCTTATTTTGACTGAAAGCTGGAAGATAACGCACATGAAGATGAATTTGCCAGTGAGCTTTTTTGGGACTTTTTATCCCAAAAACAAAACAAAACAGAAAGATGATGTCATGCATTCAATTTTGCCATTTCTTGGTGCTTTAGCCTTGATGTTATCTCTGCGGTATTAGGACTATGTAATAACTTTATGATGGATGATATATGCATAAAAAGATGTTTGTTTCACATCCTTTCTGTAATTTAAGTTTTTTTTTCTTGATAAAAAAAATCTTTGTTCTACATCCTTACACGTATTATAAATAATGTAATTTCTAATATTGTCTGGCCCATCAAGATTTCTTTTTCACAGATCAGCTGCATTTTATATTATTGTTTAGGTGATTGAGAAACCAGACGCAGTTGATGTAGACTTTGTTAAAGGGGAGGTAACATTCCGAGCTGTCTCATTTAGATATGGAGAAGGGAGGCCTCTTGTGTTGGATGGGTTGCATCTCAATATTAAACCTGGAGAGACAGTTGCCCTTGTTGGGCCTTCTGGAGGTGGGAAGACAACCATTGTAAAGCTACTTCTTCGGCTCTATGATCCTCTTTCTGGTGAGCCATCTCTCAGTAATTTAATTTTTTTGAGCATACAAAATATAAGCAGATAGTGAGGGAATTCTATTCCTTCTATGGTAACAGGTTGTATTCAAATAGACAGCCATAACATTGAAAGTATGCGGTTGGGAAGTTTAAGGAGCCATGTTGGTCTGGTTTCTCAGGATGTAGTAAGTAAATGGCACCTACCTTCTTATGATTTCTTTGCTTCTTTTTGTTCTACAACTCAATATGAATTCTGACTAAGCTGTTAAATGAAGGTTGTGAGTAGCTTGAATTTAAACTTGGGTCTAAAACTTGGAATTCTGATTAAGATGTTTTTCTCTCCATAAGCATCTTTTAAGAGGACTGGCACATTTTAAATATGCTCTTTTGTTTTTGAGTTCAAACATTGAGCTCTTAAAATGTGTTCTAGTTTTGACTGGCTATCTATTTAACTTTTTGTTTTTGCATCAGACACTTTTTTCAGGGACAGTTGCTGAAAACATCGGTTATAAGGATCTATTGACTAAAATTGACATGGACAGGGTAGAGGCTGCAGCCCGAACAGCTAATGCAGATGAGTTCATTGAAACACTTCCAGAACGGTATGCAACCAATATTGGACCCAGGGGATCAACTTTAAGTGGGGGCCAAAGGCAAAGGTGTGGTATCAAACTTAGCTGGTCACTTTGAAATCTATTCTCTTTAAGGGAAGAACTTAACTGGTTTGTACATCAGAGCAACTTAGCTGATTACTTTTTCACAACTTCCTTTCAAAGTTCACGTTTTTCCTTTATTGAATTTTCATAAGAATGCAGGTTTTAAACTGGACTGGACACATGATTCCAGTCATGTAGCCTTTTATAAATTCTCTCTAAAAACAACCCTCCTATTTTTTGTTTGAGATATCAAGTCTGTCAGGATTGTTTTATGATGGATTCATCTATATTAGTTGTGAAACTCCATTATCATCTTGATGATACTCCCACTTTTACTTTCATTTGCAACAGACTAGCTATAGCAAGGGCACTTTATCAGAAATCCTCTATTCTGATTTTGGATGAAGCAACTTCTGCTTTAGATAGCCGGTCTGAGTTGTTGGTCAGACAAGCTGTGCAACGTTTAATGAAAAACCATACTGTAAGGAAAAATTAGTCGATCTTTGGTTTTGTTACTTGTTGCTTTTTGTTTCCTTGGTGGCCCATTGATTAAATGGTGAACTCCATCATGTAGGTACTAGTCATTGCCCACCGTTTGGAAACAGTTTTAATGGCAGAAAGAGTATTAATTCTAGATGCTGGAAAGCTACGGGAGATATCTCGCTCATCTCTTCTGGTTGGTCAGCATAACTCGTTGACGTCAACTGGGCTTGTAATATGATAATAGCAGCAGCAGCAGCAGCAAAGTTATCTTTGTGTTATTTCACTTTTCTGTGTGGGATCATTGCTTAGTTTCAGTGGTTAAGTTTTCAGTCCGCCAAACGTGTGAACGTCACCTCAAGCAGAAGCAGAAGGGCCGACACTATTTTGAAGATATCCAAAAGTTAGATCAATCTATCTGTGTTTAATCTAACCATCGTTTCATTTTCAGGGAAATAAAAGGTGGTATAAGGATTTTGTGACCAACGAAATTTTTGTAATTTATTTTAAATATTTATTGAAATAAATAAATATTTTTATAAATTATTTATGGGGTTAAATAAATATTTGATGAAGTTGTGATATATTAATTTAATTAAATGTATTACATTAATTAAATTAATGTTAAGTAATGTGATAGTTCAAAGTGTGAATTTAATTGGGATAATTAAATTAAATGAGTTGTTAAATAATTTTAATGTTGTTCTAATTAATTTAATAATCAATTAGAGATTTAATGATTTGTCATAATTAATAAATGAGAATTTTAATTATATAATTTGATTTAATGAGTAATTGTGGCTTTAACTTAATTGAATTTAAATAATATAATTTGATTAATTAAAGTGTGACGAATAAACTATATAATAAATAAATAAATTAAAATAAATGGAAAATAACCTTTTAAAGGTTAGCCAAACATGACCTTGAGAATATGGGATCAATTAAAGTCTTATTATTATTGATATCCACGAGTTTGAAATTAATATTATAATAGTTATAACCTTCATAAAAGAAAACATAATACGTAGATAATGAGAGAGAGAGATTGAGATTAAAGAAGAAGTTGGGAGAATTAAAGGAGCTTTCTATCATCCTATAGCAATCTAAACAAACAATCAAGGGTAATTTCTTATATTCAAACTTTAATTTACGTTCTTGAGTTTTCTCCATAAAAATTTATTTTAGTTATCTGTAAATGGAGTTTGATGGCCAATTTGTTAAGAAATTGATTATATATGTTTATTAGCATGCATAATCCATTTGTATGTGATTTAGAGTAATTAAATCCATGAAATTGTGTTTAAATTGGAGTTTTATAGTTTATAGAGAAATATGTATGAATATGGCTTAAATGTATGAAAATTTATGTTTAAATTGCATATTAATCGGTGAATTGATGATTGATTATGTTTATATATGTAAAAATCAAAAGAACGAAATTTGTATGGACTGATTTGATTGAAAAACTAGTTTATAGTAATTGAATTCGTAAAGAATATATAAAAATGGAGTTTTTACAAAATAGTGAATTTATGAGTTTTAATTTGGTTGTTTAAGTTGTTAAATGCTAGAAAGGTTGGGTTGTGATTTTGTATGAATTATAAGGTTTGAGTATGTTTAAATTGTTATATGAACAAAGAAATTGGAAGTTTTTTTGCCCTGTTTTGTGTTATTCATGAATCGCGAGGAATCTGAATCGCTGTGGCCCTCTTAGAAGGCTTAATCAACAACGCTTAGAAGGCCTTTTGACAACGCCTGCATAGACCAGCTTAAGCTTGTGGGACAAATACTAAATGTCACTTTACTACAATTTTGCCTAAAAAATTTAATTAATTGCTCAAGTCCAAAAAATATTATTTAAACCCAATCTAATGAATATGAAAATGTATTAAACGTATAATGTGATGTTAAAATAGATTCTTAACATGTCAATGATATTTTTACGTGTTTAATTGATAAGTCGAATGCGTATTTAACTCGGTGTTCGTGAAGTCTAATAATGTGTGAGAACTAATGTTGTGATTTGATTAATATAATCATAATCAGAGTTTAGTTAAGTTAGAAGATAACGTACTCATGATGCTAGTTATATTATAATTAATTGGTATTGTGAATGTAAGTGGTATGTAGGATTAAATTGAGGAACGTGAATAGTAAACGTATAATCTACGCACAAGACAAGTTTCTTACCCTATCTCAATTATAATTACGCAACTTTTCTAACCCTAAACTTTCTTTGAGCAAGTTCATAAATCCTATTCTTATATTGAGTAAAGTCTTACTCTTGTTTATTCAAGTTCTTGATTTCAAATGAAATGTTCTAAAGTATTACTTCGGTTATACACTGTTATTCAATTGTATACCTTCGAGATTCATTATTTGTTTTGAGTATCGATTTTATTATTGAACCTTGAATGACTAATGAACTCTTATTAATTCGATTAGTCCATAATTGATGAACGTTCTAAATTCTAGAACTACTATTGAAGCTTATTTAAACCGAACTTCCTTTGGTGCGGACTTTGATGTCAAACTGAGATGAACAACTCTTTTAGGAGATTATATTATGTGATAGCGTTGAGATGTTGTGCACATATATGATACTAAGGGCTGATCCCCCTAAGTACGAGTAAGGTCCATATAGTCTTACGATTGTTAAAGGTTTAAAGTAGAAATACTTGATAAGTTGGGGTATAGTTCTTGGTCTTGTGACCCTCAGATGTTCTTTTGATTCTTGTTTTCTATCTTGATTCAGAAGCCGAGCTTTCTATTATTCCAGTATCCATTGTTTACTTGCATGTAATCATTATTATTATTGTTATACTTGTGGGCAATTGTTGCGCACTCTTGCATGATAAAATTGCAGCTAAGGTTGAAAGGGTTGATGAGTCATCTATCAGTAAGGGCAAAGGCAAAGCAAACAAGTGATGAATACTTGTTTATTATTATTTGAGAATGTTATTGTTAATACTTATGATGTTATGTTTAAAACTTATTTGTTTATGATGTTTCCGCATTTGATGTATTAAAGAAAGATAATCTGGGATTGATTTGTTTAAGATGTTGTAACCCTTTATTGGAAGGATTTCTATTTCATTTATTAGTTTATTTATTTATGGGTAGTTAAATGTGTTATTCTGGTGAGTGAATACCAAATCTGTGAAAAATTTGAGTACTAGAATTTTGGGGTGTCACAGATTTTCTTGGTGTCAAGAGAGGAACTAACCGTTGCAGAGTTAGCTATAATCAAAACGTAGTGTTCCATCTCTGGGAATTGATAGTCCAAACGCAGCGTTTCACTGAGAAAGTTGTTAGTCCTTGAATTTAGCAATAAACACGTGTTATTATTTTAGTGGAGAAGGTTGTTGCAAGTTGTTTGTGTTTGGCTGAGTATATAACAGCCTCTCGATGTAAAAAGAGGGTATCAAAAAATCTATGAAATTTCTTTTTTGATGTTTTTGTTATCTTCTTCAATTTTTCTATCAATTTACTAGTGTAATTGTAACAAAGTGGCTTCAAAACATCTACTGGGCCGACGATGGCAGACACCTCTGCCAAGGTGAGTCTCCAAAACATGAGAAGGAGCTCAAAGCCATGGAAGGAAGGATGGATCAGATACAAGAATCGATGGCTAGGAACCTCGATTAAACATCAACACATATCAGAGTAATGGGATATCAAATTGCTCAAACCTTATTTCACTCAGCAACTAGGATGACTCCTTATAAGGCCCTGTATGGAATCAATCCATCAATTGCCAATTATCATCAAGGACGTACGGGGAAATAACCCTTTGATAGCATAATTTATGAAGGAAATGGAAGCAACTCAACATTTACTAAATGAAAGATTGCAAAAATCTTAAGATAAGAAAAGAACTGAAAGAGAGTTTAAGGAAGGGGATGAAGTATATTTGAAACTACAATCCTATAGATAGATGTAAGTTTCATCAAGGAGAAATTTCAAATTATTTGCAAAATTAATACTATGGGCCATACATTGTGATCCAAAGGGTTGGGAAACCTACAAGTTGCAGCTTCTTCCAAATGCTAAAATACATAATATTTTTCATGTTTCACAGCTAAAGAAGAAAATTGCCACGAACAAATAAGGCAGGAGAATTAAGACCTGTACCTATGGCTGCACTGGACAAACCAAACAAGAAAGGTCAAAGGCCAGCAACAATAATTCTGGTCCAATGGTCTCATAGCATTGCAAGGAATCGTTGCCCCCCAAGGATCAAAGTCCGGATACTGCTCATTTATTTGGCTCCACTCCTCCTATTCTGCTAAGGTGAGAATGTGAGATGGAGAGAGTAATAATTCTCTGTGATGTATCTAATATTTTTGAAGTTGTTTTGGCAATGGCCATTAGCATTCATTTTTAAGAGAGATTTGAATTTGACAAATTATCATATAAGAATAAATGATACACGAGCTCTCCATAAAAATAAATTAGTTTATTGTATCCAAAAATTAGTTTTCTCAATTGAAAATTTTTTAGTCTCAATATTTATATAAAAGAAATTAGCAAAAAATACTTTGTGGAGTAGAGGGAATATTTGCTTTTATTTTATTATAAGCAAAAAATAAATTAATGAATTCCTTTTCAGTATTTTTCATTTTTTCACTCAAAATAGCAACCCGAATAAAAAGGGGTAGACCCCTAGCTGTAACCCTAAGCCGGAAGAAAGGCGGGAACTCTTACCGCCATTTCCACCCAAAAAAAACCTATTGCCCTTCAAACAAAACGGGACTTATTAGTTGCGAGTCCTCAGTTTGGCCGATCAACATCAAATCTACCCATTTCCCCGTGATACTCTGTCAATCAATCAGGTAACTTCTTGATAACTTTAATTCCTTTGAAACTATAATCAACTTGTTTTACTTTGTATTATGTTCTAATTACAGGAAGGATAAAACATTACTCAACTTTCAAAATTCTATGTTTATGAGTATGATGGTTTTCTGTAACTATCCTAGTCGAGGTTTATTGCAGTAGAGACTTCCTATATGTCTTTGATTCGAGATTTATACATTTCACTTTACATGGAATTGAATGAAACCCTAAATTTGTCCACTTCCATTTTCAAGTCGGTAGGCAAGGAGTGATGAGAGAGTGTATTCGAGAGGCGAGGTAGAAAATTCTAGGTTTTGATGAAAAGTTTTGGAGAAAGAAACCAGAACAAGCAGAATTTTAGCTTAGGTTTAATTGAATAGTTTCTTGGGAAGAAACCAGAATAAGTATTTGTCCAAAAACAAAAAGAGAATAAGCTTTAGAAGTGTTATTCAAGCTTCTTCAGATGATAATTGATGTAGGGTTGAACTTGATAGCTTCATATGCACAGATGTTTTTACTCTTTATAAGTGGTTTTTTAGTTGATAATTTTAGCAAAGGTTGATAATTTAGTATTTAAGGAAACTTTTATTATTTCCAAACATATTCTTAACATTTGTTAAAAATGCAGTAGTGTTGGCACCGGCCAGGTATTATAATATTCAATCTACTTATTGGCGTGTTAGCAAATTCTGGCATGATGGTATTCAATGATTGAATTTCAATCTACCTATTGGCATGTTAGGAACTTCATGTCACTTATTTAATTTTGGATCATATTTAAAAGGAAAATGTATCTTTAATTTTGGAATTGATACATCATCGCAATATCAGGTTTGCATCTCTCTGTCTCTGTCTGTCCTATATATATGTGTATATAATCAACTTCTTTAACCTAGGCATCAAGGCTAAACAAGTTGACTACAATAAGTCCTAATAACTTAGGAAATCCTATCTGCAGGACCGTTTTATGAACCAAAATAATTTAGGAATCCCAGCCAAGTAAAATCAATATAATCTGAATAAAGTGGTAACTGTTATAGTTATGTATGTGTTCAAGTGATCGTTGTGAGTCATGAAACCTTGCATCTGTTCCATTTGTTTGAAGGACATGGATACATCAAACCCCGCAGTGTTTGTCAATGCTGAGCTGCTGCGCATGTATGTGGGACGGAGGGTACGGACAGTTATTCAGGTTATACGTTCCGATAGTGGTGGTGTAATAGGAAAATCCAGCGATGATCAACAAATTGCCGTGAAAGGGCAGCTGCCTGCTCCTCTTACTACTTTTGTGGAGGTCATTGGTATTGCTGATGGTGTTCAGTCCATTCGTGCCGAAATAGGGACCAACTTTGGCGATACGTTTGGTATGATCTATGTCCCTTTTATCAAGTTGTCCTTGATTTCCTGTTTTAGTGGAATGTTTAGGTTGGTAGGTATAATTTGTTGTTTATAATCTTTTTATCTTTTGAAACTTAAACTGGATTAGTTAATTTAATGTGCATGGCTTTAATTCTGATGTTCTGTGTTTCTAATTTTTTTTTGTTTGGCAGATATGTTGAACTTTAACCAGCTGTGCAAGCTTGCAAATGGGGAGTATAAAAACTTATTTATATAAGGAGGCACGCCGACTACTTTATGATTTATATGATGCTGGAAAGTGAGCAGTACCTTTAGTTGCAATGTTTTAACAAAGTAAATGTGTTATATGATGGTGCTTGGTAGAATTCTTAAATGTGGTTCTTGGTTTCTGGTAACCTAATTATCGGTTGTTTTACTTGATATTTGAAGTTTATTTTACACTTTTAACAGTTGGTCCCCATTCGACAATTCTAGTGTACTATTATTTCAGTGTTGGCCAGATCAATATGCTGAATTTAGAAGTTATATTCCTTTCAGGCATGCTAATGAGAATTCCACTATTGGTGCTTGGGTTAGCGCATGTAAAAGAGTTGCTGTTATTTCATACAATGTTATAATTTCACATTGGTCATTGAACTGAAAAGGTGATTGGGTGAATGAGTTATATTGGCTGAATTATTCAGTGATAGAATCGCTATCAAACCAGTGATTTAAACATCTTCTTTCATTAATTATGATATATATATATATATATATATATATATATATATATATATATATAGGACCGATCCATAAATATCTATATGGGATAAAAAAAAGCATATAGCGCTTAATCCGTCGCTTTATAGATGAAAAAGGCTGGATGTAGTATAAGAATAATCGTCCGCTAGTAATACTAGCGGATGTAATTAGTATAAAATTCGGACAATTAAGTCCCTCGTTAGTGAAAAGTGAAATTAACTATAACAGAACTTGACTATGGTCCGCTAGTATTACTAGCGGAATATAAACAGATCACATACTGTAAATCCTCCGCTAGTAATACTAGAGGACAGCTATTAACTATCACATTTGCCAATGAAGTGATGAAGTCTAAGACTGGTAGGAACTTATCACAAATGAAGTCTTCAGACTGACAAGATGCCACATGAACATGTTCAACATATATAATCAGTAAAACAGTATAAATTCATTCCTAGAAACACGCATGAAAACATTTGAAACTTTATATTTCATAAATCCATCAAACTTCCCCCTCCCTACAAACACACCTTTTCTCTTTCCCCAAATACGACGCATTAAACCACCTGATGAGTTTAAGTATGAGATTACATTTTGGATATCTTATATGACTAGATTATAACATTTGACGTAACAAATGCTGGACTAATAAAGTTATATGAAGAACTTCATATTGACAAGATAGAGACCGTACAACACATGCTAAAACTAAGGCAGCAGAAAAAAGCTATCCCCCAAAGCCATCATAAAAACCAATACCCGCAGCAAGAGCAGTGACAGTTGTAGAGTGGGATGATGCATTCCACCAGACCCAAAAAGTTTCTTGAGATCCCATCATTTTTCTTTATACCTTCAAGTCTTTGGGTGCTTACGACTCTTAGGTTAATATAATCATATAATCTATACCCTTAAATGAGAAAAAAAAAACAATGATAATCAAAGAAATTGTAGCTACAGTAAACCCAGAAATATTTGAAATTTTGGAACATGGAATAATAAATACATCAGGCGATCAAACAAGAAGAAGTAACTTTATTATGAGTTCCTAACTAGGTTTCCGTCTATTGCTTTTTTAAAATTTATAAAAGCTCAGTAAAATGCATTACAGCGAAGTAAAATTAAGGAATAGCTTATTTTGAGCAAGAGTGAAAATACAACTGAGATATGAATTGGGCGTTTATAAAAGTGCAAGAGTGAAAATACAACATATGAATTTTACTTCATATAAACATATGAATTGGAAAGGTAGAAGATCCAATTAGAAAGAAGTAAAAAGAAACAGAAGGTAATGTATCAAAGAGAGAGAGACAGAGATCATGTCGAACAATAGGATGCAGTTTCCTACAGAAATACGTGATGGAAGAGTGAAGAAATTACCAAGAGGTGAAGAGTTTGGAGAATTGGGCGAGAGCGGAGATTAGAGGTAAATCCGTGAATACTGACGCCGACGATTTTGAATTGACTATCGATTTTGAATTGGCTAAGTGGCGAATTGGGGGCATAAATGTCAAGATTTTGTACTTACTACGTCCGCTAGTAATACTAGCGAACGGTGGTTGCCCAACTCTAATCGTAGCCTTTCATCAATAAAACGCGCATATTAGTAGAATATATGCAATATTTGTCCCATAAGATATAGATCTTGTGGATCGTTTCTATATATATATATATACAGTACTTTAGTAAAAATTGTACAAGTATATCAATAAGATTTTAATATTATCATAATAATAATCGGTCTAATTTAATTGGTTGAACTAGGTCTGACCGATGACGGTTTACTTTGGTTTTTAACCGCTCCTATTATTGATCTCAACCCATTCGTTTAATGTAACAATTCCTGATTCAATTTCGATTGACCAGCATGGTCTGGGTCTCGGAACATTTATTCTATATTTGAAGGTTCTTGTGGGTAGGTATAATTATGTTATTTGTACTCTTTCTTGTATGCTGAATCTGTTCGTGCAATGACATTATCTGCCAGGATGGATGGTTGTATTGTGTGAAATATCATGGAGATCATTAACTTAATTTTTATAACTTATTTTGACTTATAAATTATTTTACCCAATCATCTTCACAACAAATTTATGTAACTTAATTTTTGTCTTATAAATCAAAATAATAACAAATTTTTTTATTTATCAGTCACAACATAAAATACGACTTATAAGTTATTTTAAATTTTAACTTATAAAAAAATAAGTTATTTTAAATTTTATCTTATAAAATATTTTTTGAATTGTACTTTATAATCATCCATACTTGTTTAAATGTGAATAGAAAAAAGTTGCATAATTACCTAACATTACTAGTTTTTCATTATATATGAATTTGCAGTCCCAATGGAGACTTTGCTTTCTCCCTTTTACTCCCTCCTCAAGTTCTAAATAAGTGACATTTTAAAAGAAAAAATTTATTTTAATTTATTTGTCGTTTTATAACTTTATATGAGAATAAATTATTTATTTTCCTATATAACTCTTACATTCTCTTATTATTCCAAGAAATTCTCACCTTAGTATTAATAGTTTTTAACTTCTCATAAAGGGGTAGTGATGGAATTTCACACAAATTTTAATTATTAAATAATAGTATTAAACGAATTTTTTAATCCATGTACAAAAACTTTAAACGACACTTATTTAAAAACGGAGAGAGTAATATTTTTGTGGGTCCATTTTTAATATATATAATTTTTTATTTTCCGATATATGAGTCGCCTAGTTCAGATCATGTGCAAACAACCCTGAGATTATATGTGAGTTTAAATTCTTATCTTTATTTTATCAACAATGTTATCATCATATAAAAAAAATCACATAATATTTATATATTTATACATGCATATTGTGGTCTTCATCTAATATGTAGGGTCCGTAGTTAATATACTATTATGAGATCATTTTTTAGGTGATAATGACATTATTTTTATTTTACGGATGATGACGTTGTTACAAAGAAAAATAGAGGCACGGAAGTCCATGTGTGGTCGGTAAGATAGAAGTAAAAATAGGAATTTGAGTTACAATAATACCCTCAAAACAAACTTAGCGAACCCTCAGAAAGTTAGGTTAATATAGTAATATCGACAACCCACAAATGACAGCAAACGATCAAAACCCTAGAAAATAAATCTGCCAAAGGTACCAAAAAGGGGAAGAAGTCATTCGTGCGACCTAGAAGATTCTTACTGGTAAGCTCTTCATTTCTCTATCCTCTTTACATATATAATTTATGTATGGTTTTTTTTTTTTATGTGGATATATATGTCTCTTCGTGTTTTTACGGTATACCAATCTAACTATTGTTCCATCTGAGCTTACTTATTTGGGGTGTATACGTGACTATTAGGGGCAAATCTGATTAGTTGGTTTCAAAATTGGCTTACAATTAAAATTATGCATATCAACTGAATTCCGTTAACTATGTCAAATTATATGTTTATCATCATTAAATTTTACTTTTTTGGGAACTCAAATAGCTTTGGAAGCTCAAAAAGCAACAATATGAGTTCCGTTTCAGATGTTGTGGCATAAATAGTTATCTGTATATGCTAATTGCTAAGTGTTGAGGTAGGGTTTGATAATATACCCGTGAAGCATTCAAATGAGCACTTGACCATCGCCCCAAGCACGACCTTCATCTTAATGCTTGAATAAGCCTCAATGTTCATGGGCCATTCTAATCTTCCTAGAAGAATTTTAAGTCAAAGAAACAGCTGCAACAGTGACAGAAGAGTTCGAAATTGAATCAGAGCCACCATTATTATTAATGAAAGAGAATATCAAGGAGGTACACTTGAAGACACTGTGGCAACATGTAATTTCAACATAAAAAGCTAAAAGATTGGACAAATTGGGCATTTATGCTATTATTCAAGTTTTAGGTTTCTCTAAGGATGTGGCTTGTTAACCAATTGGAGTAGCATTGAACTTTGTTATTTTCAAGATGTCAAGGTACCAGGGAGGATACTAATATTAAGATCTTCTATTTACTTCCCAAGTTAAACAGAAAAGGAAACTTTAGCCTCAAAGGTTGCATGAAGCTGTTGTTCAAAAATTATAAATCTTGAATTGAATTTGCCCAAACTTGGTGAAGTTGGAAAAGTTTTTATAACTTATTCATTAGGACCTACTCCCATCCTAGAATAGCTATGTGGGCATAAGAAACTCAAGGGGAAGCAAATCTTGGAAGGAGAAATGGAGAATCTGAAAAATGGGTTAGCTCCATGTGCAACTCATCACTAGCTCTGAGTTTCTTAGTCTTAACAAGGGTATCTTGAACTTTATTTCCTTAGTTGATTTTTTTTCTTAACTTATTTAATGTCTTAAAGTCTAGGGTTGGTAAAGTCAATACTCAATAGTTGTAGAAGAAACGAAAGGGTTATTTTATGAGTTTATGATTCTAATTGAGTCTTGACTCTGCTATGGTGGAATTTTATTCATTATAATCTTCTACATAGGGGTGGTAAGCCTGTACTTTTAGGATAGCTTTTCTGCTAGTTTACATATTGTAATATATTCCTTTCATTTCAAATTAAATTGGTTTATTGAAATTACATGAGCTTTTTAAGCCTTCAAAGGATTGTGTGACGCTTCTCAACAAGGTTTGTATTCTGGGTTAAGCTATCCGGCAAGGCTAAAAAATGTAGCAAATTTTGGCATGAGCTTGTAAATTGTATGCACTCTCAAATAAAGCATCCCAATCCCGCAATTAACGCTTAAAGTAAAACTAAATATTTTGTTTGCGGATATTTTGAAGGCAGTTTTACTTCTCACTAGTCACCAGGGTCCCTCCAATAACCCCAGAAAACATAGAATAAAAGGAACAAAGAGAAGAAAAACAGAATCCTCCGATGCATCATTTGAATACCTTGGTATTTGGGTCGTTATTCCATTTGTTAGGAGTGAGAAGCAACTGTATCTCATCTTTTCACCCTTGATTCTGGGTGGTATATTCCCTGTAGGTTGTAGGCCTGTAGTTGAATGTACAAAGAAATTGAAAATTATTGGTTCAGTGTATTTGTATTGTATTTAGTCTAACCTCCGTATCTGTCCCTATCCCCGGCTCCTCAAGAATAGACTTTTGAGTCTTTTCACGCATCTAATGCGACCTTGTTATGCATGTGACATGAGGTATTAACATTCTCTTTGAATGAAAGGACACAGAAAAAAGAAGAGAAAATAGAATCTAAAATCTTATAAATTGCAAGACTAAAGCATTAGTGCATAACTAGTGGTTATTTTCAGTTGAGGATTTGTTCACCTAGAACCTCATCCTAGTGTGGTTCTCCTGTTGTTTATAATTCTACCCCTTTCTTTCTTAGTACCAGTACTACAGTTGCATCTCTCTAAGAATATGTATCACTCTGTGAAATTACCTCTAGGGATCAGTCGACTTCTGTAGGGTGAATCAATATTTGCTGCACAGTTGTGCATCTTTATGAAACTAAATGATTGGTGTTCAACTGTTCAGATATTAAGCATATGGTCATCTGAAGTGTATTTGAAATTGTGTATTATTTGATGATCAAATGTTTTCAGTTGCGGTGCATTGATTTGCTGTAAATTGTAAAAAGGCTGAACATTTGTGTTAAATAATCTAGATCCGAGATTTTTCATTATTTTCCTTACTGTTTTATTTTATCTTCATGTTGCTTGGATTACTGAAAATATTTTAGTTCTTGTAATTATCTCATGTTGTATTACAGCTTCTCATTCATTATTATTTGCTCTTCTTTTTGTTGTGAATGCATTGTTCCTGATGATAGTTAACCTAAAAGTTGGCCATTATTTTTTGGGCATCAGTCGGTATCTTAATTTCGAGAAAATCATTGCTTCATTTTAAAAACCTGTTGAGCATCATCATCCTCTTGATTATCATTCAGAATTCTCTCTTGCCTGTCTCTATTAGTATTGGTACTATGCTTTTATCATCCCTTTATTGAAAATTAATCGCATTGAAACTCCTGGGAGCCATATCTCATGGCACAAATTCAATTGAGATTCTTACTCTGGAACTCCTTTTGGCCTTTCATTTTGTTTCCACCTGTCCATATTTGTATCCTTTCTTCTGCAAATGCTTCTGGCTTCTGTGCTTCTACCACAGTTGCTGTGCAAGCTTATACTTCTAGATATATAAGATGCCGAGGATGAGGTCAAGCACTGCAGCAATTAAGTCTAGTGAACCTGAGAAACCTGCAGAGCCAGAAAAGCCTGTTGAGTCTGAAGAGCAGGTGGACTTTGATGGAGACAATGATGCTGAGGAAGAGGTTGAATATGAAGAGGTAGAAGAAGAAGAGGAAGTGGAGGAGGTGGAGGAAGAGGAAGAAGAAGAGGAGGTAGAAGAGGAGGTGGAGGAAGAAGAGGAAGATGCTAATGTTTCTGACTCAGCTGATCCACAAAAAGGCCACGATAGTGATGAGGAGATGATAGCTGCTGATGAAGCAGAGGATGTGGAGAAAAAGCATGCAGAGCTACTTGCACTTCCTCCACATGGTTCAGAAGTATACTTGGGTGGTATTCCTCAAGATGTGTCTGAAGATGATCTGAAGGACTTTTGTGAGTCCATAGGGGAAGTCACAGAGGTAACTCATAATCCAGTGTTTTGAATTAAAACTATATTGCTGTATGTACCCTCAAACATACTTTATACATATTAATTTTTACGAGTGAACAGGTCCGAATAATGAAGGGAAAAGACTCGAGTGAAAACAAGGGTTACGCTTTCATCACCTTCAGAACTAAGGAGTTGGCTTCTCAGGCCATTAAGGAGCTTCATAATGCTGAATTAAAGGTAATTCAATCAGTGTTCTTCCTCAAGTCTTTTGCTGCATATCCCAATATCTAAGAGGATAATGCTCTGCCACTGATGTGTGTGTTTGTGTGCTAGACTGCTAATCTTTATCTTTACTTTTCCAGTTATATCTTAGTCAGTGGCTTTCATTTGTTATATATTTATTCGTTGAAAAGTATTATTTACTTATTTTGCATTTTTGCTAGAATGTCTACATTTCTAAATGACTTCTTAATGACTATTCAACCTTTTTTTCCCCAGGGTAGGAAGTTAAGGTGTTCAACATCTCAAGCAAAGCATAAGCTTTTCATTGGTAATATTCCCAAAAGCTGGGGCAAGGAAGATATAAACAAGGTTGTGACTAAGATAGGGCCAGGTGTCAGTGCTGTGGAACTTCTGAAGGTTTGTGCCATGATCAGCTTTATATGTTAGATTATATCTCTTTTTACATTGTTAATCTATTCAGGTGCTTCTAGTCGTCCTGCTTTTCCATATAGCCATAGTTATAATGAAAAATTATATTCAGTTGTCTTGGTCATTTATCTTCTCTACTATTCCAGGACCCACTGAATTCCAGTCGAAACCGTGGTTTTGTGTTCATCGAGTACTATAACCATGCATGTGCAGATTATTCCAGGCAAAAAATGTTGATCCCAAAATTTAAGCTTGGTGACAATGCTCCAACTGTGAGCTGGGCTGACCCAAAAAATGCGGAATCTTCAGCTGCTTCACAGGTACTCTATTCTGCTATACATTTAAGCTTTATTTGTTTTTGTGTTCTTTTCTGGGAATGCTATGTTCTTAAAGGCAGAATTTTAGCCTATTGGCCTCCAGGATTTTTGTGTTCTTTTACTTTGTAAAACCTCTCCAGGATTTAGCACATATTAATGGCTGTATGATATTTAAGCAACAATCCATTTTCCCACTTTAAAGATTTACATTCCAGGATGTCCCAAAAGGCATTTTATTTATTTATAATTTTTGTTTAATTTTTGGTATGAATGTGTAGTCTATTTTATCATTGCCATTTAAATTTATTTGGGTCCCACTATGGAAAGTATTACTTTTTCTTTTATTATTATGTTAAATTTGTTTGCTCCAAACTGTGCTCGAATACTATTTTCTCTAGAAAGTACGCGTCCATCTTACCCGATCTCTATTTCGGTGTGGATTATTTTTTCTAACATAATCTTCAACCATGAGGCAACTTGGATTCATAGTTGTCATGGCGTCGCCTAGGCAACAACTCCTGACACTAGAGAAGAACAAGGCAACGCCTTGGTAGCTGACCCAAGTTAAGTGATTAAGTCATTTTGAACCATGACTTTTCATAATCCATGGACTAGCTATATGGTGTAATTTTTATTATTTATTAGAATTGTAATGTGTAATGATTGTTGATTTGGCCGATCTTTTATTCTCTACGTAGTGTTTGTTAACTTGTTTTACTAGTTTTCAATGTTTAGTGTTTTATTTTTGAATTTTAATTGTGAATTCATATTATTGTATTTTTAATTGTATTCCATAGTGTTAGTTATTATTTATTATGTTTTGAGTTTTAATGTATATAAAATTTTATTGTCGAATATGCTTTTGAAGTAAAACAAATAATGTATAAATTGTACATTGTTAACTATCTGTCGGCATATGGACACCATGGCGGGCGCCTTATCGCCTAGGCATCCTGGCAGTCAACTACCGCCACGTTTTACCATGGCGCCGTGACAACTATGCTTGGATTACTGTTGGACAGTGCATCACAACTTAATTTTTTCTTTTACTTCTGCTTAGATAGTGACAACTACTGAATGTAGAAGAACAAGTTTTTATATCAGTCATTAATCAATGGCTTGAAAAAAGTATATGGGTGTAATTGAGTACAAGAACCACTTCATTAGTTTATAAGTTAAACATATTGACACCTCTAGGTATTTATCTGCAAATCATGACCTCTGGCTCTCTGCTGCAGGTTAAAGCAGTGTATGTGAAGAATTTGCCCAAAGACATTATTCAGGATCAGTTAAAAAATCTATTTGAGCACCACGGGAAGATCACAAAAGTAGTTCTCCCACCTGCAAAAGCAGGACAGGAAAAGAGCAGATTCGGTTTTGTCCACTTTGCAGAAAGGTCAAGTGCCATGAAGGCTCTAAAGAACACTGAGAAATATGAGATAGATGGTAATACCTGGATGTTAGTGTCTTTCATGGGTTCTGTAATTCTTGATGACAAAGAATCCATGTTGATTTTTTAGATTCATTTTGATAGGACAAGTCTTGGAGTGCTCTCTAGCCAAGCCTCAAGCAGATCAGCGGTCTTCTGGAGTACCAAATTCTCACAAGGCAGCCCTTCTTCCAAGTTACCCGCCTCGTGTTGGTTATGGTTTGGTTAGAGGTGCCTATGGTGCTCTAGGTGCAGGATATGGCGGTGCAGGCTTCGGGCAAGTAAGATACTCATTATTCACTTGATGTACTTTCTAGCTTCTCATTTTACTTTTGTTTCCACTTTTAAAATTACTTGATACTGTACAGTTGGGTGTATTGATTATAGAGTCATATTTGGTAGATAGATTTATACAATATGATTTACCAATTTCTAATACGTTTTATGAGTTAGAAAGTCACAGGAAAATTTTATGAATTAGATATAGCTTGGATAGATAGCTAAGTATTCATCTTGTGGGGTGGGTGTGAAATTGGGAGTGTGAGAGCACAAGTTCTAAATAGTTAATGCCAATCCAGCGCCCGCCTCAGGCGCGTCAATATAAAAAATGTATGCAGTTGTGAATACACAACTTTATGTTCATATGTTGTTTTCCCTGCAAAATAAACAATAAAATTACTTATTAATAAATAATGTAATTTACACATGGACGTTATGTATATTTATTAGTAATGTAGTATTCGCTGGACTTGACCTATTAGTGATGGCTCAAATAATAAATGTCTTATTCACCTAATAGAGTAGAGCCGTTCCAGTGGCTAGTGGTCCCTTTGTTTATGAGGAGGTTAAGGATTGAAGTCCTCATCTGTCCAGCTTTTTTGGAGAATCCGGTTGCCAGTGGATAACAAGAAGCTGCCACTAACCACATGTGCACAAACAATTGATAGCATTAGGTCAAATTCAACAAAATTGAAACCTTGTGATGAGACATCAAGCCAGGAAACCGTGAAGTATGCTCAATTCTGTAATTAGGCAGCTAGGGAACAAGTGTAGCCCATGCCATAGTCAGGGAATATGTAATCTGGCAATTAGACCACTACGAGGTCCATTCCACATAGTTTGGGCACTAAGATAGGGAGCAGTCGCTTAGATTCGTCCAAGCTTGTGAATTGTTACTAAGCACGATACCATGGCATTTCTGATGATTTTAGTCATGTCAGACTCCTTTGGTTAACCTGCAACTTGCATATCAAAGTGTACACTGAAGAAAGAAACTAATGGTTCTAGAAGTATCTTTTCTGTTGTATTTGTTTGAAAGCGCTCCCAAATTTAATATTTCTCATTCAATTGCTGATAGAGAATGTAACTGTCTTGCAGCCGGTGATCTATGGAAGGGGACCTACGCCTTCTGGCATGGCAATGATGCCTATGCTCCTCCCTGATGGAAGGATCGGATATGTCCTGTAAGTACAGTTAATTATAAGGTGCTTTTAAAGAATAACTTTTAACCTTTGTGTGATTAGTCGTCTTTATTTATAGTTAGACATTGAAATAAACAACCAATTTTTTATCCCCCCACCCCCCCAAAAAAAACTCTCCAACAACTTTGTTGAGAAACAATGCTCTTTGGTACAAGTATACCAAACTTGTGTATTTTTTTTCCTATTTATACTATCGAACTAGTCAAAGTATTAGATTTTGACTGTATTAGGTGGTTTTTTGTGATACCAAACTTGTATTTTTTTCTCTTCCCGTATACTATCGAACTAGTCAAAGTATTAGATTTTAGGTTGTTTTTTGTGCTCTGCTTATAATTTGCACTGGAAAAACTTCCCCTTCCTTTTCTACTTTGAGACTGTACCTGCAAGTGATGAAAAGAACTATATATTTAGCTTATTTCTTGAAATGTGCTCAAGCCATAGCTTAATTCAGTGCTGAAGTATTCAGACTGCTAAAAAAAGTGAAACTAAACTAAGCTTAGAACAATCACATTATGCAAAATACACTGAAACCTAGGTTTGTTTCTAGCCTAACCTTTAGAGCCCTGTTAACCGAGTGCAGAATGGGTAATGGCCTAGTGGCTCCTTGTTCATTTTACCTGGATAGGCTAATGGATCCCTGTTTATTAGCTTGATTCCTGTTTTGGTACTTCCTTTTGTTTTTTACTACTATTTATTTCTTCGCCAGTCCAACAACACTTGAAAAAATAAGTTGTTTTCATACCATAATAGGCAGCAGCCAGGAGCACAGCCACAGCCGCAGCCACATACTCCACCTCCTCAACAAAGAGGTGGCGGAAGACGTGACAGTGGCCGTGGGCGAAGCCGTTACAACCCATACTAAATTTTTTGTATTACTTCTGATCAGTAAATTTATTGAGCAAAGGCATGTAAGAGAGCAATGTTGGGGGTTCTATTTAGATTTGTCATGTGATAATATTCAAACAGTTATCTCAATACTTGCAATATTTCCAGTTTAAAAAATTTCTTATGATTGTAATAATTCAAGTGTTTGTTTGTATAGGTGGGTTCACCGACCAAATAATCTCCTTCCTTTATTGTTCCCTCCCTCCTATTCAAAACTAGTGGCGTATTTTCCTTTTTTCCGTTTCAAAATAAAATTTATTTTACTTTTAGACTATAAAATGACACGACGTATCATTAATTTTTTTAGTTGATTAAATATTACATGTCATATGTATCACATTTCTAATTAATGTTGGAATAAGTTTTTTTTTTATTTAAAAAAGGTTCTTTCTAACCGTTTTACAAAAATGTATTTTAAATTTTGGAATCTTATATAATAATTATATGATAGTTATATATGCACTCTTATATGTCAGAGACTAAATTATCAAAATTAATTTACATATTTATTTTTGTCCATTTTAATTGAAAGTTTTTTTTTAAATAGTTTACGATATCTAAAAGTTTATTTACTAAATAATTTCTTTTTTTTTTTAATTTTAATTTTTGTAAATTGATTTCTAAATCAAAATAAATTTTTTTGAATGAGATGGAAAAATAAATTATATCATGGATAATTACTTTAATAAGATAACACGCTAAATCATATATTGTCTTAAAATATACTAACAATAATATTTACCTCTTATAATTCTTTTTTATTTTTTCTAATATTTTATGTGTTCTTATCCTTGATTCAAAATTTTCAATTCAATTTTAATTTCAAAACTCAGCGAGTTGACTTGATTTGTACATGAATTCACTCATTCGCAATGGTACCCGAATTTTAATAACACTATTATCAATCATTAAATTATTTATAAATGGTGCTAGATATGTATACCTAATCCTAGAAAAAAAAAAAATCAAAACTCTACAACATTAAATTTCACGCTCAAATCAAGTAATTATCTTTTTTCTATGCAAAATTAATTAAGGATATTTTTAACTCTTTAAATAATTGATTTATAATTTTTTAAATAGATTGCAATTAAAGATGAGTTATGAATTTTAACAAAAAAAAGAAGAAGAAGCATTCGCAATGTTTTTCAACTTTACTCAAGTTTAATAATGTTCAATAGATTAATATATGGTGAGACCCATCAGATTATTCATAAATTTTGTGGTAAATACATAAATAGATTAATTAACAATATATATATATATATATATATGGTCAGTGATAATGTTTAGATAAATTTTGTGCATACTACTTGTTGGGTCATGATATTTCTTTTATTGGACCGAATAAATTGGGTCTATTTGTTTGGTTAATCCATTGGATCTCCACTATTGAGTCCTAAAGTTATTAGGGCCTAGTCACCATCTTATTCATGTTGAGTCCTTATAAGACCGGGTTGGATTAGTGGATTGACCCATGAGATATTTTAATATCTCCATCTTTGACCGGTAATGATGAAAAAGCATGACAGTTGACTGTTGTATCTGCCATGCATTTATGTGGATGGGATCCGGGGATGGCCGTGATGAAAACAAAGTGACCACGGTGTAGTGGGTGGGTTTGTGTGCGATGGCTAGAACCATCATATCGGTAATGTCGACAAGAAGATGGGTGTACGAACCGCAAGAGAAAGTATAACTTAGCAAGGAAGTCTTCAAGAAAAAGGTAACTGATAATTTTATCTCTCTCAAGGCATTAGATATTTTTATCCTCTATTGTTAACCTTGTGATCGTCTGTACTGACTCTCACGCTTGAGCTATCCCCGAACGACTCGGGCCGCCAAGCTTTTGGTGTCGACCGTGTTTAGTGTGCGGGATCGGCGTCTTACGTGATTGGGGCGTACAAGATCTTGGCATTAACATTGGTGCTAGAAGGATGGCTGTGTTCTAGTGTCTTGTAATTTTCAATCACAACTTTCATTTGTTCTACGTCGAAAAAGATGGTGAGGAGTAGAACATATACACCGGAAGGACAGCCGAAGGCTGTGAGCTCATCTGTCCAACATATTTCTGTTAAGGATCGTCTGAGTCATTCAAAGAGTGCTCATGAGAGTGAGAGCACTGCTTCCAAGCGTGTTTTCAAGGGTTCTCGTTCGAGAGCTCATGGTGGAGCCAGACGGAGGTTGGTGTTTGCTGATGATAAAGGCCGTGACTAGGATAGAAGGCAGGTGGAGGGTTCACCACCTAAAACTCATCACCAAAGTGGTCGAGATGACAAAGCTACCAAGTTGGCAAAGATGGCAGAAGAAGCAGATAAAGCTTTAGAGGTTCTTCTAAAGGAGAAGGAGGATATAGATGTACAGATGCTTCGGATGACCGATCTGAAGGATGAGGCGTCCACCTATATTCAGTCTGAAAGGCGTAGTAGGCTTAAGGATGTACAACATCGGGAGGGGAAGGAGCCGGAGCATTCCGTGCGTGAGTCTCGAATTCGACCTCGGGAGAGAAGGAGATCGAAGCGAGAACTCCCGAGGTATCAAAGAAAGCACTTATCGCTCGCCTGGTTCTCAAGGTCGTGATGGTGGTGAATCGAAGCGGTCGAGAGAGTATGCACTGAGAATCGAGGAGAGAGCATCAACGCGAATATTCTCATCATGAGAATAGAATCGCACGCAGAGTAGATCCGTAAGTCCAACGAAGGCGCAAAGGTGTGTGGATAGAGAGGAGGTCGATCCACTCGTAGGCGTAAGGCTATTCGGAGAAAGAAGTCTCCTCGCAACGAGAAGGTGTGGATTTCTTAGTTAAGGAGTTGAAGGAGCTCAAAGCAATTAGCCGAGGTTCAACAGTGAAAGATACTCGGGAAAGAAAGGCGTCTCCTTTTCCTGGATATTCTTAAGGAGAAGCGCACACCACTAAGAAGTTGCCTCACAAGAAGAGTTACGATGGGTCCGGGACCACTTATGACCATAGCCGTAGACGCTCGTTTTACCGATTGATTATTATGATTTCACCGATCTTGCGCCAAGTGCCATACATGTTTGTTACAACGTTAATGAAGGATCTGAAGGCGGTGGATGAGGACTTCACCGCAGACTTTCGGTCTCGCCGTGGTCCGAGAAATGTGTGATAAATTTCATGCTCATTTTGGGAGCAACCAAGGAGGGAATGCCTCATCGGTTCTTTGGCACAGTCCGATAGCTTCCAATGAATCTATGGGTCTGTATGTGAAGCGATTCAGGGAAGCCGTTGGCCAAGTGTCCGACCTTAATGATCTTCAGGCTATCGGGTTATTTCAGAATGGGCTAGATCTAGTGAAGTCCGAAAAGTTGGTGAAGAAGCTGATATTTCACCATCCGAAGAGCTTGGCTGAAGCTTTCAATAAAGCAGAGGGCTACATTGTGGTGGAGGAGGCTATGAATAGCCTGAAACGTCCTTCTTCGGACAGAACGAAGGAGGCAGACACTTCTAAGGCTGAAGGCGATCAGAAGAAGGTGGGAGGGTATAATGATCGGCTAGAGGGCAGCTCGAAGAAGTACAACAACACATGGCGACAAGGAAGTAATCGTCCACCTGTTCCTGCCCAGAAGGTGAATAAGGTTTACACCAAATTGAATACGGATAGGTCGGTGATTTTGGATCAGATCAGGAACCGGTCGTTCTTTGAGCCACCTCGTGATAATTTTAAGCCAGGACAGGGCAACTCTAGAAAATTTTGTGGCTATCATCAAGCTACAGGTCACGATACTAATGAATGTTGCAATCTGAAGGACTTCGTAGAAAGAAAGGTTTAGAGCGGTATGTTGGTTCAAGATATGGCGGGAGGACCATCAAGAAGAAAGCGATAGAATGTTGGCCGTCTCGTTTTTCCGGTTTAAACTGTTCCACCGTCTTTCGCTCGCTCAAATCAACCACCAAGGCACGCGTCGTTGATGTAATAACCGGTGGGACTACAGGAAATTGGTAGGGAAGAAGAGGAGAGGGTATCTGGATTCGGTCATGTCCGTGGCGGATGCTTTTTCGAAGATCGACAGACCATTTTCAGGGACTGTTATATCCTTCACCGATGCAGACTATCCTTCGGAGCCCATCGAACCCCATGAAGGAGCGCTGGTGATCACTGCACAAGTGGGTTCGGTGGATGTGAAGCATATGATGATTGATAATGGGTCTTCTGTGGATATTCTGTATGCCCATGCTTATCAGAGGATGCATCTTGATGGGCAAAAGATGGAGGTCAAGGCGAGGCTCCCCTATATAGTTTTAGCAACGATCTAGTCAAAGTTGCGAGCACTATTGAACTACCAAAGGGTCTTCAAGACGACTCCTCGTGAGTAGAAATAACATGTAAATTTTATGTTATGCATGTAGATTCACCCTCTGGCGCCATCTTGGGTAGATTCTACTCGACACTCTCCAAGCTGTGACTTCTATCCCTCACTTCAATATCAAGTTCCCAACAGCATATGGAGTTGGAGAGGTTTCAGGGGATTTGGATTTGGCCAGACGATGTTACAGGAATGCAGTGATCGCCTCGGGAGTAGGGGTCAGCAAGCAGAAGCAAATCATGACAATTGAGATCGAGCCCTTCACTGAAAGCAGTTTGGAGCCATTGGTTATTCCTGCAGGAGAGTAGGAGGAGATCGAGTTAGTTCTGGGGAAGAAGGACAAGATAGTGAAGATCGGTTCGGGTCTGCCGGAACCTCTCCGGACAAACCTTATGGAACTTCTTCGCTGCTATGCGGACATCTTTGCATGGGAGCCACAATGTAAGACCCCAACTTATTATAAATGAAATTTAATTTTCTCTATTTATTATTTTAAAATAGTAATGGTTGATTTGATTAATGTGGATAGTTATGGGTAAAATACGCAAATATTTCAAATAAGCAAGTGATTATAAAATATTCATTGTTGTCGGGGAATATTCGTTTGGTTGTGGAATATTAAATGC
The DNA here is from genome assembly GCA_020205605.1 of Panax ginseng. Lineage (NCBI taxonomy): Eukaryota > Viridiplantae > Streptophyta > Magnoliopsida > Apiales > Araliaceae > Panax > Panax ginseng. The sequence continues at coordinate 24,110,314 of CM035137.1, read as the reverse complement.
GTCTCGGGAATATTAAATGCGACCAAGTAGCGACCATGTGTGGGCCCCATAACGAAAAGCGATTGGAGGAAGAAACGACAAATATAAGTTGTTTAAAAATAACGTAGTTAAGTTACATCAAGTAATCTTGTTAAAATACTCTATGGTTAAAACACAAGAAAGATTACCAGCGGTATTGCACAAATTATTGATTCTTACGTAAGAAGGCACCACGCAATAATTGTTACAAATAATTACTTGCTCAAGATTTTATTTTATTGATTCAATAATTCTTGTGCGTTGATATTTTATATTATCGTTGTTTCAATAAATTGTCATTACACAAGATTTTCCATTATCGAAGCAATAATTCATATTATCCTCGAATAATATTATTGGATAACATTATTGGCAATGTCTAGAAAGTTCTCGCCTAAGGAGAGTTTGGTCACCTAATTGCGTGGCCAGGTAAGGAGAGATCCTTATCGAAAGCCCTCTTTCCAGGAACTGCGGTTTGTCATCGATATTGTGATTCTGTAATATTATTTGTGAATAATTAATTATTGATTCATATGATGAGAAAAATATTAATTTTATATGGATATAGATGGAGAAAATTTTTAATGTGACAATTGTTGAAAATTAAAATTTTATCTTTTTCTGATAAAATAATTCATTTAAATATATTATTATATTTTAATAATATAATAATGATATTTTTACGATGAATGTGGGATATATGAGTATATGTGGAGGAGGAGTATTTTGTTACCAAAAATATTTAAAGCATGTTTTATGTGTGGTGGACCCCATTTCTCGATCGAAATTTAATTATAACTTGTAAAATCGCTTGGTTTGTGGATTTCTGACAATTTTTGTTTGGAATTTGGAAAAACTTTCTTCCGTAAAGTTGTATAGAATTGAATTTCCTATAAAACACATGCGAGATTCAATTTTCCGAAAAAGAACTATTTATTATGAATTATCAAGTTCAAATAATTAATTTTGGAAGTTTAAAATATTTTAAGTAACAAAAACGCGTTTTTTATTTTGGTGTGTTTCACATGTGTGTGGAAGGAGTGAATTCAGATTCTTGAAAAGCGGAAGTTGTGGAAAAAAATAATAATATTATTAAATTAAATTTTCGCTTTGGTGTTCTAAGCATTTTCCTATAAATAAGGTGCTTAGGTTAGAATTGAAAATCACACCGTAAACTGAAGTTTTCTCTCTATATTATCGAAATTTATTCTTGTGAGTATTTTGAGTATATTTTAAGTATTGCTATACTGATGTGCAAGTTCAACTCATAGCCTTATATCCTGTTTTAGCTAAAAGTACTTATCTTTCGAGGTAAGGATATTATTTTTTTCAGTAATGATATTATTTCTTCAATATCATTATCTTTGAAATATTGATCTGAAGTTTTTATCAAATTTGGAACTTTTGGTGTCTGAGTCACTATTCACGATATATAGCACTATTCACGTGATACGACACTATTCACGAATCACGGCTTTATTCATCGAAAAATGAAAATTTTTCCTTTTCGCCTAAAATATCTATTGTGGATACTAGCTTTGATTGTATCCATGTTTTGATCATTCTTGAATTTTACACCACTATGATTATTTTTTGAGGTATTTTTGGAGATGGATAAAACAAAGTACTTAATCCTTAATCCTTAATCCTTGTCATTTTGTTTCACCGGATTCGTTTTTTAAAAATATTTTTCATCATCCTCGCCTTAAATGATGATATTATTGAATATCTTTGGCCCGTAGTGCAAAGATGAATGATTTCGATGAATATCTTTGGCCCGTAGTGCAAAGATGAACAGTGTTTAGATGAACATGACCCAATCGATGAATATCTTTTGGCTCAGTGTGCAAAGATGAATATTTGATTCGGATATATATTGATTGATGTTACGGGGATAAAAGATGAGCGATGAACTTTTAAATTCATACATAGAAGATAGTAGTTTGCATTCTCTACTTAACTCTTCTAATGAATTATTATTTCATTGCGAATATTGATTTAAAACTTGTTGTCTATTGTATTCTATTAGATTTTTCCTGTTGAAGACTAACGATAATTTGTTGTATATTATCTTAGTCATAATATTCTTTACCGGCTACTTGAGCTCACCCTTTTCTTTTTTTGTTCCATTTTTCTTCTCGTGGAGGCGAGAATATAAATGAGTATGCAATTCGAGGTATGAAATGAAGGTTCTAGAGAGAATTGTTTAGTAGTCCTCACCATTTTTGTAAAATAATGTATCAATAAATGTGATGAGGATTTATTTGAGTATAGATATTGTCTAGAAGATAATATTTGTATTCAAACTCACAGTTTTACTATTGTAATAATAAAGTTGTAGTTGTTTCTGTACCATGTATTGACAACTCTGAATGGGTGATGTATACCTATTTTGGGGGCGTCACACACAAGATATGCCTGTAATCAGCCGAAAAATTGCCAAGCACCTACTAGATGTAGATCCATCAAAGAAGCCAGTTCGGCCGAAAAGGCGGATCTTTACACCTGAGCGACAGAGGATTATTGATGAAGAGGTTGCGAAGCTGATAGCTGCTGACTTCATCTTTGAGATCGATTATCCGGAATGGATGGCAAACGTGGTGCTGGTCCAGAAATAGAATGGAAAATGGCGAGTTTGCATCGACTACACGGACCTGAACAAAGCTTGCCCAAAGGACTTCTATCCTCTGCCCCACATCGATCAACTCATCGATGCCACTTCGGGGTATGCATTACTAAGCTTTATGGATGCTTTTTCAGGTTATCATCAAATCTCTATGTGCAAAGAGGACATCCCAAAGACAGCATTCATCACACACAATTCGGTGTATGCCTACAAGAATATGACCTTTGGCTTGATAAATGCTAGAGCCACTTATCAAAGAATGATGAATTTCGTCTTCCAAAAGCAGCTAGGAAGGAACATGGAGGTATATGTGGATGACATGATAGTGAAGAGCATGATTGTTCAGAAGCACCTGGATGATCTAGAGGAATGCTTTCAGACTGTCCGTCATCACAAGTTGAGGCTCAATCCTACAAAGTGCACCTCTGGGCTCAGTGCAGGGAAGTTCTTGGGCTATCTGGTCAGTCAAAGGGGTATCGAAGCCAATCCAGAGAAGATCCAAACTATTCTAAAAATGAAGATTCCTCAGTCATTCAAAGACGTTCAACGTCTGACTGGTAGGATTGCAGCTTTAAGGAGGTTCATGTCCAAATCGGCAGAGAGATGCTTGCCATTCTTTGATACGTTGAAGGACCAAGAATGTAAAGACGCTCCAAAGGGACTTGAGTGTGAAGACGCCTTCCAAGGCATAAAGATGTATTTGTCTTCGGCTCTTTTATTGGTGAAACCTCGCCCAAATTTGAGACTTTGTATTTATACCGGCGGCTAGTTAGTTTAAGCGATGGGGAGCCGCCTTGGTTCGGAGGCGGGGGAAAGCAACATCCGGTTTATTATGTCAGCCACGTCCTAAGAGATGCTGAAACCAGGTACCCAAATATTGAAAATTTTGTCTTTGCTTTGATAATTGCTAGTCGAAAGCTTCGGCAATATTTTCAAGGTTGGCTCCTGGTCGTCTACACGGACCAACCGTTGAAGAAGGTGATGAGCAAGCCAGAAGTTTCGGGGAGATTAGCAGCATGGACAATGGAATTATGTCAATTTTTTATTGAATATCATCCCCGAACTGCTATCAAAGGCCAGGCCTTGGCCAATTTCATGGTGGAGTGTTCGTTCTCCGAAGGAGATCTTTGTCGCCGTGTCGAAACGTCCGATCGAAAGCGCCAGTAGTTCTTGACATGGTCGAGCTCTGGACTTTATATGCAGATAGGTCTTCTACTTTGGACGTCAGTGGAGCAGGGATTATCTTGACAAGTCCAGAGGGATTCAAAATGCAACAGGCCATCAGATTTGGGTTCAGGGTAACGAACATCGAGGCCGAATACGAAGCAGTGCTGGCGGGGGTCCGATTGGCAAAGAGTTTGGAGGTTCAAAGGTTAATCATCTATAGTGACTCTCAGCTGGTCGTCAAACAAGTGTCCGGAGAATATGAAGCTCGTGGAACAAGAATGATCAAATATTTGGCAGAATTGAAAGACCGGCTTCAATATTTTGTCTCCTATGAGTTTTCGGGTATAGAGCGTAATGACAATTCTATTGCCGATGCATTGTCGAAGCTGGCCACTACGGATGCTAATGTTTTCAATGGGCCAGTCTATTTGGAGGTTCTGCAGCAGCCGAGTATTCAGCATGAAACGGTGATGTGTATTGAATGTTCTATGTGACGCCCCCAAAATAGGTCCATTCCATCCAACCCATTCTGAGTCGCCAAATACATGGTACAGAAATAACTACAACTTTATTAATACATTTGTCGTGCAAAATACTTACAACATATATATCTTTGTGAGTTTAAATACAATTATTGTCTTCTAGACAATATACATACCCAAATAAACCCTCATCACAATTATTTATACATTATTTTATAAAAATGGTGAGGACTACTAAACAACTCTCTCTATAACCATCATTCCATACCCCGACTCGTACTCGCTACATTCTCGCCTCCTGAGAAGAAAAATGGAACAAAAAGGAAAAGGGTGAGCTCAACTAGCCCAGTAAAGAATATTATGACTAAGATAATATACAACAAATTATCGTTAGTCTCCAACAGAAAAAAATCTAATAGAATACAATAGACAACCAGTTTTAAATCAATCTTCGCAGCGGAAATAATAATTCATTAGAAGAGTTAAGTAGAGAATGCAAACTACTATCTTCTATATATGAATTTAAAAGTTCATCGTCGATATTTTATCCTTGTAACATCAATCAATATATATCTGGAATCAAATATTCATCTTTGCACTACAGCCAAAGATATTCATCACTGGTCATGTTCATCTAAACACTGCTCATCTTTGCACTACGCCAAAGATATTAATCGATCCTATTATGTTCATCTCAACACTGCTCATCTTTGCACTACGGCCAAAGATATTCATCAAGAAATCATTCATCTTTGCACCACAGTGCCAAAGATATTCAAGAATATCATCATTTAGGACCGAGGATGATGAAAATATTTTAAAGGAAACGAATCCAAAGAAACAAAAGAACAATATTAAGGATTCGTATTTTAAACAATCCAAGTTCAAAAATACTTCATAAGTAATCGTAGTGGAGTAAAATTCAAGAATGATCAAAACATGGATACAATCAAAGCTAGTATCCATAGTAGATATTTTGGACAAAAAGAAGAAATTTTATTTTACGGTGAATAGTGCCGTATTCGTGAATAAAGGTCGATATGTTAATAGTCTTGGATATCGTGAATAGTAATTCGACACCAAAAGATAGAAATTTCACAAAAAACATCTTCACGCTTCGTGATTAGTACTTTCGAATGAATAGAACTCATGAATAGTAACTCGTGAATAAGAAGCTAACTTAATAAGAACTCCGATACATGAAAAAATTCCAAATATGATAAAATTTCCAAATTAATATTTCGGCATAATGATATTGAAGAAATAATATCATTTTCAATAAAATAACATCCCTTACCTCGAAAGACAGAGATTTCTAGTTGAAACACCTGATATAAAGCATGACTTGAACTTGCACCAGATAAAGCAATACTCAAAGTATACTCAAAATACTCACAAGAATACTCGATAATATGGAGAGAGAACTTCAGCTTCGTGTGATTTTCAATTCTAACCTAAGACCCTATTTATAGGAAAATGCTTAGAACACCAAAGTAAAAATTTAATATAATAATATATATATATATATATATATATATATATATATATATATTAATATGTCTACGCCCACTTAGAATCATCTGAATTCAAAGAACTTAGCATGTGTTTAATGAGGCTAACCAAACACAAAAAACGTTTTTTGTTAATTAAAACAATTAAAACTTCCAAAATCAATTATTTTAACTTCAAACTTCAATAATTCATAATAAATATCCCTTTTGTCGTAAAATTCAAATCTTGCGACTTTTTATAGGAAATTCAATTCTCTACAACTTTACAGAAGAAAGTTTTTCCAAATTCTAAACGGAAATTGACCGAAATCCATAAACGGACGATTTTACAGGCTATAATCAAATTTCAGTCAAGAAATGGGCCCACAGACATGTTTAACATGTTTTAAACAACTTTTGCAACAAAAATACTCTTTCTCCTCATAAACTCATATATCCCACATTCATTGTAAAAATATCATCATTATTATATTATAATAATATAATAAAATATTATTTTATCACAAAAGATAAAATATCAATTTTCAACAATTGTCACTTTAAAAATTTTCTCCATCTATATCCACATAAAATGAATATTTTCCTCATCATATAAATCAATAATTAATTATTCACAAATAATATTACGTAATCACAAGATCGGGCAACCAGCCGCTCCTCCTAAGAGAAAGAAGGGCTTTCCAATAAGAATTTCTCCTTATCGCACAAGAATTAGGTGACCAAACCTCTCCTGTAGCCCGTAACTTTCTAGACATTGCCAATAATATTTTCTAATAATATTATTCATAATATGAATTATTGCTTCGATAATGGAAAATACCGTAATGACAATTTATTGAAACAATAAGAATATAAAATATCAATGCAAAGAATTATTGAATCAATAAAATAAAATACTTGAATAAGAATTATCAGAATAATTATTGAGTAGTGCCTTCACGTAAGAATCAATAATTGGTGCAATACTGCAGTGCTATCTTGCTTAACAACGCCGTATTAAGGTGTTTTAACCCACCGGGTATTCCAACAAGATAATTCGTGAATAACCACGCTGTAGTATTTATAAACAACTTATATTTGTCGCTTTCTTCATCCAATCGCTTTCCGCTATGGGGCCCATAAAAGACTCATATCATCGCATTTAATATTCCCGACAATACTGAATATTCCACGACCAAAAACGAATATTCCCCGAATAATAATGAATATTTTATAACCACTTGCTTATTCAAAATATTTGCGTATTTTTCCCATAACTATCCACATTAATCAAATCAACCCTTACTATTTCAAAATAATAAATAGAGGAAAATAAATTTCATTTATTAATAATTTGGGGTCTTACAACCTCCCTCCTTATGAAATTTCGTCCTCGAAATCGACGACGTATCACAGTGTTTTCGAAGATGAGAATACCTCGCTTTCATTTCCGCTTCCAAATCCCGTGTCATTTCCTCAATAAAGACGGTTTCTCCACAAAACTTTAACTCGTGGTATAACCTCTCAGACATGTGACATGTTCTTTCCTATCCAAGATCTTGACAGTACCTCCCTCAGACGTTAAGTCTTCTGGCTATCTCGTCCGGTTCTAACTCAATGACGTGGTTCGGTCGTCTCCACATATTTACGTAACATCGATACGTGAAAACGTTATGAACACGCCATCATACTTGGCGGTAAAACTAGTCTATAAGCGGCGCCCTATTCGATCAAGAATTTTAAATGGATTAATAAATCGAGGTTTTGAGCTTTCCTCACCTCACCGATTCTCGCTTTTGAAATAACAACTTCTTGCACCTCCTTCTTCAAATTCATCAGCTCCGGTGTGTAGCTTGAATAACTTTAACTTTATCGATTAAAGTCAATTATACTCGTATATCATCACGTGGGTACCTAGAGTTTTCATCTCCATCTCTATTATTTGTAAATTATACGAAATGAGTCTTTGACAATATCGTACTCAGATTTGTATACGATCTTCTACTCAACACGCCACCTACCACGTTCGCTTTTCCGGGATGGCATGGTCGAAACATGTCTTCAAATGAGTCTCTCTTGAGTTCTTCAAGCTCTTCCCACATCCTCGCTCCATTCGAATTTTGTATCTCTACGAGTCAATTTAAGTTAATGGAATAGCGATTCGAGAATATCCTTCAACGAATCTCGATAATAACCAACTAAGCCTGTAAAGCTACGATTTCGATTAACGACTTAGGTTGTTCTCAATCGTGACTCATATCCCAACCTTGGATAAAGACGTTACAATGACACCTCTCGCCTTACTATCACACGAATATGGTGTCCCCTACGGAGAAATCGGCTTCGGTCATTCCACAAAGGAAGTCACCAGATAAAGGCTCAGTACCAAATTCTATAATTGAATTTTTAACTCCTCAAGTTCAATAGGAGCCATTCGATATGAGATTTTAGAAATGAGTTTTGTCTCGGTTCAAAGTCAATACAAAATTTAATATCGCTTTGGGAGTAAGCGAAGAAATTCTTGAAATACGTCGAAAAATCAATAACAACAGAATATTATTCAAATCGACGTGTCTTTATTCAAATCCATAACATGGACTAAGAAAACTTGACATCCGTAATAAACGAATGACTTCATGGCTTGATATGAAAATGTTTGACTACAATGGTTTGATTGCTTGAATTGAATAACGGAGTTGCTTAGGAATATGAAAACTAACAACCCACGAAAAGTAATCAATTTCTTGTATGATAAGTAGTTAATCTTAAAATCACATCAAAAGTAAATATCTCTATAGAATTAAGGTTAACAGTAATGTGATAGTGCCAACTTGAATCAATCAAGATTTCTAAACAACGGATGTAATGAAAGTTTCTCTAATCTGAGTCTCCATAAATAGGTCAAAGTCTAATTTCTCCGTAGTCAAGTTCAAACGTTGAAAGCGCAAAAGCAAGAGAGATAAAAGAATGGGTAGAACCAGGTATCTAGTAAGGTATAAACTTCGCAAGAATTTATAATTAACTAACCCGTATAACTTCGTTCGGGTTCCTCGCATTTTGATCGGTCACGACAAACGCTTCTTCCAGAACCGCTGACTTTGACTTTTCTAGGACATCTTTTGAGTCACCATTCCATTGGATCGGGTTTCGATACTGGTACAATCTTGAAAGCGATATGTCCTTCTTTTCCATAATTATAGCATACCTTAAAACCTGTTGAGAGGCGGTTTGGGCGATATATCCCTCTTTCCGCATTTGTAACATACTGACCAGGTGGTCTTTCTCCTCCTTAGAACCGATTCTTCTTTGTGCCGACGTCTTCACATGGTCGTTGTTGAATCTCCTCTTTTAAAATCTCCTCCCACTCGCTTCTTCTATTTTCATGGCCACGATTACCACCGTAGGTTCTACCGCCTTTGTCCGTATTCTTCTTTCTCCGCCGGTTATCGTTATTACGATGATCGCTATCTTTGGTATGATCCTCGTTATGGTCCCTCGGTTGAACGTATTTTCGTTATCTCGCCTTCTAACAATCGAGCCTGCTGACAACATCCTAATAGAGAGAAAATTTATGAGAAATGAGATCTTGACGTATCTGGGGTTTCAAACCTCTCGAAACATCCACGCCATACGCTCTCATTCTCCACCAAATGAGGTGCAAACTCGATAACTCCACGAACTTCGCCGCCAGTCTTTAGACACCGCCATGTTATTCTCGCTCCCAGCCTAATAAACTCCATTTCCTTCATATAGCCGAATACTTTCGGGGAAGTGCTTGTCATTGAATCATTTCAAACGTCTCCCATAACATGCTTTGAGTGCGGTACCGGATGGGTACGCTTATAGATTCCCACCAAAGAATCGCCTCGTTCACGGAACATAAAAGTAGCGAATGGAACTTTTCGCTTCTCTCGTGCATCCCAAAACATCGAATATCTTGATAATTTGTGTAAGATCCCAAATAATTAATAAATGAAATTTAATTTCCTCTAATTATTATTTTGAAATAGTAAGGGTTGATGTGATTAATGTGGATAATTACGGGTAAAATACGCAAATATTTCAAAATAAAGCAAGTGGTTATAAAATATTCATTGTTGTTGAATAATATTCGTTTGGTCGTGGAATATTCGTCTCGTCGGGAATATTAAATGCACTGCATGAGCGACCATGTGTGAGCCCCATGTACGAAAAGTTTATCGAGGAAGAAAATGACAAATATAAGTTATTTAAAAATAACGGCGTAGTTATTCTGAATTTACCTTTGTTGGAATACCCGTTGGTTAAAAACACGATGTCTGGCGTTGTTGAGCGGTAGCACACGCAGTATTGCACCAATTATTGACTCTTACGTGAAGAAGGCCTTTACTCAATAATGGTTACGATAATTCTTTATTCGATGTTTTATTTTATTGATTCAATAATTGCTTGCGTTGATATTTTATATTCTTTGTTGTTTTAATAATTGTCATTACACAAAGATTTTTAATCGTCAAAACAATAATTCATATTATCCGAATAATATTATTAGATAACATTATTGGCAATGTCTAGAAAGTTACGTCTAAGGAGAGGTTTGGTCACCTAATTGCGCTTGTGATGAAGAAATTCTTATTGAAAGCCCCTCTTTCAGGAACTGCCTCAGTTGTCGATATTGTGATTTTGTAATATTATTTGTGAATAATTAATTATTGATTCATATGATGAGAAAAAATATTGATTTTATGTGGATATAGATGGAGAAAATTTTAATGTGACAATTGTTGAAAATTGAAATTTTATCTTTTTCTGATAAAATAATTCATTTAAATATATATTATTATATTTTAATAATATAATAATGGTGATATTTTTATAACGAATGTGGGATATATGAGTATACGAGGAGGAAGAGTATTTTTGTTGCAATAAATGTTTAAAACATGTTAAACATGTCGGTGGACCCCATCTATTGACTGAAATTTGATTATAGCCTCTAAAATCACCCGCTTTGTGGATTTCGGTCAATTTCATTTGGAAATTTGGAAAACCTTTCTTCTGCAAAGTTGTAGAAATTGAATTTCCTATAAAAACATGCGAGATTCAATTTTCTGATAAAAGGGCTATTTATTATGAATTATTGAAGTTCCAAAGTTCAAAATAATTGATTTTGGAAGTATAAATTATTTTAAATTAGAAAAACGTTTTTTTTTTTTTTTTCTAGAAGGTTGGCATGTGTGAATTCTTTGAGATTAAGATTTCAAGGAATACGTATAATATTTTTATATATATTAATATTATATTAAATTTTTCGCTTTGGTGTTCTAAGCGATTTCTATAAATAGGTCTTGGGTTAGAATTGAAAATCACACCGTAAATTGAAGTTTTCTCTCTATATTATCGGCGTATTCTTGTGAGTATTTTGAGTATACTTTGAGTATTCCTATACTAAGGTGAAAGTTCAAGATATAGTCTATATCCAATTATTCCAGGTTAAATCTTGATCTTTTTCGAGAGGTAAGGATATTATTTTTTTCGTAATGATATTATTTCTTCAATATCATTATCTTTGAAATATTGATCTGAAGTTTTTTTATCAAATTTGGAACTTTTAGTGTATGGGAGTTCTTATTCACGATACGGCCTTTATTCACGATATCTGATCTTATTCACGAATACGACATTATTCATCGAAAAATAAAATTTTTCTTTTCATCCAAAATATCTATTGTGGATACTAGCTTTGATTGTATCCATGTTTTGATCATTCTTGAATTTTACGCCACTATGATTATTTTTGAGGTATTTTTGGGCGTGGATAAAACAAAGTATCTAATCCTTAATCCTTAATCCTCATTTTTTGATTCACCGGATTCGTTTTTTAAAAAAATATTTTTCATCATCCTCGGTCTTAAATGATGATATTATTGAATATCTTTGGCTGTAGTGCAAGATGAATGATTTATGATGAATATCTTTGGCGATGCAAAGATGAATGATTTCGATGAATATCTTTGGCCAATCAGAAAGATGAATGATTTCGATGAATATCTTTGGTAGTAGTCTGAATGAGCAGTGTTTAGATGAACATGATTGTAGTGGTGAATATCCTTGGCACAGGTGCAAGGATGAATATTTGATCCCGATATATATTGATTGATGTTCTGAGGATAAAAATAGAGCGATGAACTTTAAAATTCATACATAGAAGATAGTAGTTTGCATTCTCTACTTAACTCTTACAATGAATTATTATTTCATATGAATATTGATTTAAAACTTGTTGTCTATTGTATTCTATATATTTTTTTCCTGTTGAAGACTAACGATAATTTTGTTGTATATTATCTTAGTCGTAATATTCTTCTTGAAATTTAGTCGAGCTCACCCTTTTCTTTTTGTTCCATTTTTCTTCTCGGGATACGAGAATATAGCAAGTCTGCAGTCGGGGTATGGAATAAAAGTTCTAGGGAGAGTTGTTTAGTAGTCCTCACCATTGTTGTAAAATAACGTATAAATAATTATGATGAGGATTTATTTGTATGTGGATATTATGCAGATGGCAATATCTCGTATTTAAACTCACAGCTTTACTATTGTAATAATAAAGTTGTAGTTGTTTCATGCAGTGTATTGACAACTCGAATGGGGATGTAGACCTATTTTGGGGGTGTCACAATTTGTTTGACCCACGTCTCCGCTTTTTAAACATGGATCCGCTTTCCCCGAGTGCGGGTCCCAACTCTTTGAACTAACTTTTGTGACCACCACCCGTGAATTGCTATCATTTCCTCCTGTATTTTGAACACGAGTCTCCTCGTCGATTTTGTATGAATCGCAAAAAGCTTCTAAACATCCCCTCGTTCATCATCTCGCTTTCAAATGGTGTTGTTCACAGGAGGTACATTGCCACTGTTGCACGTTCTCCTCGTTGGTAAAGACAGCATCTCCACGGTCTCATTTACTCCACTTTGTTAATATTCTCGTTCGACATTCTCAAATCTTGTCATAAAACAAGGGTTAATTAAGAAATCAATATATCACATAATATATCTATATACTAACCAACTAACAAATAAGCTTAGGTAGGACACACTTGTGCGAAGGATTTACTCGTCTCTCCTCTCCTAGTTCTATTCCCGATCTCCGCCAAAGATCATATCCTAAGCTCGATACCAACCCGTGGCGCCCCCAAAATAGGTCCATTCCATCCAACCCATTCTCGAAATCGCCAAATACATGGTACGTAAATAACTATAACTTTATTAATACATTTGTCGTGCAAAATACGACAACATATATCTTGTGAGTTTAAATACAATTATTGTCTTACAGACAATATACATACCAAATAAAATCTCATCACAATTATTTATACATTATTTTATAAAAATGGTGAGGACTACTAAACAACTCTCTTTATACACCATCATTCCATACCCCGACTGCGTCTTCGCTTACATTCTCGCCTCCCGAGAAGAAAAATGGAACAAAAAGGAAAAGGGTGAGCTCAACTAGCCCAAGAAAGAATATTATGACTAAGATAATATACAACAAATTATCGTTAGTCTCCAACAGAAAAAATCTAATAGAATACAATAGACAACCGCTTTTAAATCAATCTTAGCAATAAAAAAATAATAATTCATTAGAAGAGTTAAGTAGAGAATGCAAACTACTATCTTACATATATGAATTTAAAAGTTCATCGTCGATATTTTATCCCCGTAACATCAATCAATATATATCTCGAATCAAATATTCATCTTTGCACTACAGCCAAAGATATTCATCGATTAGTCATGTTCATCTAAACACTGCTCATCTTTTTGCTCTGGGCCAAAGATATTAATCGATCGATCGTGTTCATCTCAACACTGCTCATCTTTTGCACTACGGGCCAAGATATTCATCAAGAAATCATTCATCTTTGCACTACAGGCCAAAGATATTCAAGAATATCATCATTTAGGACCGAGGATGATGAAAAATATTTTAAAGGAAACGAATTCAAAGAAACAAAAGAACAAATATTAAGGATTCGTATTTTAAACAATCCAAGTTCAAAAATACTTCATAAGTAATCGTCAGTGGAGTAAAATTCAAGAATGATCAAAACATGGATACAATCAAAGCTAGTATCCATAGTAGATATTTTGGACAAAAAGAAGAAATTTTATTTTACGGTGAATAATCTTTATTCGTGAATAAAGGTCGTATATATATTAATAGTCTTGAATATCGTGAATAAATAGTAATTCACACCAAAAGATAGAAATTTCACAAAAAACATCTTCACGCTTAAATGATTAAGTACTTTCGTGAATAATAACTCATGAATAGTAACTCGTGAATAAGAACTCATGAATAAGAACCCCCGCATACGAAAAAAATTCCAAATATGATAAAATTTCCAAACCAATATTTCGGCATAATGATATTGAAGAAATAATATCATTTTCGAATAAAATAACATCCCTTACCTCGAAAGAAAGACAGTTTTACAGTTGAAACACTTAGGATATAGGCTATGACTTGAACTTGCACCAGTATAAAGAATACTCAAAGTATACTCAAAATATTCACAAGAATACGCTCGATAATATGGAGAGAGAACTTGAGTTTAAGTGTGATTTTCAATTCTAACCTAAGCACCTATTTATAGGAAAATGCTTAAACACCAAAGTAAAAATTTAATATAACAATAATATATATATATATATATATATATATATATATATATTAATATGTCTACGCCTCTTAGAATCATCTGAATTCAGCAACTTAGCATGTGTTTAATGAGGCTAACCAAACACAAAAAACGTTTTTGTTAATTAAAACAATTAAAACTTCCAAAAATCAATTATTTCGGAACTTCGAAACTTCAATAATTCATAATAAATATCCCTTTTGTCAGAAAATTCAAATCTTGCGACTTTTTATAGGAAATTCAATTCTCTACAACTTTACAGAAGAAAGTTTTTCCAAATTCTAAACGGAAATTGACCGAAATCCATAAACGGACGATTTTACAGGCTATAATCAAATTTCAGTCAAGAAATGGGCCCACAGACATGTTTAACATGTTTTAAACAACTTTTGCAACAAAAATACTCTTTCTCCTCATAAACTCATATATCCCACATTCATTGTAAAAATATCATCATTATTATATTATAATAATATAATAAAATATTATTTTATCACAAAGATAAAATATCAATTTTCAACAATTGTCACTTTAAAATTTTCTCCATCTATATCCACATAAAATGAATATTTTCCTCATCATATAAATCAATAATTAATTATTCACAAATAATATTACGAGAATCACGATCTTGTGACCTGTGTAGCTCCTAAGAAAGAAGGGCTTTCAATAAGAATTTCTCCTTCTTGGCAATGATTAGGTGACCAAACCTCTCCTTAGAGCGTAACTTTCTAGACATTGCCAATAATATTTTCTAATAATATTATTCAGATAATATGAATTATTGCTTCGATAATGGAAAATCTTTGTGTAATGACAATTTATTGAAACAATAGTAATATAAAATATCAATGCGTGAATTATTGAATCAATAAAATAAAATCTTGAATAGTAATTCTTGTAACAATTATTGAGTAGTGCCTTCTTACGTAAGAATCAATAATTGGTACAATACTAAATGCCTTCTTGTTTAACAACGCAGCGTTATTAGTGTTTTAACCACCGGGTATTCCAACAAGATAATTGGTAACAACTACGCGTCGTTATTTATAAACAACTTATATTTGTCGCTTTCTTCATCCAATCGCTTTCCAGTTATGGGGCCCACAAAAGATCAAGCGTCATTGCATTTAATATTCCCGACAATCTGAATATTCCACGACCAAAACGAATATTCCCAAACAATAATGAATATTTTATAACCACTTGCTTATTCGAAATATTTATGTATTTTTCCCATAACTATCCACATTAATCAAATCAACCCTTACTATTTCAAAATAATAAATAGAGGAAAAATAAATTTCATTTATTAATAATTTGGGGTCTTACAACCTCCCTCCTTATGAAATTTAAATCCTCGAAATTGACGTCGTGTACAGTGTGTTTGAAAAGATGAGAATACCTCGCTTTCATTTCCGTTTCCAACTCCCGGTCATTTCCTCAATAGCATGGTTTCTCCACAAAAACTTTAACTTCGTGGTATAACCTCGGTACATGGGACATGTTCTTTCTATCCAAGATCTTGTGAGTACCTCCTCATGACGTTAAGTCTTGGCTTATCTCGTCCGGGATTCTAACTTCAATGACGTGGTTGGTCGTCCACATATTTACGTAACATCGATCGTGAAAAGCGTTATGAACACGCGTCATACTTGGCGGTAAAACTAGTCTATAAAGCGACGGTTCCTATTCGATCGAGAATTTTAAATGGATTAATAAATCGAAGGTTTGAGCTTTCCTCACCTCACCGATTCTCGCTTTTGAAATAACAACTTCGCACCTCCTTCTTCAAATTCATCACTCGGTGTGTAGCTTGAATACTTTAACTTTATCGATTAAAGTCAATTATACTCGTATATCATCACGTGGGTACCTAGAGTTTTCATCTCCATCTCTATTATTTGTAAATTATCTGAAATGAGTCTTTGACAATATCGTACTCAGTCTTGTATCGATCTTCTACTCAACACGTCGCTACCACGTTCGCTTTTCCGGATGGCATGGTCGAAACATGTCTTTGAAATGAGTCTCCTCTTGAGTTCTTGAAGCTCTTCCCACATCCCTCGCTCCATTCGAATTTTGTATCTCTACGAAGTCAATTTGCGTTAATGGAATAGCGATTCGAGAATATCCTTCAACGAATCTCCGATAATAACCAACTAAGCCTAGAAAGCTACGTATTTCGATTAACGACTTAGGTTGTTCTCAATCGTGACTCATATCCCAACCTTGATATAGCGTTACAATGACACCTCTCGCTTTACTATCGCATTGCGAATATGGTGTCCCTACGGAGTAAAGCTTGGTGCATTCCACAAAGGAAGTCACCGGATAAAGGCTCGATTACCAAATTCTATAATTGAATTTTTAACTCCTCGAAGTTCAATAGGAGCCATTCGATATGAGATTTTAGAAATGAGTTTTGTCTGGGTTCAAAGTCAATACAAAATTTAATATCGGGCTTTGGGAGTAAGCGAGAATTTTTCGAAAATACGTCGGAAAAATCAATAACAACAGGAATATTATTCAAATCGACGCGTGTCTTTATTCAAATCCATAACATGGACTAAGAAAACTTGACATCCGTAATAAGCGAATGACTTCATGGCTTGATATGAAAATGTTTGACTACAATGGTTTGATTGCTTGAATTGAATAACGAGTTGCTTAGAATATGAAAACTAACAACCTTACGAAAGTAATCAATTTCGGTATGATAAGTAGTTAACCTTAAAATCACATCAAAAGTAAATATCTCTATAGAAATAAGGTTAACAGGTAATGTGATAGTGCCAACTTGAATCAATCAAGATTTCTAAACAACGGATGTAATGAAAGTTTCTCCTAACGGAGTCTCCATAAATAGGTCAAAGTCTAATTTCTCAGTAGTCAAGTTCAAACGTTGGCGCAAGACAAGAGATAAAAGAATGGGTAGAACCGGTATCTAGTAAGGTATAAACTTCGCAAGAATTTATAATTGACTAACCCGTGCTAACTTCGTTCGGGTTCCTCGCATTTTGATCGGTCACGACAAACGCTCTTCCAGGAACCGTTGACTTTGACTTTTCTGGGACATCCTTTTGAGTCACCATTTTCGCTGGACTGGGTTTCGATACGGTACAATCTTGAGCGATATGTCCTTCTTTTCCATAATTATAGCATACCTTAAACTGTTGGGGGCAGTTTGGGCTGATATGTCCCTCTTTCCCGCATTTGTAACATACGACCGGTGGTCTTTCTCCTCCCTTAGAACCCGATTCTTCTTTGGCGCCGACGCCTTCACATGGTGCGTTGTTGAATCTCCTCTTTTTAAAATCTCCTCCCACTCGCTTCTTCTATTTTCATGGCCACGATTACCACCAGAGTAGTTCTGCCTTTTGTCCGTATTCTTCTTTCTCCGTTTGGTTATCGTTATTACGATGATCGCTATCTTTGGTATGATCCAATTTATGGTCCTCGGTTGAACGTACTCGTTATCTCGCTTCTAACAATGAGCCTCTTGCTGACAACATCTGAATAGAGAGAAAATTTATGAGAAATGAGATCTTCGACGTATCTTTTCAAACCTCTCGAAACATCCACGTCATCGTTCCTCATTCTCCACCAAATGAGGTGCAAACTCGGATAACTCCACGAACTTCGCCTCGTCTTAGGACACCGTCCATGTTATTCTCGCTCCGATCTAATAAACTCCATTTCCTTCATACGACGAATACTTTTCGGGGAAGTACTTGTCATTGAATTGCTCTCAAACGTCTCCCATAACATCTTTGAGTGCAAAATTGGATGGGTACGCAACCGTAGATTCCCACCAATGTCTCTTTCGTTCACGGAACATAAAAGTAGCGAATGGAACTTTCTGTTCCTCTGTGCATCCCAAAACATCGAATATCTTGATAATTTGTGTAAGATCCCAAATAATTAATAAATGAAATTTAATTTCCTCTAATTATTATTTTGAAATAGTAAGGGTTGATGTGATTAATGTGGATAATTCACGGGTAAAATCATGAAATATTTCAAAATAAGCAAGTGGTTATAAAATATTCATTGTTGTGTGGGAATATTCGTTTGGTCGTGGAATATTAAATGCTTCGGGAATATTAAATGCGACCACAAGCGACCGTGTGTGGGCCCCATGTAAAAGATTGGAGGAAGAAAATGACAAATATAAGTTATTTAAAAATAACTACAGTAGTTATTCTGCTTTACATTTGTTGGAATACCCGGTGGTTAAAACACAAAACGATGTCTGGCGTTGTTGAGCGGTAAGCACGGTATTGCACCAATTATTGACTCTTACGTAAAGGCCACTACTCAATAATGGTTCTGAATTTCTTGTTAAGTGTTTTATTTTATTGATTCAATAATTGTTTGCGTTGATATTTTATATTCTTTGTTGTTTTAATAATTGTCATTACACAATTTTTTAATCGTCGAAACAATAATTCATATTATCCGAATAATATTATTAGATAACATTATTGGCAATGTCTAGAAAGTTACATCTAAGGAGAGGTTTGGTCACCTAATTGCGGCTACCATGAGGAGAAATTCTTATTGGAAAGCCCTCTTTCTGAACCGCACAGTTGTCAATATTGTGATTTTGTAATATTATTTGTGAATAATTAATTATTGATTCATATGATGAGAAAATATTGATTTTATGTGGATATAGATGGAGAAAATTTTTAATGTGACAATTGTTGAAAATTGAAATTTTATCTTTTTCTGATAAAATAATTCATTTAAATATATATTATTATATTTTAATAATATAATAATGGTGATATTTTTACAACGAATGTGGGATATATGAGTATACGAGGAGGAAGAGTATTTTTGTGGCAATAAATGTTTAAAACATGTTAAACATGTCGGTGGACCCCATCTTTTGACTGAAATTTGATTATAGCCTCTAAAATCACCCGTTTGTGGATTTCGGTCAATTTCTGTTGGAAATTTGGAAAACTTTCTTCTGCAAAGTTGTAGAAATTGAATTTCCTATAAAAACTCATGAGATTCGAATTTTCTGATAAAAGGGCTATTTATTATGAATTATTGAAGTTCAAGTCTCTAAATAATTGATTTTTGAAGTATAAATTATTTTAAATTAGAAAAACGTTTTTTATTTTTTTTCTAGAAGGTTGGCATGTGAATTGCTGAGATTAAGATTTCAAGGAATACGTATAATATTTTTATATATATTAATATTATATTAAATTTTACTAACTTTGGTGTTCTAAGCGATTTCCTATAAATAGGTCTTGGGTTAGAATTGAAAATCACACTTTTAAATTGAAGTTTTCTCTCTATATTATCGTATTCTTGTGAGTATTTTGAGTATACTTTGAGTATTCCTATACTATGAAAGTTCAAGATATAGTCTATATCCAATTATTCCAGCTTAAATCTTGATCTTTCGAGGTAAGGGATATTATTTTTTTCGTAATGATATTATTTCTTCAATATCATTATCTTTGAAATATTGATCTGAAGTTTTTTTATCAAATTTGGAAATTTTAGTGTATAAGGAGTTCTTATTCACGATACTGGACTATTCACGATATCTGATCTTATTCACGAATCTGACATTATTCATCGAAAAATAAAAATTTTCTTTTCATCCAAAATATCTATTGTGGATACTAGCTTTGATTGTATCCATGTTTTGATCATTCTTGAATTTTACGCCACTATGATTATTTTTGAGGTATTTTTGGGCGTGGATAAAACAAAGTACGAATCCTTAATCCTTAATCCTTAATCCTTAATCCTTGTCATTTTGATTCAATCGGATTCGCTTTTTAAAAAAATATTTTCATCATCCTCGGTCTTAAATGATGATATTATTGAATATCTTTGGCACGTAGGTGCAAAAGATGAATGATTTATGATGAATATCTTTGGCGATGAGTGCAAAGATGAATGATTTCGATGAATATCTTTGGCCCAGTGGTGCAAAGATGAATGATTTCGATGAATATCTTTGGTAGTAGTGCAAAAGATGAGCAGTGTTTAGATGAACATGACCAATTGGTGAATGTCCTTGGCTTTTGTAGTGCGAGGATGAATATTTGATCGAGATATATATTGATTGATGTTACGAGGGATAAAATGAGCGATGAACTTTAAAATTCATACATAGAAGATAGTAGTTTGCATTCTCTACTTAACTCTTCTAATGAATTATTATTTCATTAAATATTGATTTAAAACTTGTTGTCTATTGTATTCTATTATATTTTTCCTGTTGAAGACTAACGATAATTTTGTTGTATATTATCTTAGTCATAATATTCTTCTCTTTTAGCTATTTTAGTCGAGCTCACCTTTTCCTTTTTGTTCCATTTTTCTTCTAGGGATGCGAGAATATAGCAAATGCAGTGGGGTATGGAATAAAAGTTCTAGGGAGAGTTGTTTAGTAGTCCTCACCATTGTTGTAAAATAACGTATAAATAATTATGATGAGGATTTATTTGTATGTGGATATTATCTAGATGGCAATATCGTATTTAAACTCACAGCTTTTACTATTGTAATAATAAAGTTGTAGTTGTTTCGCACTGTGTATTGACAACTCGTAATGGGGATGTAGACCTATTTTGGGGGTGTCACAATTTGTTTGACCCACGCCTCACTTTAAACGGATCCTAACTTCCCAGCACTCGTGGTCCCAACTCTTTAAACCGCTCACTTCACTGTGACCACCCGTGAATTGCTATCATTTCCTCCTCAGTATTTTGAACACGAGTCTCCTCGTCCGATTTTTGTATGAACTGCAAAAAGCTTCTAAACATCCCTCGTTCATCATCTCGCTTCGGTGGTGTTGTTCACGGGAGGTACATTGTCACTGTTGCAGACGTTCTCCTCGTTGGTAAAAGACAGGCATCTCCACGGTCTCATTTACTCCACTCATTAATATTTCTCAAATACATTCTCAAATCATTGTCATAAAACAAGGGTTAATTAAGGAAATCAATATATCACATAATATATCTATATATTAACTAACTAACAAATAAGCTTAGGTAGGACACACTAAGCGAAGGATTTACTCGCCTCTCCTCTCCTAGTTCTATTCCCGATCTCCGCCAAAAGATCATATCCCTAAGCTCGATACCAATCGCGACGCCCCCAAAATAGGTCCATTCCATCCAACCCATTCTCGAGTCGCCAAATACATGGTGCGTAAATAACTATAACTTTATTAATACATTTGTCGTGCAAAAATCGACAACATATATAATGTGAGTTTAAATACAATTATTGTCTTCTAGCATAATATACATACCCAAATAAAATCTCATCACAATTATTTATACATTATTTTATAAAAATGGTGAGGACTACTAAACAACTCTCTTTATAACCATCATTCCATACCCCGACTCGTATCGCTACATTTCTCGCCTCCCGAGAAAAAAAATGGAACAAAAAGGAAAAGGTGAGCTCAACTAGCCCAATAAAAGAATATTATGACTAAGATAATATACAACAAATTATCGTTAGTCTCCAACAGAAAAAATCTAATAGAATACAATAGACAACCGGTTTTAAATCAATCTTCGCATGAAATAATAATTCATTAGAAGAGTTAAGTAGAGAATGCAAACTACTATCTTCTATATATATGAATTTAAAAGTTCATCGTCGATATTTTATCCTGTAACATCAATCAATATATATCTGAATCAAATATTCATCTTTGCACTACACAGCCAAAGATATTCATCACTTAGTCATGTTCATCTAAACACTGCTCATCTTCAGACTACGGGCCAAAGATATTAATCGATTAGTCATGTTCATCTCAACACTGCTCATCTTTGCACTACGGGCCAAAGATATTCATCAAAAAATCATTCATCTTTGCACTACAAAGCCAAAGATATTCAAGAATATCATCATTTAGGGACCGAGGATGATGAAAAATATTTTAAAGGAAACGAATCCGGTGAAACAAAAGAACAAATATTAAGGATTAAGTATTTTTAAACAATCCAAGTTCAAAAATACTTCATAAGTAATCGAGTGAAGTAAAATTCAAGAATGATCAAAACATGGATACAATCAAAGCTAGTATCCATAGTAGATATTTTGGACAAAAAGAAGAAATTTCATTTTACGGTGAATATAGTCTTAGTATTCGTGAATAAGGTCAGATATGTTAATAAGTCTTAGATATCGTGAATAAGAACTCTCGACACCAAAAGATAGAAATTTCACAAAAAAATCATCTTCACGCTTACGTGATTAGTACTGCGTGAATAAGAAACTCATGAATAGTAACTCAGACATGAAAAAAATTCCAAATATGATAAAAATTTCCGTACCAATATTTCGGCATAATGATATTGAAGAAATAATATCATTTTCAATAAAATAACATCCCTTACCTCGAAAGACAATGATTTCTAATTAAAAACACCTGATATAAAGCTATGACTTGAACTTGCAATCAGATAGCAATACTCAAAGTATACTCAAAATACTCACAAGAATACGCTCGATAATATGGAGAGAGAACTTCAGTTTCTGGTGTGATTTTCAATTCTAACCTAAGCACCCTATTTATAGGAAAATGCTTAGAACACCAAAGTAAAAAATTTAATATAACAATAATATATATATATATATATATATATATATATATATTAATTTGTCTACGCCCACTTAGAATCATCTGAATTCAGCAACTTAGCATGTGTTTAATGAGGCTAACCAAACACAAAAAACGTTTTTGTTAATTAAAACAATTAAAACTTCCAAAAATCAATTATTTCGGAACTTCGAAACTTCAATAATTCATAATAAATAGCCCTTTTGTCAGAAAATTCAAATCTTGTGACTTTTTATAGGAAATTCAATTCTCTACAACTTTACAGAAGAAAGTTTTTCCAAATTCTAAACGAAAATTGACCGAAATTCATAAACGGACGATTTTACAGGCTATAATCAAATTTCAGTCAAGAAATGGGCCCACAGACATGTTTAACATGTTTTAAACAACTTTTGCAACAAAAATACTCTTCCTCCTCATAAACTCATATATCCCACATTCATTGTAAAAATATCATCATTATTATATTATAATAATATAATAAAATATTATTTTATCACAAAAGATAAAATATCAATTGTCAACAATTGTCACTTTAAAAATTTTCTCCATATATATCCACATAAAATGAATATTTTCCTCATCATATAAATCAATAATTAATTATTCACAAATAATATTACAGAATCACATCTTGTGAACCGGTAGCTCACCAGGAAAGAAGGGGCTTTCCAATAAGAATTTCTCCTTCTTGGTAGCAATTAGGTGACCAAACCTCTCCTAGATGTAACTTTCTAGACATTGCCAATAATGTTTTCTAATAATATTCTTCAAATAATATGAATTATTGCTTCGATAATGGAAAATACTGTGTAATGACAATTTATTGAAACAACAATAATATAAAATATCAATGCAAAGAATTATTGAATCAATAAAATAAAATATTGAATAAGAATTACTATAACAATTATTGAGTAAAGGCCTTCTTACGTAAGAATCAATAATTGGTGCAATACTGCGCGCCTTCTTGTTTAACAACGCCGTATTAGTGTGTTTTAACCACCGGGTATTCCAACAAGATAATTCTGTAATAACTACGTCGTTATTTATAAACAACTTATATTTGTCGCTTTCTTCATCCAATCGCTTTTTCCATTGGGGCCCACAAAAAGATCGCTACGTCATTGCATTTAATATTCCCGGACAATACTGAATATTCCACGACCAAACGAATATTCTCAAGCAATAATGAATATTTTATAACCACTTGCTTATTCAAATATTTATGATTTTACCCATAACTATCCACATTAATCAAATCAACCCTTACTATTTCAAAATAATAAATAGAGGAAAAATAAATTTCATTTATTAATAATTTGGGGTCTTACAACCTCCCTCCTTATGAAATTTCGTCCTCGAAATTGGCGTGACGATACTGGTGTTTCAAAAGATGAGAATACCTCGCTTTCATTTCCGCTTCCAACTCCCGTGTCATTTCCTCAATAGCATGGTTTCTCCACAAAACTTTAACTCGTGGTATAACCTCTCAGACATAGGACATGTTCTTTCCTATCCAAGATCTTGGCGACAGTACCTCCTCATCGTTAAGTCTTCTATTATCTCGTCCGGCTTCTAACTCAATGACGTGGTTCGAATCGTCCACATATTTACGTAACATCGATCGTGAAAAACGCATGAACACGCCATATACTTGGCGGTAAAAACTAGTCTATAAAGCGGCGCTTCTATTCGATCGAGAATTTTAAATGGATTAATAAATCGAAGGTTTGAGCTTTCCTCACCTCACCGATTCTCGCTTTTGAAATAACAACTTCTTGCACCTCCTTCTTCAAATTCATCGGCTCCGTGTGTGTAGCTTGAATACTTTAACTTTATCGATTAAAGTCAATTATACTCAGATATCATCACGTGGGTACCTAGAGTTTTCATCTCCATCTCTATTATTTGTAAATTATACTGAAATGAGTCTTTGACAATATCGTACTTTCGTATTTGTATACGATCTTCTACTCAACACGTCACCTACCACGTTCGCTTTCCGTGGATGGCATGGTCGAACATGTCTTGAAATGAGTCTCCTCTTGAGTTCTTCAAGCTCTTCCCACATTCCTCGCTTCCATTCGAATTTTGTATCTCTACGAGTCACCAAAGAATGGAATAGCGATTCGAGAATATCCTTCAACGAATCTCGATAATAACCAACTAAGCCTAGAAAGCTACGTATTTCGATTACTGACTTAGGTTGTTCTCAATCGTGACTCATATCCCAACCTTGGATAAGACGCGTTACAATGACACCTATCACGCTTTACTATCGCATTTAATATGGTGTCCCTACGGAGAGTCTCGGCTTTTGTCATTCCACAAAGGAAGTCACTAGATAAAGGCTCGGTACCAAATTCTATAATTGAATTTTTAACTCCTCAAGTTCAATAGAGCCATTCGATATGAGATTTTAGAAATGAGTTTTGTCTTAGGGTTCAAAGTCAATACCAAATTTAATATCGGGGCTTTGGGAGTAAGCCAAGAAATTCTTCAGAAATACGTCGGAAAAATCAATAACAACAGAATATTATTCAAATCGACGTGTCTTTATTCAAATCCATAACATGGACTAAGAAAACTTGACATCCGTAATAAACGAATGACTTCATGGCTTGATATGAAAATGTTTGACTACAATGGTTTGATTGCTTGAATTCAATAACAAAGTTGCTTAGGAATATGAAAACTAACAACCTTACGAAAAGTAATCAATTTCGGTTATGATAAGTAGTTAACCTTAAAATCACATCAAAAGTAAATATCTCTATAGAAATAAGGTTAACAGTAATGTGATAGTGCCAACTTGAATCAATCAAGATTTCTAAACAACGGATGTAATGAAAGTTTCTCTCTAACTGAGTCTCCATAAATAGGTCAAAGTCTAATTTCTCCGTAGTCAAGTTCAAACGTTGAAATGCGCAAAGAAGAGAGATAAAAGAATGGGTAGAACCAGGATATCTAGTAAGGTATAAACTTCGCAAGAATTTATAATTAACTAACCTGTCTAACTTCGTCGTTCCTCGCATTTTGATCGGTCACACGACAAACGCCTTTCGAGAACCGCTTGACTTTGACTTTTCTCGGGACATCCTTTTGAGTCACCATTTTCATTGGATCGGGTTTCGATACTGATATAATCTTGAGCGATATGTCCTTCTTTTCCATAATTATAAGCATACCTTAAACTGTTAGAAGGCGGTTTGAGGTTTGATATATCCCTCTTTCCCGTGATTTGTAACATACGACCGGGTGTCTTTCTCCTCCTCCCTAGAACCGATTCTTCTTGGCGCCGACGTCTTCACATGGTCGTTGTTGAATCTCCTCTTTTAAAATCTCCTCCCACTCGCTTTTCTATTTTCATGGCCACGATTACCACCGAGTGGTTACCGCTTTGTCCGTATTCTTCTTTCTCCGTTTGGTTATCGTTATTCGATGATCGCTATCTTTGGTATGATCCTCGTTATGGTCCCTCGGTTGAACGTATTTCGTTATCTCGCTTCTAACAACCGAGCCTGCTGACAACATCTGAATAGAGAGAAAATTTATGAGAATTGAGATAATGGACGTATCGCCGGTTTGAACCTCTCGAAACATCCACGCCATACGTTCCTCATTCTCCACCAAATGAGGTGCAAACTGGATAACTCCGCGAAATTACCTCGTCTTAGACACCGCCATGTTATTCTCGCTCCGTCTAATAAACTCCACTTCCTTCATATGACGAATACTTTCGTGGAAGTACTTGTCATTGAACTATTTCAAACGCTCTCCATAACATCTTGAGTACAATTTGGATGGGTATGCTTCATGATTCCCACCAAGTCTGCCTCGTTACTTTAACATAAAAGTAGCGAATGGAACTTTCTGCTCTCTCTGTGCATCCCAAAACATCGAATATCTTGATAATTTGTTTGACCCACGTCTCGCGCCTTAAACGGATCCGGCTTTCCCAGCACTCGTGGTCCCAACTCTTTGAATCGCTAACTTTTGACCACCCGTGAATTCTTATCATTTCTCCTCAGATTTTGAACACGAGTCTCCTCGTGCGATTTTGTATGAACTGCAAAAAGCTTCTAAACATCCCTCGCTCATCGCTCTCGCCGATGGTGTTGTTCACAGGAGGTACATTGCCACCTGACTGTTGCGCTCTCCTCGTTGGTAAATGCAGGCATCTCCACTCGTCCTCATTTACTCCACTTGTTAATAATATTCTCATCGACATTCTCAAATCATCATCATAAAACAAGGGTTAATTAAGGAAATCAATATATCACATAATATATCTATATACTAACCAACTAACAAATAAGCTTAGGTAGGACACACTAGCGAAGGATTTACTCGTCTCTCCTCTCCTAGTTCTATTCCCCGATCTCCGCCAAAGATAATCAAATCAACCCTTACTATTTCAAAATAATAAATGGAGGAAAAATAAATTTCATTTATTAATAATTTGGGGTCTTACATTCTAACTGTTGGATGACTCCCTACATTGAATACTGGCAGATGGCGTCCTTCCGTCGGATCAAATGCTGGCAAAGAAGATCAAGTATAAGAGTGCCAACTTCGTTCTTATTGATGGGGATCTTTATCGAAGGGCATTTTTGTCACCATTGTTAAAGTGTTTGGTCCCGTTCGAGGCTGAATATACTCTTCGGGAGGTTCACGAGGGCATCTGTGGCAACCATATGGCTGCTAAGTCATTAGCCTATAAAGTACTTCGGCAGGGATTTTACTGGCCTACTATTTTCAAGGATGCTACCGAGTACGTGAAGAAGTGTGAAAAGTGTCAGCTCAACAGTCCAATCCCACATCAGCCACCAGAAGAGCTATACTTGATCTTATTTCCTATACCCTTTGCTGTCTAGGGGGTAGATATACTGGGTCCATTGCCGAAAGCTAAGGGTCAGGTCAGTTTTGCTATAGTCGCTATTGATTATATGACCAAATGGGTAGAAGCGAAGCCACTTCGGTTGATAACGGAACAAGAATGCTTGAAGTTCATGAAAGAGTCCGTAGTGTTTCGTTTCGGAATTCCTAAGGTGGTGATATCGGACAACGAACACCAGTTTGTGGGATCGAAGTTTGAAGGATTTCTGAAGGAGTCGGGGTTCAACACAAGAAGACTTCAAGTGCTCATCCACGATCAAACCAGGCGGTCGAGGTGACCAACGAGCCGCTGCCGAATGGGATCAAGCCTTGATCGGATGAAGCTAAGGGGAGATGGCCCGAAGAGCTTCTCAACGTGTTATGGGCTTATTGGACTACTCCGAGGACTACTACGGGGGACTCACCTTTCAGATTGGCTTATGGCACTGATGCCTTAGTCTCTGTTGAGATTGGATCCACCAGTCTTCGGGTCAGTCAGTTCAAAGAGATCTACAATGAAGAAGGGCTGAAGGTCAACTTGGATCTGTTGGAAGAAGTCAGAGAGGTGGCTTTGATCAAATTGACAGTCTATCAACGAAGGGTAGCCAAGCATTACAATAAGGGGGTAAAGCTTCGGAGATTTGAAATGGGAGATTTTGTAATCAGGGAAGTCGAAGCATCTACGCCTCAGAACTTGGGAAAGTTGATGCCGAACTGGGAAGGACCGTATGAAGTAATTGAAGTACTAAAGCCAGGAACTTATCGGTTGAAGGCATTGGACGGATCCGAGATCAAGAATACTTGGCATGCTGGCAGACTTCGGAAATATTTTCAGTAGCGATCGAGTCAGTTTATCGGACGTCTGTAAATGGTGGTTCATCATCAATAAAAGATTCACTTTTTCACAATTGATCTTCTTCCTATTGATCTTAAATTCACGATGGTGTAAGGAGGATGGGGGGGACTCGCTTACCATTTGATGGTAGCCTTTTTGGCAGGTGGTCCTTATGAATTTTTCAAGCCCTTCGGGGTAGGCAAACTTCATCGGTGTAAGGAGGACGGGGTGGACTCGCTGACCATTCGATGGTAGCCTTATCGGCAGGAGTGTCCTTATGGGTTTGGTATACCCTCAGTGGTAGACAAATTCCATGGTCCTTTTAATATTGTTTTTACCGCGAGTGGTAAATCAATATGCACCGAAGTAAGGAGGTATGGTCGGACTCGCTGACCATTCGATGGTAGCCTTTTTTTCAGGAGTGCCCTTATGAATTTGTTTCACCCCGTGTGGTAAACAAATTCCAATGTCCTTATATCTTTCCTATACCCCGCATGGTAAGCAAATGTCCTTATATCTTTGTTATACCCCGCATGGTAGACAAATGTCCTTATATACTTGTTTTACCCCGAGTGGTAAACAAGATCCCGATGGTGCAAGGAGGATCAGCCGAATTCACCTTATGCCTAATCTATCTCACACTTCGGAAACGATAAGTATGCATTACTTTATTTTGTTCAAGTGTTGAGTTCAGTTCATACAGTTCAGTTCATTGAATTTAGTTCATATCATTTTTTAACCTAACTATTATATGCCTTCTCTGATCCACAATTCAAGCTAAGTTCAACAGAATCTTATACAGTTTTCAAGTTGATTGACACTGAATTATTGCCAAGAAATGAATTAAACAGAAGCCACGAAAAAGAAAGTTAATATTTCATCCATAATTAAACAGTTACATAAAAAGAGAACATTTTTACACAAAAGTCCTAAAAATCAGAGTAAAGCAGAACAAATATATTCAGGCATTATCCTCGCCTTCAGAAGAGTCGAGCAAGGCCGGATCTAGCTGGGCTGCACTTAACTTCTCCTTGTCCCGACCTCTGCAAACGTCGTAACCTTCAGCATACACTTTCAGGATTTCTGCATTCAATTCGTTAGATTTCCGGTATTCTTCTTGAACTTGCTTACGAAGGTCATCAGTTAGAGGAGGACCTAATTCCTTCAGAGCCTTTAGCTTATCCTGGAGCTTCTGACGCCTAGCCAGATGCCTCTCCTTGTCTTCACGAGCCTTTTCCTGGAGGTTATCAACTTGTATTGCCAGACTTTGATTGGATATAGCGAATTCTTCATTCTTGGTCTTCAGAACTTCATTTTTTTCAACAAGGTCGGCATTCATACTCGTCATGTTTTGTTGGCTGGCCTTTGTCGCCTTCGGTTCCTTCTTGGTCGACTTCAGCTCGTCATTGGATTCCCTCAGATCTTCATTGGTTTGAGCCAAGTCCCTCCGAAGACCTTCATTGGTATGAAGAGCACTTTCGTGTTGACTTCTCTCCCGAGCCAACGTCGACTTTAACATGTTATTCTCATTCCTCATAGCCTCCTCTTCGGCCTCAGCATTTACGTGTCTAGGACGTAAACGCCCGAAAACAACATTTACCTGCATGTTCAAACAGTATTTCAATCAGTGTCAGATATTTAAGCAGAGATAGAAGTGTATAAACTAAGAAAACAGTCAATTACCTTCACCAGGTAGCTCATGCCCTCATTAACCAAATCCTCGATTGTACTATTGCCGAATTGGTGATCGTCAGTCTCTCGAACAAAGGTGTCAAAGAGCTGAAATGGGAAATTGGCGTTGAACCGAGGCCATAAGGTCGGCGATCCCATTGCATCATTCTGAAACTCATGTGATGAAGGCCTTGGGGGAGAGGGCATGGGTTGGTCACGAGTTGGAGAAGGATCCATATATACATTCTCGGGGGATGGAGACCGAGAAGGAATGGGCTCATGTACTGGTGAGGGAATGGTTATCGAGTTTGGCTGGCTGTCAGATGGTTGTTTTCTTTTTCTGGATAGTGCTAGAACAGCTTCGATCTGCTCATCATCGTCAGGAACTTGTATTTCTTCAGGGGGTACAAAAGGTGGATTGATTGACGATGAAGGCACTCGAAGCTCATCAGCGCTCAGAGGGGTGACCTTAATTCTTAATTTCTTAATTCGAAGAAGATTTTTTCGATTATTTACAGGAAGATCGAGTAAACTTCCTCGAGGTTTGGTTGTTGGTACAGTTTCTGGGATGGTTTCAGTTTCTGGGTTAGCCTCAGCAGAGGTTGGAATGGGAGTTGATCGAGGTTTTCGGACAGCTCTCTTTTTCCGACGTGGCTGAAGGGTTTCCTCCGGTTCAATGAGATCTTCAGTTTCTACATCACCTATCTGGGGCTCGGCAGTGTGTGTTTCATTGGTTGGGTTATTTTCGGGTGGGGCTTCCAGTTGAGGAGGGTCGGCAGTGGCTTATGCAGACTTTCCATCCAAGAAGTATTCCAAATCTCTTATATCCGAAGATGTGGGCTTAATCAAAGATACTGCAAAAATTAGAAGAACACATATCAATATTTATATTACTAAAAGTTTCAAGCAAGTATGCATCAGAGTGATTCGGAACTTATATTTGTGATCATATAACCATGCTTGTTTGGTAAGAAGACCGTAATCCCACTCCTTCGATGGGAAATTCTCGAAGAGCTCAATCATTTCGCCTATCCGCCTCTGTGGAATATCACCAAATCGCAGAGACCTTATCTTATGTAGTCCATCCGTGAAGAGATCTCCGCCCTCGATTTAAAAAACCACCCCTTATGCCATCCTTTTTTTCTTTGGAAGGGGTGGAAACCAAAGATCTTCTTTCAAATTTTTCACTTTCGTCTTGACATTGCTTACCAAAGACCTTAAAACCCTTTTCTGGATTGGGCAACCTTGTGAGCGATAAAAGAAAAAAAATCAAGCGTGGGTTCTACTCCGACTTCGTGACAGAATGCAACAAAGGCGAAAATATGAATGTAAGAATTCGGCACCAGTTGGGCGAACCCAACGCCGATAAATCCCAGAAGAGTAACTAAAAAGATGTGGAGAGGAAATCAGACCCCCTTCTCCAAGATAGTCACTGGAACGGCCGTCCATCCTTCGGGCCGTTGGTAAATTTTCTCCTCAGATCTAGGAACTCTCACTAAGTGGGTAGCCGGGATCTGGTAGCGAGTCCGAATCCTTTGTAACTCCGTTTCTGTGACAGTAGAGGGGGTATTGGCATGAGGATATTGTTCTTTGTTCCTAAAGAACGCAGAAGGAGTAGGAAGGGGTTTCGGAGGTAGGTTCTTACTCGGAGTGGCAGCCTTGGGGTTAGAGCTTGAGGCTTCTTTAGGGGGACTAGGGCTCGGTGGAACAGATGTGATTGGGGTCACACGAAGAGGAGAGTTCTGGTTTGAATTAAGGACCACCATTGTTGAGATTTCGATGGAGATTTTGCAGAGAAAAGAAGAAAGGTTCTGGAGAGAAGAAGAGAGCTCAAAGGTCCGTAATTCAAATTGGCAAGTAAAACTGTCAAATTTGGGGAAAATTATCTTTTATACTGACGGTTGCACGGAGCACGAGGGCGGCATATTAATTGACAGTAATAATTAAGATTTCAAATGGATAGCGTCCAGTTCAAGATACAGATATTTATCAAATTGGGCCTTTCAATTGAACTTCCGGTTTTAGTCCATCTCTTTACTTTAACTCTCTACCGTTTGGGCTTTGGTAAGTTTCGTTTTGGGGCCTATTTCAACCCTATCAAATCCTACAATATCATAGACCATTTATAGTTTTCTATTAAATATCCTATTTAATAAAAAACTTGGGGGCAATGTTGGGTCATGATATTTCTCCTATTGGGCCGAATGGATTGGGCCTACTTGTTTGGTTAGTCCATTGGATCTCCACTATTGAGTCCTAAAGTTATTAGGGCCTAGTCACCATCTTATTCTTGTTGAGTCCTTATAAGACCGGGTCGGATCAGTGGATTGACCCATGAGATATTTTAATATCTCCATCTTTGACCGGTAATGATGAAAAAGCATGACAGTTGACTGTTGTATCTGCCATTTATTTATGTGGATGGGATCCGGACTACTAGGTGGTAAACAAAGACCCAGTAGTGTGGTGGGTGGGGCGTGTGCGAGAGGCTAGAACCATCGATCGGATCGGGTCGATAAGATAGGGGATAGTAGTGGGTGAACCCAATGTAGAAAGTATAACTTAGCAAGGAAGTCTTCAAGAAAAAGGTAACTGATAATTTTATCTCTCTCAAGGCATTAGATATTTTTATCCTCCATTGTTAATGTTGTGATCGCCTGTACTGACTCTCACGCCTGAGCTATCCCCCGACGGTCGAAAGCCGTCAAGCTTTTGGTGTTGACTATGTTTAATGTGCAGGATCAAAACGTTTTACGTGATTGGGACGTGGCCGAAAATCTTGGCGTTAACACTACTAATATTCAAAAAAGTATGATCACCGTAGTATTATAAAATATCACTAATAAAAAAGAATGCTGTTAAGTAAAAATGTAATTGGTTGTATATGGCTAAGAAATAACTTTTGACCAAGTGGGTACACATTCTATCTTTATAAATATCATGTATAACAAAATTAATACAAAATAAATAAATAGTGAAGCATTTTGTACATGAGCTAAAAAATTATAACCGGGATTAGAAGCTCCCTTATTCTTATAAGAATAATAGTATATGCAAATATTGTACACAAAAATTATGCACAAAGAATTGGATTTATGTATTATTTATCAATAAAAATATTTAAACCATCTAATTGTAAATTTACATCCTTCCTATTTTTTCAATTTTTTTTTATTGTTTGTGCATAATTTTTATGTATAGTATGTGTTTTTTCAGCGAGGATCGTCTATTAAACCTATATTATAATACATGAGATGCCTCCTGAAAGCAGCATCACAGTCGCATTTGTCCCAGAAAAGGTAAGGCTCCCTTTAGACGTCTTTATTTTGTAAGAAAATTCGTATGAGCTAGCTTTTTAAACCACACTTGCTTTTTAAAAGGGCAAAATAAAAGGAGCTGAGAATGAGATTTAGGGTCTTGATTTGAAAGTGGAATCTTTTTTTAGGATCCTCCCCATGAGAAATATCTAATACAAAGAAATTGATGTCTTCACAAGACTTTTTACATAAAAACCGTGCTATACACCCTATAACCATCTCTATACATTTATAACGATACTTTTCATGAAATGAGTTTCTAAAAAAAAACTCCTTTTCCAAAATATAAAATCACTTGTATTTTGAAATGGAAGTAGTAACAAACACACCACACCCAGTGAGCCACGGTTAAGTATGGGACGGCTATTACATGAAATTTACCTAAAATGGAACCTACACCCCAGAACATAAACATGATGTACATAAAATTTCAAAGAGGGAGAATTGAGTACAGCCTAAATTGAAATAATTCTAATAAAATGAACAGCAAATCTATCTTGAAAACATTATCAGGAACTAGGAAATGAAGTTATAGGGTCAGCATACCAAGGGGTACTAGTATGTTGAGACCCGTAAAAATACTAGAATACTTTTTCTTGATTAGCAACACATTAGATCTGGTCATCAACATATGACTGCTACCTTGTTCTACTCTACACAAATTACTAAAAACATCAAAACAAATAAATATCTTAGCTCAAAACATCCAAAAATAGAACAGTATATATATCACAAGAGCTCGTCTGTAGAAGATTTGGCGTTTCGAAGAACCTGAAAACCCTAATGGAGCATGTGCAACCAAAGAAAGGCATATCTTTACCGTCACTGAATGCCCTGGATTTATCTCATTTTTAGCCAGAAAAAAAGTACATTATCGTCATTTTCAACACTGCTGCAGCAATTTTCTGAGCTCTACTGGAAATCATCTGCTCTTCACAGTAATAGACTTAAAGATACCCTAGCTAAAGAAACTGCATATAAAAAATAAGGTTTGGCAGGTCAGATTCATTAATGAGGATGCCAAAAATGAGAGCAGCAATTCATAACCATAAGCAATATCGACTGACTGATTTTATTTCGAAACAAGCATATGTCCAAGTACAATAGATTGATCAGTATACGTCATTTCGATTGAGGAAGAGTCTAATACAGAAAGCAAATTTTAGATAAATAATAGCTCCAACCTGAAAATTCAGTCACATTCTCTCAAAAAATGAGACCTATTACAAGTACAAGATGCTCTTGTTGGATCCTCGCACAATAGATAGTTAAATGCTGATTCTCCTCTTCTTGCTTAAATGCGAAATATACCAACCTTCTACTTTGGGACTAATACTTTGCCACATTTTTTGACATCCTTAGTTTAGTAAGGAATGTTCAACTGTAAGATTGTACCTGAAAATTTGGGCTACTAGGCTTCACCTACCAAAGAATAATCTCCTATATTTTTCCCTAAGCTGCTGAACTGGTATTCTTTTATGCTACTCTTCATGTCTATCTATTTTCGTGCTACCTCTATTTCTTCTTTTCTCTCACATTTTCCATATTTAGTCAGATCAGATCCTTTATGTTTTCCCTATACGAGTCTTATATGTAGACTCGGAATGATATTCTTTGCACACTATGCCCATTCAAACAATCAAAACAAGGTTGGAAGAAGAAGGTTCATGTGGATCATCTGCAAGACAAACAAGGTTGGGTCAATGTATCATAGAAGGAGCTAAAAAAAAGTCAATAATGCATCATAACTTATCATACTTTTATAAGTTCAGATCTATAACTTAAAAAAATCCTTGCCTACACCTCATTTCTCAAGAAACTTGAAAACTAAACCTAAAATGATTCAACCTCACAAACTCATCCAGTAGAAACGAAGGAAGCTCAAAAATGTTTTGCTTGAGCATCTCAACTATGAAGCAAATGCATGTTCCTTTCTTTACGAGCAATCTATTGGAGTTGAAACTATATTGGTATCCTTATGCTTTAAATTTTCCAAGAGAAAAGCGCCCTGGTACTAATGAAAGACCTACTAATCCAAATTGTTTCGTTTAAACAAGTCACTAGCCAGATGAAACTGCTCCAAAATATGGCTAAAGATCTCATCAGCATTTGGCAAATGGAAAACACAGGCAAAGTCATTTCCTGAAGTATCTACACCAGAGTGAACTCCAATATCAAGCCAACGAGAAGGGGATGCTAACAAATAACATACAGTGGGGCTAACCGTATATATCTCATCCACCCAAAGAATACAAACATTAGGGCAAATCCATGACTTAAATGAATCTAAAAGTATACATGTCTGCAATACTGATATAACAAAACTAACAAACATACGGAGTGGACATGGCAAAACTCAGCAAAAGGAAACCTTTTTATATAAATACAAAGAATTATAGTATCTCCACAAGAAACCTAGAGATAAATAAATCTTTTAGCTTACGAATATTACTATGGTTTATGATAAAGCAAGTAACATGAATAAAGGCACAAAAATACCACTACATAAATGCGTATTTGCAAGCATATAGTTACAGACAAATATACAGTTATTTCAATGTAAATGAGTAACTGGATTCTTCAAGCCCCCGTTCCTTATATCTTTCGTATCTTTCCTTTGGTTTTCTAAAATGGTCAAGCTCTTTAATTAAGTTACATAAATTTCATAACGGACATATTATAAAACCAACTGTGCTCTCTTCCACTTTAAAGGAGCAAACTCAAATTTCAACATTGGTCAATTAATTAACAAGTATCCAAGAAGTTTTGGCTTGAGATTCAAAACTAACTTTTTATTTAAATAATTGATGTATCCATTAAATGCTGAACATGCGCCAGAAATATGACAGACTTTGTTGAAAGCGTTAGATCTTTAAGATCAAGCATAGGTGAAGGAGTAA
Source organism: Panax ginseng (assembly GCA_020205605.1). Classification (NCBI taxonomy): domain Eukaryota; kingdom Viridiplantae; phylum Streptophyta; class Magnoliopsida; order Apiales; family Araliaceae; genus Panax; species Panax ginseng. The sequence continues at coordinate 24,073,612 of CM035137.1, read as the reverse complement.
TACTCTTTGTTATACTAAAGATTGCAACAGTTTAAAGTAGTTCGCCATGCAACTGGTAGTCAATTGTGGCATGAGTTCAATGGCAGCTTGTGATTCTGACTATAAAAAAAACTGCGTTTCTATATAAGGCTGTACTAGAAAAAATACGAGCAAGACTCGGATTCGTTAATAATAAGATCCAAATCTGAGCATAAAAAATAGTTCGAATAAAAATATGAGTAGAATCTGAGCAAGATTATACTCAACTCGTTTAAGATTCAAACTACTCGAATTTTCGATTGTGATTCGATACATATTGATTGATACAGATTCCATTAGATACTCGATACATTCTCTTATAATATATACAAAATTAAATCAAATTAGGATAATTAATTATCATTATTTTGTTTTGTTTTTAATTTTAATTGTGATTTTATATTTATAAAGTGTAATAATAAATATATTTTCTCATTTCTAAGTAAAATAACAAATTCAATTTATAATTATATTTATTATAAAGCTAGTTATTATGTGGAGACTCAAATTCGAACTTGAATTTGAAGCTCGCGAATAGTTTGAATATAATTCGATCCGAGTAAGATCGAATTTGAGTAATAAATATTCGAGTCGAATCTGAGTAGAATTTTTCAAATACAATTCGAATTCGAGTTATGAATTTAACGTTTCGAGTTAAATTCGAGTATCTCTCTATTCGCTTCGGTTCAACTCATTTACACCCTTAGTCATGAACATTGACTCTTTCTCTCTCTCTCTCACACACACATTAAGAATAAAGCCTAGTGCCTATATTCTTCTAGTTGCTTTTATTTCTTTGAGTAATTGGTGATGCAGCCAGTAGGATCCACAAATAATGTAATTCCAACACCTATACAAAATTTCTTTAATAAAATATGATTATGGTTAGTCCATAAATATAGACACATAATATTAAATTTTGGTAGTGGCCAATGTTGCAGTGAGGATGAAGTTGATGTCGCTTAAAGGTTGTGGGCACCGAAGGTGTATTTTTTTTTTCTTCCCAAAATAACACGTAATACAGAAATATGTCTATGGACCTTAGTTGTTTTTATTTAAATGAGCACATTACTCAAATAACATTTAGTACTACAAAATACAATTAATGAGACTGGTCTCCCATTCTAAGTGGGAGTGAACTAGAATAAAATAGATGGAGAAGGACCAGATTAGATGGATGAGAATTTTGAAGTAAACTGTGGGGGAAAAAAGCATGTCAATATATAGTACACTTTTAGTCTCCCATTCCAAGTGAAAAGGAATGGACTCAAGTAAAAGAGATATTGACAAATAGTAGACTATATTAACAGCAAAATGTGGATTTGGGTGAGGGAGTGATTTTGGAGTGAAATGGACATATTAGCCGGTATTGAGCCGTAACGGTATATACATATGTGATTTTATTTTTATTTATTTTTTTAAAATTTACATGTGATTTTATTCTCTTCATTATATCAAGATGAAACAAAATCGGTATACCCAGAAACCCAATACATGAAACCCAATACATATCGGCTGATACGGCGTCACAGTAAATATTGAAAACTATGATACGCTACATAAGAAAACTTCCTTAACATAATTTAAAATGATATATGTCGTTAGTCCAAGTAAGTCAGAGCCAAACGGTAAGCAGAATACCTGATTAGTTGAGTGACAATGATATTACTTGCTGGATGATAACATTTACAAGTTGCAATACCAAGTTAACACATGGCCCTTTTGACTTTATATTCGATAATTAGTCAAAGGACAACTGACACCTGCCAATATAACATGACTTACAGATACAACTACCAGTATAAATATCACAAATAGCCCAGACATCGCATTATGATTAGACAACAAAGAGAAAATGACTAAAGGACTTCAAAATATGATAAATCATTGTTTGAATACGTTCACCTTCTTTGCTAACCTCCTTTAGATGAAGGTTGAGAAGTCTTCTGGTGGCTCGATCCAAATACTCTCAAAAGGATCTAGTTCTCCCCAATCATAGCACTGCTTTCTGGGATAGTATCTACTATTGTCAAGAGAATAGGATATGCATCGCTTTCCATAAAAACGAACTTTAGTGAAATAAACACTATTTCTCATCACCCCAAGTAGGTCTATTCTTGCATGGGATGTCAAAAAACTTGCAAAGAGTGTCACTCCCCTAAGAGTTCTCATCTCTGTCCATACTTTGCTTGTCTGGTCCAACTTATATACAATAGGGTCTTCAATATGACAAGTGTATATAACGAAAATATCTCCTTTATGCTCTGTCATAAACTTGCCCTTCCACCAACTTTTAGAATAAAAGTTCTCAGGACATTTGGGTGGAGGCACAACACGTATAGTCCAAGTACGTTCTTGTGAGTCAAAAACCCCCAGCCAACCTGTAAGACTCAGGCAATAAAAGAGACCATTGCTAAAGACCAGCTTATTCCAAATACTGCTAACAAATGGCAAGCGATTACGGTAATTGACAGTAGTCCATTCTGTTGCTCCAGGATGACAGGTGCTAATGGCAACAACAGTTGGACTAATATGTCTAACTGTAAAAACAATACAGTTGGGAGATACTGGAGCAGAAGAAAAGGCAACTATCTGGTATGCCATCTCAAATCTTGGCAATTTGATCAATTCCCGCGTAAAAGGATTAAAAAACAACACACGCTGAGTTCTGGGCTTGTAAAGCAGTAACCAATTATCCTTGGTGTAACAAACCCTACAGCCTTGCAACTCTGGAAACTCAACGGAATGAGTCTTGCGCTGTGAAGGGTCATAGAATTCAAACAAGTCACCATATTTGGGGAAATGCATAATCCATGGGGCTTTGTTGACCACCCGAACTGAGATAGCAACAGAGAGCCATTTCTTGCAAACAGCAGAAATGCGAATATTTTCCTTCAAAGTTAACAGGGACACGATTGATTCCAGCAGCTCTGTTGGAAGCTTTGACCATATCTGTTGCTCCTCTGGTTCTTTCAATTCCTCGGCTGATATTTGATCATCCGTGAATGCTTCAGCTAATCTATAAACATATAACCCATAAGAAATAATCTACAAGAATAATTTAATTATATGTATCAAGCTCAGAGCAATAGCAAAAAACACATCTCGTGAAATCTTGAGGTTGTAAGGTGACCACAGGAATCAAGGGAACACCATACTGCTCTAAATAGAAGTGAATAGAGCTCAAGTGCAAGTCTGTATCTAAAAACATTAAAAAAAATTATCCAATCTATGAGTCCACACCAGTCCAAGCTTAAACTTCCAAGTTCCATACACCTTTGTCTAAAGCCTAATAAAAATTACCAAATGTGAATCTCAGCAACACGCCTACGCATAGTACCTTGGAAAAAGAAAAAACAGTCTAGTGCTTGGAACTGAATGTAGATACCCATAAAATCAAATTCAGAATCCAAACTGATATATGTAAATGGCAGCATCAAAAACTTTAAACACCGTTAGTCAACATCACCCATGTAAAATGATTTCCCCCATTTTTTTTTATGTTATTATGTTCACAAGTTTAAAATCCCAAACCAATGCTAATCAAACAAGCTTAATTTCTAAATTTGATTTAGTCCGTCCAACAGCACCTTACCAAGAGAACTTCCAGCTACCAAACTGACTAATACATGAGAAAAAGTTAAAAAAACCCAAAAAAATAAGAAAAACACAAGTAAATGAATCCAAATTCATATAAAAATAAAAAAGAAAAAAGAAAGGGAAGAAGCCATCATCCTTAAATTTGATTCATGTCAGTCTGCTAACAACCCAAAATCACAACAGTGAACAAACATAGTTAAATCCTAATAATATTCCAAGATTCTAACCAAACGAACTAGATCAAATGTAATTAACAGCCAGATCAAAAAACCCTTGATTGATTCAACTATCTAGATACATTTCAATCTAGCTGCCCTAAACCTTCAAGGAGAGAGAAAACATGATAAAATAAACAAAAAAGTAGGTGGTTTTTCTTAAAATAACCCTATAGCATGAATTCTTCGATTGAAAATTCGAATAAGATTCAACAACAATATATTTTCTTTGCTTCAACAAACTGAAGGTCAATAAAAATACAGAAGACCCTAGGGATGAAATTGTACTATTTGAAGCCCTGAATTTAATTAATCTCTTTTCAAACACCCAATAATCATTCAATTAATCTCTTTTCATACACCCAATAATTATTCCCTAAACTCTCGCTGATAACTCCATCAATTACATGCGCACGTGGAAAATTGGACTTGGATTTCTTGAAACTTGAAAGAAAGAAAAGAAACTTACAGCTTCACTTTCCTTCTTTTCTTTCCAGCCATGATTGATGATGAGGTTCCTCTCATTGCGTGAGCGCCTGCTTAGCTTAACAGAGAGAAGATATATATGTATTGTGTATATATATTGTTGAAGTGATGGTGGGAAAGACTGTTGTCAGAGCATCAGAGCAACTTGGTGGTCTACTACCCTAACACGTGTTAAATTCATAGAGATTTTATATAGTGTAGGTCAGACCATTTGACAGGCTGAGTCCGCAGGTATATTTGTGAGTCACAACACACCATACTAAATTTTATTTAAGCTATTTTTATTTGTCGTGTATATTTGTTTATTGGTTGGGGGAATATTATGGTTTTAGTACCGACACGACTTACTTTAATAGAAGACAATTTGAAATTTGGTAAAATTTTCATTAGAGTTTCAATCATTGTAAAAAAAATGGTCCTAAAAACTGGGAAGGGAGAGTAATTAAAACTCTCTGTGATCATACATGTTTAAAAACTAGTTATGCATACATTATAAAAAAATATAAAAAGGAAAAAAGCTAGCTATGTATGCATAGTAGTCTGGGGTGCATGATTTTAGGTAACATGAAAAAAGAAAAAAAATTATAAATCAAAACAATAATGTTTTGGTGACAAAAGTTGAATACACAATAATGTGTATAATAATAATTGGATAGTTAATTATAATTCTATACATCATTTTGTATTTATTTTTTGTAACCATCTTATGTCACCAACCCTATATAATTTTGACAAATTTTAATATGTTCAAAAATTATAAGTTAGGTGTGTCAAGAGAGATTTCATTTCAGTGAGAAAAAGTAAAAAAAAATTACATAGAGGCTCGAGCTTTTTGAATTTATTTTATTTTTCCAATGAGATGAAGCTAAAGCCTTCCATTTTAAATAAATAGAGACAAGTTCATTTCATGGTCCAGATTTAAAATCATATCATAATGTCATATTTTAAATCTGGATGAGTCTCCATTTATTAAAAATTGAGAGGATCATTATCCAAATCCAAATCCAAATCCTATTCCTATTCCTATTCCAACCATAGCTGACAAGTATGAAAAGTTGAGTATGTTTATTCTATTTGTGCAAGGATTAGACTGCTCAGTATTACAGTGTAACTTCCCCAGGTCGAAGAAAACAACTAAGAGACAGAAAACACAACACTTGGATAAGTGACATGTCCGAACTTTTAACAAAAAACAAACAATTAGGCATATACTAATTTCCAAGTTCAAATTTAACAGACAAAAATGAATTGAAGGCTGGCTTAATTTATCATAGAGTTGAAAGCAACAAATCTTTAAACAAAAGAAAATAAGAAATAAGTAAAAATATAAGAGCCATCAACCAAAACAAAAGCACACACAAGAAAGGCCTAAAATCCAGCATTGTGAGAAAGCTTCTATCTCCCTCCACAAGACTTGCTAAAAACAATGAAAATGTCCTAAATAGTGCGCACACGAGTTGGCTTATAATGAACGACAAATGCGGCACTGAATCAACCCATTCTCATTGCACTCACCACACTTGATTGTCTTCTTCCCATCCTCATCCAACACCTTACAACTCCCATTGCACACCATACACATCATAAACCGTACCCCGTCGCACCCTCGGCACCCCATGGCCGCCCTCGGGATCCCGTCAAACAAAATTCCCAATTTTCCCTCCTCCTCCAACTTCACTATTTCAACAGCACCACCAATCAGCCTTCCCTTGACAAACACTACTGGAATTTTCACTTGCTTTGTCCCCGTCAGTCCTCTTAATTCCTCTTTGAACCCCGAATCCATCGACACATCGCGCTCAAACATCTGAACATGGTGTGATTGAATAATGGACCGCGCAGCGTTGCAATCCTCAAATGTCTTCTTAATTCCTCGCAATGTGGTGGTGTAAATGACAACTGAATTTTCACCACCTGGCGGGCAATTTTTATGGAACGGTTGTAGGATGGTCTCCGACTCTCGCGAATTTCTGGCCTTTTGCTTGGTGGGCGTGGCTGATACCATTTTCTTGATTTGTTCTCCCTCTTCGGACAATTCTTTCTCAAAAGTAGCAACAAGTTCTGGATCAAACAGTGGACCCAAACTCCTCCTTCTCGATGAAATCACCCCCAAATCCATCCCTGGCATATCACTTTTCAATGGAGTTCTCAAACTTGGTGAATTCTTCCTTGAATTCTCCTGGAAATTACATGCCTTCAAGACCCTCTTCGGACTATAATCCCACCGCGCAATTCCGGTACCATATCCATTAATTTGCCCCTTATTTTCTTTCCCTCCAGATTTCATGAATTTCTTTGGGGAACCCATCTGATTTAAGAACTTCAATGGACTTTTTGCTTCCAAATTTGCAATCCCACGAAGAAAAGAAGTCGCTTTTGGGCTTTTTTTAGCCGGAATCGAAATGGGTACTCCTCCGTCCTCAAGATCCCCCATGAGTTCCCAAGCATTGATAATCTCTGGCTCTTGGCGACTCACCGATTTTCTCTGTTCAACTAGGCATTCAGAGATTGAGTGTTGCTGCGGTTGATCTTTGTCCAATTTGAGAGCACCATAAGTGGATGAAGTGAGAGAAACAACATGATTGGTATAATCTCCATTGCCAAATAAAATCTCTCGTTTGATATCTTCTTTAAAGAGTTTTGATGATACACAGCCCATTGGTGTGTGAGAGTTTCACTCAAGTTTGTCTGGTTATTTTGTGGTGTTTGCAAGGAAAGAAGTAGTGGGAGTATATTTTTTAAAAAATGTTTTAACGGTTACCCTGTCTTGCAACGGGCCCCAACGGTCGGAAAATTCGAATGGGGTTGGTTTATGGTGGTAAAGATTGTAAGAAGGCCTGTACTTCATACAAGTATTTACTAACAAATGCATCTCCTTTTTAATTATTTTGGATGTACAATCGTTGGAAGTCCCTTTACACATATTTTGGACATCTATTATAGTCATTATGGTTTGCAACAACATTTTGATTGTATTATCTATCTTTTAAGGAGAGTATCATTCCATTTTAAAATTAAAAATACATTTTATAAATGATTATTTTAAAATTAATGAACTTGGTCAGCTAGAAATGCAATAGTAATGGTGTAATATTATTCAATTAAATAAAAATAGAAGCAATGTTATATTAAAAATTGCACGAGTTTGAAACATGTTGATGTCGAATTTCGTCAAACATTATTGTCAAGTCGAAGGTTGTATGAATCTTTATAAATGAAAGGAAAGAACATGATGATGTTTGACCACAATTGTTATCTCGATGTGAGAACCAGTACATACCATTGTTATTGGTTGATACCTCTAAAGTGATTATTACTAGTATAAAGAATTAAAAATAAAACTTGATTACAAATTATTATGAAGTGATACTTGTAGGTTGTTTATGGTTTAGAGAGTAACATATTTTTTTCTCTGTGTCGTTTATATAGTCGTGACTCGTGAGTCCCAACCCTACGTCTTTAATTCTTGGGCCAATGAATTTGGGTTGAAATAAGTCCCCCTTGTCCAGAGAGGTCTTTTGGACTGGGTAATGAGTATTGACATTGGGCTGGATTCGAGATCCAATAGTCGAGTCCGGAGAAAACCTCATCCTAACGAAGCACAATTAATACTTCATTCGTATTCGCTCGACTAAAAATTCGATTCGAACTCAACTTTAAATATAAATGATTGAAATATGAGCAAATTTTAAAGTTCGATAAATTACTCGAACCTCCTTAAATTATAATTTTGTATATCATATTCGTTCGAAAAATTCAAATTGTCCGGGCTCGATTCGAGATCGTACTTAACGCGATAGCAAAACGAGTATCAATCAAACCTTATTTTATACTCGATTAATTTTGTGAACCAAATTTAAATAACTCAATACTCGACTCGACTCGACTCGACTCGGTTCATTTACACATTTAAGCACAATGCGTGAAATAAATACAATTTTTATTTGTAAGAAAAAGGCTTGGTGTTGCTACTACTGGTAGTAGTACTACATGATAAGTACTAACAGCCAAAGAAACACGCCCAACTCCTCTCTCTCTCCATCATTACCCGTCCCCTGGCCGTGGTGGAATGGTCAAGCTCGATTATCTTTTTATAAATGTTTGTGCATTGAACAACATAGTCCAAAATGACGGCGACTAGTATTTCACAAAAAAATTAGTCTACAAAATCTTTTATAATAGTTCCTATACAGTATACACATCTTTCTACTTCTTAATATTTCGCTATTTATTTATATATGGCATAAATATGAATTAGTAGTATCTTCTTTTTTTTATTTTTTTTACTTTAGAAATTGTTTTTTCAATATTTTCAATTATGTGATTAAACTTTTAATTTTTTTTTCTTCTCATTTTGGAGAAGACAATCTCATTTTTTTCCCCATTTTGGAATTAAACTTTTAATTTTTTGTGATTACGTCAAAAAGAAGTAGTGTCATGTCAGAAAAATGATGACATGACAACGATTAAAAAATACTTATGTAATATTGACTCTCATTATAACATTTATTAAATTAATTTTTTGTATCAAAAATGGTAAACATAGCCTATAGGAACATTATTCATTTTAAAGTAAATTATTATTATTATAAATTTAATATAAAACCATTACTAATTTTTTAAAATACAATTTAAAGATAATTTTACACTTTTGGTAAATTATTAATTTTTTGAATTTATTTTTTTGGAAAATTTAATTTTTAAAATAAATTTAATGACAATTTTTCAAAGTAAAAATAATAATGATCTTGTATTTATCTTTTTTGTTAGAAAAATTTAATTAAATAAATATTAAAATGAGACTCAATATTACACATAAGTATTTTTTAGTTCCGTGTCGCTGTCATGTTATCACTTTTTTTGACGCGACACTTCTCTTTGATGTAATCATAAAAAATTAAAAGTTTAATTCCCTAATATAAAAAATTGAGAAGACAATTCCCAAAGTGGTAAAAAAATTAAAAGTTTAATCTCCTAATTGAAAACATTGAGAAGATAATCTCCAAAGTAGAAAAAAAAATATATTAAAAGTTCAAGATATTAATTCATATTTATGCCTTTATAAATTACCTCCGACTATATTAAAGTTGATTTAAAATATTTTTAAATTTAAAATTGAGATAATTCAGATTTACAATGAGTAGTATTTTTTGATAATTTACAATAGTAATTATTGTATTGATTAAAATTAATAGAAATTATATTAATTTTAAATTTTAAAATGTATTAAATTAATTTCAAAAAATCAATAATGAATTTATATTTTAGAAATAATACAGTATTATGGTTTATAAATATATAAAAAAGGTAAAAAAGAATTTGTTGAGGAGCTGCTCCAAGGTAAAAATAAATGGTTACAATTGAGAAAAAAAGGAAAAGATTAAAAAGACATAACATCCTGGAAACTTAAACCGTCATGGCTTGCGTTGTTCAGTGTGGCGCCCAATTTGAAATATTTTCTCAATTTTTTTTGTATATTTGATAAACTAATTTGATTTACAATATATGTATGTATATATATATAATAAGTAAAGTTCAATATTTCTAATAGAAATAGATTAGATAGTAAAATCCTTGTTTATGTATACTTTAATGTTTGTTCAAATAAGAAAGTCAACAAAAAGTAAGTATTTTTTAATAAATAAAAAGCATTTGGAGTATTACTTTCTTATTCCGTGTTGGTTCAGCGTGTCTTGGCATCACTAGAAAGAAAACTGCTTACCGACAGCCGGCCAACAGGATAAAAATACTTTCTCCTGTTCATAACTCAATTTTAAAAATTGAGTTAAATTTAAAATATGGATGAATTATAATACTTTTATATGTATTTTATTGACTAAAATCAAATTATTCCGTAAAAATTGATTTAAAAAAGTCAAAAATCAGAACGTTTTTTCCTCTTAAAAGACTGACACACTCTTTTATTAATATTTTTAATACATTTTAATTTTAAAATCTTTTAGACATTTAATATTAATATTAATATTTGTGAAAAAGAAATTAGGACAGACTGTAGAATCGACATCTTGTTTTTTCAGGAAAGGAAGAGACTAATCGTACCGAATCAAGATTTTATATATACTACTACACTTCGTAGGAAGGATACCTTGTACAACCAAAACCAGATCTTATATAATGAGTATTAGGTAATTAATTAGTAGTCCATATGAATTATATATACTACATTTAACACACTTTTATTTATAAATAACTTATTTAATACTTACTACCACTTAGTTTAAGGATAATAATTACTCACATTGTTTAACAAACAAACAAATATATACTAGTAATTCTTTTTTTTCTTAAAAAAGTTAATAGAAAAAACAAACATAATTAGTCCCCCACACCTATCCTATCCCACTCCACTATAAAATCAAACCCACAACAGCCCACCCACAGGTCAATAGTTGAAAGTTGAAACTCCCTCCATAATAAAAGGTTAAAAACAATTCCACTAATTTCTCCCTTTAATTTTAATTAATACTTTTTTCTTTGTATTCTTATTTTTCAGGGTCTCACAATGCTTTTAAATTCTTCCACTCCTACCTCCACTTTCTCAATTCTCCCATTTCTCTCTCTAAAATTCCATTCCCTGTTTCTCTCCCCAGCATGCCACAAGTTGATCTAGAAGCCTTAGTTTCAGTCTGCGGAGGCAGCACCACCGATCGTAAGGTCGCGTGTGAACCACTCGCCGACGACAATCCCAACTTCTCTGATGTACCCCCGGATTTCCCGCCAGAATCGTTCTGGCTATCTAAGGACGCCGAATTCGACTGGTTCGATCGAAACGCTTTTCTAGAGCGCAAAGAATCCACAAGAGGAAATTCTAATTCTACCAATTTGAATCACTCTAATTCCAACTCCCAGAGATTTTCGCTCAATTTGAAGTCCAAGGCTGCGATTATCGGATTGCCCAAGACTCAGAAGAATAATTATGTTGACAAGCGTAGACACTGTAAACCGCCGAATGTTCGGTTGTTTCCGCCGAAACGGTCCGAGTCAGTCGGAAAATCGACGGCTGCGATGGCTGAACCGTCGTCGCCGAAGGTCTCGTGTATGGGAAGAGTTAGATCGAAGAGAGGCCGACGCCGGAAACCTTCGAATCCGGAGACCAAGACTGCAAAGCCAGCGGAGAGAACAAGATCCGCCGACGGAGAGAAGAAAAAAGGATTCTGCTCCGCTCTAATGTCGTTATTTGGCCCAGATCGTCGCCGGCGTGATAAACCGGTTGTTAATACTTATGAACCGTCAGTTAAATCGTCTAGAAAGAGCAGGACAAGCAAAAAGTGTGCCGTTCCGGCTAGTGGTGAAGCGGAGGCGACTGAGCCGCCTAGTTTGGGAGGGATGACGCGGTTCGTGTCTGGTCGGAGGTCGGAGTCTTGGGGAGGCGAAGATTGCAAGGAGTGGGTCCACCCGGTGGATTCGGAACGCAGTGTGACGATTGCAAGGAGTGGGTCCACCCGGCGGTGTTGATGGCGGACGTAACGGACAAAGGGTCTTGTAGTCTGGCCCGGTTGTGGAGGAAAATGTTTCGTAGGTGTGTTTTTAGTGAGCTGACGTGGCACGTTGAATTATTTCAAAGGTAAGACCCGTCGGTTCTTACAGTTTTTATATTTTGGCTTCTTTTTTTTTTTAAATCGATGTAAATACTCTATTTTTGAGTGGCACGTGTAAATTTCTTTTACTTTATTGTAATGGAAATTTTGGATCTCACCATACAAATACTTCCTTGCCTTTTTTTCAAAAAAAAAATAAATTATTTTTACGGAAAAATCTGATATTCCCACGTATTATATGATAAGATGCATCGTATTTCTGTTATTTTTGTGATATTACTCATCTTAAAATGAAGAATTAAGTGAGATCGATGACAGAAGCATCGGAATATTAATTAATGTTTTAAAATAATTAGAAGAATATTATGCCTAAATTATGATGAATCAAGTACCTAATTAACAGAATTGGTAAAAAGATTTGAAAGTAGTTCTAATTTATTAAGAATCTTGTCTTGTATTATTAAACTATTACTACTACTAGTTTTCATTCCCCATTCAACGACACAAATATAATAATAATAATAATAATACTGTAATTAAGATTACTTAGATTAATTAATACTATACTTGAGTGTTAACCACGTTTAGTTCTTCTTGGCCTTTAATTGTGGGTTTATCTTTTGATTTCTATGTTATTTAGATCTGTATTTTTTTTAATTCCCATCCAACATGCAACAGGTCCTTTCAAAATTCATTTGTTTAATAAGTTATTAGGGTAGAAGAAGATATTGTGCGACTGTATTATCAATTACTACTATATTCATCTTCTAGTCTGTCTGATTCTGTCTCGCTCCTGAAGAAAAAGTCAAATATTATCATACAGTAATTAGTACCCGTCTTTTATAGTAATAAAGTGATACAATTAGTAATGTAAAATATATATATATATCTTCTTTTTTATGACCATGAGCAGCTCTTCTATACACTACAACATTTAGGGACTCTTTGATAAAACCGAATAAATAGTTTTGAATGTATAAATAATATGAAGTAAGTAGAATTCTAAATACTAAATAAAAAAAGTTATTTAATAATTGATATATCTAAAATATTTGAATATTATTTTTTTATTATTTTACTCTTTTCCTAACTATGTCAAGTATCAACGCATTACTAAAAAATAAATTTACTACAATATTAATTACACAATATTTTAATAATTCAAACAAACTTGCTCTAAACTATTTTAAATAATTATAAGTAGACATTACATATCATTATTCATTTAATAGATAATATATAAATACTCTCTTCGTTGCTTAAATATAAAATTCATATTGACTTTTTAAAATTAATTTAAAATTTTCAAATTCAAAACTAGTACGAATATTTTTAATTTAAGGTTAATATAATTATAAACTTTATAAACTATGTAAAAGAATTAATAATTACAACATATATAGTTTTCAAAGTAAAATGAATTATATTAATTTTTAATTAAAAACATCTCATAGTAATTATAAAAGTCAAATTTAATGTTATATTTTGAAATGGAGAATACTAAAATTATTAAATATAAGTATTGCTATATGACATATGATGAATTATATATATCACACTTTAAATATTTCATTCTTTTTTCTTATATTTTACTAGGCTTAAATATGAATCACTATCCTAAACTATGAGTCATATTCTACTTCGATGGTCCACCTTTCAATTTTGTTAATTAGATGATTAAACTATTAATTTTTTTCACTTGCATTTAATTAGGTCTGTCACGTCAGAAATTGCTGACGTGGCATGGCCACATGGCAATACAGTGCTTATGTGTTAAAAGAAGGCTAATCTTTAAATTATTTTATTGACTTTAAAGGACAAAAGATTAATATAATATTTTATATTAACTTAAACTAAATTTAAACAAAAATAAAATCCAAATTGATCAGATCTAGCAAACGATTTCATCTTCCTTCATCACACTTGTCCATTATCACCACATCACCCATGCTCGGTACCGTCATCATCAACATCACACCAACAAAGAAGCTTTTAGTCCAAGCAAAACAAATAAATTCTTTGACAAATCAATTGATTGGTAAATCCATCCTCTGCTACGCAAAATAAAATGTGAACCTTCGAGCTTCCGGCGACTAAAATGTGAACCTTTGAACATCTCTTTTTTGATCTATGTTATGGCCAAATCTGATCAGGGGTGAATAGATTGTAAGGCTCTTCGCGAGATTAGTCGGGGTGATTCGTGTGTGCTGGATTTTGAAGAGATGATCTTAAGTGGGGGTTCTATTTTTGGGATTATGATTTCGGGGTTTGGATCTCGATGGCTTTCTGATGGTGATTTGCGTTTCGATGTTGGTCTCCTTATTTCTTTCGGATCTGGTTTATTTAAGCTTATTACTCATCTCTTCTAAATTAGATCTGGGGTGTTGTGGCTCTGCTTTTGGGTAGTTCGGTAGTTTTAGAGTAAGGGTGTAAACGAATCGAGTTAAACCGAGTATTGAGTTGCTCAGATTTGCTTCATAAAATTTATCGAGTATAAAATAAGATTTGATTAAGGCTCATTTAGCTACCGAGTCGAGCACAATTCTGAATCGAGCCCGAGCAGATTGAATTTTTTGAACGAATATGATCCGAGTATAAATAAAAAATTAAAATTTGAGGAGGTTCGAATAATTTACCGAACTTTAAAATTTGCTCATATTTGATTCATTTATATTTCGAGTCGAGCTCGAATCGAACTTTTAATCGAGCGAGTACGAATCGAGCCCAAACTGTTTGCTCATTTTACAGCCTTATTTTAGAGCTCTCAATCTAATCAAATCACTACTTATTGTTCATTCTAGAAATTAGATATTGTTGGGCTCCTTTATTTTATAATGGTTCGATTCTGCAGTGATTATGGTTCTCGCCGGATTCTCCACCGCTGCTCCACCCATGCTTGATTTTTCATCCTCTTTTGAGCACCAAATTGGCCCACCCACTCGTTGGATCTGGTTTTGGTGCCTCGTTTCCGGTTTGAGTTGGTGTCTATGTCAGTTTTGGGGTGTGGGTCTGCTTGATCTGTTGGAATTCAAATTGATTTAAAATAGAGTTTTGCTATGTTAAGTCTAATCAATTGGTTGTTTATGAGCTGATTCTTTATGCATACTGCTTTATTTTTTATGGAATTAGTTTAATGTTGTTCTGGTCCCTTTTTCCTTCTTGTTATTCTCGTTGGAATCTAGCGGTTCACATCCCCTGCTACGGAAAATCAATAGACAAGTGGATCTGATTGAAATTTGTTGTTGATGTACATATCATTATTGATCGTGAAACTGGAAATGAGACTCAGTCTCGTGGAAGAGGTCGCGGCGACGACAGTGAATTTCGCAGTGGACGCTGTGTAGGTGGATATGGTGGAGGTGGTGGCTATGGAAGAGGTCGCCGAGAAGGTGGTGGTAGTGGTGGCTGTGGTTATAGACAAATGGTCTTTAGTTTTAATGTGACATTTCTGCCCTTAAATATATCAAAAATGTTTAATTCAACTGAATGACTTTTTGACTTGTATTCTATATGGGTATACAAGTCAAAAAGTCATTCAGTTGTTGGTTACCGAATCAGCCAGACATGGAATGCTTACTCGGCCAGCACTTTTACGGAACCATTCAGAGTATTTCAGACTTCAATGTTTTCAAATCAAACAAACTTGATTGATATTTCTGATTCGGCAAGTACCATTTAGCCCAATAAGTTGTTATCAAACAGCCCGCCCCTTAGTACTATTATTTAACTGCATGCCAACAAATTGATGCTAGCTACAATATATGTTAACTAAAGTTGATGAATCATAGACCATAACTTGTCGTCCATTAAGTGCCTGTAAAGGCCTTGAATTGTTCTTATATGCTGAATCCAACGGAGCCTTCAAAGCCTCTACTTGTTGTTTTGATATCGATCTCACCTATATATACATATAAATAAATAACTTAGTATTGAATTATTCATGATACATCCCAATTTCTGTTTCAAAAAAATTAAATATGATGGATGATATTGATGGGATGGGATGGGGGGATGAATTTGTACCTTGCCAAGTATGTTCCAAATAACATTCTCAGAGCATGGGGGAGTGGTGAAAGAACCAGTGTATCTATAATACTTGCGGATCGTTTTCCTCATTTGCCTTGGGTCTAAGGTCCCGATCTCAACATGAGCTTGTTCACTACTTGCACATTTTTCCTTACCCAACTCTGCTAATTTACTCTCTATCTGTAAAAACATGAATGAATGAATCAATCAATCTTCACAATCGTAAACTTTAAACTAACAAACACTAGCTAGTACGTACGTACCTTAGAAAGTAGTGGATCAGCAGCACCATATTTGTAGAGAATTCCCACAACAGAGATTCTGCCATCATCCGTCTTGTGAACCATGTGAAGCTCTGCGTCACATCTGTAATTTGCAAAATGATGACTACTTTAATAAAAGTTTTGAGTTTCAAAATTGTATAGCTAATACTCCCCAATTAAGTTCAATAAAAACTCTTCCTCTTACGTAAGAGGTTTAAGGATGTGTATTTTTTTTTTTTATCTGTGGGACAGAAACTGAAAGAAAGAGTATTTTATTATGCAAGGGAAATTAATGGAGATAACATACAAGTGTCCATCAATTCGGTGCTCTGACGGAGAATGCCAGTGCATTTGTATCATGTTGTAATTCTTGCCATCAAGATTAAACCCTCCGGCATTTCCTTCAAAATGTATCTGCAAATTCAACAAGGGAATGGAATGGAATAGGGAAAGTCAATAGTTCTTCTTCAGGTAAACTTAAACTAATTAATTAGTACAACTTATATACCGTACGTACAATATATGCTATGCTATGCCATGTTAGAGTAGTATGTAGTACATATTAACCTGAAGAACTATTGACTTTCCCTATTCTATTCTATTCCATTCCATTCCCTTGTTCAAGTGTTTTCCATTTCCAAATATTTGCAGATACATTTTGAAGGAAATGCCGGAGGAAAGGCATTTTCCTTCATCAAGGAAATGGAAAATAAAATAAAAATAAAAAGGTTATGGAAAGGCATTTTCCTGGAAAATTTTGTCATTTCATCATCCTGTCCCTCCTAAGCACAGCAAATAAGCGAATAAATGTGTTTTTTAAAATCCATGCAATTGAGAGAAAGTAGGTCTTCCATGATATACGGAGTTATACTTCTGTTTTACAATAAGAGTCATATTTGCCTTAGTTGTTAATTACTATTTGCAAATTTTGCAAAAAATGTTTTTTTTTAAATTTTTTTATGAATATATATATATATATGTGTGTGTGTGTGTGTGTGTGTGTGTGTGTGTGTGTGTGTGTGGTATCAAAAATTAAGTCACTAAAATGTTAATAAGTAGTTGACCGATAATCTACCTACATAATACATCATATACAATTATCCACGTCTGGCTTGACATTAAAATAAAATATACTCGGACACGCTCGCATGTACATCATTCAAATCGACATTATCACGTCTAATATCTTTAACTATATTTAGTACATCCATTTCAGAGAACTCAATATTGCTCATACATCATCCCAATGTGCTAAGAACATTCATCATCCTACTTGGGTCAATCCCAACATTATTAAGGATTTCAATCAAATCTCTAACAATTGTTGAAATATTTTTGTGTGTTTAAATTTGTAAAACTTTAGTTGGGGACATATTCATGATTGTGATTCAGTTCAAGAGTAAACACAAGCTAATTATGTTCTATCAATAAAGTCCCTCTTCTCTTTCTCTTAATATTATTATCTTAATCATTAGTGACAACCTCATTTTTCTTAACAGTCATATATCCAATTTTACGATACTGATACAATCTAGAACAAAAATATTCAAAGCTAAACTAAAATACGAACAGAAGAACAAATCTGATTATCCTAATTGATCCCATTTTCTCGTCACTTTTACGCGTAAAGGTTTAATCAATTTGAAAAAACATAACAAATACTGAGCATACAAGATCATTTTTTTTCTTACTTGCTCATACGATTGAGAAAACTTAGCCTACTAGTAAGCATACTAGGCAACAAACATGGGCAAAAATCGATAATCTATAATTTAATTTTTACAAAGTAATTCCTTTGTTTTGCCACGAATTTGTTTGTTGAAGATTTATTTCATTTAATTTCAAGTACTGAGTAAGAATTGAATCATAATAATGATGTAACAAGGTTAGTTGATGATATCATTCCTTGTGTTGGTCAATTTTTTAATATGTTGGAAAATGCTAAAAAAAATTTTATAAAAAATATGCGAAACGTGTTGGATTTGAAGTAAAAATACAAATTAGTAGAAAACATGTTCTTCCATTACGTCGTTTTTGCATATTCTTGTTGAAGATTCATGTTATCTAGGCTGATAAAAAACATGCGTGACTAAACAAATGAAATCTAGCATTTGAGTGAAATGTTTTATTATAATATTATAGTATATATTCTTGCAATTGTTTAACCATACATGTTTTTTATCAGCCTAGATTACATAAATCATTAAGAACAATAATATACAAGAAGAAATGAAAGATTTAATAGCTTTAAATCGAAATCTTCTAGATCTATATCGCTACTGCAAAAATGAGATGAAATACAAAAGTCATACTATGAAAAACGCAGATAAATTGTTGACAATTTTATATAACATTCAGCGTCCCGCAAACCAAAAACGACTTCGTCTTCAAAGGGAGGCATATCTAGTGTTCATCGTTTTAAACTATGAATTGACGATGTGTATTTTGGATATCATCTAATTCGCCGTATTAAAATGCGGGCACCTACACAAAAAACGCTGAATTGGAGATCCTTTTTACCGTTCGATTCGTGCATGAACGACTGAGATTTGTTGTAAGAATAATTTTATATTATCTCTACAGCGTTGACTATAAATCGGTCTCTTATATATATATATATATATATATATATATGAATCTTGAAATGCTTCTCCAATCTGATCGGTCTGTTAATCTGACCAAATTGCGTTCTGAACGAGAGTATATATGAATGAAGTGGATGTAAGATGAATGAAAGAATTAACAAACCCCGACATTGAAGCCATTGTTAACCAAAGTAGCATTAACAGGGCGGTAGTCTCTGTTTAAGGGCTTCAACTTCTTATCAGGAGAAGCCTTGTCCTTCACAATATCTATTGGAGACTGCATTTTTCCTTTAGAGCATGCTGAGAATTTTGGGCTTAAGCTTCCCCATCTGTTAGGCCCATTGCCACCAGAATAACTGAATCCAGCTACCTTCTCATCAATCACTGTACGTTTCCACAAAACATTAAATTCAATGAAATATATATATATGGTCAGGATCAGGTAAGAGATCCCTTATTTTTTTTAAATGAGGGACTTTTTTTTTTTGCTTTTTTTTTTTAAAACAACTAAAAAAAAAAGTTTAATATTATGGGCCCGAAATTTTTATAATACAATGTTTTGGATGTGATTTGGAATGCGTATAACAAAACATGTATGCATACAGTCCCAGAAGTATCACCACTTTGGCTTTTTGATATATGTATTCAAAACACGCCAAAACATCAGACATGAAAAAATTCATTCCATAAAATATTAAACTTTTTTTAGTTGTTTTAAAAAAAGCAAAAAAAACAAAAAAAAAGTCCTCATTTTAATAAAGTAAGGAATCCTTGCTTGATCATTTCTATATATATATATATATATATATATATATATATATATATATATATATATATATATATATATATATATATACAAATAAGTAGTGTTTGATCCATAAAACAATCGGGAAAACCCAAGTAAATATAAAAACTCCTTTCCCTCAACTGTTTGGTGTATGTATATATATATATATAGAGAGAGATTGTACGTACTTTCTGTGTTATAAACGGGGAATGTGTTGAGGATGAGAAGTGAAATTGTAAGGAAGAATAAGGAGAGGGGAGAAGACATGACTAGTATGGGCTGGCTAGCCTGTGTTTTTGAAAATAAAGAGAATTCTATGTGTGGATAATGAAGTAAATATTAAGGATGGGATGAATGTGTGGCCCTTAGTCGTTGATAATGCAACTGCAACTGAAACTTATATTTCTGCTAATTATAGAGAGAAGGTGGAAGAGAACTTGTATGATTAATTAATTTCTACCAAGGCCAAATATATAGTCACCAGAGCTTCCTCGAAACTTTTGGTGCACCTTAGCTTTATGTGTGTGTCTCTATTTATAAAGGTTTATACTGTTAGCTTTCATCCTCTTTTTTTTCTTTTCTTTTCTTTTTAATATTTTGGGATATATCTACACCCCATATCTTTACTGGACAGAAAATAAATAGGGAAGCTGGAATTATTATTTTTTCCTTGCATTCATGTATAGAAGAAGATCGAAGAAAATGACACCAATTTTATGCACCGAACATTTTTCCTAAATTATTATTTTATACACTTTGATTAGTTTTTTCAAAAATGAGAGCAGTGGCGGAACCAGAATATAATTTAAGGGGGGCAAAATACATCAATAAAAAAAATTATTTATTGACGCTTGAAGAGCTTCTTTCGGTTGTACGAGTGAGAGCAAATAACTCCACACGTGAATTATTCGAATTGAACTCCACCCGTGAATTATTAATATCATCACTTGTTTTAGAACTTGGTAATTGATTATTAGAAGAATCAACCGCTCTTTGTCGCTTAATCAAGTATTTATCCATAATCTAATATAAATAAAAACATCAATTGTTAATCAATAATTTCATCAATTTAAACATTTTATAATAATTTCATCAATTGCTAAGAGTCAAATAATATTTTTCCTAGAATCTTTTGAGTTGTTTCTAGATGTTCTCTTTGGAATGTAAATTATAGTAAATAAAATATCCAATTTCTTGGAAAGATATGTATTGAGGAATAGTAGCATCTTAATTCTTACATTAAATTAATCTACAAATATGAGCCATTGTAGTTCAATGTTCATGTAGGAAGAATTGCTTTCCAGCTTTTTGTTCACCGAAACTTACATATAATCATGTAAAGATGCAAGAAATAAAATTAAAAAAAAGATGTATTTCAGAATATAAGTATTCCATTTTTAGGAACACTAAATAAATAAAACTTAGATACATATACTCTCTCCATCTTTCTTTTAAAAGGGCTTTAATAGCAGTGCCTCCCAGTTTCCCCAATTAAAAAACTTCCAAAGAATGACCATCCAGAAGAATTTCTGCAATCAATGACAAAATATCAAAAAATAAACCACAAAGTTTTGGAAGATGGATGAAACATATCAACAGCACAGTTACCTAGTGGCGGCGCCGCGGCTGATTGGCTGAAGCAGAGAAGAAACAGGAAACTAAAGAGGCAGTCAGGCAGAGCCGCAGAGGCGGAGAGTGACTGTAAAGAGGGGAGAGACGGAACTAGTTGTGAACTGTAAAGAGGGAGAGGCAGATCCGTTGCTGCGTTGCAGTCGCCAGTCGGACTGTCGGAGTTCGCCGGCGCCTGATTGCGGTTGCCGGTTGGCACCCACCCCCGCCTAGTTCCGCCAGTGAATGAGAGGATATAATTAAGTAGGTGGCAGACCTTCTCGATCAGTTACCATTTGCAAAATTTGAATATATATATATATATATATATATATATATATATATATATATATATCAAACGACAGAAAATAGTGATTGAGTTTATATATTTGAAGTAGGAATATAATATAAATTCAATCACTATTTTTTATTTATAATTAAAAATCATGAGATGATAATCAAGAATTATCCTTATAATAAAAAATAAAGATTGAATTATTACTTTTTATCATCTTATGATTTTTAATTATAAATAGAAAATAGTTATTGAATTTATATTATATTCCTACCAAATATATAAACTCAATCACTATTTTTTATTTATAATTAAAAATCATAAAACAATAATCACTCATTATTCTTATACATACTTATTTTGTTAATAAGTATAAGGATAAGTATAAAGATAATTATTGATTATCCTTATAATTATTTATTATTTTATTTTATTTTACGAGAATAATTAGGATAATCGCAATTAAGCCAAATTTCTTTTTGTTGGCCGCTACTCTCTCTAATGGGTTGGGCTATCTCATCTCAAATTCTAACTCCAATTTTGAACTATTGAATGAAATATAGTTGAAATAGTGACAATAACTAACGTTGTCCACGGATCTAAAATATATATATATATATATATATATATATATATATATATATATATATATATATATATATATATATATACACTTTAGATGCTTGAATTTAAATCTTCCAATACTCCCTAATTTAATTTACTAGTACGTACTTTAAATGCCTGAACACGTACGGCTAATGTAGTTTATTTAGATGGTTGTGTTAAATAAATTATACAGCAGCATAGAATAAAATAAAATTAATAATCATAATATTAAAGATTTGCATGAATTTAGAAAAGTCACGCTTCCACTGCGTTTAAGGGCGAATGTCTTCAACTGCCTCTTTCAATCTTAAGATGGATGTATAGGTGTGTAAATAAAATTTTTAAGACAACAATTGAGACCAAACTCTAACTATTTTATTTATAGAATAGCTAAGGGTCAAAATCGTCCATCAAGATTATGAAACCCTAGGGCCCATTATACCAAATACTATTAGGAATATAATTTATAAGCCACATAATTAATTATCACCTGTGACGACCCCAAATCCAGGTACTTGAAACCCGAACTCGATTCCCCACGATACCATTTCTTTAAGCTGAATAATACTAAATAATAATACATTCGAACTTAATTTACATACATCAAAGTTTACTTTCCCAGGTACGTGACCTTCAAATACATTCCTTATAATACTTGAATAGATACCAATACAACTATAACCATTAACTCATGATACACACTTATTCGATCGCCTTTCCTTTTCCTTTGTTTCGTGTTTCGAGCCTTCAAAGCTTTCATACATAACTCGAAAATATTTAATTTAAGCAAGGATGAGCATTTGAGTGCCCAAAGAAGTAATAGCAATTATATATATAAGTTTGAAAGAATATAAGTATTCTCTTTACATAACACTTCTACAACGAATCGAAAGTTGTGAAGTAATCTGATCTTGATAAAAAAATTCACATAACAAATCTCTTCCAAATTATTTAAATTTGGCTCGCTCTACCCATGAATAGGGTTTAAGAATCATACTATGAATATTCTTTTCATTTTCAAAAGGTTTGGCGAAATCCATCCGCAAACCGCTTTCTAAACTTTACGAGCACGGAGGGTGATCAAATTTCATTGTACCTCAGATTGATCAATACTACATAACTTGAACGAAATTCATCGCTCACTCTATCCGCCTTGCGCAAAAATCTTCCCATATAGGATGTTCATACATGCCCAGTTCCAAACCCGGGTTTTTAATCTTACTTTCAACAATAATATGTAATTCAACATATATGTATACGTAATTGACAGAGGTATATCAACATGTGAATAATGCCATGGTTATCCAAGTGGGGACACTTGTATAACCATTTAGAAATCAACTTAACGTAATATATATATCCGAGCTAACATGTTGATAATCAAAGCGCATATAATCATGTACAGAATAGAATAATTCAAAAACTTCTTACTCATGTCCATCGCATAAAGAAAATGCAAAGGTAGGATACTTTTTGATTCACCGATTACAAATCTCAACTTAGGTTTTATCTCTTTATCACAACCTATCAATAATCGATCATTCGCTCGATTAGAACAATATATCTTAACATATAAAGATCTATTATTACAACCAACACATAGTCTAATCACATAATCAAAGTGATCATACTTTTAGTTCCTATTCTATACTTGAAATATTTTTATACATTTTTCAAATATCTCATCCATGCTCTTACAAAGAGCCTTTTTTCTTTCTTTTATATAAGGTCTCGACATTTGTTTGCAATGCATCGACGACTTTTATCGGCAAATAATTGAGTCTAAGACTCTTATTCTATACCTCAACATCTCGTAAATATCGGACATCTTATTTATTTTATATAGAAAATCTCGAGTTATTACATTCACCTCCTTTATAAGGATTCCGTCCCCTAATCACCGCTTTAAAAACTCATATGCGAAGAAGGGTACATAGCATATAATCATTGTATACGTAGATCTCGATCATACTTGATCGAATCGATCTTTAGTTATTCATCATAACACTTGTCATCCGACAAGCGAAATATAAGATATATAAGTTATTCAAATAAAGACTGAGTTCTGCTTTTCACCGCCACCGTATCCTGGATCATGTCATGTTGTAAACCCTGAGTTGCTTTTGTTCTACTATTAGTTGAGTTTGGTCCTGAAATTGCTAACGCCCCACCGCTTCTCCCCGTGGTTACGTTTCTCTCTTCGCCTCCATTCCCTCTCGTGGGCGATTCCTCACTTATGGTCACCGATCCACATATGAAGCATCCATCGATCATCCTCGAGTTGGGGCAATTGGGAGATATGACCCTCTTGCTCGCACTTCAGAAGCATACAAACTTGCCCTTCGAGACACTCGCCAGAGTGATTCTTCCCGCAGCTTCTGACCGCACTACCCGCTTTTTATACCTTCCTCGCTTTCTTGCATTTTCTCGGAAAAAATTCCTCATTCTTTTCTCACCCCTATCCCCACTACTACTTTCTATCTTTACTTCCTCCCGACTTGCTTTTGTTCTTCTTCTCCTTATGGTAGAGGCTCATGGCCTCACTTCTCCTGCTTAAAGAATGATAGCCTTCTCCATGAGTCTTTGCAAAATTATTGATTTGCAAAGATCGACACCTTATCAGAGAGCTGTGGTTTTAAGCCCACCAAAACTCCTTACCTTCCTAGCCTCTGTATCCACTGATGTGGAGCAAACCTAGCTAACTCATTAAATTTTACAGATACTTCGCAATACCGATCGTTATCCCCGCTTTAACTCCGTGAATCTCACCTCCATTCTAGATCAAGATACTAACAGAGAGATAGTTTTTGAAAAATAAATCCTTAAACCTATCCCAAGTAATTTCTTCTTTTCCTGCCCGAGTCTTATTTGCCTCCCACCAAAAGTTAGCTTCCCCTTTCATCATATGAGGGGCAAAAGCGAAGCCCATAAATAAAGTGATTAAATTAATACAATATGTAAGCTCAATAATTAAATAAATAGTAGAGGCCGCATAAAGAAATAAAATATTCTAACATTCTCCCACTTGGCCGAAATACTATTTATATACAAAACATAACGCTTAGAATCATTAATTTGGTCAAGTATTAATTTAATAGCTACATCTTGTTCAAATAAAAATACCAATGCGAATTAATACAATCTTTGTGTCGCTATTAACACAAGATCCCCATTAGTTACGCAATTAGTACTTTTATTAGAACAAAGATTAACATTAAGCATAACAGGTATGAATAGAGTTTACATAAGTGGTAATTGATTAAACTCATTCATATGGTCCAAAACATAACCGTACCGTTTGCTCACAAGTTCTCAAGTGTGCACAATAAAGAGAATAGCAAACCATAAATATTGTCTTACATCAAAATAACTTACTAATTAAGACTACCAGTTACGGCAACATGCTCTAAAAAGAGCTTGGGCGGTAAGCCTTTCGTAAGTGGATCCGCTAATATATTGTGCGTACTAATATACTTAATAACAACGTTTTGATCTTCAACTCTTTCCCTGACAAATAAGTACTTAGTATCGAGGTATAGTCCAGCACCACTCGAAATGGTGCTGTTGGACAAACTAACAGCAGAATCATTATCACAAAACTTTCAATGGCCTTGAAATGGAATCTACAACCTTAAGTCCTGAAATAAGATTCCCCAATAATACGGCGTGACAAGTAGCATGATAACAAGCCACATATTCTGCCATCATCGTGGAAGTGGTAGTTAACTACTGCTTATGAGTTCTCCACGAAATAGGGCATCCTGAAAGCATAAAGATGTACCCTGATGTAGATTTCTTTTCGTCTTTACACTTAGCAAAATCAGAATCAGAATAACCAACAACTTCAAGGTTATCTGTT
Organism: Panax ginseng; assembly: GCA_020205605.1. Classification (NCBI taxonomy): domain Eukaryota; kingdom Viridiplantae; phylum Streptophyta; class Magnoliopsida; order Apiales; family Araliaceae; genus Panax; species Panax ginseng. Next base: position 24,047,705 of record CM035137.1, on the reverse strand, counting down.
TTCTAAATGTAAACATAATATCCTTAGTACCCTATAAGTAGCGTAAAACCTTTTTAGCTGCTTTCTAGTGATCCAAACCTGGATTTAACTGGTAACGTCCAATTATGCCAGTTATATACGCTATATCTGAACGTGTACGAACCTGAGCATACATAAGATTCTCAACCATAGAAGTATAGGGAATAAGATTCATTTGATCACGTTCAAGGTGATTCTTAGGACATTGATATGAGTAAAATTTGTCACCCTTAACAACAGGGGCAACAGTAGGGGAACAATTTTGCATGTTGTATTTGTTAAGAACTTTGTCAATATAAGCTCTTTGGGACAATCCTAATATCCCGCAAGACCTATCTCGTTGAATTTTAATACCTATAACATAAAAGGTTTCACCGAGATCCTTTATATCAAAATTTCCAGAAAGGAAACGTTTAGTCTTATGCAACATGTCTAAGTTATTACTTGTAAGTAGTATATCATCAACATACAAAATAAGAATAACAAAATTTACTCCCACTGACCTTCAAGTATATACATTGATCCACTATTTTTTTTTCTTAAAATCAAAATTACTCATCACCTCGTGAAACTTAAGATACCATTGTCGAGAAGCCTGTTTTAACCCATATATGGACTTCTTAAATCTACATACCATATGTTCCTTGCCTTTAACCAAAACTTCTGGTTATACCATATAGACATTCTCATGCAAGTTACCATTAAGGAATGCAGTTTTAACATCCATCTGATGTAACTCTAAATCATAATGAGCTACTAAAGCCATGACTATTCTAAATGAATCTTTCATGGATACTGGAAAGAAAGTTTCATTATAATCCACACCTTCCTTTTTTGAGTGAAACCCTTAGCAACCAATCGAGTTTTATTCCTTTTAACGTTCCCTTTAGGATCTAATTTGGTCTTATAGACCCACTTGCAACCAACAGGTTTAAAACCTTTTGGTAATTCCTCAAGATCCCAAACGTTATTAATCTCCATTGATTTCAACTCATCATTCATGGCTTCAAGCCATTGAGTTGATTGAGCACTCGTAATGGCCTCTTTATAGGAGATAAGATCATTAATCTTACTTGAATCATAGTCAATCTCATTAAGATAGGTTATAAAATCATCAAAATTAATAGGCTTTTCAGGTCTTTCGGACCTACGTAAAGGCTGCACAATTTCAGAAATATGATTTTCAATAATGTGAGGTTCAATATTAGGTGGTGGCTCAGCTGTCTCAGGGGCATCATTCGCCTCAATAGGAGGTTGTTGTGCCTCACCCTCTTGAATTACAAGATTAGAAACATAAAACCTGTTTTCTTCAAGATCAATTTTTTTAAGCTCACCACTCCCACTTAAATCACCATTCTCTAAAACTCTGCATGCCTAGTCTCAACAATTCTAGTGGTATGCGAGGGATAGTAAAATCGAAAACCCTTAGATCTCTCAGGATATCCAATGAAATGGCAACTAATGGTCTTAGAGTCAAGTTTCTTTATTTGTAGATTAAAAATCTTAGCCTCAAATTTGGGCCTTTCTCAGTAAGTATTTTAAACTAGGTTTCTACCTGTCCAAATTTCATAAGGAGTGTTAGGGACAGATTTGCTAGGAACCCAGTTTAAAATATGAACAGCTGTCTTTAATGTCTTAGTTCACAAAAACACAGGTAAGCTAGAATTGCATAACATACTACGTACCATATCCATAAGGGTACGATTTTGCCTCTCACCACACCATTCTCACTGCAGTGTACCGTGCATCAGATAATCGAGTGACGATTCTATTTTCTTTTTGACAAATTAAGGCAGATGGGCCAGGACTATGACCTGTATCAGAGTGTTTACCATAATATTCTCCGCCTCTATCTAATCTCACTACTTTAATTTTTCGGTCAAGTTAATTTTCAACTTCAGCCTTGAAAACTTTAAACATATTTAGTGATTTAAAATTTTCATTAATCAGGTAGACATAAGTATAACGAGAATAGTCATCAATAAACGTAATGAAAGATTTGTGTCCACCAATTCTTGGAGAAAATGGTCCACATATATCAATGTGAATCACCTCAAGAAGTGCACTACTTCTTGTTGCTCCTTTCTTATTACATCTCACAAATTTTCCTTTTATACATTCAATACAATGGTCAAGATCAGAAAAATCTAGTAAATGAAGAATTCCATCGTTTATAAGATGTTGCATTCTGTCTTTTGAAATATGGCCTAAACGTTGATGCCACAATTTTGAAGAATTCGCATTATCTAGTTTTCTCTTATTTCCACTTTTAGAGGTATTTTCTGTCACATTCATTGCTAACAAGGATTCAGAAAAGACATTATCCAAATTTATCTCATAGAGGTTTCCCTCTAAAGATCCATAACCAATAATATGAGAGTAATGATAAATAATTATTTTATTATTCCCAAACTTAAACGAAATTCCATCAACGTCAAGTTTAGATACAGAAATTAAATTCCGTGTCATACTGGGAACATAAAGTGTATCAAATAAATACAAGATGAAACCACCCTCCAAAATTAAAGGAAGAGTTCTTACAGCTTCAACTTGTATAGACTCTCCATTGCCGACTTTAATGGTTCTTTCCCCTTTTTGGAGTGTCTTCTATGAAAGGAATCCATGCAATGAATTAGTAATGTGAACCATAGCATTAGTGTCAAGCCACCATGTATTAGAAAGAACATCAATTAGAAAGGATTCATAAGTTACATAATTGAAGGACGATATACCTTTCTTTTCAAGTCATTCTCTTAATTTAGGGCATTCTTTCTGAATATGTCATTGCTTCTTACAAAAGTGACATTTAGGACATGTCTCAGAGTTGTTATCTGAATAATTTGCCTTATTTGTTTTAGTAGAAATTGGTTTATCCTTATTCTTAAAACCTTTACCATTTTTATAAGTCTTCTTCTTATAGGATCCAGTGGTAGTCAAATGAGCAACATTAGTTTTCTCAACCTTAGGCCTTTCTTCATCCTGGACGCACGTGGAGATTAACTTGCTCATCTTCCACTTTTCTTTCTGCGTGTCATAATTGATCTTAAATAGATCAAACTATGCAGGAAGAGAAGTCATAATGAAGTGAATAAGAAAAAACTTCAAAAATTGCCATGTCCATACCCTTTAATTTAAAGGCCATGTCGTTCATCATCATAATGTGCTCGCGCACCCACTAACCCCATCATACCTGCTAGTAAGCATTTTCAAAATAAGGGTACTTACATGAGTTTTAGAAGAACCCTTAAATTGTTACTGGACTGATGTTAAATAATCTTTAACATTCTCAAAGTCAGGAATCACTCCTCGAATGGCTATCATGATAGAGTTTTTCATAATCATAAGGGACATGCAGTTGGATCGCTCCCACTTTCATAAATAACCTTTTGCTCAATTGAGCTAGTAGTTATAAGTGGAACAAGATGATCCACTCGTAGTGCATAATCCAAAACCATAGTGCCGAGAACAATTTTTATTTACACTTTTCAAGCAGTAAAATTAGTTTCATTAAAGTTTTCAATTTCAGAGAGATACCCAGAAATAATAGTTGAAGTCAATGTCGAAACATAATCAATCTCATAAACATGCTTACAAAAAACTAAAAGAAATTCACAATGTACAACAATAATTAATAATTAATCATAATAAAAACCAACTGTAGGGCAAGCAGTTAGTTACATAAAATCTATTTACAACACCAAAATAGATTTTAATGAGACGTTGGTGCATAATTATCAATCTTTCGTTGGTCCAATTAATAATATGCTAATAACATCCCCATAATATAATGCAAAACACATTTATCCACGCATTACCGTTGGGCAGAAACGAAATAAACATGTTACTTATGCAATAAAATTCCATTTAATAAATTTTAATTCTAATTTTTCCGTTGGGTAAAATTAAAATCTTTATTTATTAAATGTAACATTATGTGACTTTTCTTAATCTTTAATTTTTTCAATTAATAATCCTCTGTTGGGCTGATTATTAATTTTAACAATAAAAGAGTCACGCATACACATAAATTATTATGATCAAACTCAATTTTTCTTTAGACAATATATTAATCGAGTTTGAAAAGTAACATTATTATAATTTACATGTAATAACTTAAAAGCCTTAATAATATATTACATCATGTTCTAAAATTTTAAATTACACTACAAGAAAAAGGGCCATCTCATGATTAACGATATCAATGATCATTATATCTCGTCACGATATTAGTAATAATGACATTATCTCATGCAATCGCCTTAGGATTCTAGTTGCTAGTTTATATCAACGATCGCTCATGGTCACGATAAAAATTTCCTCCCAAAATTTGGTGCGAAACTTTGTTACGGAGATTATTATATATCAATCATCGCTAATGGTCATCACGATATGTCCAGATCATTAAAAATTAGTGACCGCATGCGGTCGTTGATGGCGGTCGCTGATCCTTATAACCTGAATCATATTCAGGCGCTCGAATCAGTCGAGAAGAAAAAAAAAAGAGGGAGAAACGCATAGGGAGAAGAAGGAGTAGGGGGAGAAGAGAAGAGGGTTCACCACCAATATCACCGGCCGGCCGAAGCTTCACCACCACCGATAAGCCCTTTAAACACTTCACTGCCACCATGTTTATTGATAAATCGTAATGTTTGTATTTTCTGTTTTGGTTCTTTATGCGATCTGTTTGGTTTTTGGGAAAATTAGGAGAACAAAAAACATTATCAGGACAAAGAAAATTACTAGAACGTGTGATTTGAGGTTTATTTATTAATTTTTTGTTATTAATTATGTGAAAGTGTCCAAATTAGCTTTATACTTGTAAATGTAGTGAAAATTAGGCACTGTAAGAAATTACGACTTAGTAATTTTCTCGATCTTTATAAAAAAAATTGGGTCTTATTTCAATAGATTAAAAAAATACTTTTTTACTCTGCTTATATGTTTGTTTTGTTCAAATGTTATCAAACTTGAAGATTTGCTCAAGCATTCCCAATTATCGTAATGAAACCTCGAGAGTAGTTTGATTATGGGTATTTGTTGCGTGATTAGATGAAATTATAAATGAGTGGTAATTTCTTCCTCTAAGACGTGATTTCACCGATATCGGGGCCTCAATTTGTGAGGGAATCGATTTTCCGATTTGCTTGATTCATTTTTGAAGCTCAAAAAGCCCTATTGGGTACGATAGATTAGTGTGTTTTGAAAATGAGTGGAACCCACAAATTGATTTGTGACTTCACCGATTTATTAGTAGATAGACAAAAAGCTAAATTAGGCGTTACTATATTATTCACCCTTGTAATAAATTTGTTATTAGAAATGCAATTATATCTTATTAGAAATGCAATTATATTATTCGCCCATAAGGGGACTGGGATAAGATAGGGAGGCTTCTCGAGAAGTCTCCCAAGATATTTTCAAGAGGAAATCTTACCCACAACCTCACCAATTTGACCTAATTAGCTTAGTCATGCTTAAATATCAGTAAGATGATTAAACTCATTTGTTTCAAAAGACAAATGAGTGATAATGAGTAGTGAATCGATCATAACAATTGAATCTCATGCATGTGCAAAGACTGATTTTCAATTACTAACAATTAGTAACATTGATCTTGTCCCGCATAGTTCAATATATTAAATGTCGTATGACTAGATCTTGTGGGAATAAGACTAAGTAAAGAAATAACCAAAAATGACTAGCAAATAGATTCTGTGATAATGTTTAAAATTGAAGGCTTAGGGATCAATTATGTTTAAAATACCTTTGCCTCCCATGTAGAAGAGTTTTTGTTATGTTTAGATATGGACCCCGAATATATAAAAATCCGAGTATATGTGATGTTATGTTAATTGCTTATACATTCTTGTTGCTCTTATATGCCTAAAATGGTCAAGTATGCATGCCTCGTGCATGTGGATAGTCCATATTATAGGGAGACTCTGTAAAATTTTTTCATTTGTTTGCACTTTAGACTTGTCCCAATGCATATGCAGACCATTTATGATGAAATGATTCATATTCTACCCCTAGGAATCTATTGGCTTTAGGTTGGTGTCAATTAAAATATGTAGGAATCTATTGGCTTTAAGTCGCATGTAAATTTGTTTTGGCATATATCCTTGTTCAATTCCCTAATAATCATATATATATATGATGCACACTCATGTTATATATGTACATATATGGCATCGAAATTGAATTGTAAAACTCTAACAAGCGGAATACAATAATTCATGTCAACATAGGTACCGTGGTATCATGGACCTCTATTCGTGATCATAGTTGATGAGACGACGAAAAGTCAAGTGCCCAAATAGTGTACAAAGCAGAATTTAGAAATTTGGTTGCCAAGTATTTCTAGATTATGCGATAGTCACTCTGAATGTGTTAATGGTTGTAACAAGATAAGATGTCCTTGTTTGAAGTGTAAGAATGTAAATTATATGGACAAAGATATAGTAAACTATCATTTACTTGTTTCGGGTTCATGAACAATTACAAAGAATGTCAGGGGCACATGGGCGAGAAGAGATATGGCAACGCACAAGATACATAATCCAGCAAAGAATACCCATCGTATGAAATGACATGGTTCATGATATTGCAGGCCGATTTTGATTGGGAACAAGGTAGAAAGAACCTATGAATTTTGATACCAAAGCATTCTTTAAGTTGTTAGACGAGGGTAAATAAACTGTTGTGGCATGGTCAGCATCGAAGCACACTATATTGTCTCATAGCAGGTGACATTACTTAACATCAAGGTCGATCACAATATGAGCCATGAGTGTTTTGAGTCACTCTTGAGGCCATTAAGAGTATGTTGCTGTCGGTGAAAAAATTGCCCGATAACTACTACTATTGTAAAAAATGGTGAAGAAGTTGGGTCTTGGATATCAAAAAATCACGATGCATGTCCGAACGATTGCATGTTGTTTTATAAAGAAAATGAACAAGACAAAGTGCACGCTTTTGCGTACCACGATCGATTTAGGCCTAATAAAGAGGGCGTGACTACAAAAAAGATGAATATACCTTTTAAGATTTTAAGGTATTTTCCAATTACATCTCGCCTCAAAAGATTGTACATGTCTTCAAGAACAAATTTGAACATACGACTTGGTATGCGAAATCTCCAACCCAAGATGGAGAATCGAATCCATCCCGCAGATGGGCAATGCTTGGAAAGATTTCAACTTAAAGACATCCGGGGTTTGCATTGGAACCTAGAAATGTGAGGTTTGATTGTCCATCGATGGTTTCAACCTGCTCTACCACTCAATTTGTTCCAGACTCCTACCGGCACGTGATTGTTACTCCGTATAACTCGCTTCCTCCTTGGATGTGTAATAAACAAATTGTATTTGTTTCTTTTCACTTCAGATTCCCGGTCCCAAGAGTCCCGGAAAGAACCTAGATGTTTACTTGAGACCTCTTATAGATTTGAAGTCAAGGTATTGTAGGAGGATGGAGTATGACTTGGGATGTTTCCACGAAAACAAATTTCAACCTTTGGGCAAAGCATATGGGACCATAAGTGACTTTCCTGCTTATGGTATGTTATCTGGATAAAGTACACACGAGAAGTTGGCTTGTCCATATTGTATGGATCATACAAAGTCTTTCAATCTATCAAATGGTCGAAAGCCATGCTGGTTTGATTTTCATCGTCGTTTCTTGCCGGTAGATCACCCGTTTCGATGAAACAGAGAACACTTCAGGAAAGGGAAAGTAGATCATGATGTGCAAAGACCGCTGACCGTTTGGGACAGAGATGCGTGACTGCAGGATGAGATTGCTTGGCCATCCCATTCTTGTAAGATTGCCTCCGACATCATCGATGGGTTCATGGTCTCATAATCGGGTTCAGAGAAGCATCTTTGGGAACCGCCTTATTGGTCTACAAATTTGATTCGGCTATAATCTAGACGTGATGCATATTGAGAAGAATGTGTTTAACACCGTGATGGGTGTCACAGCACAAGACGAAAAGATAATGATAAGGCACTATTGGACATAAAAGATATTTGTAAGTCATTCCGGATTAGAACTTTATGAAACTACTAATGGTAAGATGGTCAAATTGCACGCAAGGTACGCATTGTCCAAAAAGTAAGTCAAGATGTGCACATGGATAAAGTCTCTCAAACTACCGGATGGATACGCACCAAACATTGCAAGGTGTGTTACTGGTGGAAATTGCAAGGATGAAAAGTCATGACTATCATGTATTCATGGAGAGACTCATGCCTATAAAGATTTCGTGACTTGCTTGATAAACCAATATAGGATGCTTTGATCGATCTTAATCGCTTCTTCAAAGACATATGTTCAAAAACGTTAAATGAAAAGGATATGTTTATACTTGAGAATAACATCATCGAGATCACGTGTAGCTTGAAAAATATTCCTCCTCGGTTTTTTCGACTCTATGGAGCATTTGCAAATCCATCTACCCTATGAAACTCGTGGTTGGTGGCCCAAATTCAATATAGATGGATGTACCCTTTCGAGAGGGCATGGAAACCTTAAGAGGAAGGTGAAGAATAGAGCTTATGTCGAGGGTCGATATATCACGCTTGTCTCGCATCATTTTTCCGACGAAGTCTCGATAAAGGCCAATCGAGTCCCGAGACACGATGATGGGCTTAATGTTGAACTAAATGGTCGACTTTTCAGATTGGTTTACTGTGTCGCTCGACGTATGGAAAAGGAAAGCGATATTCCTTTTTTCTCGAAAGCAAGATTTACATGTCACAAGATACTTACATTCTTCTCAAATTGCACAAGAGATTGATGAATTTGTGAGGTATACATGTAAAATTCATATGTATTAGACCTATATCTTAACCTCGCAGCCTCATATTAATATATATTTAATGTTTATAAAATTGTAGAGAACATATGATGACGAGTTAAAAGCAAATCACCCCAAGATCACCGATAAAGATATTCAAGTTAGTGTGATAAAAAATTTGCTCTTTCACAAAGGACAAAGTAAGTTAAGTTAATTAAGAATGACATATATCTTATTAATTTATGAATGTATTTAATTCAATAGAATTTTGTAGGCTCTTAATGAGGAACGATTCCTCCAAATATATAAGTCCTAGCTATGAGTCTGTATGACGGGGACCAAGTCATTCTCAATGGTTATAAAATAAATGGATGTAAATTTCATAAAAGACATATGCTTTCATGAAAAAAGAACAACTAATACTTTGGAGTGTGTGTTCAAGGAGTTTGTTACAATGAGCTTGGTCGTGCCTTTTATGGGGAGTTGAGGAAATCGTAGAGTTGTCGTACACAAGGCACGTGCATAGGTCATATTAACTTGTTCAAGTGTCGCTTGGTTTGATTCGTAAAAAGGGATTCGTGTCGATGCATAAGGAATCATCGATATCGACCTCCACAGTCGCCTGCTGCATCTAACGAACCGCTTGTTTTACCAACATAAACAAAGATAAGTATACTACACTCCTAGTCCCAGTAGAAAAGGGATAGACCGCCACCATTAGGCAAGTTGTAATTCATACTCCGCCGCAAGCAATGTGTCCAAGTAATGTATTTTGGATTTCTACCAAGAGGAGATGCTTCATGTACCTCCTGTAATAAATATAGAGGACAACAATGATGTAATCCAGCTAGAGGTGGAGAGATGAACCCGATGAATCGGATCTCGAGAGACATGCTTATTGTGCGGATATGGATATAATCATGGAAGAGTTATCAATCGACACCCGGCTACGTAATCAAGAAAGAAGATGGTTATGAATCTCCGATACTTGTATAAAAAATGATTCTCACTCGCATAACGATTTTCATTAAAATGTATGTTTAGTTTTAATTGTATTACAATGAATTACATATAGGAATGTTCTCTATAGTACCTTTCATTTATAGTTGTCGTAGTTAATTATTTTATATATGATTTTCATGTACATTTCTCTATACGATTTTCATGTACCTTTCATTTATAGTTGTCGTAGTTAATTAATTTCCAGTCATGTTCATGTACATTTCATTAATTATCATTATTGTCCTTTTCTATAAAATGTATGTTTAGTTTTAATTGTATTACATACAATTACATATCCTAATGTTCTCTATATCATTGACATATTTTATGTACCTTTCATTTATAACTCATACTAACATCCTAAATTTTTATTTATAGATGTCTTCAACTTGGCAAAGACTAAAGCGCGGGTTGGGTCGGGGACCTAATCATGTGCCGAAGGCCCAGGCTAATCCGGATGATCGCATTTTTATATAGATCCGTCCTCCTCCAGAAAGCACGTAAGTTAAACATCGTGTATATATATATAAGGGTTTAATATTTCCATTGTTATAAATATAGTAGTGATTTAAATGTCGGGTTTTAATATAAATTATCAGATATTATAGTGATTTTCAAGATAGTAAAATTGTGAAGTGCATTTCACAATTATGTTACGTAATCGGCCTACGCCAAAGATTACGGGCGAAAGTACACCTCTAGCCCATAAGGATGCAATTTATGTAATTTCGTATATTTTTTATCACTCCGATAGATAATACATAGTTAATCAAATAATATTGTTTAGTAATATAACAGCTTTTAATATTATTATTGTTGTTTTATTGCGTAAATTCAGATAGATGAGACGACGACAAGCATCGCTTATTCGTATACATTATTCTCGCGTAAGTACGCCATCCAAACTAAAGATAATTTGAACAAGAACAACAAAAAAGCCTCGCACAATGCCGAGATTGACCATCCAGATGGTGATGTAGGTGAGAGATATGCACGAAGATAGCCCTGGTGCGCATACAAATATATGGGTGCGAGATGTGTGACTGAAGTGGAGAAATGAGAGTTGGGTCAAGAGGCGCAAGATCGCCGCCTCAAAAAAATCCTCCCGTGTATCGACGACTACGAGAAGGCAAAAGGCACGATTGGGCGACAACAGATATCACAAATTGCAACACATACATTGCCGCTGTGGTACGATGTTATGTTTACATCATCTTTTGTAGCTAAAAAATCATATGTTTACATAATAATATGAAAAATGAACTGTAGGAGTCTCTGGCCTCAAGGTCAACCTATCGCTTGGTTGATGTGTATGTGTACCACCGCGATGGTCCGCTTTGAGGTCGCTCAAATAAGCTGTAATAAGTTCACTTTATCCTAATATGTTGTTTATAAATCAGTGACGACCTTTTTTAGTAATTTTATTTATTTTAACTATATAATTGTTCATCTTCCGATAGGACACTTATAAGGGCTTAATGAACGAAATACGCCATCCCAAAGGCACCCCTGCGTCTGTCGATTGATCAAGAATTATGGGAGAAGCGCCCATCGTGAAGAAAAAATTATGTCAAAGGCCAAGGACAAAGACGCAATAACACACCGCTTGCAATCCATCTCGGGAGTACCAAAATGTATCGTGATCTTCGCTATACATTTTGATGGAGCAATATGAAGAGAAAAATATACTGCTTATCTCAAGGTGTCTAACTTGTCAACGAGTCAAAGCGAAAGATCAAATACTAAAAGGTCCATCAGAACCACTTGAAATTTCGAATGGAAGTGAGAGACATTACTATGGATTTTGTTACCGGTCTTCCCAAGGTTTCTCAAGGCATAGATGCAATTTGGGTCATTGTTGATAGATTGACCAAGTCCGCTTCATTTCTTACCAATACGAAACTTATACACTTGAACGCCTTTCGCTCAGATGTACATAAACGAGATTGTAAGATTGCATGGTATGTCAAGATCCATAGTTTCGATCGAGACCCAAGATTCACTTCACGATTTTGGGGTAGTTTGCAAAAGCTATGAAGCGCAGATTTACGATTTAGTTCGGCTTTATCATCCTCGCATTTGATTTGAGAAATCGTAGAGGACTATTCAAACTCTTGAAGATTTATTAAGACTCTTGAAGATTTATCGACTTCAAGGAAGTTGATAAGTTTTACCATTAGTGGAGTTTTCCTACAATAACAACAGCTTATCAAGCAAGTATTGGCATGGCTCCATTCGAGGCGTTAGTATGGAAGAAAGTGTCGCTTCCAAGATGTCGGGATGAAGTGGGTGAAGCAACGTTGTTGGGACCAGAGTTGGTACGTATGATGACTTTTAAAAGATTAAAACGATCCGACAACGTATAAAAACCTCACAAGACCGATAAAAAAGAGTTATGTTGATCTTCATCAAAAGGACGTGGAATTCGATATCGAGATCATGTGTTGTTACGTATTGCTCCATGGAAAGTAGTTACTTAGATTTGGAAAGAGAGAAAGCTCAATCCTCGATTCATCGCCCATTTTTAATCCTCGATCGAGTAGGGACCGAGTCTATAGACTTGTTTTTACCGCCAAGTATGTCTCGATTCATAACGCTTTTCATATATTCATATTACGTAAATATGTGAAAGACCCGAACCATATTATTGAAAGTTAGAACCCATCGAAATAAATGGAAGATTTAATGTATGAAGAGGTTCCCTGCTCAAATCTTGATAAGAAAAGAACATATTCTACGCCCAAAGTTATACCTCAAGTCAAAATGTTATGGAGGAACCACGATGTTGAGGAAATGATCTAGAGTTAGAATCAAATAAAATCAAGGTATCCTTACCTCTTCTTCATACTACTAGGTGCGCATACTTTAATTTCGAGGGAAATTTCATAAGGGAGAGATTGAAGACCTTAACTTTTATGAATAAAATGAATTTTCTATAAATATCATTTTTGAATATTATGGAATAAATTTGATATAATGTTATAGTTGTGGGTAATATTTATAAATTTTGCAAAGTACGCAAGTTGTTATATAATATTCGATTGGTCAGGGAATATTCGCATTTGACAAAGACAATCATCAGGGACCCCACAATGTAATTATCATTTGATTGAGAAAACGATAAAAATATTTTTATGAAAATAACGACTTTAAGTTTTACCGTTGAACTACTCTGTAGTAAAAAGTACAATAATACGCGTGGTTGTATAAGAGTACACAAAGATTGATTATTAATGCTTATGTGAGAAGTCACCTCATTTGATTCAATTATTGTCGATATTTTATATGTTATTAAATCAATAATTGAGATGACGGTTGTTAATATTATTATTTGCATTATTAACGATGTCTGTAAGTTCTCGCCAAGGAGAGGTTTGGTCACCTAATCATACCTAATAGGAGAAATCCTTATTGAAAAAGCCCCTCTTTCCGGGAACGACACCGGTCGATTAATAGTGTGAATAATAATAATGATGATGACGACGCTTTTATTTTATTTGTATTATTAACGTAATAAAACAGAAAAACTTTTTATATAAAATGTAATACTTTTATAAAGTTATTCGCTTTTATTAGTCTAATAAGTAAAATCTTTTATATAAAAAATGTAATACTTTTATATCTATTTTATTAGACAATAATTAGAATATATTATATTTTATTATGCATAGTGTTTGCATAGTGCTTGCATAGTGTTTGCATAGTAAAATCTTTTTAAAAGTTATTCATTTTATTAGATTATAAATAGAATATATTATATTTTAATTAAAAGATTTGGCTTTAAATATGGACCATCCGATTAAAGTAAATCAATCTGGACCGTTCATGGATTGGTTACTATTCATTCCATTCTTCTATAAATAGAAGCTCATTCCTTCATTATTTCTTACGAATTCACTAAAACTCTAAAGAGAGAAACTATAGAGAGAAAGAAAAAAGTATTGTGCTACTTCACTATCTCGATATCAAGTTTCTTTTACTGGTAGTGGGTATTATTTCTTTTGTATTCATGAAGAGAACTTATTATTCCATCTTTATTATTCTCGTTAGAATAACTCAGATACGCTGCTACCCTATATTTGGTGAAATTCTTCAGATTCCATTCTTTATTATTCTTCGCTGGAATATCATGTTCAGCTTTCTGCGCCGACCGGGTTCCGCCTTTATTATTCTCATTGGAATATCCGTTTCAGGCTTTACGCCGACCTAGTTCCGCTTTTTATTATTCTCCGCTGAACATCCTGTTGGTGTGAATTTCACCGACCTCGTTCCGCCATTTAGTATTCTCGTTGAATAACTCTGCCTATGCGATGTACCGCATGCATGGTGATTTCGTTGTATTCCATTCTTTATTATTCATTGAATATCCCGCTTAAGGCGTATTACACCGACCGATTCCGTTATTTATTATTCGATGGAATAACTTGCATGTCTGCCAAGCACCGCATGCATGGTGATTTCTTTTGTTATTCCATTCTTTATTATACTCAACTTGGTTAAAGTTTTGACTTCTACACTCCATGAAATTAGTGGAATATTCTTGATATTTGCGCTTCATCCAAAGATCTTTTCATGGAAATATTCTTCCGAGCATTCTTGAATTTTACTTTACAAAGAAGTATCATGTCGACAATTTGACGTTATTAGTTCCCTCAATAAATTAATTCTTGAACTTGTTTTATTGAATTCTTATATCATTGTCATCATCCTCATGTTTATATTATTTTTTGAAAAGTCATCTATGGCCCAGAGTGCATAGATGGACTTGGTATGATTATGACTGTGGATTATTCTTGTAATCATAATCGTAATGTTACAAATGATGTGGTAAAAGTCCTCATCAATTCGTAGTGCATCGATGGACGCTTTGTTGGCATGATCATGACCATCGATGAATACACAAATATCTTTGGCCCGTGAGTGTATGGATAATTTATGGTCGTGACCCTAATGAATATCCTCGGTCGTAGTGCGTGGATAATGTGGATTATTTATTGTTCTAGTCTCAAATGATAAAAGTGATGAAAAACCTTTTAAATCATAAAAGATAGTATATTTTATTCTCTACTGACTCTTTTAATGGATCGCATGTTCACCAGCAGCTTAAACTTGATGTCTATTGTATTTTATCAATTTAATATCGCTGAGGACTAATGATAATTTATTCTGCATTATCTTAGTCATAATAATTCTTATTGGACTAGTTGAGCTCACCCTTTCTTTCACTGTTCTTTTCAGGAAATGAGAACGTAATGGACTAGCTCGGGATAACGTAGTGATGGTCCGAGATGGTGTCTTAGTAGTCCTCACTATTCTGTTAATAGTGTGATAATAAATGTAATGAGGACTAAATTGAGTGTGGATATTATCTAGATGACAATATTTGTATTAAAACTCCCAGCATGTATTTTGTCGTATTTTGCACGACTGTTGTATAATCAAGTTGTATTTGAATTTAGTACCATGTATTTGGCGACTCAAGATAGGTGATGTATACCTATTTTGGGGGCGTCATAGATGTTAATATGGATGCTTGTATATATTGTTGTGTTGGGATTGAAAGCAGGTACAAAGCAGGTTATTTTTGGGAAATCAATAAAACAGGCAAAAATTTTTTTAAAAAACCATCACATCGTCACATGTCATGCTTAACAACATCGATCGTAATGATCACGTCACCTTTCTTGGAATCTAGCGACCACTGCGGTCGCTATTATCGTCACGCCACGCCATGTGTCACGTCCACGCTTGACAAAATGACTCAAAGATATGTCGTAATAATGACCAGATTCTGTCACCGATTAAGTGGCCGCTAATTATTCTTGTCATATTGTTGGTCACCGATGTCCTTCCAAATGACCGTGATTATCTGCGACCACTACTAAAAAAATGGTAATTTGTGATGGCCAAAATCCATCACAAAAAGTAGAAAAACCATCACGAAAGGTTTACGTGATGGCTTTAAGCATCACAACGGCCGTCTTGTATACACCCATCATGAAAGATTCGTGATGGTTTTGACAATCATGCAAATGCTTAGTGTTTTTGTGATGATTGATACAATAACATTAACACGCAATCTATTGTGATTGTCAAAGTCATCACAAAAAAAAAGACTTTAGGAATCAAATGTAAGAACGCAAATATCTATTTACGTATAATTTATGTCACTGTATTAATTGTATCTATGTTAATTTTATCAAATGATACTTGTAGGATTCGAACCCTCCCCATATTTGCAAACTAAATAACGAGTATTATCACTACACCCAAGCCCAGATCATGATTATAATTTTAAAACAAAATATAAAAGGAAACATATGTGAGTTGACTTACTAAACAAAATTACATCCACATAAGATTTGATGATTGCAATGGCAGTCACAAATACTCTATAATGATGGTAATATTAGTCATCACTGAGAGCCATCATATATTTTATTTTATTGTGATGGCTTAAAAATGTCATCACAAAATACCTTCTTTTTGTAATTGCAAATAAAAATCGTCACAAAAATCTATCTTTTTTAACGATTGTCACGGCCATCACAAAATATTGTTTTGATTATTTCTTACATTAAAATATTAGTGATAACTTAATTGCAATCACGAAAAGGGTATATGTATAAGTAATGACTTAGTGCGTCACAAAAAGAAAATTTATTTTTAGTGAAAAAATTGGTGTAATTGATATGGCCATCACAATTATAATACATTGATGTCAAGATTAGTCATCACTAAGAGCCATCATATATACTATTATTTTGTGATTGCTTAAAAAATCTATCACAAATTACTATCTTTTGCGATTATTTTTAAAAACTGTCACAAAGTTCTGTCACGTATTCTTGTTTTTCTAGTAGTGGACTAGTATCAAATGATCGCACGCGTCACGATATTTGATCTCTCGACTCGTACGGTCATTATAAATCTTTTTATTGTAGTGTTAAAATATATAGTTATGAACATGAATTAATTATAAAATAATCAAAATAATTATAACTTGAATAAATGAGGGTATAATAATACCAGTCAGAATGATAAAAATAAAATAAAATTCAATATATATTACTAATTGTTTCATGTAAAAGTTTACATGTACGGTGAATGTTTAGCATGTCATCAAAAAATTAAATGACAATACTACTGAGCATCCTTAGTCTCATGAATAACTCAAGTGAACAAGTATAATATTATAATATAAAACCTAATTCTTAATAAGGCCAACATGATGCCTGATAACAAAATTAAACATTAAAAAATAACTTACATAACAATGAATTGAATACAGTACATAACGGATACAAATGAATTAGAATTCATTATATATGTTAATTGATACAGTATTTGATGATTTTTTTCTTAAATTAGTACTGCATATATATGATTGCAACAAATAAACGGAACAGGTGCTGCATATACATGATTGTTGTATATAAACGGAACGGTACTATATATATATTAACGAGATTATGCTAACATCATATATAATTAATTTTTTTATACAATAACGTAATCACGCTTTGATACTAGATGTTAAATAAATTATACAACAACATGTTATTGCATAGAATAAAATAAAATTAATACTCATAATATTAAGGACTTACATAAATTTAGAGAAGCCACCTTGTATGTATCACGCTTTCGCTGCGCTTAAGGGCGAAGGTCTTCAATTGCCTCTCTCAATCTTAAGATAAATGTATAGGTGTGTAAATAAAATTCTTGAGATGACAATTGAGACCAAACCCTAACTGTTTTATTTATAGAATAGTTAAGGGTCAAAATCGTCCATCAAGATTATGAAACTCTAGTTCCCATTGTGCCAAATACTATTAAGAATATAATTTATAGGTCACATAATTAATTACCAAGTCCATAAATAAAGTAATTAAATTAATACAATATGTAAGCTAAATAATTAAATAAATAATAGAGGACACATAAGAAAATAAAATATTCTAACAGGTTGAACATGATGCAGAATATCCCAGAATAAATTGATGCTAAAGCCACAAGATCCGTAATGGGCAACCCAATATAAAAGAAAAGAAAAGAAAAGTTGTGGTGTGGGGGAAATTAAGTCATTTATTCCTCTCAATCCTCAAAAGTTCACATTTTTGGATAAACTTCAGCATGCAGATGTAGCCTCCCCCTGGTCCTGCTGCTGCAATCTTTTCATTTCCAGGGAGTTCCAACCACAAATTATTACCGTCCGTGGACTCGGTCCACGTGTCCTCAGTTAACAAGCTAGCTACAAGGGAGGGAGGGAGGGAGGGAGGGAGGGAGGGAGGGAGGAGGGGGGGGGACAGATATGATAGTGCTGGATGTGGATGTGTAATCTGAGCAAGGAACCAATATGCACCATGGTGGGTTCGTCTATATATTAAAACAGTCAGATTTTCCATATATATGCCTTGAGACCCTTGAATATTTTTCATTTTTTATTGGATAAATTAATATAATTGACAGCATTTCAAAGTGTACACTCCATTTGGTTAATTTCTCCCGTACAAATGAATTCTGACAGTTATAGCCGTATAATAAAAAGTTGTCCTAAAACAACTATTTTACAATACAAATGCATCTCATTTTCAGACAACCTAAATAAACTAACTTGAAATCATCATCTGTATGCCAAGCTTACCTCAATGTGATTGTCTAACTTGAACTAGAAATCTCAAGTTTACTTTTAAGATATATTCGAGACCCCTATATAACATTTTTCTAATAATATTGACGAGAGTACAACTTAAACCTATTTTCGCTGACGTAAGACCCTATGATATTTTAGAATTTTTGTACCAAAGTATATTTTATTTTGGGAGGGCTGAACTTGAACTAGAGCTCGTTGATTCCAGCAATGTTCTTGAATTATATTCAGAACATAAACACCAGAATCTATCATGCAACCAGGGTCAAATTCCGAGTTGGAATCATAATATGTATGCTAAGCTTACCTCAATGTTCTCACACTTAATTTATGACGTCTCTGTCAGAACGTCCGATCACACAGCTCAGACGACCCTATCCGAGCTTTCAAAAGTCGGTTCTACTATCTTGGGTCATCTTAGCCACCCAAAAAATCATGACTGAAGTTACTATTGTTAATAACTTAATTCTTTATATATATATACAAATTTTTTCTATATCTTTTAATATGAGATTGGGTATTAAAATCTAGATAAACATGCATACTAAACGCAAGCTGTATAATGGACAAAGATATGGTCGACCGATTTGTTAAAGTGCAGGAATCAGACGACTTGCCCCCACCATGAATATGGTCCAAAAGAAAAACCCACCTTTTTAAATTTGAGAGGTGAGTATGGAGTTGAGAGGCCATCTGACAAACACAAAGCATGAAGTGCTTACAAAATGACTAGAGAAAAGCTCTTTGTTGACAACTCTTTTATTCTTAGCTTCAAACAGACGTGGATATTCTTCACAGATGGATAGGTACGTAGGTCTATACCTTGACACCCCTCCAATACCATCCAGCTATCACCAAATAGCTTTGTTGGTACTGAGAACCATTTAGCTCATCTCAATTATGTACTTATCTTCAAATGTTAGCTTATTTCAAAATTTATTTATTATTATACTTCTAAATCATTTCACTCTCTTTTTGAAATTTTACATTTTCTCTCTCTAAACTATGTACTTTCTCTCTCTAAGTTAAGACATTCGTTAGTTGCAATTCATAATGGCATATACACAAAACCGAAGTTCCACACGCATGATGATCCTTAATATTTGGAAGAATGAAACTGATAAATTCAAAATAAAAAATAATATTTGCACATGAAAATCGTTGCTATAGATCTTATAGCTACGATTTTTATATAGCAACGATTTTTATCGTCGTTATATATTTATAACAATACCTTTCATATGCAAATATCAAAGTGTTATGAAAATATCAATTTGAAAAAAATGCTTACTTTGCTAAAGCCAAAAAAATGTAAAAGAAAAAAATATATGTTATTTTCGTCATTTTGTTCATCGAGAATAGTTAATTACTTTTATGTTTTGTAGAGGAGATATAAAAATTAGAGATAGAAAGTGATATATTGAGAGAGAATTTTATAAAGTTTTAGAGATAAATTTTTTTTGTAGATTTTAGAGAGAGAAACTAAAAAAATTATTTTTTGTTGTAGAGAATGTGAAAAATTAATATATACATTAATTTACACTTTGTTCAAATTTAATATATGAGCCTAGGCCAATTAATATCCACTTATGACTGCCCATTTAAAGCCAACTTATGTTTGTCTATACCAGCTCATTTGTCGGGTCTAGATCCAACTTACTTTGCATGTGTGGCACCTCATCATCTAGATGTATTTAGGAATCTTCTTAAATTAATTCCCAAACTGTATCAGGTGTACATTTAGTGGGACATGTTTAAGAGTCTTCTATAAATTTAAACGTGGGAGAGGATGTATTAGAGAAATGCAATTCTTCTTCTTTCTTTCTTTTTTAATCAACAACCTAATAATTTTTTTAGTAATCTGCTTTCCTTCAGGCCTTGTATCATCTATTTTGAGTCTTGCTTCAGCTAATTTCCCCATAATGATAATAAAACTTTTCATTCTACTTGGGAGGTCCAAATAATGAACTGAGGCTATGTCGTCAAGTGTTAGATAATCAAAGGCAAGTGATCTTACTATATATGAGAATAAGAATTTCATGTCTTTTGGCTACAAATTAAGTATATTGAGGTATGTTAGATCACTAAAGTTGCAGGCAATGAAGGTAAATAATAAAACCATGAAGAAGGCTACGTACGTACAAAACAGTACTATGAACTCGATCGTAATTGTTAATCTAAATTAATGTGATAACAAGCCAAGGCAATCCACGATTACATATTCTTTTTATTCTCCGCAAATTAAGGATCAATTTTGAAACCTACTAGCTAATTGTCAACATGCATGCATATTTGCCTGGGAAACTAGTAAATTAATACTTCTGCTATTAACGTGAGATACAATACAAGAGAGAAGATTTCTAGTACAGATTGAAGTGGTTATGCATTAAAAACAAAGTACAGATTTTTATCTTTACAGGAAAGAGAACTTAGCGGATACAATACAAGAGCAAAAATTAAGGGCCGGAAGAACCTCAATAGGCATCGGATAGCATAACTTTTCAAAGTGCATAATCGCTTTAATTAATATACTCCACAATTTCTGCACTCTCAAACATTTGGACACCAGTATTTGGATCTTCTAAATAAAAGTGAGACAGCAAGTGTGTGTATTACAGAAATGAATATATGTGAGAGAAAACACCTGAAAATGTCCAGCTTTGGGCTGCCACCATCACAACTGTTGACATGCATTACAGTTTTTGAGCAGATTAACAACAAATGGTATGCTTATGGAAAGATATACGCCAGAAAACTACGGAAAGAAATTAAGCCATTAGAGCTAGCTGTCAAGAAATGAAACCAATCAATTGTTTAACCAAACTAAAGAAACGTCTCTCGTCTTAACTAGTTGCATTGTTGGCTTGAATCATATCTTTTCAGTCCTATACATCATCTCACACTTCCTGTTAAGTCGAGTGCCTGAATTAATTCAGTTTCTCCCTGGCTACCTCCCATTATACTACCATACCTTCAGCCTGGTCCTTTTTATCCTTCGCACTTGTGTATATGCATGCATGGCGCAGACAGATCTTACGTATAATTTTTTAATACTCCCTACGATCATGCCATTTTGGTTCCTACATCTCATGCAAATATGTAACTGATCATCATTTTGGTTCATTTTATTAGACTTTCGATTTGAATTTGTAGGTATAATATAACACTCCAAGGAAGCATTCTCTACGCTGTCTTCATACTTGTTATTGTTAACAATCAATCCATAATAAAATGGTCCCAATTTAAAATTTCTTGCTACTAATTAACCTTAATTTCTTATATTTAACCCCCGACTTAATTTATAATCTTTTAATTCAAGAGCATCATTCCAGGCATCAAGCTTGGCACTTGCGCTTGCACCAACTTTTTATGAAGTAAAATTGTATCTTCAGGCGGCTTGCCTTGGATTACACAATTATTTATAAAATATTATTAACAAAAGACAAAGGATTGATGTAAGATGGGTAGTTGACTTTCCTCTCTAGATAAGAACAAGAGTAAAGTGAATGTTAAATCAAAGGAAATATCACATCAGGATATACTTTAACCTACACGATATCCTGAGTAATAGTTAAGACCCTTAGACCCACCGTTCAAGGTCTCTTGAGTTTGCACGTAAAATTTGTGCAAAATGTCAGATATCGAACTAAAAACTATATGAATTCTGAAACAATTATTTATGGCCGAAATGTGAATGTGACCTTAACACAAACTAGAAAACAAGAACTACCATGCATCTTATTACTGGCAGACCTATGAAGAATGTGTACTGGCAGCTCTAACTCTACGAGTACGTCAATCCCAACTTTGCAAAACGGAGAAGGCACAAAGATAAGAAAAAGATGATTATCTACTGATAAAAAGTATAGCTGCACTAGTCTGTCTGCTGCAGAAGGATCACGATGACCAATCATATAACCTCATGTTTAAATTTGATTCCTCGACGTCGTATAACCATATGTGTTGGATCGAATACAAAATCAAACAAGAATAAGAAAACCACAATCTAACCTTAAATGCCCATAGTTGAAGAGGTTTTGCAGGCAGTTTTGATGTTGTATACGAAGTACGAACAATAGACACATTAAACAAACGTGTAACGTCCACGTACATTAATACAAATATAAATACAAATAATTTTGTAAGATGTAATTTGATGTCTGATACTGGATAATTCAACAATATAACTTTTTAAGAGTCGTAGTTAAGTTCGAAATACTTTTGGGAGCTGAGGAAGATAAAAATTTTATATACACAAGTACGTACGTACACACAGCTAAAGGCATCAACTAATTATACATGTTTGGGCATAATTGAAGTTTCGATCAAAAAGTTGAATACCATTATACCTTTCCCATTCGACCAAGCATATATAGCAAAACCGAGCAGAGTCTCAGAAGGATACATGATCTATCCTCCCTTATGTCCAAATTGATTTCGGATTAATTAAGTTTTAAATTTATTTCTCGAAGTGTTTGTTACTCGGCATTAGCTAGTTATCTATCTTTAAACGGTACGTACAATTAAACTTAATTATGTAAAAGTTCCTACTTTTATAATAATCTTAAATTTTACTTATATTCCACGTAATTAAAATATCTCACACCACAATGGATCATTGCTTTAAATATCATTTGTAACAACTCCATCCAAACCAAGTCTCAAATTTCTTAATACTGAATAAATAATACAACTACCATGCATAATGTTGATTAAAAGATACATTAACTTATTTTCAGAAAATTATTATTTTCTATTAGAGAAATAACTTAGGATAGTTTTATATTTATCAAGTAATTAGAATATTGTTTTTGAATTATCATAATTATCTCTTGAAAATGTAATCTCTTGATTTTAGCATATGTGATTTTATAAATCACTTTATTCTAGCTTAGGTGGTTATCCTATATGTATGTATACATATATATAAGACAACTCTTTTTATAAATGAAACAAGTCATATAATATAAAACTCAGCTTTCTCTTAGCTTTAACTTTTTCAAAAGAAAAATTTAATACCTGTACTCACACAAATGTATATTATATATGCTTAAGAAATTAACTATAAAATTAATCAATATAGTTCTCAAATTAGTCTCAGCCGTAATTAGAGACACATTCGACAGATATAAATTAATCAAAGTGATTTTTGACGGATTAAAAATCAAACGCAGTATGCATTAATATTACATTGAAATAATTAGATATGCATTTAATAAACCTCGAAATGCCCTTATTTGAGTAACATATCAAGAAAAATATCCTATTTAAAACTAGCAAAAAGTAAGAAAAAAAACAAACAAACTGCTTTTTAGTTTAGTACAATTTATCTTTATATAAAAGACTTTTATACATTAATCAACTATGCCTAGTTAGGAATTTTATTGACGAGTAATGCTACAGATACAAATTATTTTACAAATATTTTATAAACTCCTGATGTGACATACTCCACC
Source organism: Panax ginseng (assembly GCA_020205605.1). NCBI lineage: Eukaryota > Viridiplantae > Streptophyta > Magnoliopsida > Apiales > Araliaceae > Panax > Panax ginseng. Next base: position 24,023,776 of record CM035137.1, on the reverse strand, counting down.
TCAGCTTATTGATCAACAAATTATTTCAATGTAGTCTTCGGCCCCACACAATATGTTGAGATGGAGTATGCCACATCAACAGTTTATAAAATAGTTTGTATCTTTAGCATTATTGTTTATTGACAGGACACTCCATAGACTTTATCCGGTAACCAAAACAGCAATTAATTAAGTGATCATCAGTGCTCTTTGTATAAATGAATTCGTAGACTGAAGTCTGCATAAAGCTCTTATTATCTAATGGTGCATGCATATATAATAAAGTTACTACTAAATTTAAATTCTTCGAGTCGGCGCCGTCCAACGATACAATGACAAATGTCGCGATCACCTGGAGTGCCATGTCGTCGACCGACCAAGGTCGTCCCTATCTACTCTAGAAGTCAAAAAAAAAAAAGAGAGAGAGAGAGACGGGCAATGTCTGAGAGAGCTAGCTTTCTTGTAGAAAAGCAGTAGAGCTAGTCCTTTTTCTCAGATTGTGCTTGGCCGGGTGGCTAAAGAAGATATATATATATATATATATATATATATATAGAGAGAGAGAGAGAGAGAGGGGGGGGAGACTTTGGGGATATGGAGATGAGAATTAAGAGAATATTTGTCTTTGAAAATATATAGTAGTAGTGGTACGTAGTTGAAAATGAAATTAAAGTAGTTTAACAATGACCTGCTCAACTAATTAGAATTTTTTCTTCTAATTTTCATCAAAAATGGTACGTCCTCTATCTATCTATCCAGACGAGAACTTCATTAATATTCTAATTAGATCTGCATTACGTCAAACTATTTCCCACTTTTTAGACTTGAGATTATATATAATTACAGTCATTCATTTTAATTAGAAGAACTAATTGTAGTCTATATAGATATGATCAAGTGAGTTTTGAGAAAATATTGATCGATCAGTCATCTATAATAATTCAAATAAATATATAGAATTCAGATTTAAAAAAAAGAGTTATATGTTTCTCTCCTATCATGCATGCATGCATGATTGGTATTATATATGGTGATCGATCCTTAATTAATTATGTCAATATTTTGTTATGTGGAATATATATATGCATGACCCGGTTGTAATATATATTATTTTATGGGATACTATTAATTGTATATATTAAACCAAACTAATCAATTAGTTTAATTAAACATATGAATTCTAATTAAGTATAATATGGGCCGGATAAAATTTATTATTAAAGATTAATTCTTACACCGGTATCATTTACATTAAAATTTGGTTCACAAATATTCCCACTTGAATATATGTTATATATATTCCAGTTGGATGAATGATGAAGACTTTTATTAATTGAAGAGAATTAACTCCTTTTAAATGAATAGAACAGTCATTATATATATATATATATATATATATATATATATATATATATATTTAACAATGATCTATAACATCTATTTATTATGGATCAAAATTTGACAAACACCATCTCTATCTTCAATTACAATAATTAACTATTATGATTTAAAAAATAATCTCGTCATCCGCTAGTTTAACCAGCGGACTGGTTATAAAAAAAAATTTGGATACTTATATACCCTCCAAGGAATCAGGGAAATTTTTTTTGAAGCTCCGCTAGAAATTCTAGCGGATTACTTTTAACAGCAGAAACTATAATTCCCAATCAATTATTACTTTGTCTACATGTTACATAAAGCAACTGCATGATTTAATTACTACTTTATCTACATGTTGCATATAACTGAGAAACCAGAAACTATAATTTCCAATCAATTATTTCATTTGTTCCAAAAAAAAATTGTGCAAGTGTAATCGTGGGTGACATGAGTAAAACTCAAAATCACTATGGTGTCATTTTATATTATACTACCATGATCAACAAAAAGAAAAGAAAAAGGAGTATTTTATTTTTCTAACAAATTACACTTGCACAATTATAGTTAAGTAATAATAAAAATAAATTATATATTTTCTTAAAAATGGTTTTGCATTTAATTTCCCACTCAAAAATAAATTTAATAGTTAAGTAATAATAAAAGGGTTTTATTTATTCTCTCTCTGTAATATTTTATATATTATTATTTTATTTTTGAGTGTGTTTTTGAGTATAAAATTAAATGTGCATGCATGTATATAGATATATTTTTGTCAAATTAAATTGCCTGCTAGTTATTACTTCAAGCGTTCGTATTGATAGCATCACTTGTCACCAACTAGTAATTTTCAGCACCCACCCCATGACCCTACCATCATTATGTTTTTTTGCCCTCTAAAAAGTAGTACACTATAACCTCTATAATTTAATATAGCTGGGATTAAATTTTTTAATTAATTTATAGAGTTATTATTTAATCGATAAATTAATAATTTATTAATTTAAAGAGTGTTTCTTTATTCGGTAAACATAAATTTAATTACATTAAAATTATTGTATTTTATTGATGTTTATATATATTATACTTTTTTGATGCAATATATCATACTTATTAAATTAATGTAATAATAGAATTCATTGTAAGTGATATTAATTGTTTTTAATAATTAAATAATGTTCATTGAATCCACATTACATTCACATTTTATTTAAAAAAAAATTTATATTCAATTAGATTTGAATTTCAAGACAAAATATTATTTTGATGGGACCATATATTAAGGATGAAATTCAAATTTAATTTCAAGAGAAATTAAGGATGAAATTAAGATAATTTGAATTTTAAGACAAAACAAACGAGAATAAAATCATATTTTACAAGATTATCCTAGATATATTTGTAATTTAAAAGAATTATTAATTTATGATTTTGATGGGACCATATATTTATATAAGAGTCTTTTTAAAAATTATTATTTTATCACATTCGTCCTAGTCGGGACTGAAAAAAATATTATTTTAAAATGATTATTAATTTATCTAGTATTAATTCCATATATATTTAGGTTTTAGGCCATGAAAATGATCAGCCTATACTTTCTCCACGGTCCCAGAGAATGGAGTGAGTTTTACTTATTGGTGGACTTCTCTTTTCCTAATATTTTGGGTTGCGTATGGAAGACTGCTGTTGAGTCTCATTTTCTTCCCTAAACAAAGACTTATGTTGATTTTAATAATAGTAAGTAAAAATAGCGCAATATGCTCAAATTAAATTATATATCATCATAATTTTAGTGTCATGCATGTGATACCTATTAAACTAAATACTTTATATATTTTTTTGTGGTAAATATAAAATAAAAATATATTTTTAAAATTTACAAATATTGTAATTCTTTTGTGTGACGACAGATGGTGTATTAAAATTAATTAATGTACGTAGAAATAATTCATCCATATAAGAATTTTTCTTATCATAATATAAGGCCGGCCATGTTAATTCATAATTAAATTGTAATACTCCGGTCTTACATTCAACATGCTTTTGTCAAAAAATAACAAAACTTAATTATGATTCTTAATTACACTAGCACAAATTTTGATATGCCACCGTGTTAAAAAAACAATCTCACAAAAAGATATCATAAATTTTGAATACTTAAGAATATTGTGACATTTTGACTAATATTAATTAATAAGGATATCATTTTTTTGTGGAACCATGCAAATTTTCTGAAAATAAGACATGCATTTTTATGGAATAAAAGGAGTAATAATCTTGTAAACAAATTAATATCTTATTTAGAAAGGGAGCTAGCGAACGGAACCAGGACGTTTTTAGAGGAGGTCAAAATACACCAGTAATAAAAATTATTTATTGACGTTTAAAGTGTTTCTTTTGGCTGTACGACCGAGAAGAGACAACTATATTCTGCGACTGCATAGTTTGAAAACGTTTTAAAATTTTGATCAATATAAAAATTTATGTATAAATATATTTTTTTTATTTAATTCTTAGTGCCATTTATTCCTAACACAATGTAAAAGGAATAAAAATGCAACATCCGCGTTCATGCCTCCAAAGTTCGGAAATGCAAAAAACTCACACATCAAAAGAATTTCTTTTAAAAAAAAAAGAAAAAAAGAATGCAGTCAACTAAGAGAAGCAAATAGTATTAATCTATGGTTCACAGTGGTCAAGCACTAACAAGCTAGGGTTTTAGTGGTCCTAACTGGATCTTAACTGTCGTCTCTGTAACAATGGTGGTCTGGTGATAACCCACTTACCAATGAGCTGAGCTATATATATATATATATATATATATATATATATATATATATATATATATATATATATATATAGCTCGGTTACAATTCTTTCATATATACAATACTATTAATTGTTTATAATGTCTTTAAATTTCTATAATTACCATACTTATCTTATACTCTCTCTCCTCTATAACATTTTTCATGAGGGGTACGTAATTTTGAAAAGATCGTAGTTAATTCTCTTAAATTATATAAAACGACAAATAATTAGAGAAGAATGAAATCATTTAAAACACACATATTAAGGGACAAATGAGGTATTTATATAGGAAATTGATATTTCTGCATGTTAAAAGAATATTTTCACAAAAAATTATGTGCGTAATTGGACATAGAGTATTTTACAATTTTATTTATTTATATTTTGATCCTATGCATAGAAGAATTCTATTTTCACATGAGTATATCTCACGTAGAGACACGTAATCTACTTATTATTCATGTGAAAAAAATTATATATATGAAAATAGAAAATATGAGTTCCTTTAATAAATACTTCTATATGATGATTTCTCCCGCAACTAGCTGATCTACTAATGAGTAACCTTAATTAACTTTAAGCAGGTCATGATCATGTCAATGAGGAGATCATGAAAATCAACAAGGTGGGGTCCAAACTTTAAAATGGCGCAGGGGCTCCATTACGTAACCACCTAAACATATATCTCCTCCTTATATAAGTACAACAGATTTTCCTCTTAATTAACAACCTTACCCAAAAACCAAACAACAACAATATTAATTTATACATTCGCTAAAAAGCTCTTGTTGAGCAAATTAAGCATTTTAATTAACAGAATTAGGCATGGGAAATTGCATAGTTCTGCAAGAAAAGCCCATCAAGGTCATGAAAACAGATGGGGAAATCCTTGAATACAGAGCACCCATGAAAGTTCATCAACTTTTATCACAATATTCCTGCCATGCAATATCCAAGACATTCCCAGTCATCCAGCATCTCCGGGCAGAGACCGATATGCTTTCCGGTCACGTGTACTATCTTCTACCACTTCCGGTTCCTTCACCGGAATTTGACAACCGGTATTCAAATCCGAAAGAAATAACAGGAGATCAGAAAATTAATTCTGGAGTTGTGAGAATTAAGCTGGTGATTAGTAAGCAAGAGCTGGAGTTGATGTTAAGGAACGGAGTACTTTCAGTCAATGAAATGGTCTCGAACGCAGTTGATAAGATGGATTACAGTGATCATGGGAATGGAATTTGTAAAGGTTGGAAACCTGTATTACAAAGTATACCTGAAATCAACTAGTTTCTTTTCAAATGTTTTCTATAGATCGATTAGCAAAGAAATTAAAACGGCGCGCAGAGGCCTGAATTAAAAGATAACTGTACGTTTGAGCCAAAAAGGTGCCTGAAAAAGTTACTTCCACTTGCTCCAGTTAAGAGTTTTTGTTAACATGATATAGATACTTATATTTCATTTTCTGTGGAATTAATAGAGCTGATATATAAACAAGAAAATCCATATTTATAAATTCAGTTTGTTCTTGAGGGTTGTTTAAAGAAAATATGATATTTTCACATCAAAAGGGTCGTTATAGATATATAATAACGGTAAAAACTGTTATTATAAGATCTATAGCAACGGCCTTGGTTGTAAAAATATCAATTTTCTTATTTGAATCCAATCAATCAATGACATCAATCAATAAATACGTAAATATAACAAGACAAAAATGTCATTTTTTTTTGTCCCGAGTGACTTAATATAGAGTTTTAAAAAATAAAATCAACTCTGTATTCTAAGGTTTTTTTTTTATATTTTATTTTAGTAATAAATGTGAAATGTTTAATGGTTCAAGAGTTTATTTTTTTTTGAATTTTCTAGTTAACATTCAATGCTACATATATACATTGTATTGACATTTTTATTTTTGAATAATATAATCTTTGATCTTAAGTTTTGGACGTGCACGATTCATCTCTCTTTAGAACAAGAAATTAGTATAACTGCTAAAATTACACATAATCGTTTTGCATAGTGTTGGGTCGTGATATTTTTTCTCTTTGGGTCGAATATATTGGGCTTACTCATTTAATCAATCTATTGGACCTTTATTATTAATCCGTGAAAGTCATTGGGCCCAGTTACCATATTATTTCCATTTTAACCTTTAAGATCGGGTCATTTCAGTAGATCGACCCATTAGATATTTTAATATCTGTTACTTTGACTTGCAATGATGAAAAAGCATGACGGTTGACTAAAACTCCTGCCATGCATTAATGTGGATAGGATCATAATTTTACCGTGAGAAAAACAAAGGCCAAAGGCAAGGATAGACTACATACAAGATCAGCAGAGCCCATCGATCGAGAGGGGTGTCGGTAGTAGTGGGTGACACAATAATCCAAAGTGAGATATTATAACCCAGCAAGGAAGCCTTCACCAATGTGCGTTCTCATACATTTTTCATATTCATATCCTCTCACATACACACAACGGAGAATTATTATATATCTCTGACACTAGAGCATTACTTTCCTCATTGTTAACCTTGTGAACACATACCGACTCTCACGCTCGAGCTATCCCCGACTTTTAACAACCATCGTTTGTGGTGTTTATCGTGTTCTTGTCTCGCGAGATCGTATGCCTTACGTGATTGGGACGTGGCGTAAGATCTTGGCGTTAACATCAAGGCGCCAAGGAGGGCTTTTGAGTTCTAGTGTCATTAACATTTTCAATCACAATCGCTTCACCTACTTCAAGATGATGAGGAGTAGGGATGATACGCTGTAAGGCGGCGCGGCGATGATGCGTTAGTTCATCATCGCTTCGTGTTTTCGGTGAAGGATCGTCTGGTCCTTCTAAAAGTGCTCACGAGAAAGACGACCTCTAAGCATAATTCAGAGATCTCCGTCCAAAGATTCATGGTGGGGCAGACGAAGATTAGTTTTCGGTCTTGAAGGAGCGAGATCATGGTCGAGGGCGGAAGGCTCACCACCAAGACTTATCGTAGAAGTGGTCGGGAGATAGAGCCGCCAAGTCAAGCGAGATGGCGATGACAAGCAGAGAAAAGCCTTGAGATTCTGTTGAAGCAAAGAGAAGATATAAATGAATGAGATGCTTTGGGTGGCGGAGTTAAGGACGAAAGCATCTAGCCGTGTTCAATCGAAAAGGCGAGTAGGCATGCGGAGGTGCCACGACGGTAGGTAAGGAGACGGAGCATTCCGCAGATGTTTCTAGGGATCGCTCTCACAGTAGAGAGAAGATCGAGGAGCGAACTCCCCGTGGCCTCAAAGAAGGCAATAATGGTCATTGCCTCTCAAAGATCGAGACGACGATGCATAAAGGAGCGGTCAAGGAGATCATGCCCAAAATCGTAGTGAGGGACTATAAAACGTGATCATTCTCACCATAAGGACAGAGTTGTACACCGGAGTAGATCAAGAAGTCCCACCAGGGCAGTAGGATCGGCAGGAGGAGGTCGATCCTCTCATAAACAGAGTATTGTTCACAAGAAAGAGGTTTCCCCATAGCCCGAAGGCGTTGATTTTCTGGTGAAGGAGCTGAAAGAGCTCAGAAAGCAGCCAGGCGAGGTTCAAGAGTGAAAGGACGCCCGAAAGAAGGCATCCCCTTTTTCCTTAGATATTCTCAAAGAAAAGGCAGATATCACTAAAAAATTGCCTCGCATGAAAAGTTACGATGGGACCGGGAATCCTTATGACCATAGCCAGGCATTTGATCGGCTAATGGACTATTATGACTTCACTGACGCTGCCAAGTGCCACACTTTTGTTACGACGCTGAGAAAAGATGTGAGACAGTGGTTGGGAACTTTGCCGTCAGATTCGATATCCTCTTGGACCGAGCTTTGTGATAAGTTCCATGCCCGTTTTGGGAGTAACCGAAGAAGAGGAAAGCTTGATGGTTCTCCGCACATATCCGGCGATTTACCAAATAATCTTTGGGCCAGTATATAAAGAGGTTCAGAGAAGCAGTCGGCCAGGTGTCCGACCTCAATGATCTCCAGGCTGTAGGTTTGTTCCAGAATGGGCTGGATCTAGTGAAGTCTGAGAAATTGGTGAAGAAGTTGATGTTCCACCATCCGAAGAGCTTGGCCGAAGCCTTTGACAAGGCAGAAGGCTATATTGTTGTGGAAGAAGCTATGAACAGCCTGAAGTATCCTCCTTCGGACCAGTTGAAATAGACAGTAGTTCCCAAGGCCGAAGTTGATCAAAGGAGAACGGGGGGTACAATGATCGACCAGAGGGCAATTTGAAGAAATACAATAACTCATGGCGGCAAGGAAGCAGTCGTCCCCCTGTTTCAGCCCCAAAGGTGAATAAGGTCTACACCAAACTGAACACTGATAGATCGGTGATTTTGGATCAAATCAGAAACCAACCTTTCTTCGAGCTACCCCGTGATAATTATCGAACAGGACAGGGTAACTCTCGTAAGTATTGTGGCTATCATCAAGTCACGCCAGCTTACACTAACGAGTGTTGCAATTTAAAAGATTTCGTGGAGAAGAAGATTAAAGATGGCTTGTTGGTGCAATATGTGGCCGCGAATGATCGGCAGAATATTAACCGTACTATTCAAACGGTTCAAATGGCTCCAGTACCGCCGCCAAGGCATGTCATCGATGTGATAACCGGTGGATCTGTGGGGAAGTTGATAGGGAAGAAGAGAAGGGCTTACCTGGATTCGGTCATGACTGTAACAGATGCTCCCCTGAAGATTGACAGGCCATTTCCAGGAACCATCATATCATTTACTGACGCAGATTATCCTTGGAGCCCATCGAGCCACATGAGGGGGCCTTGGTGATCACAACACAAGTGGGCTCGGTGGACATGAAGCGCATGATGATAGACAATGGATCTTCAGTGGATATTTTATACGCTCATGTCTATCAGAGGATGCATCTTGATGGGCAGAAAATGGAGGAAGGGCAGGAGGCTCCTTTATACGGCTTCAGTAACGATCCGGTCAAAGTTGCAGGCACTATCGAACTCCCGGTTATCTTCGGCACAGCACCCCAACAGGTAAAAATAATGTGCAAATTCTATGTTGTGCATGTAGATTCAACCTCTACAACGCTCTTAAGGTAAGACCTACCTTGATCGCTTCTCCAAGTCAGAACTTCCATCCTCAATTCAAAATCAAGTTCCCCACAAACGCATTGGAGTAGGAGAAGTGGCGGGGACTTAGATCCGCCCAAGATGTTATCGAATCGTTGTTATTTCTTCCGGAGTGGGGGTCAGCAAGCAAAAACAAACGATGACGATTGAGATCGAGCCTTTCATAGAGAGCAGTTTAGAACCGTTGGTGATCCCTGCAGGTGGGACAGAGGAGATCGAGTTGATCATCGGAAAGCCGCAGAAAGATCAGAAGATCGGTTCGGTCCGCGTAACCTTTTCGGACAAACCTTATGGAACCCTTACGCTGCTATGCGGATATCTTTGCATAGGAACCACAGGACATGCCTGGAGTAAGCCGGAAGATAGATGAACACAGTCTGAATGTAGATCCCTCGAAGAAGCCAGTTCGGCAAAAAAGGCGGATCTTTGCGCCCGAAATATAAAGGATCATTGATGAGGAAATCGCAAAGTCATTAGTCAATAATTTCATCTATGAAATTGATTATCCCGAATGGATGGCGAATGTAGTGTTAGTGCGTAAGCGAAATGGAAAATGGCGGGGTTTGCATCGACTACACCGACCTTCAATAAAGCTTGTCCAAGGACTTTTATCCTCTCGCCCATATCGATCAAACCTCATCGATGCCACTTCGGTATGCATTACTAAGCTTTATGGATGCTTTTTAGGTTATCATCAAATATCCATGCGTAAAGAGGACATTCCAAAGACGGCGTTCATTACACATCGTTGGTGTGTCGCCTACAAGAAGATGACTTTTGGCCTTATAATGCTTTGGAGCCACCTACCAAAGAATGATGAACTTCATATTGACGAGCAAATTTGGGGAGGAACATGGAGGTATATGTCGATGACATGATCGTGAAGAAGAGCACGCAGTTCGTAATCATTTGACGATCTGTAGGAATGCTTTCAAACCGTCTCATAATCGCCAATCGAGACTCAATCCGCCAAATGCACTTTTGGCCTCGGTGCAGAAAGTTTTTGTGCTATCCGTCGGTCACCGAGGGGGCATCGAGGCCAATCCGGGAAGATCCAGGCCATTCTTGATATGAAGACTCCTCAGTCTTTCAAGGACGTTCAACGTCTGACTGGTAGGATTGCAGCTTTAAGGAGGTTCGTCGCCAAATATGCGGAGAGGTGCTTTCCTTTCTTTGATACATTGAAAGAGCCAAAGAATGCGAAGACATTCCAGTGGACTTCGGAGTGTGAAGACGCCTTCCAAGGTATAAAGACATATCTTTCTTCTGATCCGTTATTGGTGAAGCCCTTCACCAAAGAGAGACCTTATATCTATACCTTCGCAAAGAAGTTCATTAGCGGTTGGAGCAAAGGTTAGTTCGGAGGTCGATGGAAAGCAAAGATCCGGCCTATTACGTCTACCATGTCCTACGAGATGTCAAACCAGTATTCGAATATTGAGAATTTGCCTTTGCTTTAATAATTGCTAGTAGAAAGCTTGGCAAGATTTTCAAGGCTCTGGCCCTGGTCGCCTACACCTGATCACCAGTTGAAAAAAGGTGATGGGCAAGCAAGAAGTTTTCTAAGACTAGCGGCATGGACTATGGAGTTGTCCCGATTTTTCATCGAATACCATCCCCGAACCGCTATCAAAGGTTAAGCTTTGGCCGATTTTATGGTAGAATGTTCGTTCACTCAAAGCGGATGCCGAAGTTACCGTGTTTAATCGTCCGATCGAAAGCGATTGCAGCTTCTTCAACAAGGTCGAAATGCTTGGACTCTATATGCGTACGGCCTCTACCACGACTATTAAGTAAGGCGAGAATTATCTTGACGAGTCCAGAGGGGTTCAAAGTTCAAGAGCCCATCGATTCGGGTTTAAAGCAACGAACAACGGTCGAGTATGAAGCGGTGTTAATGGGTGTTCGATTGGCAAAGAGTCTAGAAATCCGTGTTTATCATTTACAAATGACTCACGGTTGGTCGTCAAGGTAATTGCCGGAGATTATGAAGCTCGTGGAACTTCTTGATGATCAAGTATCTGGCGGAGTTAAAAGACCGACTTCAGATTTCTCTTCAGATGAATTTCGTGGCATAGAGCGAATGACAATTCTATCGCCGATGCTCACAAAGTTGGCTACTACGGATGCGATGTTTTCAATGGATCGCTTTATTTGAAGTTTTGCGTTAATTGAGTGTTCAAAGATGAAGCGAAGATATGTATCGAACGATCTAACTCACCGGATGACCCCTACATCGAGTATTCGGCGATGGCGTCCTTCATTCGGATCGATGTTAGCAAAAGAAGATTAAGTACAAGAGTGCCAATTTTGTTCTTATTGATGGAAATCTTTATCGATTGGCCTTTTTCACCATCATTGTTGAAGTGTCCGGTCCATCCGAAAGCGAATATGCTCTTCTTGGAAGTTCACGAGGTATTTATGGTTATCATATGGTCGCTAAATCTTTGGCTTACAAAGTACTTCGACAAGGATACTATTGGCCTACAATTTTCAAGGAAGCTACAGAGTATGTCAAGAAATGTGAAAAGTTCCACCAACAAATTCGATCTCTATATCACCAATTTAAGAGCTATACTTTAATTTTATCTCCTATACCCTTCACCGTCTGGGGTAGATATATTGGGTCCGCTGCCTAAAGCTAAAGGTCGTTTAGCTTCATCATAGTTCTTATTGATTACACGACCAAATGGGTGGAGGCGGCCACTTCGATTAATAACGGAACAAGAGTGTTTGAAATTCATAAAAGAGTCCGTAGTGTTTCGCTTCGGGATCCCTAGAATATTGATATCGGACAACTGACGCCATTGTGGATCAAATTTTGAAGCATTTTTAAAGGAGTCAGATTCAACATAAGAAGACTTCTTGTGGCTCACCCACAATCAAATGGACAAGTTGAGGTGACCAATAGGACGTTGCTGAACGGGATTAAGCGCAGACTGAATGAAGCTAAAGGAAGATGGCCAAGAAGAATCGCTTCGCCGTCTTTTGTGAGCTTACCGGGACTACACCGAGGACAATCACATGGGATTCACCTTTTCTACCGCCTATGGTCGATGCCTTAGTCCTCGTCAAATCGGATCTCCAAGTCTTCGGTCACCAATACAAAGAGATCTACAATGACGAAGGACTGAAGGGCAATTTGGATCTGCTAGAAGAAGCCAGAGAGGTGGCTCTACTTAAACTGGCTGCTTATCAATGAAGAGTAGCTAAACATTACAACAAAGGAGTCAAGCTTCGAGATTCAAGTAGAGACTTCGCCCCTTAGAGAAACCAAGCTTCTACACCTCAAAGCACGAAAAGTTAATGCCAAACCGGAAGGGCCAGATGAAGTGATCAAGTATCAAAGCCGCACTTATCGGCTAAAGGCATTAGATGGTTCCGAGATCAAAACACTTGGCACGTCTTGGCAAGGCTTCTAAATACTTCCAATAAAGATCAAGTCAATTCATCTAAGTCTCAGATATTATTGTTCATTATCAATAAAAAGTCACTTTTTCACTATTGATCCCGGTCCTATTTGTCCTATGGTCACTATGGTGTAAGGAGGTATGGTAGGACTCACGGCCATTCGATGGCGACCATTTGTCGTTTCTACCCCGAGTGGTGAGGCGAAGGTCCTTATGATCCTATATTGATTTTACCAAGGGTGGTAAATCAATGGTCACTATTGATCCCGGTCCCCATTTGTCCTATGGTCACTATGGTGTAAGGAGGTATGGTAGGACTCACCGCCATTCGATGACAAAATTTCATTTGTCGTTTCTCTACCCCGTGGTGTAGAAGGTCCTTATGATCCTATATTGATTTTACCAAGGGTGGTAAATCAATGGTCACTATTGATCCTGGTCCTATTTGTCCTATGGTCACTATGGTGTAAGGAGGTATGGTAGGACTCGCTGGCCATTCGATGGCAGCCCATTTGTCGTTCTACCCCGAGTGGTAGACGAAGGTCCTTATGATCCTATATTGATTTTACCAAGGGTGGTAAATCAATGGTCATTATTGATCCTGGTCCTATTTGTCCTATGGTCACTATGGTGTAAGGAGGTATGGTAGGACTCGCTGGCCATTCGATGACAACCCATTTGTCGTTCTACCCCGAGTGGTAGACGAAGGTCCTTATGATCCTATATTGATTTTACCAAGGGTGGTAAGTCAATGGTCACAATTGATCCTTATATCTTGATCCTTATATCTTGGTCCTTATATAATTGTTCACCCCGAGTGGTAAACAAATGACCGATCTCGCACTTCAGAACCGATGAGTATGTATTACTTTGTTTTATTTAAGTGTTGAGTTCAGTCCATTCAATTCAGTTAAGTTAAATTCTGTCCATAAATTTCAATTCACTTCATTTCATAAATTAATCATTATATGCTTTAACTGATTCAATCGCTTTAGGTTCGAGTTTTTCATCGACATCAATTGTTGACAAGAAACTAACCGAAAACATAGTTCACAATTAAGGAAATTGCAGATTCATCAAGAAAACTAAACATTCATTTGATCGATTCATTTATGAACTAATTACACAAATATAGAAACATTGTCAACGTCCATATATAAAATTCCAAAGTAATCCCAAAAACATAAAAAGTTTAAATAGCTTAAATTTTCACATAGTTGTAACAAAAGCGGGAAGAACATTTAGGCGCCACCTTCGTGCTTTCGAGTTAAGAAGAAGCCGAATCTAAAAGCAAAGAGATAACTTCTCTTTACCTCGCTCCCGGCAGTCTTCATAACCCTCCGAATAGACCTTCATGATCTCATCATTGAGTTCATCCAAGTCTCTATAGTTCCGCTCAATCGCTGCAGCCTCTTTCTTGATCGTAAGAGACCCCATCCCTCAAGCTCCTTTATTTTGTGACGAAGTTTATGGCGTTTGTTCTTATGTCTCCGCTCTTCGTCCTGGGCCTTCGATCGAAGGCCGCTAAGTCGAATTATGAAGTCGGTTGGGTCAAGAAAACTCCTCATTTTTGGCCTTCAGGAGTAGGTTTTCTTCACCAGCTTAGCTGCTTCGATCGATTAAAGTCTGTTGGTCGGCTTGACGCACCAAATTGACCCCATCCCTTATAGCCCTTAGTTCATCATCGACGCCTTCAAGTCCATCTTAGCTCGATCTAAGTCTCTCATTGAGGCCATCGATGATATGAAGAACGTCTTCGATCGGCCTTTTCTCGAGCGAAGGTCGATTTCAAAGATGTTGATCTCCGTCTCATGAAATCTTCCCGCCCCTCCATTTATGTGCCTTGGATGCAAACGTCCGAAGACAAAGATTGGCTCGCGATATGTTCAAACAAAGACTCAAGTCGCATCCAGATATCCAAGCAAGAATAGGGAGATAGGAAATAAAGAAATGATTATTTACCTTAGCCAGATAGCTCATCCCTTCATCGAGCAGATTCCCGTCCGTGTGATCACTGAACCGATGATCGTCAGCGTTCCGTACGAAGGCCCCGAAGAGGTCGAAGGGAAAATTTGCATTGAATCTAGGCCACAGAGTCGGAGACCCCATGGCCTCGACATGATAACCCTGACCTGAAGGACCGGGTCGTTCGGGAGAGGGTCTCGACCTTTCCGGTGAAGGAGCTGGTTGCTCGGGAGGAGTAGGTTCAGCATACACGGTTTCGGGAGAAGGAGATTTATTTGGGATGGGTTCTTGGGGAGAAGCGGCAGAGGCAGAGCTTGGATGACTGTCAGGTGTACGCTTCTACTCTTGGGACAAATGCTTTGAACTGCTTTCGTCTGATCACCTTCTTCTAAATCAGATTTATTTCTCTGGGGCACGGGAAGGGGAATAATCGAAGATCGGGGCACCCCGAGCTCTTCTACGGCCAATGGTTATCTTGGTTTTAACTTTTTGGTCCGAAGGATGTTTCTTCGATCGAGACGATCGAGTAAGCCTCCTCGTCGAGGAATGGATGTTGTAGTTGGCTCAATTTCTGGGGTGGCTTCCGAAGGGCTAGAGAGAGGAGTTGATCTGGGTTTTCTAATGGCCTTCTTCTTTTGGCGAGGCCAGAGGGTCTCTTCCGAAACGGGAACCTCATCGACCACGGTTCTTCGCTTAGGAGTTCATCGATTAGGTATCTCGGGTTGGCTCGACTTCGGAGTAGCCTCTGTTGGCGAAGTCTCAACAATTTCCCGAGGACTTCCCGGACTAAAAATCTTCGAACTCCTTTATTTCCAAGGAGCTCGGTCTGATCAAAGATACTGCATGAACCAAACAGTCCTATTTTAGGATCCACATTATAAAAACATTTTCAAAAATTCATATATATATTAAATAGACCGATGCTTACATTTATGGTCATATAACCATGCCTGCGTTTTAGAGGAGCCCAGATTTCCACTCCTCCTTAGGGAAATTGTCGAAAAGCTCCATCATTTTCAACTTCCCGTTCTTCTAAATGTCTCCGTCAGTCGCAGAGATCTTCTCATCAGTGGTCCAGTTTCGGAAAGAAGAAATTTCGGGACCTTTGACGTAGAACCACTTCTCGTGCCATCCCCTATTGTCAAGGCGTGTTCACCAAATGAACGCCTCTCTCGAACTTTTCTCCCGACTTCGGAGAGTGTTTGCTAATGGCCTTGAACCCCTTCTCCCTAGATTGGACTATCTTGTATATAGTGAAGAAGAAGTCCAAGGAAGGCTCCACGCCCAATTCTTGGCAGAAGGCCACGAAGGCCAAAATATGAATATAAGAATTTGGTACCAGTTGGGCGAACCCCACCCCCAGGAACCCCAGTAAAGTCACTATGAAAATGTGCAGAGGGAAACGAACCCTCGAGTAAGGTCATGGGGACGGCCGTCCAACCCTCTGGCCGTTGATACATCTTCTCACCGGATTTGGGAGCCCTAACCGCATGGGTATCCGGAATGTGGTACCGGGATCGAATCCTCTCAGAACTCAAATTTCGACCACGATAGAGGGAGTATTGGCATGCGAGAAGCGATCCGTGCTCCTGTAGAATTCGGAGGGGGTTTTGGGAGTTTTTGGGAGAGGATTCTTGTTGGTTTTCGACCCCTTTGGATTCAAGACCGAAGTTTCTTCACGAGCGGTAGGGTTTGGCGGAACGACAATGATCGGTGTTACTAGTATGAAAGAACCTTGTTCGGAGTCTTGGGAAGCCATTTTTGACGGTTTGCAGAGGAGCAGAGAGTTCAAAAGGCGCTCAAATTTCAAATGGGCATGTAAAACTGTCAAATTTGGTAAAGTTATCTTTTATACTGACGGTTACACGGTGTTCAAGGCCGGCACATTAAATGTTAGTAATGATTTAGAGTTTGAATGGGAAGCGTCCAATTCCGGGTCCATGTATCTATTAGACAGGGTTTTTCTTATTTGGGCCTCCATTCTCCTCCCATTTCATCTCGTGAACAGTAACTGGGTGCATTTCAATTATTTCTTACTATGGACCTTTAGTAAATTATCATGGACCATTTATAGTTTTCTATTAAACATTCTGTTCAACAAAAAACTAGGGGGCAATGTTGGGTCGTGATATTTCCTCTCTTTGGGTCGGGTATATTGGGCCTACTCATTTAATCAATCTATTGGGACTTTATTATTAATCCGTGAAAGTCATTGGGCCCAGTTACTATATTATTTCCATTTTAACCTTTAAGATCGGGTCATTTCAGTAGATCGACCCATTAGATATTTTAATATCTGTTACTTTGACTTGCAATGATGAAAAAGCATGACGGTTGACTAAAACTCCTGCCATGCATTAATGTGGATGGGATCATAGCCACTTACCACGGCTGATGAAAAACGATGTGGCGGTGGATAGACTACATACAGTCAGCAGAGCCCATCAGATCAGAGGGGGTGGCACAATAATCCAGGCGGAGATAGTATAACATAGCAAGGAAGCCTTCGCCAACAGGTACGTTCTCATACATTTTTTCATATTCATATCCTCTCACATACACACAACGGAGAATTATTATCTATCTCTAGACACTAGACACTACTTTCCTCCATTGTTAACCTTGTGAACACATACTGACTCTCACGCCTGAGCTATTCCCCGACGGAACAGCCGTCAAGCTTGTGGTGTTTATTGTGTTTACTGTGCAGAATCAGGGCGTCTTACGTGATTGAGACGTGACAGAAGATCTTGGCGTTAACACATAGAAAAAAATATTCGATTCATTATTTTAAAACTTACCATCGGGTTATCAAATATTCAAAGTTGTGTGTTTATAAACTAGAAAATTCATGATTATTAATTTCAAAGAGCTAAACTTGGGTTCATGTTTTATAAGCGGGAGAATTAATTAATTAAACTCTTGTAGGCCAATCCAGAAAAAAGCCCAATATTCTCTTTTGCAGTGCCTTTGAATGGGCCGTTTTCAAGAATTGAGATGATATGGCCCAGAGGGTAAAATTGTAACTCCACGACTAGAATACTCCCGCTATAACTCCACACTTCAGCATAATTTCCATTCTCTAATCTCCATGCCAGAAAACAAAATTTTCAAAAACAGATCATATCGTACATGTACGAAACCCTCGTTCTCCAATGGCGGAAACCTGAAAATTTGTTAAAAGACTCTGAACGTCTTCCTGGAAAAAGTAGAAATAATGGCGTCCTCCATATCCAAATGCTGCTTCTTCACAATAACAGCAAAGTCACATTCCTCCACCGCCTTCACTCAAAGGCCTTCTTCTTCAATCTCTCAATTCCACTCCATTATTAGGTCTCAAACTTCGTGTTCATGGTTTCTTCGCCAGAGCAAAAAAATAAGCAGTCGATACAGTACTAGAAGATGCTGTTATGGCGTTCCTGTAATTAGGGCCACTAGGGTCATCGAGACTGAAAAGGTGCCGTCGGATATTCGTAAGCGAACGATGGATGCTGTTGATGCTTGCGGCGGGAGAGTGACGATCGGTGACGTAGTTAGCAAGGCCGGGATCAACTTGAATGAAGCTCAGAAGGCCTTGCAGGCTCTTGCTGCTGACACTCATGGATTCCTGGAGGTGGTTAATTTAATTATTATTCATCATTTAGTTTACACAGTATTGCTCTTTTGGATTACATTCTGTAATTGATTGATATATGTAGTAAGAAATTGAATTGGATTTCTGTATGTGGACTTTTAGCTTAATAAATTTAGTATGGTTTCGATGTAGGTGAATATTAATTAGTGGAATTGATAGATTAATGAGTTACTTGCTGTTAATAAAGAGATTTGTGTGGTGCTTAGAGGGTACACTTTGCAGAGCTGGCCATGAGTTCCGGAAAAGAGAGAAAGTTACAGGCCCAATTATGAATTAGAGTATAGAGTGAAACTAAATTATATAACTGGCATTAGGGACAGGGTAGTTTTGAGTTTTGAGTTCTTGAGTTGAGTGATTTATTGTTCATAATTTTTTTTGGGCATTGCACTATAAGTTCAATAACTTGTAATATGACAAACCCTGCATGAAAACCAGTTACATAATTTGCAGATTAATTACATATCCTTTTTAATCTTACTTTCCTCAGTGATCCTCAAAATGTTATACACAGCTCAAATTAACCGTAGGTAGTTTAAATTTGGGGATGTTATGAAATCACTTTTTAAAATTTGAAACTATGATGACTTGCAGTTCCTCAGCCTAGTGTTTAAGGAATAGTGAACATGTTCTACATATATATGCTTAGATCTTGGAAGTTTTTATTTCCTTAGAGCAATCATTTTGTATATGGTATCAACAGGTTTCTGATGAAGGCGATGTTCTTTATGTTTTTCCAAAAGATTACCGAACAAAGCTTGCAGCCAAGTCAGTTTGGATAAAATATGAACCTCTAGTTGAAAAGGCTAAGGTATTGCCCTTGTTTCTTCTTCATGTTTGTGTATCTTTGGAAGAATCAATGCTAGGGGATCCAAGGGTTTACAAAAATATCCTTTTCTTCTACAGTATGATGCTGAGTATATAGTTAGAGTTTTCCTTTGGAACAGCATTATTTGCTTCGATTGTTCTTGTATTTACTGCAATTATTGTTATCCTCTCGAGTAAAAGGTATAATGGATCTCAATTAATTGAATTCTTACAAGTTCTTGTTCCATTTCCATTATTTCTCACTTACTTGAACAACAGTTAGTTATTGTTATTATCGAATTATGTAACGGTCAGGTAATGACAATAAAATGTCTCTGTTATTTCCGTGTGGCAGTGACGAAGACAATAGAGATAAGCGTGGACGTAGATCTGGATTCAACTTGTATCTTGATCCATCTGATTTGGTTCGGTAATGTATCTAATGATTCTATCGACACAATCTTTTTTAATGTCTCGAAATCTAGAGTAGTTGGAGATTTGGTTCGGTAATGCAAATAATATGATCAAAGATCATTAAGATAAATTAATCAAGTTAAGAAATGCTTTTGTAATTAGTATAACTTGTATAAGTAAGTAACTCACATAATTCATATGCAATTCAATTTTTCCATTATTGTTAGGTACTTAGGCGTGCAGTTAAATGATGGTTGATTTATCATATCTGAGGCTGATCTTGACTATAGATCGTTATAATATTAATATGGTATGATTATGAAGAGGGCCAATTTTATTAATTATATATGCAGTAAATCTTCATCATCCAAGGAAATAGGACTTGCCGCTAAGGTGTGGTGAAGAAATGTTTGTCTTGGAATTTCTTGAAGTGATTCCCAATGGATGACAGAATTTGGTCTAGAATTTTGAGATAGGCTTCTTTTTTCTTGGGTATATTGGCCAAACGGAGTGCGTTTGAATTGAGTTTGTATTGCATTCTTGGTAATTTAATGTATATAGTGTCTCCCACTGGGACTACGTATGGAAATTAAGAATTGATGCTAGGCCGATCTTTTTGGTTCCTACTCAAAGTTCTGTGCACTAGTTTTCTTGTCTGGAAATTAAGAATTGATGCTAGGTCGATCTTTTTGGTTCCTACTCAAAGGTTTGTGCACTAGTTTTCTCGTCGAATTCGGATTGTGAGTAAAATGAATCTAAAATGGTAAAATTGGATTGATGCACCTTCCTTCTTGGACTTTCCTAACTGCTTTGTCACTCTCAACTCTAAAGGCAATTACCGCTCTTTTAGCATCTTACACTCTAACATGGAAACATTGACACAGACTTGGGGACAAAGTGATTTACTGTCATTTTAACCAATAAGTGCTTTCCATCATACATGTAGAACAAATCATCTGCATCACATGCTAGCAGCTTGATTCAGGAATAGGAACTAATTTTGTTGATAGTAGCATAACTAGTCAAATTGGGCTGATTGTGTTTCACTTTTTTCTAGGATTCTGTTTCGCATATAATATTGGATAGTTTATGCCGAATGAGGTTAATTTTGAACTTCTATCGACACTTATCGTTTTATTTTATTGTAGATAAAACCTGTTATCATAATATTATCCGTGCAAATCCATTTGACTTGTTATTCAAAAGGCTTGCGGTACCTAGTTATTCATGTAATATACTCCCATTTTTTAATTTAGAAGTAGAAGATTGGAAGAAACTCTAATTATTATAGTGTTTTTTTTACATAATTTCTATTAGGTACTTGGATGCATCTTACTATTGGAGGAGAAAAGTGCGAGAAGATAATAATGGGATGAATTTTGTTGAATCTGTAAGCAATTATTCTTTATTAAAAGTTTATGTTTCATTGATATGTTCTTACTTTGCTAATGAACTAACTCCTTTAATGGCTGTCTTGTAGATTTTCTCATTTGTATTTGGTGATGGTGATCCTAATCAGGGTATTGAAAAAAAAAGGTGGAAATTGGTAATAATTGAGCATGGGTTACGGAATTTGGTGGTTCTTTACTTTCAATTTTTCGTTTTATTTTTAACTATACCAATGTCTATGTGTTGACTTCTCAGTGCTTTTCAATATACCTCCATTTTGTAATTTTATTAGCAAAACACTATCTAAACTTCCCTTGTTAAAATTGAACCTAGACAATAGAGACCGCCGAGGTGTTCGCACGCATCTCAAGGCTTCATGCTTACATATTCTAGGACTTTCGTGGTTATGGAGAACTTTCGTTTCATACATAACAGCCCAATTATATGTTCTTTTTAAGCTCCATTTGCAATTAATATGTCAATTATATGTCCTTTTTAAGCTCCATTTGTTTTTTGTTTTTTTATTATCTATTTTATGTTTCTCAGAAGTTATTTGCATTCATTTTGGTTCATCAAATGGATACATTCCCCTTTGTGTTAACATAGACATAGAGGATGTGTCTATCTCGATATTTCTCCGTGTGCAAACCTGAGCTTTTGTGCTACAGTGTACGAATATATAATAAGGTCTAGTGTTCAGACAGAAGTAGGTTGTCAGAGCTAGAAGTTCTGTCGAGGCATCAACCAGCGAAACAACTCTGAAGTAGTAAATCACATTACATAAAAAGAAAAGTTTATATTTGCTAAATGTCAAAGTGAATGATTGAAAAGATGCTTATAAATTTGGTCAACACTACCCAATGCTTCAGTGCACCTTCTTGCATCAAAGTTTCATAAATTCTTGAGTGCAATTTCTGTATCGAAGTTCTTCAATTTGTGAATGCTTTTTTGTATCAAAGTTGTCTACATAACTTGGGTATTGGCTAAATCTGATGGCAAATGAAAAATTAAACTGCTTACAAGAAGACCTATTTATGCTTATCCTTTTCTAAATTGGCAAGCCCAGGATTTGAGTGACGAATTCTGAGGCTTTTGAATTTGATTCTGGCAAATTGGAAAAAAGACTACATTTTACAAAATTCGAATATTAGGGTTGCAACTGAAATGAATGGAGAAGATATGATGCACTGAGATAGAAAATGCGAATTGATAGGTTTATGAAATGTCGAAAAAATGAAATCTTAATCAAACCAATAACCATCTATCCAGAACAATAAGTATCATTATTGTTCAAATGCTCTTATTTAGTTATATTCCCCCAGGTTTCAGGTTTGCCTTGTGTTAAACTCTACAACTCCTTGGCAAAAATGAAAACTAATTTTGCTATACTTGCCAAAAATGAAAACTAATTATTTTGCTAGTATTCCAAAGTGCTTTCTTTTTTTGGGTGCTGATGATAAATGAAGTTTTGTAGAACAAACTCTTCCCTTTAGATCTTAGTGTATTTATTTGTGAACTGCAAATCATTGTTTAGTCATTCTTTAAAAAAAATGGTTTGGATGTTGGAATAAGCTTGGTGAGGCCTTATGTGCAAGTATTGTCATTCTTCTTTTCCTTGAGAAATCACCTTGGATCTGATTCCTCTTCTTTAGAGATCTTAAACTTTTTCTTTAAGTCCTGGTATAACTTAATAATTGGCTAGTTATGATATCTAATGGTTCTTTATGGCTGCTATTTGCAGATTGGACAATACATTGCATCGAATGGAGGTGTTACTACAGCAGAAGAGCTTGCCCCATATCTTGATATGGAGAGTACAGTGCAAATGGTATATGCAATCTTGACATACCTGATCTAGATGATACTATGGCACAAAATCCTGTTTATTATGTTTTGAGTTTAAAATGCTTATTGTTAATTTATTGATTTGGATGATGTTTAAATGGCTTGCTAAGAAAACACACATCTATCTTATTATTTGTTTGAGCATTAAGATGTTTCTTGTTTGTGTACTAAGCGCGTTTTGGTTCCTCATTAAATATGGCCCTCTGCTGTTAGCTATTATAACATATATGTCTGTATTTTCTTTAAAGCAGTTAAATAGACACCGACTTTTCCTCGAGTAATTAAGGTTTCAAGCTGAATGATAATTGGTCAATAAGCTATTGCTTTACTTGTCAAAAAAAAAAATGTTTCTTACCATGGTTGTGCATGTCTGCCTTTTTGTTTATTACAGAATGATGACTCATATATCTTACCTGTACTTTTACGATTTGACGGCCAACCAGTAGTAGATGAACAGGTGCGTTCAGATTGTTTATATGTAGAACACATTTCAATCTTAAGTATGCATATGTAGCCTCTCATTCTCTTTTTGGTGCTTGTTATACACTAGATTTACTTGTTATTCATTTATTGATGTCATATTATTGTCCATCACGTGAGAAGTAATAGTTGTTCGAAAAGCATCTCATTCTTGGTCAAATACTTGAAGTTCAGCTAAATTTCTAATTATTTTAAATATGATTGATATCTTATCCCAAGTCCCAGTTTAAAAATTTGGAAACACAAATCATGTTTTAACCTCCTTTTCCTAATCTACTTCCATGTCATTCCTTGAACAATAGGGGAGGTTAAGAAGTCCTTTAGAGAGAAATAAAAAGTGGAAGAAAAGTCATTAGTAAATATTCTTTAGGGGAGGTATAGCAGTTTGGAATGTGCATTTGGACTATAGATGTCTTTACTAATTACCTTTTTTCCTCTTTTTATTTCTCTCTAAATGCTCACATGGCCAAAGCCATTTCATGCAGGGAAATATTCTGTATCGCTTTCCATCAATGCAACGAACAGCTTTTTCACAGAAGAGTGAAAGGGAGAAAAATGTTGGAAGAAATTGGGCTGATAGGGTTGAGGCAGATAAGAAATTTTTCATGGAGAAGCAATGGCAATTCAGGTTTCCTATATTTCTCTCTGTTATATTGATAGGTTTATTTTCAATTTTTTTTAACTTCCTAATAAGGTTAATTTTTTGCTATGCAGTAAAACCAGCACCTCAAAGAGGTTGATGGTCATTGGTTTGGGTGCGCTTAATCTCTTTGGTGTTGTCATTCTAGGTAATCTGCTGAGGTATGGCCCTTCACTCCTGTAGTTTTTTTTTTTCTCATTCCATAGTTTCCTTTAGGCCTGGCAATATAAGTTATAAACCACGGGTCAACCCAAATTTAATTAGAACTATTGGGTTGGTTAACTATTTTATAGGAGGTGGGTTGGTTAAAGTTTGAAACTATGTTTTTGAAATGAAAAATAGGTCCAAACTGAATAACTATATTTTAACCCATTTTTATGTTCATTCTAATTTTTTGAATTGAAAGAGATCCATTTCTGACTCGCTGGTGGTGCCTTCCTGAGAGTATCTGGCTATCGCGGAAGCAATTGGTTACACTCGGATGTTTTTTAAAATATTAATGCTATGTCCTTTTTAAAATATAAAGTCACTTTTAATTTTTTTTTTTTAAGTGACTTGGAAGAATAACTTATGAGATTAGTATTCAAAATTTTGCCAGTATATTTCCTTCTTTTTTTTAGTAAATGTCAAAAGAAATTTTATTTGTGAAAATTTTTAACCCAAAACTCTTGGATTGCAATATTATTTCAACTTATTATAAAAAAAGTTGAATTTTGGCTAGGTCATTATAATATTTAATTCGTTCTAAAATATATTTAAATCTAATCATTATGAAATCATAAATCTAATCATTAAAACATTTTGAAGTCACTTTGAGTCATTTTTAAATTAAAATTGACACATAATCCTTTAATCTTAGTTAATACAATGATTACTATTGTAAAGTATGTAATAAGTACTAGTAATGATTAGATTTATAGTTTCATAATTATTAATAATCATTTTGTGCATGTTTACAATATATATAAAAGGCCAAATTAATTTTCAAAAGTTAATATCTTTTTATAGTTTCATAATTATTAATAATTATTAATGATTAGATTTATAGTTTCATAATTATTAATAATCCTTTAATCATTTTTGTGCATGTTTACAATATATACAATATATATGTGCATCAAATTAATTTTCAAAAGTTAATATCTTTTTTATATTTTGAAACGGAATTATTATTATATATACCCATGAAACAAGTTAATTCGTGTGAATTGGGTACATGAATGATATATATAAATTTTGATCTCCTAGATTTAAAAATACACAGTTAAAAGAATCTTCATCAAGTGATCCACATATTTTAGAGAGAAAATATAATCAGATTTTTTTAGCCAGAGAGAGGAAGTTTAAAGAACATTAGAGATGTGTAAAAAAAATTAGAGAGAATCTACAAATTTTAGTGTAAAAATTTTTAGAGAGGAAGAATGTATAAAACATTAGATATAGAAGGTGAACTATAAAAATTGCAAGCTTGAAATTTGAAATATGAGTCGACTTATATTTGACCCATAACTATATGGTTCCAACCCACGCAACCCATATTAAAAATAGGTAATGTGGTTTTAGTTTTTAAATGGAACCATAACCAAATTTTGTAAACCAAAATCAACCCATAACTATATTTTGTTAGGCCTAGTTTCCTTATTAGCTCTCTAATACAATTATATCTCTGATTGAATTGTTGCTTGAAGAGAGATGACAGTTACACGGAGAGGATTCATCACCTTTGTCTCTTACATGCTTCCTCTGCTTCAGGTGTGAATTGATGTTCCATCTCTTGAATAATTAAATGCTTTAAGACACTCAGTTTATATGGTTTTCAGAGTGTATCTACACTTTGGTCCCTTGAAGCCTTTTTGCCAACAATACCTCATGTGCTTCGAACTAATGTGACAGTTTGATCATACATTTATTCATTATTTATATGGTGTTTTTTGTTTAATACCACTTTTCCAAATTTCCTATAGAATATCCCTAAAATTCTCCAGGTGTCTAATAAACATAGGAAATGAAAACAAAGAACTTGAAATTGAAGGAAACTAAAACCCTCACCTTTTACTTGTTTGACGAATATATTAAATTTTAAGGGTGTTGATAATTTTATGTATGTTATTTTTACATACGACTTGTATAATATATAGTGATAATTTTACTGGTAGTTATACTTGTAATCAAAGTTGCGGTAGTGATTTGTGTTTTGGAAGTTTATTTTTTGACTTGATATCGGTTTTGGTATCGGTTTCAAGCGATACTCGCTGTTTAGGAGCTTTATTTTTTAAAAAATCATGAAAAAATTATAAATAATAAGAACAATAGGATGTATCAATTAAGTTCACAAAAAATAATATATATATATATGTTTCCAAGTAAAATGGCCACATTTTTTTAAGCTTTAGTTAACTTAGGCACTATATAGTCTGTATAATTACTGTTTGTTAACATACCCTATACATGAATAATCACTGATTCTTCGAATTATACAAGGTTGTGGTTTGATAATGGCCAAAACCGTTCTAGTACAACAAGATAATGGCCAATACACAGAAACTTTGAACCAAAGTTACCAGATACTCTTATAAACCTAGCAAATCGCGTATTGGTAGTTTGGTATTTGTGTACTCAAACAGGGTACTCTTACGTACCAATATTCTAAATTTAGCGCACTTAAAAATTTCTTTATTGTTTAACTATAATTGCACAAATATCAATATTATAACTTAGTATTAGATGCTCATACATTACATTTGTACTAAAATATCTATAAAACATTCAATTTGTTGATTCAATTAAAAATCTTCTATAAAACTTAAGTTTGTTACATTTAGATTCTAAGAGAATTCATAGTTATAAAAACTTATATAAAGATATCCTAGCGTATCGCGTTTTAGCTTTATAGTGTACCGTGTACTCGTATTGCGTACTGAAACGTATCACATTTTAGGTAACACTGCTTTGAACTGTAGGTTGTAATTATGAGAGAAATATAACCGTGTTGGCGCTACTGCTGATGATTTTGGGAAGGATATGGTGTGTTTGTGGTTAAGGTGCGATTGCATTGTGGAAGTTATGGTTGTGGGACTGTGGCAATGGTTGTTTTGATGGTCTTTGGTGATTTTTGTTCATGGTGGCAGTTGTAATATCTTTACTGACAGCAAATGTAATAACTAATAAGACACTATATAGGTGGCTAAACGAAGGCCTAGTCTTGTAATATCTTTACTGACTGCAAATGTAATAACTAATAAGACATAAAGTACTTAACAACGGAGTTCTGGTAGTACTACAGCGGGGTTGGTCGTATTTTAGAAGTTTTCAAGTTAAGATCTTGTCTTAAACTCTTCTTAGAGGAACTTATAAGTATTTGGGGGTTTTCATATGAAAAAACACGAGGTCGGTGTGTAAAGTTTTTTTTAAAACCTGAATTTGAATATACTATACTTATTTTGGAAGAAAGAAATAGGAATGCACTTCTTGTCTTCTTATGTGACTCGATCATCCTTTGTGGATTTTATGAACCAAAATTGATGCGACTTTTTTGTTATAATGTCCCACTACATTCATTAGTATTCTCATAATATCAAACTTTCTCCCATAATGTGCACATTACCTGTACGAAAGTAATGGGACATTACATCCATATAACATGAAAGAGCCACAGTGGCATATTCTCACTAAGGACGTAATTGTTATTGCAATGCAATTGAATGTACCAGAGAAGGATTAATATCACATCGAAGTAATGAGCCTTTACATTTCGGCCACAGTACATCCTGACTGGCTGATCCAAATACCCCCTTCTTGGTGTAGTAAGTTCTAATATCTCCGAAAGGTCTTCTTTTACCATCTTTGATAAATGAATTCAGATTATGTTTATCCTATTGTTTTCCTGCTTTCATAGCTGAAAGTTTTAGGATCGGGTCTTGCTTTAAGATAAGTTGAAGGACAGTAACCTGTTTACTTTCTGAGACCTCTTAATGAGTTCCAATATATATTTTAGTGTATTTGCTTACTGATAAAATGGTTCTGAAGTGCTTGGCCAGATTAACCTCTATTCTTGCCGTATGTATTTTTTTTCTTTTTTTCTTTTTTTTTAGGTTGAGCATTTTTTTCTCTTCATAGAGCTAGATTTTAGCATTAGATTCTCTAGTCATAATTTCAGTATATACTTGTTTAGCCTTTCATTTCTAAAATTATAATTAACTTTGCAGATCTATGCTGGCTCTTTTTTTGTAATTCCTTTTGTGCGACAGTTCTTCATTCTCAAAACAAATGCCGAAATTGAAAAGAGGAACCGTGCAAGGGAACAACATGCCCAAGCACTTGAACTGCCACATCTCTCTCTAAGGCGGAAGGTACAATATTAGACACTTGGATAGCTTCTTTTTATGGTTAAATGTATCGTACTTGTGATACTTGACTTTGTAGCTTGAGAGTCGTCCTTCTTTATGGGTTTCATTTATATTTATGCTGGAAATAGAAACTGATTTAAATGGCGAAAGTAGTAGTGTTTCCTACCAGTTCATGTTCTGTTCAAAGTGAGAATAAGGTGGAATGCTTTATTGTTTTCTTTTCCTTCAAATGAGTAAAAAAAGGAGAGAAGCTAACATCCTGATCAATTGGAGGTATGTAGTCTTCCTCGCCAAGTTTTGAAAACAAGAATGCACTTATTTCACATTCAAAAGTTGAGGTACTATTTCTTTTGAACTCTTCTTAGTATTTCAAAGACCTACTCGCTTAGTGATCTAGTTTTCTTGCAATCATATATGATCCTCGGTAATTCCAACATCTTCAATATAACAACCAGAAATGATGATTCTTCAAGTAAAAAATAGAGTGATGAAAAATTCGATCAAGGATCAACTCCAATGTACAGTACCATGGTACATAGTAAAGAACTTGTTGATTTTCTCTGAATAATCTCCTATTTACATTCTTGTAATAGTGTCTTTTTGTAATAGCAAGATTTTCAGTGTGTTCCTATTTATTGTACTTTAATTCTAATTCCTAGTCAGAGTTGTGGGTCTATTTGAAGAAACCTCTTTAGCCACTAGCAGTAGAAGAGAAAGGGATCATTGGTCCCTCTATTGTCATGAAGACATAATGAGAGAGTTTAATGACGTGTTCAAATGTCGCAAACAAGTGGTACATGTCACAAAAAGCTGAGCACTAAGATTCTGGTACAAGTGTAATGGCATATACTCTAACTTAAAACTTTCATAGAGAACTTGCATGAGGACATTTTTGGTAGAGGGAAAAGGGGACACACTAAATGATGCCAACTACTGGGTGGTTAACTTACCCCATATTACTTGCATAAGTAATTTATAATAAAAATGTGCATAATTCTCATCCTCATTTTTATTATTAAATTTAGGAAGCTGGCTGATATTTGTTGGTATCCATTGATGTCAAGTGTCAACATGTTGCTGCTTCTGTTATTAGACCTTGTATTGTGCTTTTCTTAGTTCTTTGTTGTAAGATTTCTTCCTCATTGTAAATGACAGTTAACAGATTTTCCATTATTTTTCAAACGTTAGCTCACTGTAATTGGAAGTCATTTAGATTTAATCAAAGTTAGGCTACTATCCTAGTACCTCATTTTTATATTTAATCAAATTTAGGCTAATATCGTAGTACCTCATTGAAGAATCTTTCTTTTTGATTCTGTGACGGCATGTTATGACATTGTTCCTTTAGGGCTTTCTATCTATAGATTGAGCCATTAGCATTGAGCTGATTTAATTTGTTCAGATTCTTCAGAACTCAGTGACTGCCTCTATAGTTAAGGTACAACATCCTTGGCTCAGCATTATAGCACATAGTTCCTCTCTAGTTGAGTTGATGTATGCTTTCTTGGACAAAGCGTCAATTCGTGGATGTAGTTTTGAGAACTCTCATGCCCTGTGTTGCTTGTTGACTTACATCGGCATTCAAGTGAAAAAAGTAGGAAATTTAGAGTTGGCACTTGGCAACTTTCCAACCCACTATTGTTTGAAAACTTACATTAGCATATATATGGATTTATTATACGTCGATTTATTAGGAATTTCTTGTTATATATCTGACCAGGTGACTGGTGCAAGTACATTTAAATGAAGCTGGGGCACTAAATTTTACCTAAATGCATAGGTGAGCACTGATTTATGTATTCTACTGAGCACCATCTTAGGTTAGTTGGTGATTCCTAAATATATTTGGGTTGAGCTCCACCTAAGTGATATAGCCCCATGGGACTAAAATGCAAAACTGGCCCTCCTATTTAGACCTTTTTTACAAGCCCGTTTTTTAAACTTTATTTTTTACAAAATTCACACTTCAACTTGAATAAGTAGTAAAAAAGAGACCCTATTGACTTTTCTGTTAAAAAAACTGACATGAGTAACAGATGTAGGGGTAGAGTGGGAATGATAAAAGTAAAAATAAGGTTCAAAATATAAATACAAGTAAAAATATGTATAAAAAAAAGGTAACAAAATAAGATTTTACTATTTAAAAAATAAAGTAAAATTTTGAAAATTAATTAACAGTAATAATAATAATAATAATAACAATAATAATGAAATGAATAATAATAATATTAATAGTAAAAGTAATTAACAAATAAAAAAATAAACAATCAACAAATAACAAATAATAGATGAATAAAATAATTATAAAAATGTAGAATAGAAAGGCATCTATTTCCTGAAGGTAAACCGAGACACTCTCCTTTCTTGGTAGCTAGATTTTTCCCTATCAAAGTCTGCGGTTAGTTCACCGCTAGAACTTTCCAATCTAAGTCACAACCTTCCTTTCTCCATAGCTAGAACTTGCCAATCAAGTCTGTCTGTCGCCGCTAGTTCGATCGAGCTAATCAGCTGCTTCATCATCTCTAATATCAAATCCATTTCCGACGCAGATCTTATGTTCCACCATCCTTGCAAAAATTGTAGTTTTTTACTTCAAAACCTTAACTTCCACATAATTTTTTAGAGGATTTTGGGATTCAAATTTCAAAGGTTTTTTTTAGAGGATTTTGGAAGTCAATCCCCTAACTTTCACAGTATTTTTTAGAGGATTTTGGGATTCAAATTTTTTAGAGGATTTTGGGATTATTGCTGGTGAAGTGAGATGGCATGGGCTTATTATTTTTTTCATGTTTTTTATAAAAAAAAAATGATGATAATGGTAGAATCGGCAACAATTGTAAGTTATGGCTAGCTTTGTTGGTCAGAAGGTCAGATAATCTTTGTTGGAGGGACGAAGGATGGGAAGACGATGATACTTTGAGATGGAAATGGTATTTTTTTTGTCTAATGACTGTATTGCCCTGAATGTAGCATGCGGGACAAACACATGGTGAATTTCCGTCAGAAGTCAATAACGTTTGTTTGCTTTCTTAACAGAAAATTCAATAGGGTCTCTTTTTTATTAATTTAAGTTGAATGGTGAGTTTTGCACAAAAAAAATGGTTTAAGGAATGTGTTTGTAACAAAGGTACAAATAGGAGGGTCAGTTTTGCATTTCAGTCAGCCCCATGGTTATTTCTCAGAAATCTGGGGACCATCCAGGTGGATGTCTCATGAATTTTCACAACCGCTCGGAGCCCAGCTACCTAGGCGGATGCCAGGGTGGTCTGAAAGGCCAGGTGCCTGGGATCGACTAGGGGGATTAGGTACAAGATGTTTGTTTGGTATTGAAAACTCGTACTGCTATCTTGGTCTTGAATATAAAGTGACTGCATTAGACATTAGTAACTACTTGGATTTTCTTTAATGTTCTAATAATTTCTGAGCTTTTGGGTCTGTTAGTATGTCTTCACTTATTTTTGCATTTAAAGTTTTTGGTTGCCATAAGGGAGGAATGGGATGACAAGTTGCTTTTTAGCATCCCTTAAATAGATCTGTGAGCTTTGTGTTTTACTTTCATGCTAGTTAGATTCAGGGTTAGTTGAGGTAAATAATCAGAGTGTTTATCTGTTTCAGATGAAGAAATCCCTAATATAGTTTCTTTATCTCGGGAATGATTTATTTGCTAGGATCTGTTCTTATCTATGTTATGGTTGGAGGTCACGGGTAAATCTGCACAATTCATTTAAAATGGTCATTGGTTGTATTTCATATTTCTAGTTGCACTACCAATGCTTACCAGTTACCACTATGTTCTTGCATGCCATTAAGGATTTTGTCTGTATTCAGTGTCTGATATGCTAATTATGGATTCCCACACTTTAATTGTCATGCAAAGTGATGCAATTTGTTTTGATTAGACATGCAATATATTTGAGATGAATTGTGAAGGGTGATCTGTAGGAAACTTCAAAATAGTTTGGATATGACTGTTGATTTCTTCTATTTTTGAGCAGCTTTGTTGAGTTAGAATTGCTTATAAATGAACTATCAATGGCATTTAATTTTATAGCATCTTGATTTGAAATTTGTTGTATACTAGTGGAGTGCTCCTACCTCTCACTTCAATACTTGTGCATTTAGCTATACAACCAGTGGTCTCTGATATAGTTCTTGCCTTCTGGGATTAGTCTGTTCCACAAAAAGAATATCATTTGCTAATTTTATTTTATTTTGTGTGGAACAAAAAAGGAATCCTGTTTTTATAGAACTTGTCTTACCACACATGAAACAAAAATACATCTTTCATGTTTGCAAAAATTTCATATGCGACTATTTTAGTGGAACAGTGCGAGTAAGTACATGTTAATAGCATTGAATATACTTTTACTGAAATTCTACATAAGACATTATTAACATGTTGCTGTGTATAATGCAGCTGCTGAGCGCCAGGGACATGGCCAATAGGACATTCATTGGTCAGGATAGGGTTGTATATACTACCGGAAGGGACTTGATTGAGCAAGACTTCAAGGACTAAGAATGGCAAAAGAGATTCTTATAGAGAATTTTGATTGAAAGCTGATTCGATTACTTGTTCTTTTCTTGCATAGTTAAAATCTAAACACGACTGTTCTACTTTTACCAAAAAAAAAATGCGATTGAAAAATGAGAGAGAGATGTGTTGTTATATGCTATTGGTTTTAATGATGACAAGTTGCTTTGTAGAGTTATATATTATCATCAAGGGGAGAATGTTTATTTAATGATGACAATATATATTTTGTATGGAGATGTTTTTGATTTTAACGTTATGAACTAATTATGCATGTATCAAGATGCCTTAATTCAAGCTCTGTATTATTCAAATTTAAAATACTTCCTAACATGTTGATTCTATTAGAATTGTTGAAATTGTGTTCCTTAGCTTTTATAGCTGTTGCTTTTACTCTATATATTATTCTTGATTGAACGAATTGAGAAATACAAAGCTTTAAAGAAAAAGTTTCTAGTAGATTACTCGTTTTGTTCTGAATTTTGTGTTTTAGAAATTAACAGATATCTTGATCCATTATATTACTTACAATAAGTTTTTTTGGTTTGTGTGATTCAGTGGTGGATAGTATTTGTACAAAAATTAATTTGTAAATAGTTGTTGCAGTAGTTTTAAAGTATCGTTGTTAATCAGTTTAGTTTTAAAATATCATTATTCATCCTTTTCTATACACACTTAAATTTCATGATGCAGGATGTACAGTGCAGTTATTTGTTATGGAGACTGCAATTGCTATCCACCAATTGCGTTACTTCTCTGTTGGATATTTCGTCATTGAAATTTAATCCTCATTAAGTTTCAAATATAAAATAAAGTCTAAATTCTTAAAGTTAATAATATTTTTAAATTTAAGAATGTAATTCAATCAACTTTTAAAATAATAAATCTTATAATTAATTGTATTATTAAATTATTTATAATTTTTATAGTTGTATTGTCTATAATTTTACTAATTCATATCGATTTTAAATTTTAAAATATATTGGCTTCAAAAATTAATATTAATCCTATAATTCGGAATTCTTTTCTTAAATAGGTCAACTGCAATTAAATCTGATTAATTGAAATAATAAAAACATTATAGTTAACTTTTGTTTTTAGTAATCCATCTCCAGATGAAATAATTTTACTGTTCTTTTGAATGCATTGAAAAAAGGGAAATGATTTATATCTCAATAAAATAAAATTCAAAGCACTACACTTAACATACTCATTATTCTTAATTGAGAAAAACAAATTTAACAGAAACGCGAATCTGAAAATACAATGCGGCAAATCCCATGATATTAGCAGGTTTATGAAGCATAAAATTCAACATGATTATTTGTTCATATGGCATCTATCACTTTGGAAAAATGATCCCACTCTTATAACTTAAACCATCCAGACCCAACACCTTAACCACCTGAGCTGGGGAGTGGGGCTAACAGCCAACATAAGTCTCCTTTGTAAACTGCTTCACAAATTCTACACTTTACGCCCATCATATTCATAGTTAAAGAAAGGAAGCTACCAGCAATTATAGACTGAATTCATGTAATATATATTCCTCAAATAAAATATTTTGCCATCTCAAAATCTTTTTGTTCAAAACCACATTTCTCATAGAACGCTCTGTTCTTAGAACTGCAGTCAAGGATTACCTTGTAACACCCCATTGAACGAGCATGATCTGTGAGGACCCCAATGATTTTCTTTCCTAATTGCATCCCTCGAGTACTCGAGTCAACCACAACATCTTCTATGTGACCAACTTTGCCGCAATTCCTTATGAACTTCTTTTCAATAAACACACTTCCAGTTGCTATAATCTTCCCAGAACGATCATCTTCAATCACACATATAAGGTGGTCATCTCCATATGAGCTGAGCTCTTGAAAGCGATTTTGGAACTCCTGGTCAGATACAGAATCACATGCAGTTAGTTGTTGCAGTAGTTCAATGAAACCCTTGCTTTTGTCTGATATCTCTAGTTTTCGAACTTGAAACTTCTCTTCTTCACTGGATGAGGTAATGCTCTGCATCTTTCCTTATGGACAGACAGATACCTGATTCTGTTAATAACTGAAAATCCCAAACCATTTATAAACAATCAAGCCTTCGAAATAGGACTGAAGAAATGAACCTCAATGCACACCTAATAATTACAATGTACAAAATTAGCCTTCTGTCATGAGAATATTTTATGTGTTGAAGTACTAAAAAGCACCAAGAGATAAAATATTCCTTCAACTAGAATTATTATTACTATAATTATTAATTATTATTATATACCAACAACAAACTAAATTTCTTAAAAGTGGTTAACTGCAATATGTTGTGATAAAATATATTATATTTAGTCTTGTCTACAACTTTTCAATTGCCTATCAGTTGCAAGCATCCCAAGCCTATCACAAAAACCTAAATAAAATTTGAAATCTCCATAAAATCCAAGTCACAAGTCTAGAACTTCAACCATTGTTGCGTTTGCACACAATTAATTTCACTTTTCTAAAACATGATTGAATTCCATTAAGAAAGGGAGAATAGATTCTTACTTTAGGGAGTTTGGTTCCAGGACATAAGAGCTATTAGGATCCGGTTAGCGTGGAGTTGTCACACCTTGACCATTATGAAGTTTATAGCTTTTTGCTGCATTTATTATAGCAAATGTTGCATTTTAACTGTAGTGCCCTATTTGTGGGCCAGCACAAATGCAATATTTTTTATAATCAATGTAACAAAAAGCTATATAACTTAATGGTGATCAAGGAACGTGACAACTTCATCCTAATTGGATTTGTGCTACTATATCCATCGGATTCATCAATCGTGCAAGTAAATGAATAGCGTGGATTAGTTTATGGCATATCAACATAAGGTTCAAAAAGTGACCAGGTGCACGCCTTCACTAATGATGCCAACTTCCTTCCCCCAAATCAATTTTCCGAGCTGTACTTCCTAGGTTCTCATAGAATAGTTTTGGTGCCGCTAGTCTATGCTAAACCATAAGTCATCACTTAATTTGCACCCAAACCTTAATGATATATTTGTTCATGGAATCATGGTTCTAAACCCAATACATATTGTAAAATTTTCAGTGAAAGAACCTTCAAAACAAGTCTTTTGTTCCTCCCTTTTCTTTGTGTATTTTACCATTCGGATGACTCTTATCCAAATAAATAATTGTCAGCGACAAAAAATCTTTTCTTTCAACTTCATATTTTCAGCAGCAGTTGCAGCAGTAGAGAAAGGCAAAAGTTCTTTCTCATCCTTTTACTGAATTCATAAATGACAAAACTAATGATTTGACCACCGAAGTTGGCACGTTTTATTGAATACCTGATTGAAAACATATGTATTTGAGTACACAGATGATGGAGAAATTGGCGTAAAATGAAAATAAAGATGCGAGAAAATACCATTAATTTTATGAAATGCATTAACCAATTAGGTGAACTGTGAACTGTGAACTTAAAATTTCCGGATACATGCCCAATAGATACATCCAATCAAGTATTCAAACATTCAGTAACAGAGATAATTAGTTCTGCAAAACAAGTTTAAACTTGTCAACTTGTAGAATTTGAAGGGAGATACGTAATAGAGCTAAAAAGATTTGAAATTTTCAGGATTCGAAGTCATATATTCAGTTTGACAATAGTATTCAGTTCAAACAACGGTATAAGGGCAATAAAATAATCAAATCGAAGGATTTTCGAAAAGAGAGAATAAAGAAAAATCGAACAGATAAAATTAAAGATCCAAAGTACAACAGCTTAAAAAAATAGCATCAAATAACTAAAATAAAAATATAAGTCATCCAATCAGATCTGGTAAATCAAGAACAGAAACTATGAGATGGAATTTTTCATGAAATGTACCGTGCGTTCGAATGAAGGAGGAACGCGATCCGGAAAATCGTAATCCATTTGAGTGAGAACTGAGACAAGTCGCTGACTTTGGGAAACCCAAAATATCGAAACTTTTCTTTAATAATCAGTTCGATTTATGAAGAATAGAATTGCGTAGATTAAAGGAGGGACCGTAACTCACCGGGAAGAATATCGAAACTTTTGTTCTTCGATTTATCTTCGAATTTGATTTGGAAGGAGAGGAGAGAGAAAGAGAAAGAGAGAATAAATGATTTTTTTTATTCTTTTTCATGTACCATTTTTATTTTTATGAATCACCTTTTTTTTTTTATTAGATCCGTTAGATCTGTTTCGATCATCTTAATGAAAGAGAAAATACACGATTATTTGATCTGTAAAAATAAATAATTAAGATAGTTAAATTTATTTTAGTTGAAAAAGAAAGATGTTTTGATTTTTTTGTTTTGATTTTATTTTATTATGTTTTTGTTATTTTTAAAATTTTAAAATGTTAATTTTTTTTATTTTTTTAAAACTTTAAAATATATAAAAAAGGCTTATTTATTTTTTTGTATATTTTTTCAGAGCCATGTAGATAAAATTTTTACGTCTGTCTATTTTTTTTTACGGAGTGACCCAATTTAAAAATAATAATTAATTCAGTGATTAAATTTAAAAAATTAAAAATTCAATCAGGTATTCAATAAAACGTGCCAACTTCGGTGGCCAAATCATTAATTTTGCCATTAAGAAATATATTGCTCCATAAGGTGCCTCAAGGGTTCCATTATTTGACTGGATTCTCAATTCCTATCAGTAAAAATAGAATTTAAAATCCATTTTCACAATCCAAAATGGGAAAATATCATCACAATACTAAGCAACAATCAGTCTGATTAGAACATTAAAAATTTAGACTTAACCAGAGGCAAACCTACTTGTTAAGGGGAATTAACTGTCTTGACCATTGAAAAAAAAAAATCAATTTACCGCTATCACAAGTTAATAATTTAATAAAGATGGTGTTATTGCAAAATATAAAATTTTGAACCTATTAGCTTCGAAATCGAACTTTGCCCCTTGATATACTCTAAAAACCATGATAATCAAATCGGTAATTAACTAGATAGTTTAAAACGTATGTTTGATCGTAAATAGAGTGCATGTGAAGTACGACAACACAGACGGAGAAAACCCGCATAAATTTGTTTATACAATAACATGTATGTGCACGTATATATTGAAGACAGAGATTGCGATGAGCAAATGCAAGAATACTGACGAATATTTAGATGCAACTTACCGAGATGTCGCCGTAACAGTGATGGGATACCGGTTGCCGGATCTCCGGGCGGGTAAGAAATTACCTCAGTTACAGAACGAAAATGCGAGGGGATAGTCGAACAGTCGATCTCTTTAGGTGGACTATTATTACTTATAAATAATTAAAAAATATAAAAGAGAGATACACACATTGCCAATTTAAATAATATATTTTTATGACTTTTTAGTAAATAATATATTTTTACGATTTTTTAGAAAAATTTAACCGACGTAAAGAAAATAAAATAATACGAGAGCAAGTAATTATTTTTAAAATTTTGAAAATATTTGTCAACAATTTTATTATAATAATAATAACCAATAAATAAATTTAGGCCTTTTATGTTATTATATTTTTTAACTATTTAAGATATTTTATACTATCATTAATAAATATTTTTTTTATGAAACTAGTTTTTTTAATAAATATAATTCTTTACGTGAAACTAAGGTTACGATAAATAAGAGAACCAACAACAACAAAAAAAAGCATTCATGTTATAATTTTATTTACTTTTTAAGTTCATATTTCTCTATTTTTTGAAAGAAAATAAATTTATTTTTTTTAAATATTTTTTTGTTAGGATTCCGAAAAGTATTAGAATCAATTTGACGGATCTTTATTTTAAATAAATGGAGACTCTCCAATTTAAAGATTCAAATTTAAAATGAGATGATCCTAATTATCTTGACACAATGATTTTTAATCTTATAAGTCATTTATCATCCTATTTTATGTTTCAACAATAATTTTTTCCTATATATAAATTGATTTTAAGTCAAAAATTAAACATAATATTTTATAATTTTCATTTTAAAATAACTTTTTAATATATATTTTTAATAAAAATTATTTATAATTTATTTAAAAATAACTTATAAATATTTTTATAAATATAAATATTTTAATAAATATTTTTAATTTATAAATTATAAATTAAATACCTTTATAAATTATTTTATTTATAAATCCTAATTTTAAAATAATT
Source organism: Panax ginseng (assembly GCA_020205605.1). Lineage (NCBI taxonomy): Eukaryota > Viridiplantae > Streptophyta > Magnoliopsida > Apiales > Araliaceae > Panax > Panax ginseng. The sequence continues at coordinate 23,984,841 of CM035137.1, read as the reverse complement.
TATAAATCATTTTATATTTTAATTTTAAATGGGAAGTCGTTGAGCAGGAATGGGATGATTCGTGTGTTAGGCAGATGCCGCAGCCATTTTACGCAGAGCGAATTCTGATTCTTGACATTTCTTCAAATAACACACGCTCAAAATCAATGACAAAACCTACACCTCGATTCGAATCCATCAAAATCTTTTCTTAATTTGCAAATGAAACAGCAATAGAGGGGAAGCTATTATCACCGTAATTATAATAATGTCTTCTTCTTCTTCTTCTTCTTCGAGATCTTTAATACAGCGTCTTACTCCATATTTCGCAGCTCGAATTCGTCAGAATTACAGACTTCTAAGATCCAGCAGCATAAATTCATCTTCCGCCGCCCTTTCCGAACCTCAACCCTCATCTCAGCCTCCCGAATCCATTCATATGACCGATAATTTTGTCCGAGTACTATCTCTTTCCCCCAATTATATTTCTACATAATATGCTTGGATATTCAAGTTGTAATTATCTCATCATCATCTATATGTTTCCTACACGATTTCCATATCTTTGGTTTGTTGTTGATTAAATTCTGACTTTGTTTGATGCTATTTCTTTCTTGTTTTTTTCCTTTTTGTATTTCTGGATTCCTAGCTTCGTTATATCCTTGTCATATATTTCTTATATCTCTATTGCATTTATTGTCTGGCTTCAAGATTCAAAACTTTCATAGGTAATATCAATGTTGATTTTTGTGTTTCATTTTCATTTTTTTTTTTATATATTTGCAATTAGTCTAGAGCAAGCTGCATATTTTAGGTTTAGAGGGTACTATTGTTCCCATCCCATAGTTGTATATTTCTGTGGCAATGACCCATATTAACAACACAGATTTTTCAGGTGAATCTTAAATTAAGCAAGAATGCACTTGCTCTATATTTTACCATGATACAGTAGTACTTAATATATTTGTATTTTATTTTGATATGTACAGTAGACTGTAGTTATATCTTTATATAACTAATCATCTCTCTCTTTTTCCTTAATTGATTAAAAGAGAAAAAAGGAAGACAAATTTTGGTTCGCAACATATCTTAGTACATGCTACTTACATACCCAGACACACACATATAGATGAACTCTACACTTCATATATAATCTATGTAAGCCCTTCTTGGGTACCAAGTTTTAAAGTAAGTCATACCTCATCTCTGAATATGTTTCATGCACCAAAAATTTTGTGTTCCGAGTACATTGTTTGAAACCCTACATTAAATGTGTCTGTGCAAAACTTGAGTCAGATAGAAGCAGAAATAGAAATAAAACTAAAGATAAAAGCTTCCCACATTTTGATAGAAAAGTGTGCGGCATACAGTAACCAATTGATCAAGGAAAACAACTTTTATTCTACACGTCATTCATACTCCTTGACTTTTAAGACAATAATTTTACGTGCATATTTGATTGACTTTAAAAATGCCGGGCAGAGGATGAAAGAATTGCAAGCAGATGAAGCTAAGGAGAAAATGCTTCGGTTAAGCATAGAAGCTGGTGGATGCTCTGGGTTCCAATATACCTTTGCACTTGATGATAAAACTAATTCAGATGACAGGTTTTCCAACTTCTGATCTTGCTAAACTTTACTGATTTCTCTTGTGATTCTGAATAAGGCTTAGAAAATTATAATGAATGTTTTCCTGTCCTATTTTCTAAAATCTTATCTATTTTTTCTTCAATTTTTGTAGAATATTTGAGAGGGATGGTGTTAAATTGGTGGTCGACAAAATTTCATATGACTTTGTAAAAGGAGCAACTGTTGATTATGTAGAGGAACTGATTCGGTCTGCATTTCAAGTAAGTTGTTTATTGTGCATATGTTGTGGTTCATGTATCTCATCACTGCGTATTTGCATTGCGTATGGCTATCCCTTGGTGTAGAAAGATTGTTTATCACTGCTTTATTTTAGAAGTGTTATTATCTCAGTGATTATGTTATGAACTAGTCAGTTTTCAAGTGGTTAATGGCATCGAGCATTGTCAAATGGTTATTCAGAGCATACACTTTTAGAATTAGATTTACTTGCAGCCCTATTTTTATTTCATCAATAATGGTAGTGACTCTGCATTAAACATTGAAATATATCTGCTAGAACTCAATCGGAAAATATTAAGAAATAGGACTGCACAGGGAATTAGATTGTAGGAACTGGACAGGAAAAATACGTGATTGATCTATGATCTATAAGAAATTACATAATTTTGTAGTTAGGACATAGGAAGCATATTGTGACGAAAAATCAGCAAGTATAAGCAATCGAAGATATACATGATCCGAGTTTCATTCTAAGATTTGACCTCTACTTCATGTATACTTGTTGTCAGGGGATACGTTGAAGGATGTGGGGTCAATTGACCCCATTGAAAAAAAATTTTTATATATGATAAATTTAGAAAAAATTCTTAATGAACAAATTGACTCATTGAAACTTTATAACTTTTCTAATATACTGGTCAAATTGAAATTTTATAACTTTCTTTATATCATTCTACTCCTTTATATATGCATCTTCCTCTAATATTTTTAAAATAAATAATAATCTAATTTACGTTATTTTTAAAACAATTAAGGAATTAAATATTTATTAACAAATTTGTGGTTAGAAAACGTATTAGGCGTCAATAAGGGGTGTGTAAGTTATATACATTCAATTTTATTATTTGTTATTTGTAACTAAATACATGTTTTACATATGCAACCGGTCGGAAAGCAAAAATTATCTAAAAAATGGTTGGGGGCGGTGCCCATGAACCCCCACCAAATTACTTTTAGCCTTACAATATTTTGAGCCCATTGAATAAAAATCCTAGCTTCGTCACTGCTTGTTGCTATAATATACTTTCTTCCTTCGAGAAACTCTGATATTCATCTGTTCATGCCCTCTGCTATTTTTGAAAATCTCTAACAACTAATGTTGTCCATGGGATTGAAAGATAGTGTACTTCAACTCTTTAAAGTATTTTCTTGATTTAGGTTTCTAAATATATATTAGGGGAAATAAAATATTTTCTTGTCTTTTTTGCTGTCTCATCAATTTGGTAACTCTTTTCCACATTTAATAACAAGAGCAAAAAATTCCTGCAAGTACTTAAAAAGGCTTTATTTAATCAGTTAAACCAAATTATTGTCCTTTCTCATTTTTTAGAATGTTTCGAACACATAAACATAAAGGATCATTGTCTTATTAATGTCTCAAGATTAATACAATTAACCATCGGAACTAGGATGGCGACAACTAGCTATAAAAATCTTAAGCTGATCGAACACGTAAGTATTTCATTACTCACCTCACTAGGAGTGGTGTTTTCAGTTTTCACATGAATTTAAGATAATGACAATCATATCTAAATTGTGGAATTATTCCTTATCTTAGCAATCCAACTTCGTGGTGAGTTTCACCTTCTCCATTAGAAAGTTAAAGGGAAGCCATTCCGTAGTAGTGTTGGTAGTTGTAGTAATCCATTTTAATCAGCCAGCAGAGAAGATTAGATCTGGATTTCAAAATTCCTTAGTTAATTATCCTTTTATTAGTAATGAGTAATTTATGTCGGCTTGTAAAACAGTTACCAAATAATGAAAATTGTAGCATGAAGTTATAATGAAGCCATTGGTTTAGTTACCATTGTGAAAAACTCAATCAGTAATATTATGTTCCATTATGTGGGATAAACTGCAGGAATCTTATTTTAGCATGCTACTCTATCAGGATTTATGCTCTATTTAACATTAGTTCTTATGCATTTAATACATTGCCTTTTGTATGATTTTTTTGCAAGTAAAATATATTCAAGGCGGACACCATCCCAGTACACGTGGAGTATACGAAAAAGGCAAGCAGAAACAAGAAAAACACAGCCCCCACCAAAAGAGAAACCCCTACAAAACAACTTCTAGAAGAGCTCTCAAAGGGCCCCATACTGGAATCCCCAAGAAATCAATAAAAGATACTAAAGACCCTGGAAAAACCTCATTCTGCCAAAATTGCAACAAACTCATAAACATAAGTCTAGTTATTGACTTATTTCTTCGTGCTCGAACTACCTCCTAATTTTCTCCCACCATATATAATGCTCACCATAGACAAGGAGAACTCATGTCCCTCCTTGCCCTTCTCCTCAGAAATTTAACACCCTTCCATTCATACAAGAGCTTGCAACTGAGCTCGGCATCACCCACTCCATGCCAATCCTCACAAAGCCCATCCCCAATGCTATCTGGTTATATTCATCGTTCATATAAGCATTTTGAACTTTATCTGAAACGTTAGATAGGGTTAGGCCCCTTCCTTTTGCACATGAAAATTACTATTGACCGATTGATTTCTCTTAAAAACAAGCTCAGTGTCCAATAATTTTTGTTAAGATTGCGTCCTTGCTTATCATTACTGTGGAGCACAAGTCTCAACTGAGATTGGACACCCATTTGGATCACGTAAATCTGTCATCTTTTCCTTCTTAAATCTGTCAATAGTATGATATATCCGTTAAATAACAAGTATGCTTTAACCATGTTTGGTCCTGTTTGCATTCTGTTTTTTGGAGGGTACACATTGCTTCCTTCGTAACAACATAACCAACCTTCATCATCAGTAGTCATTATTTCTGGAGCTGCACCCATTTCCTCCCCATGCAAAGCTCTGATTTTGGCATTAGTAGGAATGCCTTTTTTTAACCCTTGATGCATGTGCTTGTTGCGTGGTTTGTCATCTAACAAGTTATACAATTCTTTCGTGCCAATATGCCCCGGTTTGTTTTTAAAAACCTTCACTGAGTTTTAATTGCTGCATCCATAATTAGCTGCTTGTTTGTACGTGCAGGTGGCCTCAAATCCAAGTGCTGTGGGTGGTTGTAGCTGTAAGAGTTCCTTCATGGTATAATAATTGTTGCTGGAGGTGCATGAAGCTATACCAAACATATGATCATTAGTTGGAAAAATCATTGACATTTGGTTTCAATTTTTATGCATCGAGATTTCTCATATTAATCTAATAATTTGTTGTAAAATATAAATTTTGAGCTGATGATTAATTATGCTCGGTGAAGCAGGTAACAGACATGAGTGTATATGTTGAAAGAATTTTACCATTCTTTTTCTTCTGAACGAACTATACCATTCTTTTTTTATCTGAACTTTGGTTCAAAAATTATGACTCCGTAATAATCGACTCAATTTTTTGTTTGGAGCTTGCCAAGAAAAACTGTCAATTTAACCTCACAAAATTTGATCCAAGAGTGGGGGAATAGTCATCTGACTAGGTCCTTTGCTTTAGTTTTTAGATTTGATGTGCATAATCATTAGTCAGTAGCGTTGAGAAATAGTCCAAAGAACATAAATGATGTCTTTTAATTATTCCTTCAGTTGAATTTTACTTGAAAGTACACATTTATTAAGAAAAAGAAATTAATCTCCAAATTACTCATCTTAATTACTTGTTATTATATTTTTTGTTTTATTTAATTCCCCAACTCTTTCTTGGAACAATAAAATTGTCTTTTTTCAGAGTCAAAAAATGAATTTTTTAAAAGTTAAATGAGGTATTATTGGAAAAATAATGTCAAGAATAACATTAAAAAGGACAAATAGATTTAGATAAATTAAAAGAAAATTTGGACAAGTAAACTTGAACCAAGGCAGTATAATATTTAGTAGCACCAATTTTCACTAAAGCTACTGTATTTTGGAAACTGCATCCAGGGGTAGTTGATATTTTTTTTTCTTATATGCCATGTACATGTGTGTACTGATATATGGAACAAAATTTTACATGAAACCATAGCCAAATTAAACCAATAGATTAAGTTTGAGAAATGGTATAGTAGCAGCACAATTCTTCAGTTGAATGAAGCAAAACTAATATTGAAGAATAATACTGGCTTTGAAAGGTTGGACAACAATGAGATGTGAACTCTTCCTGTAAATTCTTATCCAATCCTGTATGCTTTTAAATTGCTACTACAAAAACAAAGTACTATGAAAAGATTGACGCTCTGAAACATCATTAGAACTTGTAGATAAACAAATATAAGTCCAGTCAATCCTAATGAAGTAGCTGACAGATGAACCAAAACTTCCTGGGCAATCTTGGAACATTAACACCACTAATTAAAGACAAAATTATGCTGGCTATTATTTTCATCAAATTACACATTCTTATAATGATTTTATTCGTTCATCAAAACATTCTACTAGCCTACTATTCATTATTAGTGCAGGCACCTCAACATTATATTCTACTAGGAACTAGCCTGCTATGCATGCATTATTAATGTAGGCAGGTACATTATATTTGTAGAATCAAGCAAAACAATATCAAAATAGTGGAAACCACAGATACACATCTTCACCTTTAAATCAAGGAGAAAACAATACAAGCGACAAAATAACCCACATTCATCTACCAAAAAAATGCCATCCAGTTGGAGTTTAAATACCTCAAAATTAATTGGTCAAAACAAAGAGATCCCAGAAAATACTGAAACAAAAAGACAGCCATAGATAACAGTATCGGTCTTGCCACTATAGATAGCTTTGCCGCTCTCAGGATATGTAACCTAACTTTTTAGAATACCCGAATAGGCTTCCCCATGGTACTCTTCAGGTACAAGCACCTTACCTGTGTGAAGTAGAACAAGGACAAAAGATGCATCATTACAAACTTAAAAGTGTATGCATTGTAAAATTATCCACCAACATAATGAGCCTAAAGATTAACCAGCCAAACAGAAGAAAAAATAGGACTAAAGATCTGACATACGAGAGAAAAAAATAATAAACAGACAGGTTCTAATTGTACAAAGACATTCTTTTACAGGCATAATATAGATTGCTTTCATCTAAATTGTTACCCAAAATCTGCAAATTTTCAAATTATTTTTATAGTAGCACATTATTTTGCAAAAGTAATAAGGGTCTATAGACTTACATTTTGCCAGTTCTTCTTCAGTAAAGAAACCAGAAAGTTTACGCTCATTTGAACATTCTGGAATATCTGCTTATCCTCCATGCTGCAGTTTCCCACAGCAACACCCATACAGAGAACCTTCTTAAGCTGAAACTTCACGGTCGCTTTTGTTTCATTGACTTTTAACTCCAATGATTCCTGATGGGTCACCAGTGTTGGAAACTTTCCTACATTGACATACAAGATAGAGTTTAAAAATATGATCTGAAAAAATATCAACTCAAAGCTGATGCTTGATCAATAACAATAACTAATGGTTCCATTTTTATGTTGGGCCTTATTTAGGTTTGCGACAAATTACTGCAATGACTGGCAACATGCAAACACTTTGCAATTGGAACAATTTCCAAGTTTTGTGCAGTCAGAAATTATTAGTGGTTCACTAAGATGGTATCAAATCTACATAATATAGAATGGTTTATAAACTTGTATGATTAAATGTAAAATTTACTCTATTCTCTAAAACATCCACAATTATATTTTACAAACTAATATAAAAATGAGGCAATTCATTTTTTCATTTAAAAAACTTACACACAATATAACAATTAATATAATAAAAGAACTCCTTGTCCGCAATACGACTTCATGCATCACCAAAAATGCCTGCTAAGCCTCAATTCTCTAATGAAATTTGCTTATTAAACATGATAAACATTCAATGCTATCTTAAAATTATAACAATATCTCTAGTTCAAATGAGAAATTGAAACTTCCTTCGAACAATGCAAACTACTGAAGGATCAAAACAAATTAATTGTTCTTGCCTGCCTTGTTGAGACCAGGGCCTAAGAGACGGGGAATTTGTTTGATGACAGCTTCAGATGCTAGGAAAGTATGGTACTTCTTGGCAAGCTTCTTCACCAATTTCTTGTTTTTGTTAAGCTTCTTCAACCCTTCCACATCCATATACTCCAAACCAATCCTCTCAGCCTATAGTAAAGATTATAGATAAGATTACTCGAAAGAAAGCTATGTTGAAGGCTGTTTGCAAATGTTAAAGCTAATGTAAAATAAAAGAATGGATATGATATTAATAAAACAAGTCCCATAGCTATCAATAACATGGGTTAAAATATCAATAAAACAAGTCCCATAGCCCTAAAATTTTCCAGAAACACCATCAAGCTGACAAGTTTACCTCTTCTACATGTTGTGCATCACCAAGCATGCACACCTTCATCTTTGGCCGAGGAATGTTTGGCAATTTCACCGAACCACTGAAACGCTTGTCTTTCTGGGGATCATAATTCTTCAGACCTATTTGAAGCTCAATGGTCTCTGTAAACTTTCGATTATTTTCTTTTGCTTCCTTACCGATCTGAGTGATGGCTTCTCTGACAGCATCACTTTGTAGCTTACTGAAACAAACAAATTTATAAGGGGAATGAAATCATACAATAAGGCAACTGACACAATATCTTAATATCATCATATAAAATCCTATATATAAGCACCTAGTTATTCAAGTCAGGTCATAGAATCCAAATGTAGGGCCCGCAAGAACATATACTGCACCAAGACAACAAGTTCTCATCATTCAAATCTAGTCGACACTTGTATAATATGAATACAATGAATTAAAATACCAAACAAGAAGAAAAAAGCATGTTAATTATGCTCAAGCATAACATGATAGAGATATTTTAGGCTAATAGAAAGTTTTTTAAAGCTTTAATTTGATCTTCCAGGTTTAGGTAGTAATTAGGTCTAAATTAAATTCTATGCAATAAAGCACAAGTGATTAGCTATGGATTTGATCTTTCAGGGTTTACGCAAATTTATACAATATGGCACAGAGGTAACACTAAAAGGCATGTGATTATCATCTATATAAAAATTGTATCAGGCACAGGAATCAAAAAGAGTATTCCATCCCCAATTGCAGTTGCGTTAAAAGCAAAAACTCAAACATAACAATAATTTAACATTCAATTGCACACTTAAGTAGAACGCATTCATAAAAAGTTCAGTTATCGAATCAAAAAAGTAAGAGAAGCACCTCATTATGAAGGATTATACTGTGTCAACTATCCACTGTTTACACAAATTAGAAATCGGATAATTGATAGGGGGAGACAGATGAGAAAGTAAACGAGAGAAGGAGATAACGCACGAAAAAGGAGTTCTGTAGAATGTGGACGAGAGATGCAATTTCACGGCCGAACTATAAACCCTAATAGAGACGGTGCTAGGGTTAGTCGCGCCACTACAGTTATGCGGTGAATGTCCGATTTAGCCCTGTTCCTTTGGGGTTTATTTTTTCTTTGAATCATTTTATATATATTGACACATTAATAATTTATAGTTCTTAATTCTTATATTGTATTTGTGAGTTTATGGGATGAAAAATAAATAGAAAAGAAAATCAAGCAAGCAAGCTTGGAAATAAATTTTTATTTGTGTATTACTATTGTACTTGCACCTTTATAAGATTATTTTTGATAAATTATAATTATAAATATATTTTTTTATTTAAAAAAAATATATAATCCATTTTATTTTACATTCCAACGAGTGAATATAAATAGAATTTTTTATTTATTCCAACGAGTGAGTTTTGCATTTCAGTCACGCGCACGAGCGCACCACACTCTCCTCTACCAAAGCAATCTCTCTTTCTCGGCGGCGGCTTTCGCAAGAACCCAGTCATCTACTCCTCCCAATTTCCAAGAACCCAGTCATCTACTCCTCCCAATTTCTGAAGATGTCTAAAACACTGTAATCTAATAAATTAATAATTTTTACGATTGCTTCTGTTGAATTCAATTGGTGAAAAAATGTCTCTTTTTGAAGAGAACGCTGAACTGAAGGAGATTCAGAAGCTCGAAGGCCACACCGACAGGGTTTGGGGCCTCGCTTGGAATCCCGCCACCGGCACTGGTGGTGTACCCGCCGTCCTAGCGTCTTGCAGCGGGGACAAGACCGTTCGAATCTGGCAGCAAAATCCCTCCACTGGCACTTTTCACTGCAAGGTGTTTGATCATTCTCTCGACTTACTTACTTAGCATATTTTCGATTTTTGTTCAATACTGGTATTATGATTCATTGATCAGAGTTTTTTAGGTCTTGGATATTGATTTTATGTTTTGAAATATGACTTTTTTTGTCTTATATTCCTACCTTTTGATTGTGGATAGTGGAACAACCTTGAAAGTTAATTTGACTTGTCAATGTTTTTTTTATAACGCGGACATATTGAATCAAAAAATTTTAAGTGTTAGCTGGAGATCTTTTTGTAGTTGTTTTCAGCTCAGTGGAGTCGTATCAAAAGTTTATAAAAAGAGAGCTTTCTGATAATGGTAGTTGGAATTGTTTCCAAAAGGGTTTATAAAAAGAGATGCTTTCTGAAAGTAGTTTTGAAATGATTTGTTATATTTTAAGATGCTTTGTTAATTGATTCTTGAAATGACCTAAAAAGATTTTGCCTTCACGGAGTTACCATCTATGGAACTTCTGATGTAATACTTAAGAGGAAAATAGTTCAAAATTGATAGCAGACGGGCATATGCACAGGCATATACAACGTTTATCTTTCTACTATATTTTTTCAATAAAGTTCTAAAGTTATATTCTTGCTTTTGTAAACAACCAGATGGTGTTAATACTTTCTCAAAACTTCAGTTTGTTGTTTGGAATACAAATATAAGCTTTTGCTTGAGCAGTCCAACTTCGAATTATTTATTTCTAATTGGAGATGAGGTGATTTTTGCAACAGAACTTATGATGCTTTGACTGCCTTGTGCAGACGGTTATTGAAGAAACTCACACTAGAACTGTTAGGTCATGTTCCTGGTCGCCATCGGGTAAATTGTTGGCAACTGCAAGCTTTGATGCTACCACTGCTATATGGGAACAGATTGGGGATGAGTTTGAATGCGTGTCCACCTTAGAGGTATTATTAAATAACATATTTCTGTGCCATCTCAGTGTTTATATGTTGTTTTGTCCAATAGCTACTTTCCAATGTCATAAGTCAGTCATTAGTCGTTATGATAGCTTCCTATAGTTAGTTCTTGCGGTCAGAACTGATACTTGTTAGTGTCATGTCCTTTTGTCTGTTTTAGAAATGTTGCCAAAGGGTAAGCTCTTGTATTACAATATTTATGCATATGCCCGCCGCGTAGCGGCTCTGTTTGCCTGTCTACTGTTGTTGTGTTTATATCTTTATGTTTCCTTGTGTGTGTACAGGGTCATGAAAATGAAGTCAAAAGTGTGTCCTGGAATGCATCTGGCTCACTGCTTGCCACTTGTAGTAGAGATAAATCTGTTTGGATATGGGAAGTTTTGCCTGGGAATGAATTCGACTGTGTTGCTGTGTTACAAGGACATACACAAGACGTTAAAATGGTCCAGTGGCATCCTTCCATGGATATTTTGTTTTCATGTAGCTATGATAATAGTATTAAGGTATATACGATGTTCAATATATTTCAATTAGTAGTTGCAGCTATCATTTCAACTCAATAGAATTGGACCAAATGTTTGAAAAGAATGCTTGAAATGGTCTACAGATTTGGGCAGAAGAGGGCGACAGCGATGACTGGCATTGTGTTCAAACTTTAAGTGCATCTAACAAGTAATGCCTGAAACCCTTCTCTTTATTAACATAAGTTTGCACATGCAAAGTTTTGTCCCTGCGGCTAAAGTCTGTCTCTTTGATTGTTTAGTTATTGTTGTTCTCGCTTTGGTATATTTTTAGAATCTTACAATCTATTAAGAACTTAGTGTGTGTTTGATTAGCTCTTAACGCCTCTTAATTGGAGTGCCTCTGATTCGGTCAGAGGCAAAGCATGTTTGGTAAAAAAAAATTTACCTCTTAATGCCTCTTAATCGGTTAGACACAAAATTAAAGCTTAACCATTTAGAGGCACATCTGAATGAGTTTATATTCTAAAATTACAATATTGTCCTCCCTGGCTTATGTGAGGAAATATGAGGGTACACTTCTAAAATCAATTACCAATCTCATTGCATTTAAAAAGCTTCCGATCCTGAATTTTGTTAAAACTTTGAATTTAGAAGAGGATTTTCATTTTGGATTTGTGTGGGGGTATATTTGATTGTCATGCTTTTTAGGGTGCCATTGGTTTTCCGATGCCTATAACAATCTGCTTACACCTTTGGCATGATTCCTAATACCATATGAATTGAAACTTTCAAAATTTAGAAGCATTTCATGATTATGTAATATATAATTATTTTTTTCTTGTGACCATGAATTGATCTTCGCATTGGGTTACTCAGGTGAAAGATTAGGTCGTGTTTAATTATAGTTTTTTAATAAATAAATTGGAATGCATTTCGAGCTGTTTATGAATAACCTTTGTGTTTGGAAATTTTGTAGTTTATATATTTTTTTCTTTTGTTCAGAGGGTTAAAATGGTAAAATATTGTTATTCAGACATTTTGAATTTTTTTTTTATCAAATAACATTTTTTTATTCAGATACAATTCTATTCAGATGCTCTATATTATTCAGACATCTAAACTGTTCAGGTCTTAATACTCAATTTTATCAAACACCACCTTAGTTTAGATCAGGACAGTCTTGCCCTTCACTGTCTATTTTTTATTTTAAAAAAATGATATACAAAGTGTACGTCTTTATTCTTAGCTGAATGACCAGATTTCATTAGATGCCCATGAGTTTTGTTCAGTGTTAATCCCACAGATGTAATCAAACAGGGATTCTTTCATTTGCATTAACTTTGTTTAATACTTGAAGGGATTGCTCTGTTTTGACAGTGTACCAAGACGTTACTCAGAAATTTTTGATGGATAAAAATTAAAATATGATCATAAAAATAATTATTCTTTTAAAATCATTCTTTCTGTATGGTAGTTTTACCTCCCACTAATTCAGTAAGCAGTTCGAGTAAGATGTTGAAAAGTCAAACTAAAGGTTGATCACTTGGAACTTGTTAGCAAGAACCTGAAATAATCTTTCTGTGGCTATTTGATTAAAAATTCAGTAAGCTAACCAAAAATTTCTATTGTAGATATTCCAAGAAATCATTCGCCTCCCCCTATGTTCAACAAAATCATATGATGAGTATACGATAAGTAGCATCCAATTTTGCTGTCACTCATATGAAAAAAGATGATACAATTTAGTGGATTGACATCGAAAAATTTTCAACTTAGTCGTAAATCCTAAAAGAATATTGTAATTACAATTGCTCTCTGCTAAACTTCATAAGATGCTGCATTCTCGTGTTTCCTAGAATAGTTGGAGTTTAACTGAGAAGAAAGGAAGGGAAAGAAGATCACTGAGTTAATACTTCTCTAACACATCTTCCATGGAAAAAACAAACTTACTACTCAAACTTCAGATCTGATTAGTTTCTTACTAATGGAAATAAAAGGAAGCTAATAAACCTTGACTCCCCCGTGCTTTGGATCTTTAATTTATACATGTTGGTTGTTTTAATAATTAATATTAATGTTAATGCCATTTTTTGTTTATTTTGAGGACATGTGTGATATTTTTTTCCCTGAATCATTTAATCTTTTGTAAGAATAACAATGCATGCATATACTTACCAATTATGATTGTAAATTTAAATGACAAGCCTGTGTAATACACTAGTAAACTGGTCTTATACAACACTACTCACCCTTTCTACAGTGGTCACTCATCTACCGTTTGGGCTTTATCTTTTAATGCCACTGGAGACAAAATGGTTACCTCTAGGTATGAGAGACTCTTCTTGCATCTTCGTGCTCTACTAGTTAGTGTTATACTACTTTGTGTGTTTGTCTTATTGTGGTTATGGTACTGAATAGGATACCTATATGAGTTGCTACTAGAAAGATACCATTAAGGACAATTGAATGACACTGAATTAACTTCGCAGTGATGATCTTACCTTAAAGGTATGGGGTGCAGACATTACGAGGATGCAGTCTGGTGACGGCAATGTTCCGTGGTAAGGAACATGCTTACTCATTTTGATACTTGATTTTTCAGTATTTTTTGTTTATCACCTGAGATATCCACTCTGAGTTCCATTCAAAAAATTGTTTGCCCATGATTAGTGGAAGAGTTGGAGTTTAGGCATTAAAAGTGTATAAAAATGAATGATTCTGAGGTTTCTCAGCTTAAGAATTCATTATTTGTAAAATTGGTGTGAGGATCATAATTATTTTTTTTTGCTGAGGGTTTTAAGCAGGATTCTTCTTCCTTCCAATTGTTAGAACAGAAGACTTAATATATGGTACCTTGGTCCAAAATTAACAATTTTATAATAAAAAATTATGAATATTAAGATTTGCATTGGACACACATCACGCAATTTCTTGCAATAAGTTTTCTCCAATACTAAATTTTAGCAGTCAAAGTAGTTTAGTATTGAAGAAAAGGCATTGAAAATATTTAGTGTGTCATATGCAGGCCTTAATAAACAAAAAATAACTATTTTTTCATCGCGGAGTAAATATCTTTCGCAGCAAGAGACTTAAGATTGATTGAAGCTATAACACACAGGTCAGTGTCTTAATGTTTTGATTTATTTTAATCTGTAGTTTAGTAATTAATATAGAGAAATTTCTTAAACCCCAAAGTGTTGGCTCAAATGATAGTGAGCTTAGTGATGAGTGTCTTTCAATGCGTTGGTTATGAGTTCAATACTCCACAAAGATAATGATCTCTTGGAGAGACTTTCACATAGTTTACTGTGAGATTATTAGGTGTGTGTGGTTGGTATAGGGTTTTACACTCCCAAATCTGGAAATGTGCCAGTAGGGAATCCTCTCCCGGGTTGTTGCATTGCTACTCTGGCCTGTCCTCTAGGCAGTGATTATTCAGTGCACACCCTAAGGCAGACTGCAGTTCCATATTATAAAAAACAAAAAGAAAAGTAGAGAAACTTCTTAATTGGGAGAATGACAACCTGATACGGTACGAAAGAAGAAACTCAAGAAATTATTATTAATTTTGTATTGTTGTTTAGAAATAAATATTGGATTATTAATTTAGTAATATATTATAGATGTTTTAATTATAGTAGTAGATTTCAATTAGGATAGTTTTATTATAGTAGTAAATTTTAGTTAAGAGATTGTTTCCTTTTTAAATTAGGATTTTTAGTCCCCAAGTATTGAGTTTTTTATTTAAGCATTGTAATACTTCATTATTTTACAGATTATTAAATATATTGATTTGAGATTAAAGTTTTATGCCTTTGTGTGTTTCTTTTCCGATTCTTTGCAGGGTTAAGTACTTTTATTCTTTTTTTCCCACCTTGTCCTATATGATAATTGTATAAGAGCCAAAATTCCTAATATCTTACAAAATGAAAAGTTGCCATTACTCTAATTATTTTAGGGATCAAGCTAAATCCTAATGGCGTTTACAAAAATGAAATTAACTGGAATGTCTTGCAAAATGGCGTGTTATTTTGCTCATTGTTGTATTTCCAGTTTACCGTATAAATACTAATGAAATTTTTTCCCTTCGCTTTTATCAGGAAACATCTTTGCACTCTCTCCGGTTATCATGATCGAACAATTTTCTCAGTCCATTGGTCAAGGTAGTAACGACCCGAGGCAAATCTTTACAACATAAGTTTTTAGCTCATCTTTGTTACGTTCTTAAAAACAGCATCTCTCCTTTCACTCACTCACTCCCACACATGCGCACACAAGCAAAAAGAGAAGGGATTCCGGTTGATTTGGTTTCGCCCGAGTTCATTTGGTATTTTAGGTTGTATTTGGATGCATTTTGAAAATTTCCATGGGGATAAAAATCTAGTCCTTCTTTCCACTTTGAATATCGCAGTATGTTTTTTCTTTTATTTCATCAAGAATATTTATGTCATTTCATTATAAAACTATGTTGTTATATGGTGGAATGACATAAATATC
The DNA here is from genome assembly GCA_020205605.1 of Panax ginseng. NCBI lineage: Eukaryota > Viridiplantae > Streptophyta > Magnoliopsida > Apiales > Araliaceae > Panax > Panax ginseng. The sequence continues at coordinate 23,968,980 of CM035137.1, read as the reverse complement.
CTTAATGAATTAAAACTAGAAGAAAAGTAACTGCGTACGTATGCAATTACCGCAGCTATTCAACATCTTAGTAAACATAATTATCCACATATTTTTCCTTTCTATGTTGATTTTATTATTTTTCATATTAATGATAGAGATGGAATAATTGCTAGTGGAGCAGCTGATGATGCTGTACGTTTATTTGTCGAGAGCCAGGATGGTTTGGTATATTTATATCCCTTTTCAACTCATTCATAGTGGTTCCCTTTTCTCATTCCTTCTTTATATCACTGTAATGCAAGATTGAGGCCTTCTTTTTTCTTGTTTTTTGTTTCTTTATTTATGTGTTTTTATGTTATACTCCCTCCATCCCACAAAAATAGTCTCATTTACAAAATTTATGAATATTAAGGATATATTTTTGTTCCATATATACCCCTAAATATAATAATTGTTATTTAATAGTGTGATATGGTGATAAAATTATGATGGCAAACTTCATAACATTGTGTCATTTTATAGTACTACCTCTAAAAAGTGGACTCTTTTTGTGAAACAAGAAAAATTGGCATATTGAGTTTATGTTCAAGGTAACTGGCATATTCAGGGGCTTGTTTGTAGAATGATAGTGTTAAATGCCAATGGCATTGAATTGAACTGCTTTTTATGTTAATTTTAAGAAGTCAGAGTACAACTGGTTGTAGTGGCTCTCAACTCATAACATGTGAAAAAGTCGTAGTTGGCATGTTCATTACAATGTGATAAACTTGGTTTGGATATATGTAAATTGGCGGCTTGATGATAAGCAAGCAAACATGCATCATAATGAAAAACCACAGAATATTTGAAGTATTCTAGTTTTGCAGTCCAAACCTGATTACCAAGGCATTTGGAGAGTTTTTTTATTTAGTTAGTTAAGCTTGATTACTTGAGGGGATAATTACAAGAAACACTGATGAATTTGTTATAATATTGGTTAAAAAAGGATAGGTGGTGTTTTCTAGTTTCTACTTCTGGAATCTTTGAAATTCTTTACAACTGTATTTTTTGCCCTTATTTGGCAGGCATAAAGTAACAATTGGATCTATCATGTGTTTTTGTTTCAGGTTGATGGACCTATGTATAAATTGTTTTTGAAGAAGGAAAAGGCTCATGAGATGGACGTAAATTCGGTTCAGTGGAGCTGCACGGTAATTATTTTCAATATATTGCACGGCTAATGAGAATCTAAGGTCTTGGGTTAACAATTTGTATCATCAGACTACATTGAGCCCCCCTAAGATCTACTTTATCTGAGACTTTGCAAGTGTTGAGTACTTGACCCATGACTTCTCATTAGTGCAGTTTTGTGTAGTGTTTCACTATTCTTAGGTGCGTCGAGTGTTCTACCATTTCCCTTTTTGAAATTGGTGCATCTCTGCTACTTCAAAAAAGTAATTGCTTCCACGAGGTATATGGAAGTTGGAAGTTCACAACATCCGGAGTCCCTGGCAACACAATATCACTACCTTGGTTATTTATCACACAGGAAGCAAAGCTAATCATTTCCAATTTACAGATAACCCAGTGGCCGGATTATAGAATTTCTATGCCTAGATTGTTTAGTTTGTTCATTCCATCAATGCCATTAGCATTTGATCTAGTCTGCAAAGAATTAGGATCAAGAGAGAGAGAGAGAGAGATAGAGAGAGGAGGGGGAGGGGGGGGGGGAGGGGGAAGGGGGGGGTCACTGCAAAGAATTAGGATCAGAATCTAGTCTTTTACTTTTTCAGTATACTTTTATATCTGCTTTTATTGGATATCTTGCCAGGAAAACGGGCTTCTGGCTTCTACAAGTGATGATGGCACAGTCAAGATATGGAAGTTGGAGGCTCGTGAGTGAACTTCTTCAATCAGCCGAAAACTATTTCACAATGTTGTACAAATATCATCTGATGTAATTTGTTCCTTGGTGAAGTAAAAATTCTAATACCGTTCCAATATGGTTTTACGTGCACAAACAAAATATTATTATGCAAAATAAAATTTTGAATAGAGTACTGGAGTTGTGATTTTCATATGTATATGCTAATTAAATTTCTAGCTTAATGTGTATATTGGATGTTCAATGGTTGGCCGGCCGGTCGTTTGGGAAAAATTAACAGGAACTCAAAATCACTGAAAGCTAATTAAACCTTATATGGTAACCATTATCAGTCCTGCCCGCCCCTATGGTTAGGAAATGCCAGTTTAATGCTTCTGTATTACTACATATTTTGGTTTGAATTTTGATTATATATACCTTACTTGAGGTCTTCTAATAACTTTTATCTAGAATAAAAACATAAAATTAATTAATTACTGATTTTACATTACTCAACAATTTACAGCCCATTATTTTATTCTCGTGAATGTAAGCATTATAAAATAGTGATTATTGTTATTAACTTGAATAATAAAAATGAGGTCCAACTACGTACTAATAATATATTACATAATTATAATATTGACTTTTAAAATAAGGTATTTTTAAATTTAAATTTAAAATAATTTATTAATAATTATAAAATAATAACGAATAATATTTTTCATATAATTTAAAATTTGTATCGACTAAAATTAAAAATAAAAAAAGAAGTTATTTTGGAAGGAATATATAAAATTCAAATACTGTATTGAGAACGTACAATTAATGGATAGATAACTAATTAATTAACACCTGTTCTCTATCCTCCTCCTTAGTACACGAGTAGTAGTGGAATTAGCAGGTGTTCGACGTTCTTGCATCAAAGCTGCTCGAGCTGACAGTATAGTATTGTTGACTAAAGAAACATCAAATGCATTGCAGTCAATCCAATCTTTGAGCAGATCCTCTTGACCCCATATATCTGGAATCCAAACCCTCCCCGCCATCTCCACACGGTGTCTCTTCAGTCTCTCTCTTCCACTCTCCTCCACAGCCACCGACGTTGATTCATCATCCATATTTTCTCTCTCTCTTCCAGTACTGATCTCCTCCGCCGCCATGGTTGATTCTTGCTTTTCAGTAAGAGATATTGATGGCTTTCCTAATGAAGGCTTGACAGTTTGATCATGACACTCAACAACAATATTCTCATAGTTAATCTTCTTTAAGGATAATGATTCTGACTTTTCTGATCGAATTTGACAATAATCAAAATCATTATCATCACCGCGATGAGTTTTCTTGAATTGGGATGGAGGAGTAGTAGATACAATTTGGTTTTGAGAATTTTTTGTGTGGGTAGTAGTCATGGTTGTAATGTAATGAATGGAAGAAAAAAAATAAAAAGAAGATCAAGAAGCTAGATAGATAGATAGATAGATAGATAGATAGATAGATAGATAGATAGGGTTTAATATTCTTAATCTCTTTTTGTTGCCTACGTTTTGCAATATATGACGATAGGCCGTAGCTAGGTTTTTGTTTAGGTTGTGGTTGCGGTGGTGGTGGTGGTGGTGGTGTTGGAGATTGCACTTGTTTATATATATATATATATATATGAGGCTAGCTAGCATGGAAAAATATGTGTGGGAATAAAAGAAAGAAGGGCCTAGCTAGCCTGCTGGGAATGGAATGAGTGGGATGGCAAATAACACGTCAAATAGTATAAGAGTTGCGCTTTTTGTATGGTAAGTGACAAGAGTACGTGTCTTGTCAAAGACGGGATCACAGTGTGTGTGGTGTGTCATTCAACTCCCTTAAATATTACGAATTAAAAAGAAATTAAAAGAGAATTGTGAGGTTGATACGTAGATATATTTTGGAGAGTTTTTGTGTGATTTTTAGGTTTTGGCCAATGAGGAATGAGTATTTGATAGTATCTGTATTAATTTATTTATTGCCGATCGAGGCATTTTATACATATTATAAATAGTCGGATGAAGACTTGTTGGTATGGGTCCTGCAAGCCAGATATTTTTAATCAACTGGTAGCATTTGTTGTCGTGCACTTATGGCTGTCATTAGTATTAAAAATATATTATAGCTAGGTACATATATAAATTGGGAATAGTTAATATAAGTTAACTTTGATTAATTGATGTCGATACATATTATATTGGTCACATGATCAACTTACGTCAACTTCGTGATAACCAGATCCATATAAATCTATCAAAATTTTTTTGGCAATTAGGTGATATTCATTTGACAATTTTATCCTTATTCTTCACGATTACCCTTTTCCTGTTGTCGGCAAGTAAAAAAATCTACACAACCACAATACGATCAAGATCTTTTTCATTTCAATTTGAAATAGAGTCTCCATTTAAAGGTAAAGATTTAAAGTTATTAGATCTAAGATTTAGATGCTGTCACTTCATTTAAAATTCACTAATTAACTTAACTCTAATCATCTCGTTTAAAACCCACCAACTTAACTCTAGTTACTTCATTTAAAAGTCACTAACCTAACTCTAGCCATTAATTTAATATAACACTAATATATTATTATTATTATTATTATTATTATTATTATTAAGTTAGTGATTTTTAAATGAGGTGACAACTTTTAGACCTTAGATTTAATAACTTTAAATTTAAACATTTAAATGAAGAGGATTCTGATCCGGTCCACACACGGCTGCAACAACATTCATGAAGGAATAAGGCTGATTTAATTTTCTCGTCGCTGTGCTATTGGTAATGGACTTTTTCGATTTTAATTTGAGGCTTTAGATTCATTGTTAGAGACCATTAATTGTAGCTGAAACTTCTGCAACTACGTACAAATAATACTCGATACTCATCATCATGTGGTGCAGTAGGTAGGTTTGCATTTGGTACTTACTTGTTAATACTGAAAAGCAATTTTAATTAGCTAGTTACGTACAATTCCTCCGGCCGGAATTATAAGCAAGCAATTTATTTACAGCTCCTCCGGCCGGCTCCTTCTATGGATTCCACTGGTCAAATTACATAATATACTAACAACCCCCTCGGAAGCCTCTCACATGCATTTACGATTTAGCCGAAATAAATTCACGTAGTCCGCTATGAATTGAACTTAACTAAATAATTTCTCGCAAACCCTTCTTCGATCTCTCCTCTTCCTCTCTTTTCTGGCAGGCACGACATTCACATCTTTCAACCCATGTTAATTCTTTCACTCGATGAAAATTAATATGGTTATGGACCTATATATGGTGGTGCATGGGGATCTTTAATTTGGAGGAGGTGGGTGGGTGACTGAAAGAGGGAGAAAGGGGACCGGAGCGGAGCGAATTAAGGATAAAATTGTCAAAAGAAACTGCATGCATGTTGTTGCCCTCTTAATATCAATTGCCAAAAATAAAATTAATTAATACAACATTAATACATATATTATTAATTTCCTACAATAAATAATTAAAACAACGTTCAAGGAAAATGAGTCGATTTTAGTAATTTATTATTATTATTATTATTATTGTTATTATTATTATGAGGAAAAAAAGTTAGCAAACTCCAATTTTATTAAAATTCAGACAATTATCGAAATATCTAAAAAGTTTTTAAATAGCTGAATATATATATATATATATATATATATATATATATAAAGAGAGAGAGAGAGAGAGAGAGAGAGAGATCAAGAAGCTGAACAGATATACCATCGATCTTTAATCAATAAAGTTGGCATAAAACTCAAAATTAACTTTTGATTAACAGATAGATATCCAAAAGAGGGGATCGAGGAGCCCTAGCTCCCAAAATAAAAAATATAAACTTTTGAAAGTTAGGGTTTTGTTTAAAAAAGAGAGAAATTAAGCGCATGATCTGCTACTCTTATAAGTACATGGCTGGCATTTGATGCACGTATAATAATAAAATATCACCCTCTCATTTCATTCTACTGCTACTTAACTATTGTCTCGTTCTTCCCATGGCCACCAATCTCTCTCCCTCTCTCTTACACAACCGTCCAAACAATTAAAAGCATAATATATAATTATATTAATAAGGTAGTGGTATTGTATGAGATAACACGGTACGTACATTTAATCTTAAAAGATGAACCTAGCTAGCTAGTAACTTCACAAAGAACAGATAGAAACAAGCTACAACCTCTCTCTCTCTCTCTCTCTCTCTCTCTCTCTATATATATATATATATATATATATATATATATATAATTGGGGGTAAGGTGGCCATGCATATGCGCATTTCTCAACCTTGAATTGGCTATGGCGGGGGCTTGAAGATTTACATTCCTCATTTCCATTTTACCCAGGGCCCGTATCTTATTATTGACCCATCAAGCTAGCTAGGCCGATTAATTAATTGCACCACAGTCCATATATATACATACATACCAACACGTTATTCTTGGAATTTGTCATCTACCAATTAACATATATGTCTATGCGTGACCAGCATTATTTGTGCTGATCCATCCTTACGGGTAACAATACTTAATCAAAAATTTTATGTGGACATAAAAATTAAATAGAAATGTATTTAAATTTCACTTATATATTCAACGTTTTAATCAATTAAAACACATAAATTTTCCAAGGTGTAACAATACATATGGAACAAGGACTGTTTTAATTTTGTCCTTTTTTGATGTTCTTTTCTGTCATCTCCATGAAACCACGATTTTTTTTTTCAAATGAAGTAGCCAACGCATGAGGATTGATTGAATTCAAGTCTTACATATATATTATTGCTATGGGTTTCTCAAGTGTGTGTTTATGGTCTCATAAAGATTAAATATCACAAAACAAACTATAATAAACTTATACAACATGAGCTGGGAGTTTTAAATATGCATATTGTCATCTAGACAGTATACAAATTCAATGGAGTCCTCATTATATTTATTGTCACAACAAGAAAATTTAAAGAAGAATCTTTTTTTGGCCTGTTGAATTTTTATTTTTTTTTGCTCCAGTCGAAATTTTAACAGGCTAAAAAAGGGATTGCTGTGAATGAATCCCTATATATATATATATATATATATAGTGATCCATTGTAAACTGTTGTTATGGACATTATTCTAATAAATACATCTTACACCGTTAATTAAGAGATCTAACGAACCAAAGAGGAAACTTTTTTGGTCAGAGAATTTTTTTTTTTGCTAACTGCTACTCTTGCTGAGAGTTAAGGCCATGAGAAATGAGTTAGATTTAAATAGTTAATTTCAGTATATCAATACTTTTTAAGTAATAAAATTTAACAATATTGTCAAGTATATATAATGTATTTATTTTTATAAATAATTTTTAAGTAATAAAATTTAAAATTGTCAATTATATTCAATGTATTTATTTGTATGAATAATTTCTTAAGTAATAAAATTTAATATTGTCAACTATATTTAATGCATTTATTTTTATAAAATATATGTATAAATAATTTCTTATATAATATAATTTAATATTTTCAATTATTGTGACAATTTCATTATTTAAAATTTAAACTCCGTATTATAATATAAATTGGAATTACCTTACAAATTAATATATTGAAACTATTTAAATCTAACTAATGTAAAGGTATTTTAGATATTTCTTCTGACCTTAACTCTTAGTAGATGCCAACAAAAAAAAAATTGTTAGCCGCTACTAAGAGTAACGGCCAAAAAAAAGAAAATATCTGACCGCTACTCTTAGCAGCGACTAGTAAAATTTTTTTCTATTTAAATTGTTGAATCTCTGAATTAACGGTATAAAATATGTTTGTTAGAATAATATATATATATATAGTATGAAATTATTAGCAGCTTGTTATTGATTATTGCAAAGCAGATAATGAGGTTTAAGGCCTACATTAAGACTTGAGTCTTGGGACATTGAAGTCTTTAGTTTGATTTTCGTTATGGTTCGTATTAACTATAATTTTTGTCTTTGTCATGTGAGGTTTTAAAAAATTATTGCAATGTAGTGAAATTACGGATAGCTCCATGCATATGATATAGGGTTTTATATTTGTTAATTGTTTGATTATTATGCATTCATATATAGAAATCAAAATAGAACATGCATGCATGTGATGCCATGGCTAAAGAGATTAATACCAATAGTGACTTATAAAAGTTGGAACGTAGACAAGTCATGTGCATGGACATCAAACCCCCATCCCTTCCTCCTAATTATAACACATTTGGGCTTCACTTTCGGTCACTAGAAGACTACTATAGTTGTTGTAAACCGAAATATTCGAATTCGAATAGTTGGAAAAAATATACTATTTTATTTATATTTGATATTTGACGAATTTTTTAAGGTATTATTCGAATTTGAAAATTATCTGTTTTTGAATAATTATCCAAATTCATTAGCATTATTAATTAAAATTAGTAAGTAAATAATTTAAAAATTACTAATATGATATTATTATAACATAACACAATCATCAACCATTTGATTAAATTATAAAATTCAGAAGAAAAAAAATAATCACTCTATTTAATAAAATATCTTTATGGAAGATATTAAAAAATAATATAATTTTATAATAAGACTCGTTCTTTGCTCGAAATTATGATATTGCGCATCTGATCCGATACACATATTGACCGATAAATGTTAAACTGATACAAATATATATACATGTATTCATATTTATTTGTTTACGAATATTTTTAATTATACAAATAATATTCATTTAAATTAAATATAAATAATATCAATTTTAATCGAGTACAAATACAAATAAATATTTTAATTTTTAATTACCATTTACGGCCCTAAGTTTAGGTAGCTAAAGTGTCATGTGTATCGTTTGGCCAGAAATCAGGCTTAGAAGGAGATGGCCCAAACTTCCACTCTTGTCGTTTCCGAAATTAGAATCACGTTCTCTAAAAATTCGTTGGACCGTAATTTTCATTGAATCGTGAAGTGCTTGATTTGGAGCGTAATTTTCATTCTACCTTGTTTTTTTTGTTTAATGAAATATAATATTAAATATATTTAAGTGTACATTCAGTAAAGGTATCCAAAGTATTAAAAGTCATTATTATTTTAGATAGTTTTAACTTAAATGTTTATTTATTTTAAATAATATATTTTTATAATAATTTATTTATAATATTCTTAATATTAATTATTATATTTCTATTATCAATGCATATTTATAGAGTATTATTAATCATATACACAAAATAATACAATTAGATGAGAATTTAAATATAGATGATTTTATCATTTTATCTTCTTTCTTACCATACGAATAACTTTTATAACAGAAAAGGGGAGAGAGAAAATGTTATAAAGAAATGAAAGAGAAATATTTTTATTATTATTTTACATTTGAATATGCATCACATTGTGTAAGACATTGAATGTGTACATAAATATACTCTATAATATTTTAAATATGTCACGATGACAAACAAATGATAAAGATCTTATGTTATGTTTGAATTTGAGTAATGAAGGTCAGAATAGAATAACTCATTTATATGAAATAAAAAAAATTATGTTTGATTACGATTGAAATGAAAAAAATAATTATATTTGATTTTTTGAGAGAGACAAAACATATGAAATAACTCCTTCCAACTAAAATAGAATGAATCATTCTACCCTTTCTTCCATTCCTTCTATCCAAACTTGGTCTTAATTCTTAGCACTGTAAAAGTATATATATTTACCAAATCTCACCCATAAATAAAACGGGTAAAAAATTCTACCATTATTTTGAGCTTTCTTATATCTGATGAAGTTATAAATTTCCTTCCCGTAGTTGCTGAACGGCTCTGTTATGAAATTTCAATATTGGAGTAAGCATGTGCATAGGGACTCGACCATTCTACCGCACGTTATCCAAACCTACGCAAAAACAAGACAACTAAACAAAGGCAAACAGCTCCACGCGCAGTTAATATCCGCCGGGTCATTATGTACCTTCCTCACCAATCACCTCCTCTCCATGTACGCGAAATGCGGGCTGCTAGACTGCGCAATCAAGCTGTTCGCCACAATGCCTCAAACAAACTTGGTTTCTTGGACTGCGCTGATATCTGGGTTTTCCCAAAATTTGAAGTTTTCTGAAGCTATAGCCACATTTTGCCGAATGCGAATTGCGGGTGAGAGTCCGACCCAATTTGCCTTTTCCAGTGTCATTCAAGCTTGTGCAGCTCTCGGGTCGGTTGAATCGGGGAAGCAAATGCATTGTCTTGCATTGAAAAGTGGGTTTAGTTATGAATTATTTGTGGGTAGTAACTTAGCTGATATGTATTCAAAATGTGGGTCGATGATTGAGGCTTGTAAGGTCTTTGAGGAGATGCCATGTAAAGATGAGGTGTCATGGACCGCAATGATTGATGGATATGCTAAAAATGGTGACTTTGAGGAAGCACTGTTAGCTTTTAAGGAGATGATGTGTGAAGATATAATTGTTGATCAACATGTTCTTTCTAGTAGTTTGGGTGTTTGTGGGGCTATGAAAGACTATAATATTGGAAAGTCTCTTCACTCGACTGTGGTAAAGAAGGGTTTTGAATTGCATGTTTCTGTGTGCAATGCCCTAACGGATATGTATTCCAAAGTGGGTGATATGGAAAGTGCTACAGATGTGTTTGGGACTCTTTCTGGGGGTAGAGATGTTGTTTCTTTTACTTCTTTGATTGATGGGTTTGTGGAGATGGATCAAATTGAGAAGGCTGCTACTGTTTTTGTTGAGATGCAAAGGCAGTTCATTTTACCTAACGAGTTCACTTTTTCTTGTTTGATCAAGGCTTGTGCTAATCAGGCTGCCCTGGAACAAGGGACTCAACTTCATGCCCAATTGTTTAAGTTCAATTTCATTCAAGATCCATTTGTTTCATCGACGTTGGTTGATATGTACGGAAAATGTGGCTTGTGTGAACATTCGGTTAAAGTGTTTGAGGAGATTGGTAGACCAACTGAGATTGCATGGAATTCTTTGTTGGGTGTGTTTGCTCAACATGGTTTGGGAAGCGATGTAATGAAAATATTTGATAGGATGATTCATACAGAGGTGAAACCAAATGCAATAACCTTTGTCAATCTTTTAACTGGATGTAGCCATGCTGGATTGGTAGAAGAAGGATCGAGTTACTTCTATTCCATGGAAAAGACTTATGGTGTAACACCTAGATCAGAACATTACTCTTGTGTAATTGATTTGCTTGGACGGGCTGGACGGCTTAAAGAAGCCGAAGAATTTATAAGTAGCATGCCATTTGAGCCGAATGCTTTTGGATGGTGTTCTTTTCTTGGTGCTTGCAGGATACATGGTGACAAGGAAAGGGGCAAGCTCGCAGCAGAACAACTAATGAGGATTGAACCTGAGAATAGTGGAGCTCATGTTTTGCTTTCTAACATATATGCAAAAGAGCGGCAATGGAATGATGTGAAGAGAGTTAGGAAGTTGATGAAAGATAGCAATGTAAAGAAACTGCCCGGTTACAGCTGGGTAGATGTTGGTAACAAAACCCATGTTTTTGGAGCTGAGGATTGGTCTCATCCTAGAAAGGAAGATATTGACAAGAAGCTTGATAGTCTCTTCGATCAGATAATAGAAGCCGGATATATTCCTTATACAGATTCTATCCCACTTGATGTGGATGATAATATGAAGGTGAAGCTGCTTCATCGTCATAGTGAGAGGATAGCTATTGCATTTGCACTTATAAGCATGCCAAGTGGGAAGCCAATTATAGTAAAGAAAAATATAAGAGTGTGTCTCGATTGCCATTCTGCAATTAAGTTCATCTCTAAAGTTGTGGGGAGAAAGATTATTGTCAGAGATAATAGTAGATTTCACCATTTTGTGGATGGATCATGTTCTTGTGGAGATTATTGGTAATATTTCGAAGGCTCTGTTCAATTGGATAATCATTCCCCAAGATTAATGAGGCTAATCAGGGCAGCTGAGGATTTTAATATCTCTAATGGTTCTCGAACTCTATGCTCTGCCATTCGGTCACAGTGGTGATGCACTTGCGCTATTGGCAAGCAAGAGGCCCGGTGGAAATTATTTTGCTGGCCGCTCCAAAATGAAGTGCAGCTCTAATTCAGGAAAACATTGTTTCAAGGAACTATTGAATACTAATCCATAGACCATAGACCATAGACCATAGACCATAGACCATAGACATGAGAACTGTATTTACCGTCTCTTTTTGTGAAACCCAAAAAAATAACAAATGGAATTCTCTTTGTAGATCGGAGGGAGTATTTTTTTTTCCATCCTAAACGATAATGTTACAAATGTCATATCCCTTTATAGTTAAAAATATAGATGCGTCTCTACTTTTTAGAACGGAATTAAGTATATATATATATATATATATATATATATATATATATATATATATATATATATATATATATATATATATATATATATCATCAATCACGTAATTCACGCTATTTAGAAACACTGCACAATAACAGATCACACGAAAGTTTGACGACTTGTGTCGCTAGGGGATAGCTCCGGTGTGAGAATGAGTACATGCCGTTCACAAGGTTTAACAATGGAGGCTAAGTGTTTAGCGCTCAAAAGTAGCTATTACCTGTTAATTGTAACCTTGGCCTTGTATTTATAGTACTCACCACCCTAAAATCCTTCTCCGAGTCGGATTAGGACTCCTAGCCATGGTAATTACCATAACTTGGGTCCAACACAATCTCCTTAAAAAGTGCAAGTGGAATCCAATCCAACCACTACCTTAAGAGTTACCTTATTCAATTATGATTAGGATTCTGAACTCTGCACGTAGGAGAGCCCACTGTGCAGGCCCAAACAATCTCACCATTAGGTCTGGGCTTCGGCCCAAAGGACTCGAAGACCCGACCCCGAATTTCACACGACAGGGTAATGTATCCGACCCAAAGGACTCGGACACCGAACCCGGAGAGTATCCACTAAGGTGAGGCTCCGGCCCAAAAGGACTCGGACGCCGACCCGAACAGCTCCAACCTCTCCATGGGCTTCAGCCCAGCAATCTCCTAAAGCCCTTCTAATGTCAAGCCTTCGGCCCACATGAAGGTCGGTGAAATACTCCCGAACATTGCCCCCTAATCTCTGATTGTAAGATATTTATAATTGGAGACTTGAAAGGTCAGGTATACGAAAGGTCACGACAGCTAATGATGAGTTGTCTGGGGAAGCCAAGCGGTTTGTCCTCGTTTCTCGAAACACTGCACGCCTTTTTATGCTTGGTCCCATCTTGAGCATTTAATAGCCGTCCTTGGGTAACGTGCACCTACGCCTATAAAAACCCCCTTTTCCCCCTCATTATCACTTTTCCTAAATCTTCTCGTCACAGAATCTCTGTTCAAATCTTTCCGGCAAGGCGATTTCCGGCGAGCTCACTTCCTCTCCTACTCTTCACTGATTTCATCTACCCTGCTTCTTTTTGACATTCCTTTTTGTCTGTTTTCTTCCCAAAACCTCACATTTGTGTCTCATTCCCTTCAATTTCAATACCAAATGGCTGATTCTAGCACCTCCTCATTTCTCGAGCCAATTCCTCCTCTGTCACCACCAAAATGATCTAATCCAGTCCTAATTACCCGTCATTCCTTTTGATAACCCTTCTTCCTCGGTACCTCCTACTCCGATAAGTGTTGAAGCCCGGGTCCGAAATGCCTATCACTCCTAAGAGGAGTTTTCTCATCTCCACACCCCCTCGACCATCACACCCTCTCAAATCTCCCACATCCAAGCCCTTTTTAAAATCCCCAAAGAATACCGGCTTCGGGTGCCCCAACCCGACGAGAAAATGTTCTGGAGGTCCGAGGGCGAGTGTGGGGTTCAGTTCCCTCTTCACGAATTCATCTCCTCCTTCCTCTGCTTTACTAGAATCGGGGTCGGACAACTTGTGCTGAACTCCTTCATTCACTTAATCTCCTTTATCGCATTATGTCAAGAGATCGGGATCACTCCTGCTCTCGACTTCTTTTTTGCATTATTCACAGTCACCGAGTCGAAAGAACCCGGACTCCGCCAACTAAACAAACGAGCCAACCGACCCGTCCTCATCAAAACCCCCTCGAGTAACAAGGGGTGGCATGACAAGTGGTTATTTATCAAGGGAACCGATCTTCGACTTTTTCCACATTGGGCCCATCCTGCTGACCCCGTCGCCAAAGTGTCGAAGTTTCTGAAGGATCGGGCAGATGCCTTCAAGGCATTTTACAAGAAGTGGAGCAAAACGGAGTGGAGCCTGGCAGTCTTGTCCAGCGAATCTTGGTTATACAAACATGGATGTAAATCTCTCACTTCTGATTGATCCCCCGCTCCCTTCATTTCTACCATCCTCGATACGATAGCTTCTGTCTTAACATATTTTCCTTTGTGTAGTGACGATCTTCAAGCCCGAAGGTGTCGATGACTCCCTAGCACCTCTTCCCACTGTCACCGGACCGATCAGACCTCCGGTGACCGACGATGCTCCTGATGAGGACACCATCCCTATCACTGAGCTCTCTTTGGATTCCACTTCGGGTCCCGACCCCCCCCCCCCAACACCACCAAAAATGCTTTGAAGATGAGTCGGGCCAAGAAAGTGGCTCAATTGAAGAAGGCTAAAAAATCCTCCAGGCCCTTGGTGAAGGCCTCTACCAAGGCTACTTCAGCAGTGCCGCCAAAACCGACCCCTCCACCACCTGCCTAGGTTGCTGTGATTGAGGATTCGGAGGAAACCAAGGAGGCTTCCCTCGAACCCCAATCCAAAAAGTCGTGACTCGTCGAAGCCCCTGAGCCGCCTCTTTCCGAACAAGTGGTCGAAGCCGATCTCGTCCCCGCATCCACGCCCTCCTCCAAGCTGAGCTCATCGAGCGGATCGCCAACCACTTGTTGGCCGAAGAGTCCCTCGAAAGTGTTCCCTTTCCATCTGTTCGATCATTTCAACCTTCTTGGTGATGACGACCGCTTCAAAGGGTTCACCTCCGAAAACTATCTGTAGCCTACATTCGGGCTCAATGTCAGGTAATTCTTAAGATTATTTGGTAGCCTACATCCGCTTCCCTCTTTGTCTTTTGCAAAGTGACCCATTTCTTCTTATTATAGCCAATGTCATTCTTTCTCGAGCCATCCCGCCTTTAGCTCGAACAACCAAAAGGAAATTCAATTTGAAGTCGGATGTCTTTCTTTGCCGAGGTCGATATTCGAGGGTTTGAACAGCCGATTGAAGAAAGAAAGGGATCTCAGATGTCGACACCAGTGTCAGGCGACCAAGGCCGAGTGGCAGGTCGATGAACTCAAGTCTCAATATTCCCTCCTGCAAGAAGAGTTCGTCGGCTTGGACGGTCACACTAAGAAACTCCTCGGGGAAAAGGAGTATCTGGCCGGCGAGGTCAAGGATCGGGAGAAGGCCATCGACGCCCTGCAGGAGAAGTTTTTCGATATAATGGCCAAGATGATGCACGTGATGCGGGAAAACAACACTTTGACGACTGAAGTCACCGCCCTGCAGGGATAACTCGTCGAGGCCAAGTAGAGTCTGATGCCTTGAACGAGAAAGTCATGGCCCAATTTGGTGAAGGGTACGAGACTTATCGGGAAAAGGCTAAGGCGAAGCTGATAGTTGCTGGGCTCGATGCCTCCCTCCTCGACTCGTCGGACGAAGAATCCGAGGTCGAGGATGATCCTCCTTCCGAATAACTTTTTAGACTTGTAAATTTTTTGTGCTTCTTCTATTTTCCTTTTTATTTGTACTTCACCCGAATCGTAAGCGATCGGGTTTTGTAAAAATTTCAAAGTAAGAATGAAATAGAATATTTTTGTTTATAAATTTTTATAATCAGTTATACTTGTGACTTATCTCGATCAGTGGTATCTTTCCGAACCTCTTGATCGGATAGTGCCCGAAGCTTGTCTGGATAAAAAATTTATTCGATCAAAATTTATAATTTTCTCGATCAGTTATACTCGTGACTTATCTCGATTAGTGGTGTCTTTCCGAACCTTCTGATCAGATTGTGTCCGAAGTTTGTCCGTTCGAGTATTAAGAATCATATGAATATAGATGAAGTTAAGCATCTCCAAAGAAAACTTTCATTTATTTCATCTAAGATTGAAAGGTTACATGGGTAAAGAAAAGAATGACATAACTATTACTGGTAAAATTTTCTAAGTCTTCCAGCATGCCATGTATTCTTTACTTCCGAACCATCCATTGCTTGAAACCAATATGTACTTGTCTTCGGCACCTCTACCACCTCATAAGGTCCCTCCTAGTTAGGCATCAGCTTGCCAGTGTTCTGGGGGGTTGATGCCTCCGACTCCCGGAGGACCAAATCGCCTACTACGAACCTCCTCAGCTTCACCTTTTGGTTGTAATGTCAAGCTGTTCTCAGCTGATAGACTGCCAACCTCAACATGGCAGAGTCCCGAAATTCTTCCAGCAGATCCAAATTTGTTTTCAGACCGTCATCATTGTATAGCTCTTTGTACTGATTGACTCGAAGAGTGGGGGATCCGATCTCAACTGGTATAAGTGCATCGGTCCCATATGCCAGTTTGAACGAAGATTCCCCGGTTGTTGTCCTCGGAGTAGTCCGATATGCCCATAAAACACTTAGTAGCTCTTCGGGCCATCGACACTTCAATTCATCCAACCTTCGTTTTATCCCGTTGAGCAGGGTTCGGTTTGTCACTTCCACTTGACCATTCGATTGAGGATGAGCAACCGAGGTCTTGCGATGCTGAATTCTCAACTCCTTCAGAAAGCCCTCGAACTTCGACCCCATAAACTGTCTACCGTTATCAGAGACCACTGCCATCGGAATACCGAAACGATAAACGATTCCTTCTTTGAAAAATTTCAGACATTCTTGTTCGATGATCTTCTACAGTGGTTTGGCTTCGACCCATTTTGTCATATAGTCGATAGCCACGATCACAAAGCTAACTTGTCCTTTGGCCTTCGGCAGAGGCCCTAGGATGTCGATTCCCCATACAGCAAAGGAAATCGGGGATAGGACCGAATACAACTCTTCGGGAGGTTGATGTGGGATTGTGTTGTTCAGCTGACACTTGGGACATCTTCGGACGAATTCCTTGGCCTCAGTGTAGATAGTCGCTCCGCCAAGAATACCCCGCGCTCAAAATCTTGTGCGCCATAGAATTTTGGCCCCATGTGATCCCCACAAATCCCTTCATGTACTTCCCTAAGTGTATAGTCTGCTTCCGAGGGAGTTAAGCATTTGAGTAGGGGAGAACTAAAAGCCCTTCGGTATAGATCCCTATCAATGAGGACGAAGTTTGAGCTTCGGTGTTTGACTTGTCTTGTTAGGATTCGGTTCGAAAGAAAAGTCCCATCTGCCAAGTAGGAGATATAAGGCGTCGGCCAAAGAATCAATCGGTCAGAGCTAATACATCATCTTGATACACTTTACTGTTTCTAAGATCTCCGTATATCTGAACCCGTTGAAGGAGCTTGCTTGGTGGTTGCTAATCTGGCGGGGCATCTCTTCTTCAGTATTATCGACCAGTCCACCCCTGAGCGATTTGTGATGTGAAATCGTCGACTTGTCTTTCACCTCGGCCAATTATTTTGTCATTCTTTCCCCCCGAGCCTCATAATCCCCCGATTGCTTGACCACCAGTTGCGAGTCACTGTAGATAACCAAATTCTACACTTCCAGACTGCGGGCCAACCATATTCCTGCTAGGATGGCCTCATACTCTGTTTCGTTGTTCGTGGCCTTAAACTGAAATCGGATCGCCTGCTAGACTTTGAACCCTTCGAGACTTGTCAGAATACCCCTGCTCCACTGATGTCCGAAGTCAATGATCCATCCACGTACAACGTCCACGAGGTCGGCCTTTGTTGAGTTTCAGCCACCGTGCTCACGTCTGACTCTGTAAAGGAACATTTTACCACGAAATCTGCTAAGGCCTATCCTTTGATTGTCGTCCGGAGATGGTATTCTATTGCAAACTGTGTTAATTCTATCGCCCATGCGGCCAACCGACCTGATACTTCTGGCTTATGCAAAATCTTTTTTAACGGCTGATCCGTGTACACCACTATTAGCCGACCCTGGAAATAGTGCCTGAGCTTCCTGCTGGCAATTATTAAGGCATAGGCGAACTTTTCCAGGTTCGGGTATTTTATCTCTGCGTTCCGAAGAACATGGCTGACATAATATACTGGGAACTCCTTTCCCACCTTGTCACGCACCAGTGCCGCCCCTACTGCCATTAGACTTGCAGCCAAATATAAATATAAGGGTTCCGAAGGGATTGACTTCATCAGCAATGGTGCTGAAGACAGATATTTTTTGATCCCTTGGAATGCGTCTTCGCATTTCGACGTCCACTGAAAACTTTTCTCATTCTTTGGCCCCTTGAGAGTGTCAAAAAAGGGTAAACATCTTTTGGCTGACCTTGACATTTAATCTCCGGGCAATTGTATCCTACCGTCAACCTCTGCACATCTTTGAATGTCTTTGGAGATTTCATGTCTAAGATCGCCGAAATCTTTTCTAGGTTGGCTTCGATTCCCCTTTTGCTGACTAAGTATCCCAAAAATTTTCCTGAACCCAAATTGAAGGTAAATTTGGTCGGGTTCAGTCTCAGATTGTGTTTCCTTACTGTTTCGAAGCAGTCTTCTAGGTCTTCCAAATGATCCCGGGCTGACATGCTTTTTATGATCATGTCGTCCACGTACACTTCCATACTTCGGCCTAGCTGCTTTCTGAATACAAAGTTCATCATCCGTTGATAAGTTGCCCGTGCGTTCAGCAACTCAAATGTCATTTTTCGATACGCATATATAGACCAATGAGTGATGAAGCTTGTCTTTGGGATGTCATCCTTGCACATCGAAATTTGGTGGTATCCCGAGAAAGCGTCAATGAAACTTAACATTCCATACCCCGAAATGGCATCAATCAGCTGGTCTATGTTGGGTAGAGGATAGAAATCTTTTGGGCATTCTTTATTCAGATCCGTGTAGTTGATGCACAACCTCCGCTTCCCATTTTGCTTCTGAACCAATACCACATTCGCCAGCCATTCGGGATAGTCGATCTAGAAGATGAATCCCGCCTCCAACAGTTTCCTAATCTCTTCATCTATGATCTTCTGCCTTTCCGGTGCGAAGATCCTTTTTCTATATCATCGATTTCTCTTCTGTGCAGATGCGACTGTATGCGGCCTTCTGGACCGATTCGCTTACCCCTGGCATATCGCTAGGTTCCCAAGCGAAGATATCGGCATACACCCGAAGCAAATCTACCAGACTTGTTCGTAGCAGTTCTATTAATCTTGCCCCAATTTTGATCAATTTTTTCGGATTTTCAAGTATAAACTCCACATCCTCTGTCTCTTCTGTCGGCAGTGCCATGGGTTCAGTATTGCTCTCAGTGAATGGCTCTATCTCGATGGCCATTATTCATTTCGCATTTCTTGACCCCGACCCACGAGAAATCAAAGTATTCCAATAACACCTTCGGGCAATGTCAAGATCCCCTTTTACCTCCCCTATCCCGTTCGGTGTTGGAAACTTAATTTTGAAGTGAGGTATAGACGTCACTGCTTGCAATGCTGTTAATGTTGGTCTCCCCAGGATGGCTTTGTATGCCGAATCTACCTGTACCACGAAGAATCTGACTAAGACTTCTGACTATTGAGGGGTTGTACCGAACCTAACTGGTAGCTCTATCGTTCCTGACACATGCACCGGGTCGCCACTGAAACCGTATAACGGACCCTCTCCTCCCAATTCCATGTTTTTTCCTTCCAGATCCATCCTCTGATAGGCATGCGTGTAGAGTATATCGACCGAGGACCCGTTATCGATCATCATCCTTTTCATGTCTACTGGCCCGACCTATGCAGTTATTACCAGCGCCCCATCATATGGTTCAATATGGTCGGTAGGATAGTCTTCATCCGAGAAAGAGATGGATATTCCTGAATATGTCATATCCTTTTTGGGCGATGAACTAGCTACCGACAACACGGCTTCAAGATGCCCGCTCCTCTTCCTGCCGGTTACACGCCCTACCGACCCGCCCGATATCACATCAATAACCCCTCGGGCTTGTGGGTGCGGTTGTGATTGTGCTTCCCGAGTCGGTTCCCTGTTGTTCTCCCGGGGGGCTTCTGAACCTTCTCGACCGACCACATACTGCACCAATTGCCCATTCTGGACGTTCCTCTCTATCAGATCTTTCAGGTTGTTTCATTCCTCCGTCGTATGCCCCCAACACTGATGATATGCACAATACTTGTCCCGACCCCTCTTCCCAGGCTTCGGGATCGCTTGGCATGGTTCGAAAAAGGGCTTGTTCCGCATCTCCTCCAGTATTTTAGCCCGGTCCGTGTTGAGGGCGGTGTAGACTTTGTTGACGGTCTTGTTCAGAAAAGGTGGTCGTCCGCTGCCCGAACCTCCCCCATTGTAGTCTTTTTTACCGTAATTATCTGACCTCCCCTGATTATCTGACTTCTGATAACTCTGTTTATCCCGATCTCTAGACTTCTCATAAGATTGGGAGTGCGGTTTGAAGTTTCTCATCGCCTCCTCTATTCATGCATGTGACCCTCAAATTTCGGTGGAAGGCTTCACGAGTCACCCAGGAGGGTTGATCACCAAATCCTTCATCAACTTCTTCGACTTCCCGATGTCCAGACTAGTAGTGAAAAATCCCAGGGCTTGCGGGGAGTTCAACTTTGCTACCGACCCCACAGCCTCTCGGAACCTTTTGACGTACTGTCCTAAGCTTTCATCCGATTTCTGTCTGACCTGCATGAGGAACGTTGTGATCTTCCCTCGCCTCTTGTTACTCCCGAACCGAGCATGGAATTTCTCCCGAAGATCATTCCATGAATTAATTGACCCTACCGCCAAGGTCCCCATCCATTCTCGGGCGCTCTTCTTCAGAGTGGTTGCGAACATGTGACACTTGGCTGCATCAGAATGGCCGTAATATGTCATCAGCCTGTCATACCCGTCTGAGTGGTCATACGGATCCCACAACCCATCATAAGTCTCCATCGGGGGCATCTTCTTTTTGGGGTCGGCTGTCACATTGTTGATTTCGGGCGAGAAGGGCGACCCTATGCAAGCCGTAGGCACCCCCATCGAGTTCTTTGCCAACAACAATTTTTCCAATTCTACCACCCTTCGAGCGAGGGGGTCGGATTCTTCCTTATGGGGGGACGATCGGGGTCTGTCCCGCCCATATCCAGGAGTCTCGTCCTTCCTCCTCGATCCCCGACCGCTGGATGTTCGATGATCGCTTTCTCTGCTAAATGGCTCCTCCTCCTCGGCCGGCCCATCCCTCGAGCGGCTTCGATGCCTACTCCTTTCCTTATATGCTTCTCCCCATCGGGGTGACCGGGATCGGCTCCGATGCCTATGCCTTTTTGAGGATGCCTCTTGTTCTCCAGCCATATTAGCCATCTACCGCTCGAGTTCGTCTTGCTGAAGATGCAGGGCCATCATGGCATCTTTGTTTTGCTGCATCTTCTTCTGCAGGATAAACTCTCTCTGATCCTGACTGCCCTCGCCTCGGCCTTTTCCATGCACCTCCAGTGCCCGTGAGTAATTCTCGCCTGCCCGACTAGCCTGGTTAGGGGTACGCTGGCCGTCATGGAAGAGTCTTCGCCGAGGGGAGGCAGGTGGTTCCACCCGATCTCCCTGGATTCTGGAACCCAGTCTGTCTTTCACCGACCCTCTCACCTGGGTGGTCTGGTGTGTTTTGGCCTTTTCGTGGTCAGAAACAGCATACCTCATGCTCGCCATAGCCTCTTACCGGAAAAGTCTGGCTGTGATTGATTAAGCACTAAAGCCCTCCTTCTAGTGCCAATGTTAACGCTTGAGTTTCAGAAAGCGCCCCAATCACAGAATCCACGCTAGCTTAACACCAAGACATAACAGATCACACGGAAGCTTGACGACTTGTGCCGCCAGGGATAGCTCGGTGTAAGAATGAAAGACAGCCGCTTCACAAGGTTTAACAATGGAGGCTAAGTGTTTAGTGCTCAAAAGTAGGTATTACCTGTTAATTGTAACCTTGGCCTTGTATTTATAGTACTCACCACCCTAAAATCCTTCTCCGAGTCGGATTAGGACTCCTAGCCATGGTAATTACCATAACTTGGGTCCAACACAATCTCCTTAAAAGGTGCAAGTGGAATCCAATCCAACCACTACCTTAGGAGTTACCTTATTAGATTATGATTAGGATTCTGAACTCTGCACGTAGGAGAGCCCACTGTGCAGGCCCAAACAATCCCACCATCAGTCCAGGCTTCTACCAAAGGACTCGAAGACCAATTCCGAACTCCACACGACAGGGTAATGTATCCGGCCCAAAGGACTCGGACACCAAACCCGAAGAATATCCACTAAGGTGAGACTCCGACCCAAAAAGACTCTCCAACCTCTCCACGGGCTTCAGCCCAGCAATCTCCTAAAGCCCTTCTAATGTCAAGCCTTCGGCCCACATGAAGGTCGGTGAAATACTCCCGAACAACCATCATAACCGTACATTACATATATTAAGGGACATATGGATGAAAAATGGTCAAATACCATCATAACCGTACATTACATATATTAAGGGCTGAGATTTAAAAGGAAAATACGCCATCCGCTAGTTCAACTAGTGGACGCATTAAAAAAAAATTTGGTCCAAATTGCCCTCAAGTCTCATTAATCTTCGTTCGATAGTTCAACTAGCGTACGAGCAAAACCCTCTGCTACCCTCCTACTGCGATTTTTTCAAACCATTCTCTGCTGCAACATGATATCCGATAGTTCAACTAGCGTCATTTAACAAAACCCTCGATTCAAACCTCCTCACTTGCGCGAATTCAGACCCCTCCTCATGATTTCGAGGATTCTCAAACCATTCTCTGCGTGCGGTCTCCGATAGTTCAACTAGCGTTAAAGCAAAACCCTCGATTCAAACCCCAATATATGTAATATACATTTATGATGTTATAGCAAATACATGCTATGGAATATATATATATATATATATATATATATATATATATATATATATATATATATATATATATATATATATATAGGTTGACTCTCTCCGATTAAAAATAAACCGGTTATAACAACGATTTTATATAATAAATCTGTGTTCCGCTTTAATTAATTATTATTCACCGAGAGACTAACCATATATATATAAAAGGCCCTTAATTTGCAATGTTTAAGAGTTTATAGATGTAAACTATTGACGGTCTAACTTCAAGCTTTGGAGAAGCTTCATCTTATATATTTTTTAATATTTATTTTTAATTACATTAAAAAAAAATAGTATTTATTTTAATAGAAGGAACCTTTATCTTGGATGTACCATCCCTAGTATTACAAGTAACAACTTCACCTAGATTATCACCTTATACACTTGGGATAAAAGCTTTTTCATAATGGAGCATCTCAATCGTTCTGTACAAAACCAGCAACATTAGCTAAATATGCTCTTTATATAGCTTTACCAAATATCCGACTTATTCCAGTCTCCTAATAAATGAAATGATCTACTTCAGCTAAATTAAAGCACAATGTAAATCTACAACACAGTTTATTAGGACTGGTATGATGCACCATGTTCTTTCAGCTAAGAAAGACATCTGATTTATGAAGGTAAGTCCTAAACCTAATAGGCTATGCTTTACTTCCCTAAAATGGGGAAGGCTATATTACACGGGAAATCAAAGAGCTACTCAAGCTCTAGGATAGCGTGAACGCCCTTTCTTCCTCAGGAATTCAGGGATCTCTGCTAAACCACCTTGACTGAAGGTTGAAGGTCGCCGGTTGATTCCAAGGGTGACATCTCCCTGTGCTAGTTGACCTGCCTACATTCCCAGAAGAAGCAGTCAGCTTAAGAAGAGGTTGTGATTTTTGTGTGTGTGTTCTTGCATGTAGTGTCTGTACAAATGTGTTCGCTCGGGCACATGTACGATGAGTGAGAAAACAAGAGGGGAAACTAATACCTGAAGTGACCTTCCATCTCTTTCTTCTTGGCGTTTGAACCCAGTGGCAATTAGGGTTATACTTACCTGAATGAAAGACCAGTGCAACTTCAATTAAATCTAAAAGTGCAATTCAATAAAGGAGATATGGCAGCCTAAGAATTGAAACAGTTTAGAAGCTAAAGTTGGCAAATTTTAAGAGAAAAAAGAAACAGAAAAGAAAGGACTGCAAATAAGTTATCAATTTTAAAAATTGTGCTCAAGGTGTCATTAATATCCACTTTTGGTAAAATCGTTATTAAGCAAAAGTAGGCCAACATCTGGGAGGAAGAACCAGTATAATATGAAAAAGATTACAGAATGTAATATACAATTTTTTTCCTCTCTTTTTTTTTTCCCCTTTTATGAACCTTCGTGTTCAAATCTTAAGGTTATTTAGAAATGGCTGCAGTGGAGAAAAATTGAATATATTAATCTTGCCACACATCAAAAGATTTGAAAACTAAAGAGGGAAAATAATAAGACAAAGAATGGATGGTTGTAAGTTGCAACCAGCCAATCTTATAAATTTATTGAAGAGCACCACTTCTTTCAACATTCTAATAATTAGGAACCTCACAATCACAAACTTATGAATTTTATCTCTAGCAGTAACCAGAGTAATCAATGGGTTAATTGCATGCATCAGCATAGAAGTTGTTGTATGCATGATTAAAGATTATTTTTCTCATGCTTGAGAAAATGGTAACTTACTTGACCACTTAGCGCTGGGTCTATAACCGCTCCAAATATTAAGTTGGCACCTGGATCCACAAGATCATATATAACTTCTGCTGCAGCATTTACCTACCAGCAAATAAGACGATATAAGATTATGAGAAGGAATAGTTAACCATTATTGGAAGAAAAAACAAAAAAACTTGTAAGAAGAAACATTTAGAATCAAATAAACACACTATGTAACCTCACCAAATAATCTCAATAATTCAGAAACTCCAACTTATTACTTGTCTAGCGCACAATACTAAACTATCACTCTTGTAACCACAACGAAATGTTTTACAAGCTTCACAATCTATTGTAAATGTCCTCAATGACGAATGATGCACCAAAACTGAATTCAGTATGAAGATAGTGAGAATGTGCATGTGAGTACAAAACTAATATTAGTATCGTTGCCATTAATAAGTAGATGCATGACAGGGTAAAGCATAAGGATTCATCATTTTCTTGTTCTTCAAGTGAAACAACTCAACAAGACCATGTAAAGGGTAAATTAGCGGCACAGGCATGTTGAGGGTTTCAGTCATAAATTATTTTCTCTCAAAAGGGTCATCATCTGAAAATTGTTGAAAAGCAGGATTAGGGTGCAGCGTCTTTCCCCACATGATGGAGACTTAGCCATGAGCCATCAATATTCTTGATTTTAAGGTACATGTAAATATTTTCAGAAAAGTTAATGATGTAAATACTAAATAGAATTATAAATAAATCAAACCATGAATATGACTAAACTAAAAAGAAGTTTGAGAGAGAAAAAGAGTGGTACCTCAAACAATGTTAAATCATTACCACCAGTTATGTTCCAAACTATTCCAGTAGCCCTCTCTATACCAATATCTAATAGAGGTGACTGAATGGCATTTAACGCAGCATCTCTTGCCCTTGATTTCCCTGTGCAAGACCAAGACCAGATACAAATTATAAAAGAATATAAATGGCCTTTGTGTAAATCATGAGTTTTGTGTTAGTACAACACTGGCTCTATGGAAGATTTCAAAAACTAGATATGTTACCATTATTAGGAGTCCTGCTATATACATGACGGTTTCAGCTTAGTAGACACAATTGTATGCCTCGCAGATAATTGCAACTTCAAAGGAAATGGCATGCCCCTTAAATAATTGCAACTTCCAAGGCATTGATCAACTGGGCTTAGTTGGCAGTAAAAAGTTGGAGGATATATCGTTTTCCTATTATTAGTTAATCTCCGAAAATGCAAGTGGGAAGTAACACACAGGGAGGAGAGTTAACGTATGATGTAGATTGATAGACCTATATCCTAATAGCTTTAGCTGACATACAAATAGGGTATCGCCATATCAGCATATGGACTTGGCTGCAAAAAATATTTTTAAATCCATCTGTACTCGGGCTAAATTAACTTGTCTAGCAAGTTGTAAATTTCAATTGAACAAAAACAAAAAATTAAATCTTTAATGTGCAAGGGGAATTTATTTTGGAAAAGAATCCCCCAAAAGCATGAGTTAAAATTTTAACAATGATACCACATATCTAAATATCAAGAACTAAGTATTAGCTTCCAAAAGTTACCGGTTGCAGTTCCTATCCCCATTAATGAAGAACCAGCACTTGCCATAATAGCTCACACATCAGCAAAATCCACATTAACCAGGCCTGGAACCTGAAATTCAAAGTTACTCATTACAAACTAAATACGAAAATAACATCAAAAGTTATATAACTTGTATAATAGGAAACTCATGCACTATGTATCCATATACCGAAAGAAATGGCTGACAAATTTTACACCGGCATACTTGAATAAAGTGATACACACTTGCATGAATGTCCACACTCCCTCCAACCCCCTTTTCTGCGGTTAATCCCATGAAACTTCTTAAAGAAGCTAGTACTTATTTAATTTTTTATGACGGTGGAACCCGTCTTTACTTGTAAAAAAAACGATGGTGGAAACAGCAGCCACTACCCTCCAGGTTTGCACTGGATAAATCACTGGGTGCAAGCAAGCAATACCTCAGAGTCTTAGACAACCAATGTTCTAAAAGGCGCTAGGCGGGAGGCGGGCGGCCGAGGGGGGCTAGGCGGGGCCTGGGCGAGATTTTTTATTTTAAGTCAATTTTAATATTTTATCTTACATTTATCCAAACAAAATAATAATATAAAGCAAAACAATCTATAATAAAGATAATAAAGGCCTTTTCTTAAAGTTCAAACACATCCATATTGCTAATGTCAAAGTTCAAACACAAACATGCAATTGTTCAAAGTTTAAACATATTTTTAACGTATTAGTTTTATTTATAAACATGATTGCTATTAAATAATAAAATTTTAAATTTTAAGAATTTAATTTAATATTAAAACTTAAGAAACTAAACATAAATTTAAGAATTATAAAATTGAATTTAACTAAATATTACAAATGTATCATCATTTATATAATTTAAAGTTGGTACAAGTTTAAAAATTACAACTATAATAAAATTATCCATTTTGACTTGATATTGTTCACTTCTTATTGTGATTTGATATGCTACAACCTGTATTATGAATATGATAAATCATTAGAAAAATAAATATATCGAGATTTGGTTTGGGTAGTTATTAAAATAAAAAAAAATCTCTCCGTCTAGAACCCGCCTAATTTCCTGGAGGAATTTTTTCACCGCCTTGGGCCTAGGTGAGGCGCTGAGAGGCGGGGCTAGCACCTAGGCGGACCTAGGCGGGGATTTTTAGAACAGTGTAGACAACACATTCATCCCACAGTAAAACTACTAGAAAGGCACTTATAACTACGATCACTAGCACTTGAGCTAACCCATTCAGGTTTAAAGGGGGATATTACTTGGAGTATGTGAACGTATTTAAATATCAAAAAGTTAGGTCTCTATCTAGACTGACTTCAAACTCTAGAAGTATGGATGTCTTGATCACCTTAGATGTTAAATGCGTTACTACAATTACTTTAGCAACCCTTCTTACAGAATTCTACATATTATTGTTATCAATGATGGAAGAACTAAAGAGGAGTAGAGTAGTCATCACCAACATCACGTAACTAGAAGTGGACACGGAAACATTGAAACAAATTACAACTTAATACTTACACACCCAAACCTATCCAGGAAAAAGAAAAGTAACACCCAGAATGCCATAACTTCTTCCCTATTTTAAAGTTTGTTTTCTATTTATTTTTGCTTGGCATAATCAAATCATCAGAGATAGAAGTCAAATTTGTTTCAACAAGTTATTGATGTGTCCATACCGTAATTATGTCAGAGATACCACGAACACCTTGTGTAAGTATATCATCAGCAAGGTTGAATGCTTCTGTTACTGGGGTAGATGGTGACACTGCAGTCAATAACTTGTCATTTGGAATGACAATTAGCGTGTCAACATTTTCTCTTAAAGCTGCAATGCCTTCTTGGGCTTGAACTGCTCTTCTTCGCCCCTCAAAAGAGAAAGGGGTTGTGACAATACCAACAGTCAATACACCCATCGACTTTGCAACCCCTGCAATCACAGGGGCCCCACCAGTGCCTGTTCCTCCACCCATTCCAGCCTGCACATAATAATTTAAATTCCCAGATAAGAAAGCATTTCACTATTCCAGCAGATAGTCACATGAAATTCTGCAACATCAGGTCAAAACAGACCAATTACTACAGGATCTCTATTCCACCTTATAATTCATGGCATGCTTGTAGATCATTTCACTACTATGAATCACATCCACTGATTATCATAATTTAATTTTGATGAAAGATAAAGAAATGTTGTTTAACAACAGCAGAAATGTCTCCCTACAAGAATTGAAGTTTTGGAATATTTTAAAACTACCTAATATTTTTCTGTTCAAAGATAAAGAAAATTTTGGCAACTCTTCCATCACTTCAACATCAGCATCGATATATCATGTGCATGCAGAGCCTTGGTAATTAGAATGTAATTGAATATTTAACCTTTATATCAATGACTCAACCTACTGTATGTTCACTACCAAGGTTTTACAATTGAACAAGTGTCCATTATTTGCAAAACATGAAGCACTAATTATTTGAAGTGATGAATCAGATGGCTTGCTGCCACTAGGATTGCAGACGGGCTACACTGCAATGCAGAATTGCTTAACCAAAGTTATGTTGTTATATTGTGGAAATACAACCGACAAGAATATTCAAGATCCAACTGACAGGGAAAAAAAACTTCAAGACCAGCAAAGCCAATTGTAGTGATTGCATAAAAAAAAACTTGGAATTGTCAATTCAGCAAGAGATCTTAGTTACTCTGCCCAGTGCCCACTAAGAAAGAAGAAGAATATGGATTGAAGAACCAATCATCCAGTATGGACTAAATAAAAAAGGACTAGACACATATTTGGAACCAACAATGCTTGTAAAGTGAAAATTTAAAATAAAAAATACATAATCTATATAGCTGAACGAATGCAACGGTCATAGGTCTTCTAATTCCAAAATGAAAATCTGGATAACAAAAAAGACTTTTCACTTGATTGCTAGCTTCATGGTAACAAATGTATCTCACTCATGGCATAACAAATTCTTTTGCTGCTATTTTGGCATAAAGCCATTGATGTTCTGTAGTGGTATTGATTCTCTCCTCATTGACAAAGTAACCAGAAAAACAAGAAATATGCCACAGTAAGAAAAATAAGAAGTCTTTTAAGAACACATATGTAAAGGGTGAAAAAAGAGCCTTCCAGAAGGCCTGGCTAAAGCAAAAGTAGATATCCCTGAGCTTCACTCTTAATAAAACACAGAAAGTTACAAAATCCTACTATATCTTTTGGGGTTCATCATAAAATCCTATTATGGAAATACAGAACAGTTTATGTTGGGCAATTTAAGCTGGCTACACAAGTGCCTAACTTACAGTCACAAAGACCATGTCTGCACCGTAAACTGCATCTTCTATGGCTTCTCTGCTTTCTTTGGCAGCATTCATGCCAATATCTGGGTTCCCACCAGCACCAAGTCCTCTGGTGAGCTCTTGTCCAATTTGCAATCGCTGCTCAGGAAATACGGGCGACATCCTCATTGCCTGAATATCTGTATTAACTATCCAGAACTCCACACCTTTCATTGAGCTCTGTATCATACGATTAACTGCATTTGACCCACCACCTCCAACACCAATAACTTTTATCTTAGCCTCATTGTAATTACTTGAGCTCGATGAATATCTTAAGCTCTCAGTGACACTTCCACTTGAACAATCCTGTTTAGGATTAGTCACGGTGTTGTTCCCCTCACCTATAAGCATTGAAATTTCCGGGTGTAGATATAGAAATGGGTCTTTACTTTGATATTGATTGACACCCTGAGAGTTTGCTGAACATTTAACCAGAGACCAATGTAGACCAGCCTTTTGAACAGTACCCCACGCCCCAATTTTTTCATCACACATTTTCACAGAGCCAACCCTGCACAGGTGATTATCCACTGAAACTCTCCCTCCAAGAACAGTTAAGAAGACCCCCATTGGGTTTCGAGTATCTGAAGGTGTAATATAGGGCAATATACACATTGCCATTATGGAATACCCAAATCTCAAGTTTAGCTACTGCCAAAAGAGAAAGAAAACCAATTTCCTTTATGTCAAAATGCAGAGAAATTAGTCTTCCAATGCCTATAAATCAGAAACCAGGCCAACACATCACGGAAGATAATTAGCACAAACCCATTAAAAAAGAGAGAGAGTTACAAATACAGTCACATTGACCTATAAGATAACACATAAGCAATAGGAAGTTAGCTCAACTATATAATATAACAAAGCATAAGTCATAGGAAGTTAGCGACAACACATTCACATCTTCTTGAATCACAACAGGGTAAGAGAAGAAACCCCAATACTAACCAACAAAATAATGCTGCCAGAAGATAGTTAACTAATCAAATCCACTAGAATGAGTAACAGTTCATAGAAATATTTCAGAACAATATAACCCAAAACATCAAGAAATGCTGGAAAGAGTACAAGAAAGATGAAATGCCATCCGGGTGTGAGAAATAACTTACCTGGGCGGTCGCAGAATACTGCTAGAATTGAACAAAACAGAATTGCTAAATTGGGGGTTTACGTTTCTTTGGACTCTTTTGGTTATGGAGCTAAAACTTTACTCTCCTAAGTAGCAGTGTTAATGTTAATCTGTTGGTTAGACAGTCTTGATTTGTTGTATGTTGACCATAAAATTGATAGAACAGTCAGTCTCTCACTCTCAAATTTTGTTCAACGGGATTGATATAATTAATATATTTAGATATTTTAAAATTTAAAAAATATATATCAATTTTTTTAATGATTTATTTTACAATATCAAAATAAATGTACTACTAGGTATGTCTATTCTACAAAAGAGAACATTTTTGACCTTTTAAATTAATTTGTAAAAAAAATTAAATTTAAAACTAATGTGATTCATATAATCTTTTAAAACATCAAAGTATGCAATTAAACATTATGTAATTTATGTTTTACATAATTTACATTGCCTTGATTAAAATTAAATAAATTAGTATTTTGAAATTTAAATTTTATAATTTGACTTTAAAATATCAAAATTAAATAAAATACCTTGTATAAATGTTAAATTTATTTATAAAAAATATTTTCTTGGATGTGTTTGAATTTTAAAAAAAAGATAAAATAAATATAAACATGAAAAATTATCCTAATTATTAATTCAAAATTAATATTAATAAGAATACTAAAACATTTATAAAAAAATAATTTAAGTATATTAAAAAAATTATTCTTCTTTTTAAGAATTTCCAAAATTCAAAAAAGAAATTTGTGACACCATTATATTCGTCTTTTTCAAGAAAAGACGTGTGGGCTTAAAGTAGCTCTCTTATTGTCCTCTTGGGCTTTGGCTTTGCTTTTAATTTCGGCCAATGGACAATGTTTTGTCGAATTTTACAAACACGAGGGCTCCGTATAGATTCATTAACTTGTTGATTTCCCTTTTTATATATATTTTTTATTTTTTTCTTGTGAGATAATTTCCCAAAAAAGTTACATTAAAATCGAAGGGTTTACTTCATTCAATATAAGATCATCGTTGACTATTTAATAATTAATTTATAATACTTTCAAACTCAAAATTAATATAAATTTATTTATTCTTAGTCAAATTTAAAAATGTTTCAAATTATTTATTAAAAATTTAATTATAATCTAATAGTATATAAGAATAGATAAATTACTTTTTAAAAAGCATACAAAATTATTATAATTGCTATACCATCTTAGTTTCTTCTTCTTCTTCTTATTATTATTATTCTTATTACCCTAAAAGAAGAATGAAGAAACCTTCTTTATCTATTTATTTATATTTGGTGGAAAATAGAAACAATATTAGTTAGGTATTTTAACAAAAGTTTTAAAGAGCGTACAAAGTTATTATAAGTGCTACACTATCTTAATTTTTTTTTCTTTATCACTAAAAAAAGAATAAACCTTCTTTATCTATTTATTTATAGAGTAATGATACATACACAAACTATTTTACAAACTGTTGAAATGACATACGCCTCAACATATTATGTGGGACCGAAGACTACATTAAAATAATTTGTTAATCAATATGCTAAGATGGGGTATGACATATCAGCCGTTCATAAAATATTTAAAATAATTTGTGTCTCTATCATTATTTTTATTTATACTTGATGGAAAACAAAAACAATATTAGTTAAGTATTTTAACAAGAGTTTTTTGGAAGCCAAAAATAAAACTTATGAGGTTGCATAATTGCTAGTCAAACTCCAATATTACAATATGATTTTGAATTTTAAAATAAATATAAAATAAGTAAAAAATGTATAAGAAAACTAAATCATTTATCCAACCAAAGTTTTGTGTCCAAAATTAAAATATATAATTAGATGGGATAAAATTAATTTAAGTAAATTTTAATAAAGCTCTCTTTCTCTCTATTAGAGAAGTGACAAACTAAATTTTCCTTTATTTTTGTATACAAATTCTTTCATTCCTCTAATATAAGATTTTTGTTGCTTCTTTTTTTTTTCATCTACGGACAAAATATTTAATGACAGAATTACCCTTAAGTATGAGTCTTTTAAACATCCAAGTATTTGACGATCAAAAAACTTAAAATTGGAAAATTGATTGCGTTATTTCATTCATCTTCAAGCGATCTCATACTCTAATGGCGTCTTCAATTGTGGCCAAGGCGGCAGAGAAGATCGGTCCGGCCCTCCGCCGCCAAGCCCTAACAATAACGGACGCCGCCGCCGCTAGGATAAGCCAACTCCTGCAGCTTCGCCAGCGCCCCTTTCTCAAGCTTGGCGTTAAGGCTCGCGGCTGTAACGGCTTATCCTACACCCTTAATTACGCCGGTTTGCCACCAACCCTTTCGTCATTACATATTTCATGTTATTAATTATCTATAGTAATTTTTGATATAGTTGGTTGATTCTATTTTGCTGATTTCTTATTTTCTCTGTCTCTGATTTAAATAGATGAAAAAGGGAAATATGATGAGTTGGTCGAGGAAAAGGGTGTGAAGATAATTATTGATCCCAAAGCTCTCATGCATGTCATTGGAACAAAGATGGATTTTGTAGATGACACACTAAGGTACAAATGATTGTTTCTTAATTGCAGATTGATGCATCAGTTCTAAGGTGTTTATGGTAGAAAACAAGCAGAAGGCATGAAAGTGATCTGTTAATTCAATTTAATTTTCTTCTTTCAGCTAGAGTAATAATGGAAACAGGAATTTAAACATTTACACAATTACACTTTTCATCTGAAGCAACTAGAATATGAGTTTTATTGAGGAAGGTGCTGATATAAATTGTATAATCCCTCAATACTAGGGGTTACTGTTTGTACTTTGTGCTCGTTCACCCTACTTGCACAAATTTCTAACTTGTTAGTTGTGACTTGCACCAGTACAAACTATGGGTTCACTTCTGAGTACCCTTTCCTAAGGTTCTATCACAGCATTGATGAATTGATGCTTATTCATAGTAAAGCATGATTAGCTATGTAGTCATGATCAGTTGTACTCTTTTTGGTTTTATTAAGTAGAATGCTTAGTAAATTTAAGGGTCGGAAAAATTTGATTTAGGATAGAGCTTGATACACAAAGGTAATAAGAATCTCACTGTTTGCAAATTACGTAGGAATCATCTTGTAAGTAAAGGGTGCGTCACACTTATTAAGAAGTAGAGAAGGCTGCGTCATCATATTAAAAATAAGTTGGGTTTATGGATTTTTAGTGCACTTATAAAAAGTTAAATCACTGAATGATGAGAGACTATATAGCTTGGATCAGAGGATCTGGTAAGTAAACTGTGTCCAATTTAACCATATACGTAATAAAATGAGATCTAAATAAATCAACTTCATTCTCTATCTCTGCCTCTTTTTTCGTGCCCCGCTTTTGAGGTAAACTTGGCCAAATCTTACTTATTAAAAATAGAGAGTGGAAAACTTGACTATAAATTTTTGTTTGGATTTTGAAGTATCAAATCCAAACTTCATGCCAAGGATGAATATTGTACAATCCAATTTTGGCTCAATGCTTGCCTACAATCTCAGATTTTAAACTATGAAGTTAGATCTAAAGAGGTATTTGGAGGAATAATTGTTTTTGTCTCTCATCCTTTCCATAATATGGGTTCGGGAAAGGATAGAAGTTTCAACTTCAATTAAGCAAGTAAAATGGATGTTTTAAATTTTTTGCAAATGTTGGTTTAGGTTCTCGTGGGTTGTCCGGGAGGAGTATAGATGGAGGGGAGGATCAATTTTATCAGTGTAGAACTCTTAGTGTTGAAATGAGCATTAGAGAAGGTCAGTCTTGTTTGATGTATTGCAATTCAAAAGAAGAGATAAATAACAAAATTCTTTATGTTACACATTTTTTCCTCACACACGCAAGTGCAATGACTCTCCTTGTTCTGCTGTGTTTATCATGCAGTCATTATATGGTAAGTGCGTGCCTGTTCAGTTTGAGAGACACGCATGTTAGAGATTCTTTTCTAAATAAAGTCGCATCTTGATATTTATATATGTTGGATATGAACTTTAAGAAATCAAATGGAGTATATACATGGGATCCTACATACACCTAATTGCTGCTGTTTTACAGGCATACAACATGTTAAATAAAGAAGTAGCAGCCTTTTTTCTTGATACAACCTTTCGAAGTCTGTTGTTTTTCTTCTATATTTTCTGTCTAGGTTTTTATTGATAGCCTGTTCCTAGATCCAAGGCTATGAACCTGTTTTTTCTTTTTTGTTTTTTGTTCTTTTTTTCTTCCCAGAATTTGGAGATATGTCCTTGACTGTTTTTAATTTTTCGTAATATACGCTAGATGATCAACTAGAGTTTTGGGTAAACAACTGGGTCATCCTTGATCAGAAAACAGTTTTTATTTCAAATAACTTGGGGGTAAATCATAGACAACAAAAGGAATTTCTTGATGAGTAGCTTCAACAGCAAGCAGGTTGCACAAACTATCCAGACACTTGAAGTCATGAGGTCCCTCACAAACTTAGCTTTTCCCAACTTGGCAACTTATAATTGAAATAGATAAAAATGATGAAATGATATGTGAATTTCATCCAACTGGAGATACTAGTTTTGCTAGTCTTGCTTTTTGGTTCATTTACTTTCCCCTAATTTGCTAAGAATACTTTAATTCCAAGTATGGTGTTTGGCACACTCTTTAACTGAAAGCCTGTGTGTTTGTATCATATTTACTTATCACTTTGGATGGTCAGGTCTGAGTTCATATTTATCAACCCCAACTCCAAAGGGCAATGTGGTTGCGGTGAGTCTTTCATGACAACAGGCAGTAAAGGATCTGCTTAGCGAGGTGGTGATTCATAGACATTGGTCACCCCAATCTTTGATGACAACAAGTCCCAGCAAATAAAATCTTTTTTAGACTTTGGGATGGAGTTTTCAGAGCCATTGGTGGCTGCAAGGATATATTCTTTCTAAAGAACCATGCTGACCTAGTCTGCAATTATAGTATTTTAATGTTTGATTGCAATGTTATATACGTGGATGTAATTATTTTGGTTGTAGAAACCCCTTTGCAATCTGTAACATCATCTTAAAACTGGAAGCTATTTTTCACCAGAAAATTAGGAGCAAGTAGTATTGAATTATGAATTCTGATTGTTGAACCTTTTTATTTTAGAACTCCTATATATCGTCACTAATAATGTGGGACGGAAATAGAGTAGCAAAATCACCAGAAAACAAATAACATGCAAAATAATAAACTTAAATAACAAAATAATAATTCAAAAATAAATCTCAAATAACATACAAAGGAGTAATATAAACTTATATTGCCATAAAATTTAGTGATTCATGAGACTAATTCATATTAAGATAATTTGCCAAGTTTAGCTCAATACTTAATTGTTTTGTATTAGTGTAAGAAAAATAATCGGAGAAGCCAATCTTTGTTGTGTGAAAAAAATCACTATTAAGGCTTTCACTATTTATGTTTGTAAGAAATATCAGGCCTTGATGTATTTGACATTTCCAGAAGAAATTGTCTGAAAACATACATAGGTAGGGAAAAGACTAGCAATTAAAATAACATGCCAACATACACATGATCTTACGTTTTCTAGACAGAAACAAAGCTATGTATGTATAACTTAAAAATTGAACTAAACTTCACTACTTTTCTACTCTCGTATTGTCCATTGCTGCAAAAAGGTGAACTGCCCAGCCGTTTTGCTTCAATATGGACAACTCAAATTCCTTCTCATCACTCTCAGCCTTTCTTTTGCTTTTTGAGCTTTTGTCTGAGATTTTATTTTCGCTTCTTCAAAATACTGCAAAAGGTTTCACAATGAAGTGATCACAAGCTCTTTCTCTTGTGAGAGAGAGAATATGATAGAGCGAGCTACTCTATGTGGAGTAGTGGTGGCAAGCGCACTAGGGACTAGGGTTGGTTACTTGCAGAATAATTATGCAGATAACTATGCTTTAAAATTTTAATATTATGATTCGATCAATACCTGTGGCTTTCGTTTCCTCTCTAACTCTGTCTGTTCAGGGCAACAGAAAATGACATTCTTATCAGCGAGAGAAGTGATAACAAATATATGAAGAATACTAATGGAAGTGAAGTGAGATTGTACTCCATCATGATTAAATTTTTACCAGAGCCCGTCTTAGATGAGCATTCTCTTCTTTTAACTGGTTGAGTTCTGCTTCCAGTTCAACCGTGTAGGCCTGTCAAAAAAGCATAAATCGACAAGTACATAAGAAACAAATTAGCTCTATACTACACATTGATATAAATTTGAAATTTGTCAACTGAAAGTCTCAGGATTCAGATATCTTTTCTTATTATATATCAGGGTTCAACTCCTATCACGGCAATAAGAAATGTTCCTCTTTCCGTCTGTTATTAATCTTAGTAATATCCAAGCAAATCAACACGCCGCTGGTAGTACACGCACTTTGACCAGTGATAAGAAATTAATTACATAAACTTTTAGCACAATCATCTGGCTTCACTTTATTAAGGCAGTTTAGCCAGTGTATTATTTTCTATATAAAAAAATTTCAAAGTTCAACACGAAAACTAGTAAATAACTTGGTGATCTTCACATCAATTCACCAAATTTGTCACAATTAGCACCTCGTCTCGAATCAGAAAAGAATCGTACATCCAGTTCAATCAAGTATTAAGCATCAATTGTAAGTTCAGCATCAACACAAATTCTGCGGTTAAAGTAACTGTACCTGTTTCCTTGCTCTAGACCTTGCTGCTGACTCTCTATTCTTTATCATCCTTCTTTGCCTCCTTTCAACCACCTTCTCCACTGGACCATCTAATATCCGCTGCCCTCCTTCCCTCATACCACCCATATCCAACCCATACTGATTCGTATTATCAACTTGACTTGTACCCATCCCATCCGAGGAAACTGGACTAACCGGAGAACCCAACCCCAGCCCTTGCACCTGTCCACCACCACCACCACCACCACCACCACCACCACCACCACCACCACCACCACCACCACCACCACCACCACCACCATTACCATTCGGTATCCTCCCACCGTAGCAAATTCCTGGCGGTTGGTATGCGCTGGCACTCCTTTTTCCGCCTGCAACAAACGCGGTCGCATCTCCCACAGTGCTTTGTGGCAGTGCTGGGAATGCCGGGACACTAACACCACCACAACCACCACCACCTCCTCCTCCTCCTCGAGGCATAATAGTCCTAGCCAAATAGCTATGTCCAACTGCTGTATTGTTGCTGTTTTGGTATAGCCCGTAGGGCTGATGCGGAGGCTGTGGGGGAGGATGACCCTGTTCCTGAACTACCCCTGCCTTCACCAGAAAATCCTCCAGTGTCATTTCTCCAAATGTAGGCTGCCGCTGGGTGGAGCCCGAATTCTGAACATTATTATTGCTATTATTATGTTGCTGTTCTTGTTGAGCTTTATGTATCTCAGACCACACTTGTTCAACTGTTTTCCGGCACAAAGGCGCCGGAAGAGTTAAAGAACCTTGTCTTGGCAAGCTTGATTGTTTAGCAATTCCCTTGTCTGTTGAGGAACTGATCTCACCTAGAGGAAATTGTGCATTAAGGTTAGTGGCGAGGGGTGTGGCTGTGGTCGCCACAGTTGTGATGACAGTGCTGGTATTGGTAACTTGAGCTTGTTGAGCATGAGCTTGATTTTCTTCTGCTGTCCAAATGCTGTTAAGGAACTCATCCATGTTCATCGATCCAAAGTTTTTGCCTCCATCCGAGAGGGTGTGTTGAAACTCATCAAGAGTGAGGGAATAAATTGATGACTGACGGCCCAGTGATGGAAATGCATGGTTCCTGGGTATTTGTTGATCTGCTGATTGCAATGGTGACTCGATCTCGCCTTGGGATAAAATATCCGACTGATCGGTTACCACCATTTTGAGATGATTCTTATAGGATTTTCTTCCTTAAAAAGTTTATGGCTTTTGGCTAAGCTTGTGAAAGATGAGACTAACAAGCCCTATATCCGCAGCTGCACTTGAAGGGAAAAGAAATTGTAATTAGGGAGGAGAGAGAGATAAATGTTACTTCAGCCATATTCCATTAATGATATGGCATGATGACATTAGCCACTTGAATACAAAGCTGAAAAGATCCTTTTTTCTATTTTTAGCTACCCATACACAACATGTAATTAATACTGCCAAATACGTTTGATAAATAAAACCGAATATCAGAGGAAAATGCTGATTTAACCACAGGCTGGCCTCGAAGAATTAGAAAACCAAAAAGGAAAAGTAGTAACAGATTACTGACCTTAGGAAATTCAGGTTCAAGAAATGTACGAGGGAAAAAAAGTAGTCATATGATTAAATTCAACAAATTATAGCTAGGAATTTGTAACATTCACAAGGGGTTGAACCTAAACCTTACAAACAAGAGATAAGTTATGTCTTGGTTGCTTACTTGTCTTGTAGGTATTACTACTAGGTTAACATATACAATATTACTAGATGCAGTAGACCCTCAACCATTGAATTATGGGACCGATCAACCATGTGGTGCCAGACCTCAACCCAAGTCACTCTTAGACGTAGTCAAAAGCACAAAATGGACCCTAGCCTCTTAAGGGCACTAGCTAACACAATGATCAATATTTACATGCAAAAGTAGAGAAAGTTGTGACATAAAGGGACTACCATTAAATCTAATCACTTTTCAGTTCGAGAACTGGAATCAGAATTATTGTCTAGTGTATTGTTAAAGGAATATAAATTTTCAACTTTTGTCACACTATGTTTGTTTGCAATGTTTAGGATAGGACTATAAATTTTAAATTTTATTTTTAAAAATAGACTTGACACGATAATAAAATAATTTAAAACGAGAAACTATTTAATACTTCACGAGTGATGGAGTTCCATGTCAGAAATGAAAGAACAAACAACTAATAAAAAATTGAATCTACTCAATATCTAATATCTTAAGTTTTGAGTTCAAAGTTCAAACATGTGTTAGGCCGATAGTTTTGAGCCGACTTTGAGCTAGTGATAATTGCTCTATATTGAGAGTGCACTGCTTGCTGTGATTGACCACCAGGTTCCACCTCATTTTTTCGTTTTAATAAAGATATTAAAAATTGGTTTAATTATTATGTTAACTAAAGTAATGCTATCACATCTACTAAATGGAAAAAACTTTATTCAGTCAAACCCCCCAAAATATATATGATTCCCATCCAAGAAATGTATGTATCCAGTGGCCTGGTGATCTGATGAGACTACCACCTGTATTAATCTTTTATTTTCCTCAAATTCTAATCATATACTCCCTACCCTAGTTCCAAAATATACGACTTTCTAAAGTAAATAATAATCTTATTTACAACATTGGAATATAGTGAGTATAAAATAGAATTGGAAATGTATTATTGGGCTAGCAAATCCATAATTAAAACTAGAAATTCAAGAAACAAGTTAAGTATAATTAATCAGCTAAGGTATTAGCCAATTAGTGAGCTTATATTAATTAGATTAGAGAATAAAAAAAACAAGTGAACGCAAGTACATGTATGTATGTAGGCTGTAGCTTACCGAAGCTCAATTGCAGCAGCAGTAGCAGAAGCCCTATATATAATAAATAATATTACCAGTCGTCACTACCGCCATTATTAATTAGTACTAGTAAGTAGCTATGAAGTTTCAGCTATATACTGCAAGTAGTATATTATATGCATAAATGGATGGATAGTGTCCGTACGTAGAATTACACTACTACAGAGTAGAGTAGAGTAGAGTAGAAAATGGATCCAATCGAATCCCGAGTTATAGCAATTAAGAAAAAAGGCCCGACGAGAAGGTCAGTAACGCCCGCCGGTAAGTGGCTTAAGGATTTCAGGATTTGGGCCCAAACTTACATTTAGAGTAGAGTGTATAGGGTGTTTTTTAGTACTTCACTTTATTATTATTGCACACAAATCTAGGTAAGTCCGGTCCATAAAGAAGCAGAAGTTGAGATGCAGGCCCTCTCGCCTGGACACGTATCAGCCAGGTGGCGCAACCACAAGCGTCCCGCCACTTGCTTATGCTCTCATGCATTAACGCGTGTCAAGCGTGCGTTACATTTATGGTAAGTGTAGACTGACGTAGGTCGTCATTTTCGGAAAAACGAAAACAAAAATAATTAAGTATACAATTTGTTGTACTATTTATATGTAGTAGTATCATGAGAGATAATTAATTAATATTTTTAAAGAACATAATCTGTGTGTATATATATATATATATATATATATATATATATATATATATATATATATATATATATATCGAATAATTTATTCATTTTCATAAGAGTGATAATTAACTATCTCAATTCCAGTCTGCATAACTTAATTATATTATTATTATAATTAAGCTGGTAAATAGATAAAGAAAATAACAGTGTAATATTTACATAAACTTTTTATGATTTATCGAACAATAATATATTTCTTTCGTTCTAAAATTTATGAATATTAAATATATATTCTTCAAAATAATTCACTGTTAATTTAGAATGGAGAGATATAAGCTTGGGCCAGCACAACAAAGAAAAAGTAAGTGCAGATTTTGGAGTCAGAAAAACAAAAAGGAATAATTACACTTTCTAGTATATTATCATACTACGGATCTTAAAATTTCATTTATCTCATTTCATCCGACTTACTTCCTTTAGCGACGGATTTACGACGACGGTTCGATCATACAACCGTTATCTATACTTTTAGCGACACTATATGTTATTTGTCGCTAAAAGTATAGACGACGGTTGTATGATCGAACCGTCATCGAATCCGTCACTAAAGAGGGGTGAATTCGGATGAGTTGAATAAAAGATGAGCTTAAGATCCGGATCCATATATATATATATATATATATATATATATATATATATATATATATATATATAAACTAGGCCGCCCTATTCACAACAATAGTTTCGGACCAACTCTCAAAAATAAAAATAATAATGAGGTGATGATGATGAATCAGAATTGAAACAATGAACTTCGTTCCTTATTTATTGGGATAATAGACTTTTTGATCACTGTATTAGGGTCTGATTTTTATTGTGATTACCGAAACTTTTTTTGTAACTATACTCTAAAATAATTACCAAATGGTCATTATGATTTCTGTCCAAAAAATAGACAGAAATGATGAGTGTGAATATTGACCCATTTTCTTTGCTGATGTGGACGAAAGTTTTTCCATGTGTATCATTTGTATAATTTTTAAATAATAATAATAATTTCAAAATAATAATAATAATAATAATAATTTTTAAATCTAAACATTAGATATTGAATCTGTGCTTATTGTTAAATCTCAAAATTTGTGCTCTCGAGTATCAACCATAAATCGGTGTTTATTGTTAAACCTAAATTTGTGCTCTCAACCATATTTAATATGTGCTTATTGTTAAATTTAAACATTAGATATTGATGGGCTCCTTTATTTTTAAGATGATCTCGATTCTGCAATGATATGGATATGATTCTCTAGGAACTCCACCGATGCTCCACCCATGTTGGCTTTTCATCCTCCTCATCGAGAACCAAATCGGCCCACCCACTCTCTTAGATCCTTTTCCTTCCATTTAGTAGGGAGATTGGAGTGGTTTGTGATCTCCCGACGTTTGGATCTGGTTTTTGGTGCCTCTTTCTGGTTTGATTTGGTGTCCGTATCGGGTTTGTGGTGTGGATCTGCTCTGTTCTCTTCACTTTTGTTTTGGGATTGTCTTTTTATATGTATCTAGTTGATTTGGTATTTCTTTTACCAATGATTTTGAGAAAATCTGGGTCTTTTCCATTCGAACCAGATCTGAGTTCTTATTCATTTTATGTTTTTTGATCTGTTCAGATTTGGATGTTTGTGATGTCGCTAGAATCTGAATTTAGATTTTGGGCTTTTGTTTATTGCTTAATTT
The DNA here is from genome assembly GCA_020205605.1 of Panax ginseng. Classification (NCBI taxonomy): domain Eukaryota; kingdom Viridiplantae; phylum Streptophyta; class Magnoliopsida; order Apiales; family Araliaceae; genus Panax; species Panax ginseng. The sequence goes on along the minus strand of CM035137.1, from coordinate 23,926,384 downwards.
CTTTGGGTTCTAATTTAGATGCTTAGTTGATGGTTCTGTTCGGAGCATTGCTGATTTTATTTGGTCTGTTTGATTTCTAGCAGCCATGGTGTTATTTTTGAAATTATTATTATTATTTTAATTTTTTATTATTTAAAAATTATTATTATTATTATTTTAGAATTATTATTATTATTATTATTTAAAAATTATTATTATTATTTTGTAATTATTATTATTATTATTATTTTAAATTATTATTATTATTTAAAAATTATTAGTATTATTATTATTATTAATACACATGGCAAAGCATATATGTACACATCAGCATTTTAAAATCACGTGATATTCACACAGTATTTTTGTCCGTTTTTTGGACGAAAATCGTAAGTAATGACCATTTGGTAATTATTTTAGAGTATAGTTATGCGATTGTAACAAAAAAAGTTTCGATAACCACAATGAAAATCGGACTCTAGTACAGTGACAAAAAAATCTATTATCCCCTTATTTATTAAAAGATATATTGCCAAACTGTACATATGCAAGTGGTTCCTTTTTGCTGAGCTGAGCTGAGCTGAGCTGAGCTGAGTAGGGGTGAAAACGATCCCGAGTCGATCCGAACATCCTAATGTTCAAGTTCGATTCGGATCAAAAAATTTGTGTTCAGGTTCGACTAGAATTCGAACTGATAATTTTAAAGACTGCTCAAGTTCGACTCGATAAATTACTCGATACTACTCTGCTCGGAGTTACTCGACTCGTTTTCACAACGAGTAATTCGCGAGCCTTTCTATTCGAGTTCTAGTCTCAAATGGATCACACCATAATGAGACATAAAATGAAAACTTAAAAAAACTTCAATTTCGTTTATATATAAAAATACATGTGTTACTAATATTCCTGATTTTCTACTTTTCTACATGGCAAAATCTACATTTATTTCTAAACATAATTACAAACGCTCACAAAATAGGATATCACAACTCAACATTTAACTCTTTGTATCTTTCTTTAAAAACTTCTGCATATCTTTATACTTGGTGTGACGCCCCCAAAATAGGTCCAATCCATCCAACCTATTCTAAGTCGCCAAATACATGGTACAGAAAACAACTACAACTTTATTACTACCATTGTCGTGTAAAATACAACAACACATATACTGTGAGTTTTAATACCAATTGTGACTCATGTCCCAACCTTGGATAGCACGTCATAATGGCACCTTACATAAAGGAACAGTCAATAACTGTTTTAGAAATTAAAATCTTTGGGAAGTGTTCAAGGAAACCTTCGTACATAGGAGACCATGAATCTAAGTTATGATAGATATCATATGTCCAGCGAATTATCCTTGGTTGATCCAATAGACCCCAAAGAAAAACGAGAAGATTACAATCACGTTCCTTCCAATGGTGAGTCTTCTCTTGACATATAACTATCTCCACCGTCTGCAATTTAACGTTATGTTTCAACCAAACTCCAAGATCATATAGGTAGTGCTTGTAGATATACTCAGCAAGTGGATGTGTACAACCCTGTCTTACGATAACGCGAGGTTGTATGTCATTAGACATCTTGTATGATAGTGACAAAACACCCTTCCAAAGTTGGGTTCGCCTCACTCTATTCGGTTCACCAAAATTAAATATCAAATGACGTTTACAATACGATACACTTATCTAAAGTTCTCAATAAAAATTATTTTCATACTATTTAAGGAGAACCTCAACAGCTATAGACCACCGTTCTATTTCTCTGTTACCCCCGTTTGACCCAGCTACACTCTTGTTACCTGAAAGGAATTGTGAAATAAAAGGGTGAGCACAACTAGCTTAGTAAAGAATATCATGACTAAAGATAATTAAATTATCAATAGCCTTTAATAGTAATAAATCAGAGATTTAAAACATATGGTAGATGATAAAACTTTTCAACCATAGTTGCAGCCGAACGAGCGATCCATTAAAAGAGTCAAATATACCATAATGTTTATTATCTTCTCTATGTTAAAAGTCCACCAACAATGTTTTATCCCTGTAACATCAATCAACAGTTCCTGTCCACAATCATATGAATAACTCATAATCATATTTATGGTTTCAAAGTCCTTTTCTCATCCAGGACGAAGATAATTTATATCACCTGTCTTTACCTGAAACATCAAAGATCATGGTTATACCAAATCACAGTTCCTGTTCATAATCATACTAATAAGTTCATCTTTGCACTACGGGCCCAAGATATTCATCAACAATTCATCTTTTACTACAAAAGCCAAAGATATTCAACAACATGTCATCTTTTGACTTTCGGGCCAAAAATATTAATATCTCAAAGAAATATATAATCATTTCGGAATTTATATAAACAATAATTATAACCATGTTGATCAATTCACCTTTGCACTTAAGCTAAAAAATATTCAATTGTAAATTCAATGGTCATGATCATACTTAGGTCAACAATTCATCTTTGCACTTCTTGGCCAAAGAGAACCCATAATCACGATCATACCAATAATCTACCCATCTTTACACTCAAGTCAAAGAGAAATTTATTCACCAGGGTTATAAAAATGTTATATATGATAATAAAAACAATATGATCAAAACATAGATTTAATTTCAAGAGTAAGATTCATAAATCAACGATAATTTGGTCAGAAAAAGAAACTAATTTTATCGTGAATAGTACCCCGTGAATAGTAACTCATGAATTATAACCCCAACACAGAAAGATAAACTTTCACAATAAAATCCATATCAATATTTATAACATCTTAATTTATGTTATAAATCACTTAATAATCTCATAATCAAATATCATTAATATTACCACAATATCTTAATCATTTCTTAAACTTATAAACAATTTATTTTAATTATTTACACTTTACTAATTAATGCATTTAATCATCCTAAAATGCCAAACTCATAAGATTTCCTCACCAATAACCAACAACCTCATCAAAAATCTGCATATACCATATATAGGATTCTCAAGCCATAAAATCCTATTTTTCAATTTTGTTACTTCACATAACATATTTAATTCATTTACTCATAACTAGTCCATTTTCATGAAAAATACCAAATCAGTTCCAAAAATATTTTTTTTCTGGGATTTAGCAGAATATAGTCCCATATTGAACATATATTTTTTTCGGAATTTTTAAAATTCATTTACTATTTTTCACATGGCCAAAACTGCCGAATATTTAGACATTTATCATAAATTATACGTTTGTCCAAAAATTCCGAAATTTACAGAATATACTGATGTTATATAGATGTACTCCCAATAAACATTTCACTAATTTTAGAGTTAACCACAAGGAGTTATAAGGGTTTACTTTTAAAATAGTTTTTTTTCATAAAATTCATAACTCTTAATCTATACATCCAAAAATCACCATTTTTGAACACAATCAAGAAAACTCATCAAATTATCATTTCAAATTTTTTCAGAATTTTTGAGGTTCGAAAAAATCACGAAACTGAAAAACATAATAACCCTTAAAATCCCTTACCTCAAAAGAAGCGAAGATTACGATCAAAATATCTGGATGTAAAGCGAAGAAACTTGCCTAATAAAGCAACTCTCCGATTCTAAATACTCACAAAAATATGCTCGACAATATAGAGAAAAAAACTTATTTCTGGTGTGATTTTTAATTCTAACATAAGCACCTATTTATAGGAAAATGCTAGAACGCCAAAGGAGACTAAATTAATAAAATAATATATTAATTATTTCTCATTTCCTACGCACCAGCCATTTAAGACCAGCCCACTACACTTGAATCTCAATTCAGCACATGCATTCAACACCAACCAAAAATGGGTCCCACCAAATTTTAATAAAAATTATTTTATTTTCCAAAACTTTAGTAATTCATAGAAAATAGCCCGTTTATCAGAAAAATACGAATTTTATGTCCATTCCACACAAAATTGAATTCTCTACAACTTTACAGAAGAAAGTTTTTCCAAATTCCAAATCGAAAATATCCGAAATTCACAAACGGATGATTTTCAATACCTCATAAAATTCATAACAAATCATGCGTTAATTTTTAACGGTTCAAAATTTGTGGACATATACTCAACTTATATATGTATAACATATCCAAAAATCACAACGATCCAACGGTCGGATTAAAATTATAACTCACACAATAGAGATTTAAGAACACTGATTTGAGTTTTTAATACCTCCAATCCGATAAAATACTGATAAAACACCTCAATATTAATTCCTTCATTTATAACCACATAAATAAATTCATCATTTATATCCGCATCAAATAAATATTTCCTTATCATATAAATCAATAATTAATTGTTCACAAATAATATTATAGAATCACAATAATGACAACCAGACAGTTCCCAGGAAAAAGGGGGCTTTCCGATAAGGATTTCTCCTTACTGGCGCGCAATTAGATGACCAAACCTCTCCTTGACATAACTTTCCAGACATTGCCAATAATGCTATCTAATAATATTATTCAAATAATATGAATTATTGATCTGGTAATGAAAAATACTGTGCCGTGACAATTATTGAAACAACAATAATATAAAATATCAACGCAACAATTATTGAATCAATAAAATAAAATATTGAATAAAGAATTATCATAATAATTATTATGTAGAGCCTTCTTACGTAAGAATCAATAATTCAAAAATATTGTACAATACCGCGTGTCTTATTATTACCACGATATCTTGTATTTTAACCACCAGGTATTCCAACAGTGTTAACGGTAATAATTTCGCCGTTATTTATAAAAACTCAAACTTGTCATTTTCTTCATCCGACAATTATTCTGTTATGGGGCCCACAAATAGGCTAGTGCCAAATCGTATGAATATTCCCGATAATGTGAATATTTCACGACTGAAACGAATATTCCCAACGTAAATGAATATTTTATAACCACTTGCATATTTTGAAAATTTTCATATATCACCCTTAACTTTAACTTTTTATCAATTTAACCATTTACTGAATAACAATTATAAAAAAAATTAAATACTTTTATTTCATAAAATTGTGGTCTTACACTGGGCCCTCCGAGTCCCGACAAAGAATGTATCATCAAGAAATCATTACCCCCACATTCTTCATCACGTTCAATGACAAAGATAAGCGTTGAGCGAAAACGATATCATTTACGATGTTATTCGCGCCATGTGTTGCATCATTAATCTCCTCTTTCGGTTTTTCAATCATTGAGTTATAATCCTACATGCACACAAAAAAGCACTAAATATTCAACACATTACAACAAGGTGATAATTAAAAGATAATTAATTGTAAAATATAGTACATTACCCACCATAAGATAGTGAACTTCTTTTTCATACAACTCATTAAGCCTTTGTGTATTGAAGAACTGAAAGTCATGCCTAAGACAAGATACCAGGTAAAAAAAACAAATGAGAAATTGGATTTGGTCCAACAAGGATAAAGACAAAAAAAGTAAGAAAATATTAAAATGATCAGACTACACAATTGAAAATGTAACACATACATGTTAACAGATATTCTTGGGGACAAATACAAGCCTTCTCACCGGCAAAACATGATGTACTAAGATCGGGCAAAGAAGCTATTTATAGATGCAAGAACATTCACATTTCCAAATGAAAAGGTATAACTACGACCAAATTCAAGAGAATAATATGCCGACCCACACTTTCTGTTAGGAAAAAAGGAAGAAAAACAAGCAAAACTACTAAAGCTGGCACAAAAAGCAGTTGTAGTTTAACTTAACACCTCACTACAATAGAAAGAGAAGAATTCTCACAATCACAAAAGACTATATCAATTGCACATGAAAGGAAAGAGTGTAATGCATGTGAAAGCCTTAAATCAAACCCATAGACATGCAATACCAAGTGCTTGTTCAAGGGAGGACAAACTAATGAATAATGATTACTAATGCTTTAATCACAAACTTGCCATTGGTTTTTTATAGCGTCATACTCTGATTTCTTAACTGACACATGATATCCCAACAAGAATGTACAGACCTGCAACCAAGTCCAGAGAAAGGAGAAACAAATTGAAAAAAAAGTAGATAAATACAGGAAAAGGCATGAATCAAAAGGGGAATCCTAAATATTTGTCTTACCTGTCCAGTTCTAAAAAACAGTTTTGTGTAGCCAACATGGTACATTTCAGGCAGAATACCAAATTGATGAAGGATTGAAACTGAAACACCAAGTGGATCTTGTGATGCAACATTGTTTAGGAATCCATACCTAATCAGAAGGGTAGAAAAGTGCATAAGAAATTTGAGCAACAACATACCATATAAGGGAAGTACTAACTGGAACGAGTTTACATTACCTTCGGGCAAACTTCTGATGAGACATTCTAGTAGGAAATTCGGATCTCGATATTCGAACAACTTCTAGCACTCCACAACATCTTAGCTGGTGCAGTACAAGTCCTTTCTCATATAGTCAGGAGATTGATATCTGTTGTGCTTAATACAATGTAACACGAAAACATTATGACTTGTGTAGATGAGGTGTGTGAGTGAGTGGTATATTCTGTATTTCAATTGAAGGAAAGTTTTTCCAATAATAATAATAATAATAAAACATTGTAAAACACATCCTCGAAAGGAGACCCACCTGCAGATACAACAAAATTTGGTATGGTTGGCCATTCAGGGTCTATGGTAAGTTTTGATAATCTCAACTAAAAACTTAAAGACATGATAGTAAACAAAGTTAAACAAGATTGTAAGTTTTAAGACTGAAAAGCCATAAGAAATGACAAAGCAAGACAACCTTAATTACCCCAGCCAGGAAAATGCTAGCTTGGATACCTCCACCATTAGAACTGGTCTCTCATACTTCTGTAAGTGTTCATGATGGAACAATTAGAGAAACATTGACAATGTTAAGTTAAAATACACATTGTAAGTTGTAACATTAACCTCGGGGAAATTAGGGTAATGACTCAAGCTTAAACATCACCATATTTTTTTATAGCCTGCACAACACTTGAATCTTGCATAAAGCTGAAAGTCAAATATTTAAACTCCAAATTCCAAACTCAATAATAGAAAATGTCAAAATAAAAAAGATAAGAAACTTATCTTTTTTTTAGACTTTACACCAAACTAGTTTCCTTGATGGTTGTGCACTATCAACTTAACGCTGCAAGTCAAATATTTAAACATCCTTGAATTGCAAAGAGTTATAATGAAGGTCTCTCTCTTTGTACAATGGGAACACATCCTTGAATTGCAAAGCAGACTCTAACATGGCATATGTGGAGTTCCACCTAGTGGCCAGTGGGAACATCTAAGATCAATCTTTTTGAAGATGGTAATTGTAAATTTTTCATAATCTCATCAAATTTATGAAGCCGAGATGGAGACATTTTCAAGTACTTGACAGTCTCACGAACGTTTTAAATAATATTTTGGATAATCCCCAAACCATCTTGCACCATCAAGTTAAGAATGTGGGTACAACATCTAACATGAAATATTTTACCACTAAAATAAAAGCCACCTTTTCAAAGGTAAAATTATCCCTAAGATGTCTTATAAATTGAATCATTTGCGAGATGCATTATCAAGAGTCACAGATTGATATTTTATTTTCAATTCCCCACTCAGTTATACAATGCAAAATAGAATCAGAAATCATAAGACCAGTGTGTGGAGGTGCCATGCTACAAAAATTAATAACCCTTTTATGCAAGTTCCAATCCGAATCTAAAAAAATGAGCAGTGAGGCACATATAACCAATAGTTTGATTAGAAGTCCACAAATCAGATGTCAAACTTATTCTATTAATACCTTCAAACAGAGCCTTTATTTTTTTCTTCTCTAAAGTATAAAGCTTCATGCGATCATTCCCTTCTCATCATCCTAGAAATGGGATCAAATCTTGGATTCAAAGTTTTCAAAAATAGTATGAAAAATTCATGCTCAATCATACGAAAAGGGTATTCATGCACACATATCATCTTAACAAAAAGCTCCCTTACTTTTTCTTTATCATATTTGAAGAAATTCAAGTTACCAGATTTACCTTCAACTTCTAAAGTAGGATAAGATAATACCTGCTGCTTGGGTTTTCCAGAACCAGAAATTGAAGCCAACCGGATAGAGCAAGAGTTCATGTGCCTATTCAAATGACTGGTAGACCCGTATTCTGAAGAGCAAGCCTTGAGTGACAATGCTTGCACTCAACCTTTTTGGTTCCATCTCTTAATGTCACAACAGTAAACTCATCCCATGCTTTTGAGGTTTTTTTTTCTTTTTTTTTTCCATGCTCAGCTTCAGCCTCAACCCCAGTAGCATTTTCAGGCTGAGAATCACCATTATGTTGAGACTGATTTTCAGTTTGAGTATTTAGCACTTCAGATGGCCCAGATGGGTCTTCAATCAAACTTATGATCTCATTGTTACCTCAAATAAACAAACAAAAAATTATCAGAAATTTAGAATTAGAGACAAAGGATATAACATATGAATGCACAATAAAACTGCCTTATTGAGTATTACATTCAACTAAATATATTTTGAAATACAATGTCAAATAAATTAAAATACAATAGTCAATCAGTCATGCTCACATAAAAATAGTATTATAATATGCAAAATACATACCATTTATTATTTTATCATATACGTCAAATAAGAGTTTGACCTTAACTACTGAACTAATCAAGTTGAATTCAAAGTACAAACAAACTGACAGCTCAGAATCGAAAAAATATTAACAAGCCAAGAACAAAAAATCTTAACTTTTCAAGAAGAAAAATCCATAACCCAAGCCGATTACAGCTCTAGAAAGGGGTGAATAATAGCAATTATTGCAATCCTTGTACAGGAAGATCACATCTTGTACATATAAATGTAATGGTACAAGAGAGAAGTTATCAGGTAGAATACACTTGAATAAAATGGAACCCTCATAATGAGACCAGAGGACATGTTTGCAATAGATTTAATTGAACTGTGGAAATTTCTTTTCCCATTTTTAGCACGTTTCGTTATGGACATATAAAATACAGAATAGAAATTGAAAGTTTAAGAATAAGCTTCAATAGAGAAAATCGAAAAAGGAGTTATCTAAAAACCTATGAATGGTAAAAAAAGATAGGGTCATGGATAGCTCACCAAAATTCTAATTGTTGGGAATATGAATATCAAACTAAAAAGTTTTAGTGGTCAGGAATACCGAAAGTGGACCGTCCTTCATATTTCGCGAAAAGAACAGAGCAACTTCGGATAGATGATTGAATCCAAAGTTAGATGAAAATTTACAAATCTCTATTCTAAATCCACACGGTAATATGAAAAATAGGTAGCTGATGTAATATAAGTCAATTAGGATTATTCCAATAATGTGAACTCAAAAGCAAATATAAATGACCACAATATAACCTAGATTCCCCTGACATATCAAATGGAGGTTCACAATTTAACAGTTAGAACAATTATCCTCTATGCATATCAAATGCTTCAGTGCTGTTTTAACTGTTGGCTATCACATTCTTTAACTGTTGCTTCTCTTTGTTTATGTTTATTTTGATATAAATCCCTCTTGGAATGAATGCTATAGATAATATGACTGGTCCAGCTCATACAGAAATCTTAACAAAACTGTAGTGGAAAGTTAGTTAGTTCAGAAAAAATATATAAACTTATTGTAAATGACAGGTTGGAGTGTGATGTAATAACTGAAGCCATCTCACTTATTCTTGTACTTTCTGACTAACAATAGATGAAAGTTTATTTAGCAAAAATACAATCAATCGAAAAGGCTGCACTACCATGACATGAACACTAATTCACTGCTTGAAGCTGACTTTCTTCTAGAACCAAAATTATTATCAAGCCTAAGAACTATGCTCAAACTTTAAATGCATCCTAGAAAATAGCAACACATTAACTTATCAAAAAAGAAAGAAAGTAACACCTTAGATTGCACTAGACGTGTTATACTGTTAGATGAATAAGTTACAGGCCTATATCTACTCTAATAACACTACAAAATCAGAAACAGGAGCATGGCAATTGTAAGTTCATTTTACAGAACGCTCAAGTTCCTACAACTAATCATTGGTTGAAGTTCAAGGCAAGGAAAAACTACACTATAAAAGCAATATTAAGACACTTCAACATATGATTTCTCAGTCTATCAGTGTCACTGAAACAATCTCAGTGGAAACAATTTTATTCATTAGTAGAAAGCTGGAAGTGGGGGAAAATAAAGATAATCTCCTCTTGGTACACTGTAATGCTCTTAAAGCAATAACTCAAGTGTCCTCTCATTGCGAAAGAAAAAATGATACTCACTTAAATAACAGAAAGAGCCAATTAAAGCGGTATATTTATATATATTGAGGTTTTAAGGATGAAAAATTTACATTCACTTCTAAGAATAAAACCACCAAACTGATAAGATTAGTGAAAGGCTTATATTCTAGAAAAGAGAACCAAAAAAACAAAAAAAACTCCAAATAATCATTATGATCTCTGATGCAAATAAATCGGCGCCTAAAAGATATTATCAAGTGCAATATTTGAATTATCTTAATGAACATGGTATAGCAACACCATGGGTTAACCCCACTTTCTCTTTAAAGGCTACAGACTATTAATAGAAGGATTAGGCACGAGTAAAAGATGATGAAAACACTAGAATATCATAGCAAGGTCTTAGACAAGTACTAAAAATATAAGTCCATAATCTGATAAACATATGTATTCCAACATACCAATCAACAAAAAGTACAGATCTATCTTTGAGCAGAACAAAAAATTTATATACACAAAGCATCAAAGTGTTCCATTTGAATAAGATCGAATTGAAACTTGAAAGCTAAAAATTAGGGTTTTAATTTTTTGATTGGGGATTTTTAATATAACAAAACTATAAAGTAATCGAACTCGGAAGAAAGCAAATATATATATATATATATATATATATATATATATATATATATATATATATATATATATATATAAAGAATCGACTTACGCAACTTGCATTTACAGTTCGATCTTCATGCTTCAGCTTCATCAATCGTCTTTTGGGAATAGGGCTTCATTAATTTTTATGTAAACGAAGAGACGATTCCGATTTCCACGATTGAAGTGTGAACTATGAAGTGAGAAATTTCAAATCTGAACAATAAACAGATTAATTAAACAAACGACTAACCTTTCTTCTTCCTTATTAGAGATCGAGTACCGAACCCTTAAACGAGTAAGGTTCATCGAGTAAGGATTGAGTAAGGTTTAGATCGAAGAGGCTAGTTCGAACCATCAAATGAGTAATGAACGAAGATCTGCTTTCAAATTCAAGATCTGTCTTTTATAACCCAAAACGCAACCACGGTCCATATTCTATTTCGGAAGGCTCACCAATCTGAGACCGGATCATATTTTCGAATTCGAATCAAATCGGGTACCGAGTTACCCGGACCGATTTACACCCCTAGAGCTGAGCTTGAAATAATCAAACCCCAAGCCCAAGCTCATGCTCATGTCCATGCCCATGCCCATGCCCATATATGTGGATACCAATAATAGTCCTCCCAAAAGGGTCTTAATTTATTAATAATAAAAGGGGAAAAGTTTACAATTTTCCAATTTAGGTACTACCCTAATTTAAAAGCAATAATATATATTACTATTTATGTTTAAAATATATGAGAAAAATAGATAAAAATAACTTTTCTATTAAATTATACTGTCATGTAGTTTTTTTTAGAGTAGTTCTACTGGGACAGGTGTAATGGACAGGAATATTGGACCGACCAATTTTTTTTTTGCTTTTTTTGTGACTCAAAAAATGTATAGTATTTATTTCAATTGAAATTTTTACAGAATACAGTGTTTTTAGGTGTAATTTGGATACAGTGTTTTTACAATTCAACACTGTATTGTATATGTATCCAAATTACACCTAAAAACACTGTATTCTGTAAAAATTTCAATTGAAATAAATACTATACATTTTTTGAGAATCACAAAATAAATAAATAAATAAATAAATAAATAAATAAATTTGGCCGGTCCAATATTTCTGTCCATTACACCTGTCCGCCAAGACTAATTGTTTTTTTTACATGTAAAAACTGTTCTAAACATCAGGGTCCAAAAAGTTGAGCATTCATGCAATCATGAGAAACAAAATCTTCATCGGATTCCTAAATAATTTGCTTTCATCAAATTCCTATTCACTTACAAAGATTAAATTTATATATATAGGGAAAAATGTATATACACAGTTGTGTAATATATAATCGGTTATGGCGACAATTTTTTGGGCTATAGCGACGGATTTTTCACCCGTGGCCATAGCTATTTTGGCTACGGTGACGGGTGAACCGTCACCATAGCTCAAAAAATTCGTCGTCATAATCATCATGCAGTAATACATGTATGTCTGTATATACATATAACCCATATATATATATATATATATATATATATATATATATATATATATATATATATATATAATATTTCCATAAAATAAACAAATTCAACAAAAATAATTACTATATAAGTAGATCAACAGTAAAATCATCAGCATGTATGGTGAGGTGAGGTGAAGTCAAATTCAAAAAATGACTTGTTATGGCCCATGGAAAGAAGGAAACAGGTGGCATCATAATCTTGTTATGGTGTGTTTGCTAGGGTTATTGAGTATGGTGAGGTGATGGTATTTCCAAAGGGTTGGAAAATCACCTGCAACAATATATATTTGGAAGCTTTTAATAGCCTTCTATCCTTTTTGGGTCTGGGATTAATGATGAACTTTTACACAAGTCTTTTGGATTGACTTTAAAGCAGATAGGGATGATGAGGAAGAAGAAGTTCCTTCCTAAAAAGCTCAGTTAGTATATACTCTGGATGCAGGTATTTGTCAAATTTTCTTTTATGTTGGTTCTTTCAAGTATTCTGGACGTTTTTGTCTCAGAAAATACTCCTTCCTGCTGGCTTCTTCAATTAAGCAGCATCTTTCTATATCAATTAGTTCACTAAACTAGTAGAAAACACACTGGGGATTGGGTTGGGGATGGGAGAGAGGGAACAAATCTACTTTAAAATTTTAACTCCGAACTAACATCATGCTTCCCTCGGTCAATTGATCCTAGCTAAAAGGTAAATTTGCAAACAATCCATAAGCATAAGTTGAAGAATACCAGAAAAGTATTTAATATAAACCCCGCACGTCCGTTGTTATGAAAACTCAAATATACGCTACAAATCAAATTTACCAGAACAATTTCCTAAAACCCTAACACCGAGCAAAGAAAAAATGCAAGTGCAGACATGCTTACCTAGCATAATTAATAGCTTGTTTTGTCTATCTAACGGTATTCTCTCCAATCAAAAGTGCCTTGATAATTGCATTGCCCAGGCCATCCGCAAAAGGGAAGATGTGGCCAGCCCCTGCAAGTTCATGGTAGTGAATCCAGGGGAGCCTTTGGGCAATGTATCGTTGCAGTGTAACAGGTACAATCCTATCTTCATCACCATGCCATAAGTGCACGGAGCCTTCATTGTTTGGGAATGGATTTTTCAGATCCATAGGATCAAATTCCCAGGTCCCAAAACAAATCATCAAGTCTCAGTGGAGGGACTCATATTCTCCTTGCTGTCTTATCTGTGTCTGCAGAACCCGAAAATGTAACATACAGAGGAAAAAACATATTGTTATAATAGAACAAAAGTCTGCATTTGTAAAACAAATTTATGCACAGTTCACAGGTTTTTCTTTCTTGATGGCACAATGTCTTGTTGTATTTTATACAAAATAATATATTACAAAGTTAAATAAAAATAAATATATTCATATATTATTTGGTGATGTACCATTAAAAGAGTTTAATGTGTAAATTAAATGAGTTATAATTAATATATTTATGAAGATTTTATAACTGTTCCAAATATATTAAAAGACCTATTATTGGGTAAAGATTTGTTTCATTGCTAAAGTGACTGTTATGATCTTTGAGAGATATTAATTATTTTACCGTTTGCTTTTCTGTTGAAGGATATTACCGTTGCCTTCTTTTTCTATTTAAAGGAGAGAGAAGAAAGGCTAGAAAGCTCTTATATATGAAGATATCTCTCTCAAAAAAACAAGATAATGTGAATATAAAATACATCACTTTACACACATATTATCTATATTGTCTTTCGCTGCCTATCTTTATATATACTATCATTGCTTCTGTACTTTCACTTTGTAACGCCCCCCAAAATAGGAATACATCACCCATCTTGAGTCGTCAGATACATATGGTACAAAATACAAATACAATTTAATTATACAAACGTCGTATAAAAATACGACAAAACATAGCTAAGAGTTTTAATAAGAATATTGTCATCTAGACAATATCCACACTCAAAGGAGTTCTCATTATATTTATTGTCACACTATTTAATGTAATAGTGAGGACTACTAATGCTATCATCCTGACCGCTACTCCGCTTCCCGACTCGTCCCAAATTATATTCTCATTTCAAGAGAATAGTGAAAGAAAGGTGGTGAGCTCAACTAGCCCAAAGAAGAAATATTACGACTAAGATAATGCGAATAAATTATCATTAGCCTTCAACAATGTTAAACTGATAAAATACAAAAGACATCAAGTTTAACTGCAGCGGAACAAAAAATCCATTAAAAGAGTCAAGTAGAGAATAAAATCTACTATCTTCTATGATTTAAAAAGTTTTTCATCAACTTAATCGCTGAGACTCAACTTAATAAATAAACCCATCATCGAATCATCCCTGCACTATGGGCCAAGGATATTCATTCAATCATCAATGGTCATGACTATACCGAATAATCCCTGGTCATAATCATACCAAAAACTATCCATCAATGCACTACAAGCCACTGAGAATTTTTACCACATCATCCGTCACATTACGGCCATGACTATACCGAATAATCCCTGGTTATAATCACACCAAGTCCATCTATGCACGTAAGCCAAAGTTGACTTTTATCACAATATAAACATGAGAATTATGACAATGATATAAACATTAATCAAACGAAAACAAGGATAAATATTAAAGACTTTAAATTTATCCAAATATTATCAATCACTTAATAAACTCATAATCTAATATTATTAATATATAACAAAATTTTAATCACTTCTTAAACTTATAAACAATTTATTTCAATTGTTTATACTTTACCAAATAATGCATTTAATCATTCAAAAATGCCATACTCATAAGATTTCATCACCAATGATCAAATCCCTTATCAAAAATCTGCATATACCCTATATAGGATTCCCAAGCCATAAAATTCTATTTACTAATTTCACATTTTCACATAACATATTTAACTAATATGTTCAGAATTAAACCATTTTCATGAAAAATTACCAAATCAACTTGTTATTTTATATCTTTTGCCCAAACATATATACATATATTTCATACACAACAAGTATTTTTTTTTCAACTCCACTTAAGTATTTTTTAAAATCAATTTCTAATTAATTCCTTAAGAAATTAGCTACCTCAAGTTTAACTCCGTAAATTCCCAAATCTTGGCAGATCTTACACATGTTAACGTAAGCTTCCGGTTTAAATTTCATGGTCATCTGAGTTATAGAACTCCTGTTATAGCATTTTTCGTCAAAAAAACCTAAATATTGAAATAGTCATAACTTGCTCATTTTAAGTCGGAATGAGCTCATTTTTGAACAGGAGGTACTTTATACCATATATTTTTAAGTCTCAAAAGGCCGGAATTTTTCTCACAAACTAAGTGTCCGAAAATGCCCTTTTAAATTTCCTCGACAAGAGCCTTTTTGGTACTTTTTGCGGTTTTGACTCCTTTGTTCAAATCATCCATTTGAAAAATCTACAACACCTTTTCCAGTGATTCCACTTGGATAAGTTAGAAAACTCATAGATCTAACTCTAGAACTTGACCACACTCAAAAATTCAAAACATAATAAGAGAATATATGATCAATTGAATTTTATATTCTATTTTTACCAAAATTTGATTTTCAACCCTTTGTGATTTCTAAGAAACTTTCATGTTTTCACATAATAACCAACATAAATTATCATGACAATGACATAATAATTCAATAAAACAAGTTCAAGAATAAATTTTAAAGATTTATAAGTTAATTTATTCTGAACTCAATAATGTCCAAATTGTCAACATGATACTGCTTTGTGGAGAAAAATTCAAGAATTCTCAGAAGAATATATCCACGAAAAGATACTGGATGAAGCGCAAATATCCAGGATATTCCACTAATTTCAAGGAATATAGAAGCCAAAGCTTTAACCAACGTGTATAATAGAATATATGAAAATCGCAAAATGGATTTTTACTCGTACGCGGTAATCCACGAGCCGATCATTTCCATAATTTAATAAGAAATGAATACAAAGGATCATTCACCATGCATGGTAATCCATACGCATGCATTATTCCAATGTAATAATAAAGAATGGAATAATGTAAGGATTCACCATGCAATGCGATAGATCGTCAGACATGTTATTCTAACGAAATAATAAATAATGGAACGGTCACGCCAGAACGCATTTACGTGGATATTCCGGCTGTAATCATAAAGAATCGGAACCGGTCAAAGCGAAATTACACCAAGCAGGATATTCCAACGAATAATAAAGAATGGAATAACAATGAAATCACCATGCAATGCGATGAAGATCGCATGACGGTTATTCCAATGAATAATAAATAATGGAACTAAGTCATGCAGTGCGTAAGCAAACAAACAAGATATTCCAATGAATGATAAAGAATGGAATAATGAAGAATTTCACCATGTATGCGATGCTTGGCATGTAGACAAAGTTATTCCAATATAATAATAAAGAATGAAATAATGAAAGAATTTCACCACGTATGTGGTACTTGGCATACAAAGTTATTCCAATGTAATAATAAGGAATGAAATAATGTAAGTTCTCTTCATGAATACGAAAGAAATAATACCCCTTACGAGTATAACAAATAATATCCCTTACCTTAAAGAAACTGGATATTGGAAAAGTGAGTAGGTGTGCAGACTTCTTCTCCTTTCTCTATAATTTCTCTCTCAGAGTTTCAAAGAATTAAGTAAAAAATAATGAAGGAATGAACTTCTATTTATAGAGAATAAATTTGAATAAGTAACTAATTCATGAACGGTCAAGATTGATTTACTTTTTAAACTAGATCATCCATATTGATTTACTATGCAATATTAATAAAATATTCTAATAAAACAAATTTTTTTAAATAAAATATAATATATTCTATTTATAATCTAATAAAATGAATAACTTTATAAAAGTATTCTATTTTATATAAAAAGATTTTACTATGCAAACACTATGCAAATATATACATAATAATAATATTATATATTCTATTTATAGTCTAATAAAACAAATAACTTTATAAAAGTATTCTGCTTTTATATAAAAAGATTTTACTATGCAAAACACTATGCATAATAGAATATAATATATTATATTTATAGTCTAATAAAACAAATAACTTTATAAAAGTATTCTGCTTTTATATAAAAGCTTTTCATTTATTACATTAATAATACTAATAAAACAAAATTTATATATATATATATATATATATATATATATATATATATATATATATAAACTTCCGTGACTTCATAAAAAGACACCTCAATATATTTAACAACATTTATCATCATTATTATAATTCACAATATTAATCGACCGTGTCGCTTCCCAAGAAAGAGAGGGCTTTCAATAAGGATTTCTCCTATCGCGCTTGATTAGGTTACCAAACCTCTCCTCGCGTAACTTGTAGACATCGTTAATATTGCAAATAATAATATTAATAACTCTATCATCTCAATTATTGATTTAATAATATATAAAATATCGAAAATAATTGAATCAAATAACGTGAGATTCTATGCAAATTCTTATCAGAGCAATAATTGAATAAAATCGAGTGACTTCTCACATAAGTATCAATAATCAATACCGCAAGTGCTACTATGCAACCACGCCAGACATCTTTATACTTTTTACTACTGAAAGTAGTTCAACAGTTTAACGGTAAAACTTTACGGCCGTTATTTTCATAAAAAATATTTTTGTCGTTTTCTCAATCCGAATAATGAATTACATTAGGGGGTCCACCAATGATTGTACCGCTGTATGCGGATATTCCCCAACAAAAAATATTCCCCACCAATCGAATATTATACAACAACTTGCATACTTTTCAAAATTTATAAATACTACCCACAACTATAACATTATATCAAATCCACACCATAATATTCAAAAAAAATATTTCAAAAATTTAAATCTTTATTCATAAAATTAGGGGTCTCACACACTTTATATATATACATATAATTGTACTATCAGTTATATATATATATATATATATATATATATATATATATATTCAATTTTTCCTTAATTTGTACACATATATTATATATTAAATATTTATATACATATGTGATACAATTTTTGAGTTTGAGTAAGAAAAATTAGAAGTTGTTCATGGGTCATTCAACTATTTCAAGTGCTAGTTAGTTGGGTGAAAAGCCGTTGAATCCTGGAGTAGGATTTAAATGTCAAATGACCTAGCACCAAAAAATTCTCCGAGTGGCGAAATTTCTACTTAAGGATAAAGCCATTGCATCTCCTCTTCAACATAATCGATAAGTCAAATTTCTGCCATTCTTTATTTTATATTTGAATCCTATATTTTATTCGTATTTTTCCAACAATCTTAAGTAGAAATTTTGGATTCTTATATATTTATTAATGTTTATAGGGTCTTTAGTTGAGTTTTGTTATCAATTTGCTAAATTGAGGTTTTATTGTGGTCTCTTTATTATTGTGTTTGGGAAATCTTTGATTGGGAGTTGATTTACCCGCCTTGTGATAATTTTATGAAATCTATATGTTGGACTTTTCTCAATATTGCAAATTTGGTGGAGAAAGCAGTTAAAAAGGTAAAAATAAATTACCGTATAACTTGAGGTAAATGAAAAGATGCAACTTGTTTTTGCATAAAAATAATTAAGAAAGATAAATATATATATATATATATATATTTTTAATATATATGATATATTAAATATCACTCTGTTTATGTAATTTTATTGGTTTTCCAATTTAATCTTAAAGTTCATATTTTGATGAAGAGCCTCGAATTCAATTGGGAAGCATTTGTACATCTCTGAAATTGCATATTTTGTAATTTTTTATAATTGTTTAAGCTCAACATTTTTATTAAGACATGGACTGAGCTCTATTGTAAAATATAATTTCAATTATCATATTGTCGACATCCAAACGGTCCCTTACATTTCAAGTGATATTGATTATTATGGATGATTTAAAGAGTTTTAAATTTTCCTCCAAATAAAATTGTGACGATATTACGTACTTTGTCACTAAATATAAGAATTTATGATGAACCATTTTTGTCTCTTATCCACTCATCTAATTAGTGACAAAATATTATCTCGCCATATAAAATTGGTATTTATGATAATACAAATTGTCATAAATTATTATTTTTTCGTCTTTAAAAAATTTTCCTCCAAAAATTTTCAGAAAAATTTTGCCTACAAATAAAATTGTGACGATATACGTATTTTGTCACTAAATATAAGAATTTATGACAAACCATTTTTGTCACTTATCTACTCATCTAATTAGTGACAAACTATTATCTCATTATATAAAATTAGTATTTATGACAATACAAATTGTCATAAATTATTATTTTTTCGTCTTTAAAAAATTTCCCTCCAAAATTTTTTAGAACAATTTTGCCTCCAAATAAAATTGTGACAAATTTGTATTTGGCGTCACTAAATGTGAACATTAGTGACGAAATCACATTGTCACTAAATTTTACAAATAATTAACGACAAACTATTATGTTGTCATTGAAAGAAATATTTTGTGACAATATATATTGTGACGCCCCCAAATTAAGTATACATCACTCATTCTGAGTTGTAAATACATGGTACAGAAACAACTACAACTTTATTATTACAACAGTAAAACTGTGAGTTTGAATACAAATATTATCTTCTAGACAATATCTATACTCAAATAAATCCTCATCACATTTATTGATACATTATTTTACAAAAATGGTGAGGACTACTAAACAACTCTCTCTAGAACCTTCATTCCATACCCTGACTCGTACTCGCTATATTCTCGCCTCCTGAGAAGAAAAATGGAACAAAAAAGAAAATGGTGAGCTCAACTAGCCCAGTAAAGAATATTATGACTAAGATAATATATAAAAAATTATCGTTAGTCTTCAACAGGGAAAAATCTAATAGAATACAATAGACAACAAGTTTTAAATCAATATTCGCAGCGAAAATAATAATTCATTAGAAGAGTTAAGTAGAGAATACAAACTACTATCTTCTATGTATGAATTTAAAAGTTCATCGTCTATCTTTTATCCCTGTAACATCAATCAATATATATCTGAAATCAAATATTCATCTTTGCACTACAGGCCAAAGATATTCATCATTAGTCATGTTTCATCTAAACACTTGCTCATCTTTGCACTACGGGCAAAGATATTCATCAAAAATCATTCATCTTTGCACTACAGGCCAAAGATATTCAATAATATCATCATTTAAGACTGAGGATGATGAAAAATATTTTTAAAGAAACGAATCCAATGAAACAAAATGACAAGGATTAAGGATTAAGGATTAAGGATTCGTACTTTGTTTTATCCATGTCCAAAAATACCTCAAAAATAATTATAGTGGTGTAAAATTCAAGAATGATCAAAACATGGATACAATCAAAGCTAGTATCCACAATAGATATTTTAGACGAAAAGGAAAATTTTCATTTTTCGATGAATAAAGCATGATTCGTGAATAATGTCGATATCGTGAATAAAGGCCGATATCGTAAATAGTAACTCAGACACCAAAAGTTTCAAATTTGATAAAAACTTCAGATCAATATTTCAAAGATAATGATATTGAAAAAATAATATCATTCTGAAAAAATAATATCCCTTACCTCACAAAAAACGGTTTAACTCAAAAAGCTGGATATGAAATTTGAAGGAACTTGCACCGTATAACAACCCTCAAAGTATACTCACAAGAATGCGCTCAATATATCGAGAGAAATAGAGAAAACTTCAGTTTACGGTGTGATTTTCAATTCTAACCCAAGACCCTATTTATAGGAAAATGCTTAGAACACCAAAAGGTAAAATTGAATATAATATTAATATATATTATAAATTCTTTAGCCCACCTTCTTAGATCTGAACTCAAATTGATTTTGCACATGTTAATGCAAACCACCAAGTAAAAAAAATGTTTTCTTCAAATAAATAACGAAAACTTCCAAAATCAATTATTTTAACTCCTAACTTCAATAATTCACAATAAATAGCCCTTTTATCGAAAAAATTGAATCTCATGAGTTTTTATAGGAAATTCAATTCTCTACAACTTTGCGAAGGAAGTTTTTCCAATTCCAAATGTAAATTGACCAAAATCCACAAACGGACGATTTTACAGGCTATAATCAAATTTCGGTCAATAATTGTGTCCACCAACACACAAAACATGTGTTAAACATTTAATACCACGAAAATACTCTTCCTCCTCATATACTCATATATTCCACATTTATTATAAAAATATCACCATTAATAATATATTTAAATGAATTATTTTATCAGAAAAAGATAAAATATTAATTTTCAACAATTATCACATTAAAAATTTTCTCCATATATATCCTCATAAAATCAATATTTTTCTCATCATATAAATTAATAATTAATTATTCACAAATAATATTACGAATCACATTATTGACAACCAGTGCAAGCTTCAAAAAAGAGGGGCTTTCCAATAAGGATCTCTCACTACTTGGTAGCGTAATTAGATGACCAAACCTCTCCTTGAGATGTAACTTTCTAGACATTGCCAATAATGTTATCTAATAATATTATTCAGATAATATGAATTATTGTCTCGATAATAGAAAATCTTTGTGCGGTGACAATTATTAAAACAACGATAATACAAAATATCAACACAACAATTATTAAATCAATAAAATAAAATATCGAACAATAATTATCAGAATCATTATTGAGTAGTGCCTTCAATAATTGGTGCAATACTGGTAATAACAACAACGCGATTCATCGTGTTTTAACCAAGGGTATTCCAACAATGTTAATTGTAACTACGCCTGTTATTTTTTAAACAACTTATATTTGTCGCTTTCTTCATCCAATCGCTTTCCAGTTATGGGCACACACAAAAGGTCGCTATAAATACGAATATTCCCAGAAGCGGTAAGAATATTCCACGACCAAACGAATATTCTCCGACAAAATAAATATTTTATAACCACCGCTTATTTAAAATATTTGCGCATTTTATCCATAACTAACCACATTAATCAAATCAACCCTTACTAATTAAATAAATAGAGGAAAATAAATTTCATTTATTAATTATTTGGGGTCTTACATATATTGTCATCAATTATTACAAAATGTCACTAAAAGGTTTCCCTCCAAAATTTTGGTACTAAATTCTACCTCCAAAATAACTTGTGACGAAATTTTGTTAATCGTCATCAAATGTGTAAATTAGTGACGATATAAATGATTAATAGTAACAAAAGTAAAAATCGTCATAAAAGCAAAAGTTTTAGTGACGGTTATGAATTTCGTAATTATTAATTAATAAATTGTGACAAAATTTTGTGCGTAGCAAAATTTTTTGTCATAAAATGTGTGATTTCTTGTAGTGAATATTAGTTTATGAGATTATTAAGTGATTTGTAATATTTGGATTAAGGTGTTATGAAATCATTGATTCATGAATATTACTCTTGAAATTAAATGCAGTTGTTTATCGTATTATTTTTATTATTATATATAACATTTTTATAATCCCGGTGATGAAATTTCTCTTTGACTTAAGTGTAAAGATGGGTAGATTATTGGTATGATCGTGACTATGAGTTCTCTTTGGCCAGTAGTGTAAAGTTGAATTGTTGACTGGTATGATCATGACCATTGAATTTATAATTGAATATTTTTAGCTTAAGTGCAAAGGTGAATTGATCAACATGGTTATAATTATGGTTTATATAAATTCTGAAATGATTATGTATTTCTTTGAGATATTAATATTTTTGGCTCAGAGTGCAATATGAATTATTGATGAATATCTTTGGCCCGTAGTGCAAAGATGACCTGTTGTTGAATATCTTTGGCCTGTAGTGCAAAGATGACCTATTGTTGAATATCTTTGGTATGTAGTGCAAAGATGAAATGATAATGAATATCTTTGGCTCGTAGTGCAAAGATGAATTTATAAGTATGATTATGAACAGGAACTGTGATTTGGTATAACCATGATCTTTGATGTTTCAGGTAAAGACAGGTGATGTAAATTATCTTCGTCCTGGATGAGAAAAGGATTTTGAAACCACAAATATGATTATGAGTTATTCATATGATTGTGGACAGGAACTGTTGATTAATGTTACAGGGATAAAACATTATTGGTGGACTTTTAACATAGAGAAGATAATAGACATTATGGTCTATTTGACTCTTTTAATGGATTGCTCGTTGCGCTGCAACTATGGTTGAAAAGTTTTATTATCTACCATATGTTCTAAATCTCTGATTTATTACTAATGAAGGCTATTGATAATTTAATTATCTTTAGTCATGATATTCTTTACTGAGCTAGTTGTGCTCACTCTTTTGCTTCATAATTCCTTTCAGGTAATAAGAGTGTAGCTGGGTCGAGCGGGGATAACAAGGGAATAGTGTGGTGGTCCGAGACTGTCAAAGTTTCTCAACACATTATAAAACAACATGACATACAATATATAATTGTATTGAGGACCTAAGATGTGTGTCTCGTATTGTATACGTCATTTGATATTTAATTTTGGTGAACCGAATAGGGTGAGGCGAACCCAACTTTGGAAGAGTGTTTTGCCACTATCATACAAGATGTCTAATGACATACAACCTCGCGTTATCATAAGACAGGGTTGTGCACATCCACTTGCTGAGTATATCTACAAGCACTACCTATATGATCTTGGAGTTTGGTTGAAACATAACGTTCAATTGCAGACGGTGGAGATAGTTATATGTCAAGAGAAAACTCACCATTGGAAGGAACATGATAGTAATCTTCTCGTTTTTCTTTGGGGTCTATTGGATCAACTAAGGATAATTCTCTGGACATATGATATCTATCATAACTTAGATTCATGGCCTTCTATGTACGAAGGTTTTCTTGAACACTTCCCAAAGATTTTAATTTCTAAAACAGTTATTGACTGTTCCTTTATGTAAAGTGCCATTATGACGTGCTATCCAAGGTTGGGACATGAGTCACAATTGGTATTAAAACTCACAGTATATGTATTGTTGTATTTTGCACGACAATGGTAGTAATGAAGTTGTAGTTATTTTCTGTACAATGTATTTGGCGACTCATAATAGGTTGGATGGATTCGACCTATTTTAGGGGCGTCACAGTTGGTATCAGAGCTTAGGGATATGATCTCTGACAGAGATCCGGGATTAGAACTAGGAAGGGAGAGACGAGTAATATCCTTCGCTTAGTGTGTCCTACCTGTTTGAATATTCTTACTTAAGTTGACAAATTGTGATATGTCAATTAACCTTTTGTTTTGAATCAGATTCTAGAATGATATCCTCCAAATACGTGAGATGAAAGCGATGGAGAAATCATGATGACAAGGAAGATGGAATCTGAAATGAAAGTAAGGTATTCTCAACTCTTTGAAATACCAGGTACGTAAATTTCGGGGACAAAATTTCATAAGGAGAGGAGATTGTAAGACCCCGAATTTTATGAAATAAAAATATTTAATTTTTCTTATAATTGTTATTCAGTAAATGGTTAAATTGATAAAAAGTTAAAGTTAAGGGTGATATATGAAAATTTTCAAAATACGTAAGTGGTTATAAAATACTCATTTATGTCGGGGAATATTCGTTTGGTGGTCGTGGAATATTCTTGTTGTCGAGGAATATTAAATACGGACAGCATGACCATTTGTATGGGCCCCATAATGTAATAAGCGCTTGGATGAAGAAAAAACAAGTTTGAATTTTTTTTAAATAACTACAGTAGTTGTTATCGTTAACACTTGTTGAATACATGGTGGTTAAAATACGATGTACGCAAGTTCAGCATAATAAAGACACCTGTATTACACAAAAGATTTTTGAATTATTGATTCTTACGTAAAGAAGGCTCTACTCAATAATTTTTACGAATTACTGCTCAATATTTTATTTTATTGATTCAATAATTCTTTGCGTTGATATTTTATATTATTGTTTTTTCAATAATTATTCTTTATGATATTTCCCATTATCGGATCAATAATTCATAGTATTTGGATAATATTATTAGATAGCATTATTGGTAATGTCTAGAAAGTTCTGTTAAGGAGAGGTTTGGTCACCTAATTGCGCTTTTGAAGGAGAAATCCTTATCGAAAAGCCCCTCTTTCCTGAACCTACACGGGTTGTCATTATTGTGATTACGTAATATTATTTGTGAATAATTAATTATTGATTTATATGATAAGGAAATATTTATTTGATGCGGATATAAATGATGGATTTATTTATGTGTTTATAAATGAAAGAATTAATGTTGAGGTATTTTATCAGTATTTTGTCAAATTAGAGGTATTAAAAGATCAAATCGGTGTTCTTAAAGCTCTATTGCATGAGTTATAATTTTAATCTGACCGTTGGATCGTTATAATTTTTGGCTATGTTATACATATATAAGTTGAGTATATGTCCACAAATTTTGAACCGTTAAAAATTAACGTATGATTTGTTATGAATTTTATGAGGTATTAAAAATCACTCGTTTGTGAATTTCGGATATTTTTGATTTGGAATTTGGAAAAACTTTCTTCTGCAAAGTTGTAGAGAATTCGATTTCGTGTGGAATGAACATAAAATTCGTATTTTTATGATAAACGAGCTATTTTCTATGAATTACTGAAATTTCGAAAAATAAAATAATTTTTATTAAAATTGGGTGGGACCCACTTTTTGGTTGGTGTTGAATGCATGTGCTGAATTGAGATTCAAGTGTGGTGGGCTGGTCTTAAATGGCTGGTGCATAGGAAATTAGAAATAATTAATATATTATTTTATTAATTTAGTCTCCTTCATGCGTTAAAGCATTTCCTATAAATAGGTGCTTATGTTAGAATTGAAAATCACACCAAAAACAAGTTTTCTTTCTCTCTATATTGTCGAGCGTATTTTTGTGAGTATTTAGATACTTTGAGAGTTGATATTCAGTGGAAGTTTCCTTCGGCTTTACATCTGATATTCTAGTCAGAAGTACTGCTCTTTTGAGGTGAAGGATTTTAAGGGTTATTATGTTTCTTCAGTTTCTTAATTTTTTTGACTTTCAAAAATTCTGGAAAAATTTGAAATAATATTTTGATGAGTTTTCTCGATTGTGTTCAAAAATGGCGATTTTTGGATGTATAGATTAAGAGTTATGAATTTTATGAGAAAAGACTATTTTAAAAGTAAACCCTTATAACTCCTTGTGGTTAACTTCAAAATTGATAAAATTTTTATTGGGAGTACATGTATATAACAGGAGTATACCCTATAAATTTCAGAATTTTTGAACAAAAGTACAATTTATGATAAATGTCTAAATATTCGGTAGTTCTGGCCATATAAAAAATAGTAAATGAATTTTAAAAATTCTGGAAAAAATATATGTTCAATATGGGACTATATTCTGCTAAATCCCAGAAAGAAATATTTTTGGGACTGATTTGGTGTTTTTCATGAAAATAAACTAGTTATGAGTAAATGAATTAAATATGTTATGTGAAGTAACAAAATTGGAAAATAAGATTTTATGGCTTGGGAATCCTAAATAAGGTATATGCAGATTTTTTATGAGGATTTTGGTTATTGATGATGAAATTATATGATTTTGATATTTTAGGATGATTAAATGCATTAATTGGTAAAGTGTAAACAATTAAAATAAATTATTTATAAGTTTAAAAAATGATTAAAATATTATGGTAATATTAATAATATTAGTTTATGAGATTATTAAGTGATTTGTAATATTTGAATTAAGGTGTTATGAAATCATTAATTCATGAATATTACTCTTAAAATTAAATGCAGTTGTTGATTGTATTGTTTTTATTATCATATATAACATTTTTATAATCCCGGTGATGAAATTTCTCTTTGACTTAAGTGTAAAGATGGGTAGATTATTGGTATGATCGTGACTATGGGTTCTCTTTGGCTAGTAGTGCAAAATTGAATTGTTGACTGGTATGATCATGACCATTGAATTTATAATTGAATATTTTTAGCTTAAGTGCAAAGGTGAATTGATCAACATGGTTATAATTATGGTTTATATAAATTCTGAAATGATTATATATTTCTTTGAGATATTAATATCTTTGGCCTGTAGTGCAAAGATGAACTATTGATGAATATCTTTGGCCCGTAGTGCAAAGATGACCTGTTGTTGAATATCTTTGGCCTGTAGTGCAAAGATGAAATGATAATGAATATCTTTGGCCCGTAGTGCAAAGATGAATTTATTAGTATGATTATGAACAAGAACTGTGATTTGGTATAACTATGATCTTTGATGTTTTAGGTAAAGACAGGTGATGTAAATTATCTTCGTCCTGGATGAGAAAAGGAATTTGAAACCACAAATATGATTATGAGTTATTCATATGATTGTGATGAGAACCTGCTGATTGATGTTACTGAGGATAAAACATTGTTGGTGGACTTTTAACATAGAAGATAATAGACATTATGGTCTATTTGACTCTTTTAATGGATTGCTTGCGTTCACGCAAGCAACTATGGTTGAAAAGTTTTATCATCTACCATATGTTCTAAATCTCTAATTTATTACTAATGAAGGCTATTGATAATTTAATTATCTTTAGTCATGATATTCTTTACTGAGATAGTTGTGCTCACCCTTTTGCTTCACAATTCCTTTCGGTAATAAGAGTGTAATTGGGTGTCGAATGCGATAATAGGGGAATAGTGTGGTGGTCCGAGATCACAAAAGTTTCTCAACACATTATAAAAAAAGACATGACATACAATATATAATTGTATTGAGGACCTAAGATGTGTGTGTTGTATTGTATATGTCATTTGATATTTAATTTTGGTGAACCGAATAGGGTGAGGCGAACCCAACTTTGGAAGGGTGTTTTGCCACTATCATACAAGATGTCTAATGACATACAACCTCGCGTTATCATAAGATTGCGAGGTTATGCACATCCACTTCGAGTATATCTACAAGCACTTATCTATATGATCTTGGAGTTTGGTTGAAACATAACGTTCAATTCTGCAGATCGCCGGTGGAGATAGTTATATGTCGAGAAGACTCACCATTGGAAGGAACATGATAGTAATCTTCTCATTTTTCTTTGGGGTCTATTGGATCAACCAAGGATAATTCTCTGGACATATGATATCTGTCATAACTTAGATTCATGGCCTCCTATGTACAAAGGTTTCCTTGAACACTTTTCAAAGATTTTAATTTCCAAAACAGTTATTGACTGTTCCTTTATGTAAGGTGCCATTATGACGTGCTATCCAAGGTTGGGACATGAGTCACAATTGGTATTAAAACTCATAGTATATGTGTTGTTGTATTTTGCACGACAATGGTAGTAATAAAGTTGTAGTTGTTTTCTGTACCATGTATATGGCGACTCAGAATAGGTTGGATGGATTGAACCTATTTTGGGGCGCCGAGTTCCCCCGCCTCTCTCTATATATACACGTATAAAGTGATTCATGGTTAAATTTCATTAGAAAGTATTTAAGGAGGGTGTATTCAATTAAGATTTCTAAAGACTTTACAAGTTTGGTTGTATTCAATCAAGACATTTAAAGAGTTTATGAAACTTTACTGGTATTCAATTATAACTTTTGTAATGTTTTTAAAAGTTAGGTGATATTGAATTGAGACTTTTATAAAGTCTATAAAAGTATTTTGGTATTCAAAAACTCATAGATTTTTCATTTTTTTATCAAATGGTAGAGTTTGACAGACTTTAGAAGAAGAGATACTCATATCCAAAGTCTGACATCATCTCTAAAGACTTTCAAAGACTTCTAAATATTTGAGAAATGGAGAAGATGAACAAAGGAGACAGAAAAAGAGAAAGAGAAAGATGATATCAAACAAAGAAGAAAACAAAATAATATATATATATATATATATATATATATATATATATATATATATATATATATATATATATATATATATATATATCTTCACTTGCTCTCTCTCCTACTCGGTCCTTGAATTAAAATAAAAACCCCAAAATGGAAGAGAAATTTATTATAGTAAGGAGAGAGAGAGAAAATGAGGAAGAGTTAAAAGAGAGGTATTTATTAAGGGTTCCAAATAGAACCAATTGTATAAATAGAGATAACAAATATTTTAATAACATTTTAGAATTCTTCTCTCCCATAAAAAAATTCTCATTTATTATATTTGTAAATATTAAGGAGGTATTTTTATGTTTATTGTTAAAATTAATAAATTTGTTAATTTTGTTATTTGTTGAAAATTATAAATTGTTAGTTTAGTAATAATGACTTGATAGAAAATTCGATAATGAACAATTTTAAAATCAAAATTGTTATTTTATATTATTGTTAGTAGAATTTTTTATGAAATATAAAAATTATGAATATGATATTTTCTTGTAAAAGACTTGGTATGATATAATAATTCAACTTCAACAATGTCTTTTATTTTAAATTAGGTTGTGACATGGTCAAAATATTTTAATATTATTTAATATTGTACTCATTTCATCTAAAATATAAGATCTTTGTTGAATTTTTAACAATTAATATAAGCTGCAAGATATATTAGAAGTATACAAAAGTCTATCAATGTCTTAGTAAAAAATTTATAAAAATCTGTCACTTATTTCATGGAGTCTTTAAAAGTAATTTTAAAGGTCTTTAAAAATCATTAAAATTCATAAACTCTACAAAAATGTGTCACTTAAATAAAGTATTTAAAAGCCTTTATTGAATACATCCTCCTAATAATTAACTCATCTAATATCGATTATAAAATTCAAATAATTATTAAAATAACATGGATCTATGTATTCACCATTAATTAGAACTAGCTTATAACAAGGACCATTATGGTGTATAATAAGGAGAGTTTTGTTATGCGCACTAGGATACTCTTCATTTGAAATAGAGAGGATCTTAATTCTTAGGGGTGCAAGCCGAGCCGAAGGTACTAGACTTAAGATCGATTCGAAAATATGATCAAAAACTCGAATTTAAAATTGATTCGAGTCGAATTTGATCCATACTCGTTTTTTGTTTAGTAATACACAAATCAAATTCAAGTATACGAATGTTCGCTCAGATTAGAGTTCGCGAGTATTTTATTTTTTCTCGAACCATACTAGATACTTACTCGATGGATCATATTTGAATACTGGTCTGATCCATACTAACAAGTTAAATATGTGATATATATTTTTATCTATCTTTTATAATTTATAAAGTGTAGTATTAAATTGTGTAAGCTTGTATGTACTTGAATAAATCAATGAATTGATTGTCAATTTGTATTACATTCTTTGTAATTTCTTTACATAAATAAAAGTAAAAACTAAACTTTTATATATAAACATTAGTTCAATAATCAATTTAGTATATATATATATATATAGTGGTTTAGTATTAAGTGAAATAATTCATATTCGAAACTCGATTTGAAGGCTTATGAGTAACTCGTTTTGTAAACGAGTACTTACGATTCGAGTAGGTCTGAATATTGATTCGAGTCGAATTTGACATAAAATTAGAAATTCTTTATCGAATTCGAGTCAAATTCAAGATTAATATTTTTGAGTCGAACTGAATCTGAGTATATTAAAATGTTCACTGAGATTCGACTCGTTTACACCCTTATTAATTCCTGCTATGCAACATCATAGCGCATAGGAAGACGCCAACTTTATTTGCTATGCAAAATTACGGTGCATGCGCAAGGTCATTTCAAAATTTAAAATTATATTTTATTACAAAAAGTAAAAAAGTACAAGATGAGTTGATTATTAAATAATTTATAATTAATTACATGTTAACATATATTTATAAATATGTACGTAAATATTATTGATGGAGAGATTGCTTGATTTATGCAAATAGACTAGTACGTTCGTGGCTTAATTTATAGATCTAGAATGTCACAAGCTAGCTTTAATAAAATTAGTTGATAGTTCGTGTAATGCACGGACTTATTTGAATAACGGATTATAAATGTTAATTTATACATTATATTATCTCAATTGTTCATTTTACACAAACAGTCATAAGAAGCATAAAATCAAACATGTTATGGGCGTTAACTATATGGACATATTTCATTTGCTTTTATATATGTTTCATGCCAATAATCTCATTCCTTATTACTTCGCACAACAACAACTAACCTCCTTTCTTCTAATTCATGAACATCACAGCAATAACAATACTTAATTTCATGAAAACAATCCATCCTTATCTCTAAGATTAGTTATAACAGTTAAGAGGCTGAGTTTAACGCTCTATGAATTAGTTATTACCTTACCTTGTTGTTGTTCTGCTATTCGAATTACTCCCACCTCAGTTTACTTTAGCTTCTTTGCTTCATTCTTTGCCCAATTCACTGATTTTGCCGAAAATGAGAGAAGTTTGGACAAAGTTTTGGTGATGGCTGAGTCCGACAATTAAAGAAGAAGGAAATGGAATGGCACGGTGATTAACTTGAAATGATTTGAAAGGGGGAGCGAGGGTTTCAATGTGGATGGGTAGAATTAATTAAAGATAAGAGTAATTGATAAGTTGAAGCATCAAAGACCGAAAGAGATAGGTGAAGTGATCATTATATCGTCGTTGAGAACATCGTAAGCACCGAAAATCTGCTTGAATCGGAGGGTGGCACATTGGGGAAATTGAATGTTAATAGAATGTGCCAATTCGAAAACCTGCTTGAATCGGAGGGTGGCACATCAAACGAAATTAACTTAAATTAATTAAGAGTCGACTCTTAATCGAGATCGTCATTGCTGTTTTTATATATAAAGTATTGATTAGCTTTAGAAGAATGTTAATAGGCATCTTTGAAACTAAAAGTACTAATTGGCTTAAAGCTGAATGATTCGAAATATAATTAATTATTATATAGTAAAATATTGTAGAGAAACAAACAATTAAGAAACACATTTAGTAATTAGTAGGAGAAAAAAGGGAATATTAATCCATGAGAGGAGAAATCAGAAAGTACTGATGATGCATGAATTAATTCCAGGGTGGGTGTGGGATATACAAGAAAAGTTGTTTGGTTTCTACGTGTAGCTAGATCAATTAAATCCACATCCCTCTTGCCTTGCCATGCCATGCCATGCCAATCAATTAAGTTACCTAATAACCTCCGTACGTGAGTCTCCCTCTCCCTCTCCCTCTTTCTCTTTATAACAATGCTATTATCACAAACGTTAATATAATATTTTTATACATATATATATTGTAGTTTCTGCCTGACATGTGAGACCCACGAGACCTATAAATATGTATGTGAACATTATATAAACCTTTTATATGTCATACTAACAATATTTTTCTCTTTATGGCTAGCTTGAAATGACAACTGATCACCACTAAAAATGTGTGGTGCGGTGGATTTCCTTTATGCTCTCACCACTCTGCCATGCATTAATTTACACAATATATATATATATATATATATATATATATATATATATATATATATATATATATATATATATATATATATGTGTGTGTGTGTGTGTGTGTGTGTCAATTAAAGAATCTAATTGTGAATATATACTTTTCTATATGTTATTAATTTATGTATAGATTAGGAAGTTTATTTGGAAACAATTCTGCCATCTCCTCTAGTTATTACCTTAAATGAAAAAGATGAGATTCTTCTATCAATTTTTGGAATGTTCAAGCAGAAATCTTTGAAGTGCAATGTTTCCTCTTTTGTTAGAAATTTGGAGTAAAACTGACAAGTGGCTTAATTAGTTGGGATCCCACATGCAACATTAATTGTATACATATATTTTCATGTTCTAACATATTTTTTACTTTTTAATTAACTAATGTAATATGCAAAAGTTTAAAATTTCAAATTATATTGATATGTATTTATTTAAGTTTTAAAAGCAACAAAAAAGAGAATTAGGAGTACATTCTAACTACTTTAAATTCATTATAGTTATATGTTTTAAATCAAATAAATCTGTATATATTGCTTTTAAATATTTTTCACAAATTAACTTAGAAAAATCAAAATATATCTTAAATTATATCTCGGAGGGAATACATATATACTTCTTCCTCCCTCCCTTCTAAAACATTAATGACTGAAGTTGAAAAACAAATAACTATCCTCAAAAAAAAAATTAATTGATTAGTTGAAGTACTTGAGTCAAAGTTTCAAATCTAGTGGATTTTATATAAAAATAATTTATCCTAGACAAAGTAGTACTTTTCTGTATTAGAGATATTCTTTTCTTTTTAGCCTGAATTCTCTGACCTAGCAAACATGGAGGGAATATATATATAAGCATGCCTTATGGTATAAAATTAATATATATATATATATATATATATATATATATATATATATATATATATATATATATATATATTCCTGAATTGTAGTCATTGTTTAGTTGTACTGCCAATCAAGAACCAATTCCAGGGACCCAATGAGGAGTGTATGTAATAAAGAATCATAAACAGGAATAATAATGTGATAATACTAAACAAACAAAGCCCCATTTCTTTCTTTTGTGAGTGTAAGAAAGATTACAATGAATCCTTCTTGAGGCGTTTTATTTGTTGAAGTTGTTTTCTTTCTGTACTTTCATATTCATTTCTGTGTATGTTATATATATAAAATATTGAAGAGTACTCACAACACTATATATATATACCGTACCTTCCAAGTCCAATATATAAAAATCAGATCAACTCAGTAATCTGTATATAGAGAGTCCATCTTACCCTCTTTCATCTCTCTCTAGCTTGTTCATATATAGATATAGATATAGATAGATAGATATACGAATGTCAGAGCCATTGATTGTGGGGAGAGTGATAGGGGATGTGCTAGATCAGTTCATCCCTAGCATAAAAATGACAGTGACTTACAACAATAACAAGCTAGTATGCAATGGTCATGAGCTCTTTCCTTCTGCTGTTACCAGTAAACCTAGGGTTGAGGTTCATGGTGGTGACATGAGAACTTTCTTTACACTGGTAAAATACACACACACACACGCGCATATATATATATATATATATATATATATATATATATATATATATATATTGTTCACGCCACTTCGTTTTACTACCTAACTTCCTACGTACATATATATCTTTATCCCATCCAAGAATATTAATTGATCTTTTCATACCAGTTAATTGCTTCTTCATTAATTATATATATATACGTACATACAGGTGATGACAGATCCAGATGTTCCAGGCCCTAGTGATCCTTACCTGAGGGAGCACCTTCACTGGTATATATATATATATATATATATATATATATGCCCTAAAAAACCCAACGCAGCTCTGACATAATGAGTATATATTGTTTATTTGATTTAGCTCTTCCTTTCTTAAAGTAATTAATCAACCTAGTTAGTTAGGGTACTTCATCCAGCTGAAGATTATATGAATTTCATGCATATACCTATGCAATGTACGTAGTTGAGTTGTACCAACGAACGAGCTCTAGGTCAAGTGGTGCCAAACCTTTCCCTTCAAGCTTGTACTACTAGTGGTGATGGTTTTGAGTTTCAGTCATTATTTGATGCAGCGTCAGTGGAGGCATTATCTTGTAGCCCATGTCTTAATTTCTTATAGGATCATAGATGATGAAATATAGGTATTGTAGGGCATCCAAAGTAATCTGGATCTAAGGAAATTTATGTATTCATTTTTTTTAAAAGGGAAGGCAACTAGTGTTGGAATATTTTGACTTCAGCCAGATCATTATAAATATCTAACAGTTTGTTTGATTGTTTTACAGGATAGTGACAGACATTCCGGGCACAACAGATGCAACATTTGGTAAGTTAACTCATTCATTTGTAACTTATTTTTGGGACAAAATAAAAGCTAGTAGTATATTGTTTTGATTCAATTCTGGGTGCATTTAATTTGGAAAAAAACAAACAAACAGGAAGGGAGGCAGTGAGCTATGAGATGCCAAGGCCAAACATAGGGATCCATAGGTTTGTGTTTGTTTTGTATAAGCAGAAAGGGAGACAGACGGTTAATCCGCCATCTTCAAGGGATAATTTCAATGCTAGAAGCTTTGCTGCCCAGAACAACCTTGGCCTCCCTGTTGCTGCTGTTTTCTTCAATGCCCAAAGAGAAACTGCTGCACGAAGACGTTAACTAATTCCTCCACTAGTTAATTAAATAAAACCCTAGCTGTGTACCCATCCCAAAACCTGGTTAATTAGTTGACATGTTATAATTAAGTGCAGCAGCATACATTTATGTTAAACTTATAATAATTGATGATCAGGTCCATCCAAAATTCAAAATAAAAAGTGTTTCTCCAAGAGCTGCATGTGCTAGCTCAGTATTTGTAGTACTGTAATAGCAAGTAGTAGCTTCAAGACTGAAGCCTATATCTG
Source organism: Panax ginseng (assembly GCA_020205605.1). NCBI lineage: Eukaryota > Viridiplantae > Streptophyta > Magnoliopsida > Apiales > Araliaceae > Panax > Panax ginseng. The sequence continues at coordinate 23,890,475 of CM035137.1, read as the reverse complement.
TCTCTCATTTGTTTGGGTGTGGAAATTGTACTTGTGTATTTTTATGTTTAAAAAAAGTGAAATGAAGTTGTCATCGTTCAGTACACCCGAGTGCAGTTTTTTTGTCTTTATCGGCTTATAAAGTTAGTCATTCTTAAAGTTCATTTTTATCAATTAAATTCTTAACGTGTCATTTTTTAGCGTTTCTATTTTTTTAACCAAATTTAACTACAATCGGACCAATTTTGACTTGATCCGACCCAATTTAACCTAATTCCAATTTCACCAATTAAATTTATAAAAAAATAAAAAGTTTTAAAAAGATAATTATTTTACAAATAATTATTTTAATATTTTAAAATAAAACAATAATTATTTTTAATATTTGCAAATAAAATATTATTTTAAAAAGTCTTTAAAATAATTATTATTTTAAGGAAAAATATAAGAAACTTTTTTTCAAAAATGAATAAAATTTCATAAAATATAGATTCAAAAAATTAAAGTTTAAAATTTTAATTATTTTTATGAAAATTTACACATCTTTTAATTTTTTTGTTTTATGAAATTTTTTTTTTTTACTTTTCTAGAATCTATATTTTATGAAACTCTACTCATTTTTAAAAAAAATAAAAATTTCTATTTTTTTCTGAACATAAAGTTTTACTTTTTTGAATCTATATTTTATAAAATTTTACTCATTTTTTTTAAAAATGAAAAATTTTCTTTATTTTTTCCTGAAAATAATAATAATTTTAAAAAATTTAAATTTCTTTTTAAAAAAATTGAATTAGTGTTTTTTATTTATCTTTTACTTTTTTTGTATTTTAATTTCTATTTTTAGTTTTTGTTTTTAAAATTCTAATATTAAAATACATATAATAAGACATAAACTTTTCTTTCTGAAAATAAATTTTTACATAAAATGAAAAAAATCTTTTTTTTTTTGAAAATAAAGTTTTATTTTCTTATTTAACTTTTTTGAATCTATATTTTATTAAACTTTACTCATTTTATGAAAAAAAAAAGTAAAAGTTTCTAATATTTTTTCTTGAAAATAATAATTATTTTTAATATTTTAAAATGAAATATAAATTTTAAAATAATGTTAAAATAATAATGATTTTTAAAATAATGTTAAATAATAATTATATTTAGAATAATTTTAAAACTTTCTAGTTTTTTTTATAAAATAATTGGTGAAATTGGGGTTGGGTAAAACAGGATTGGGTTGGGGGCAAATCGGGTAAAAAGAATCGAAACACGAAAGCCAAAAAATATCATTTTAAAAATTTAATTGGCGAAAAATGAACTTTAAGGAGGAATTTAAAAATGAATGACAACTTAAAAGGATAGAAATGTCATTCAGTCAATTAAAAAATGAAAGAAGCAGAAGGTACATATCTATATAATAAAACATAACTCATTTTGAATTTGGACGGGAAAGCACAAGAACAATTTAAATTCATTCTAATTGATTTGGGTGGGAAGCACAAATAAAGACGGTTCAGATTCATTTTAATTTTAATTCAAAATAATAATAATAATAATAAAAATAATTTTTATTTTTGTGACGCCCCCAAAATAGGTCAATTCCATCCAACTCATTCTGAGTCGCCAAATACATGGTACAGAAACAACTACAACTTCATTAATACAATTGTCGTGCAAAATACGACAACACATAAACTGTGAGTTTAAATACAAATATTGTCTTCTAGACAATATTCACACTCAAATAAGTCCTCATTACAATTATTGATACACTATTTTATAAAATAGTGAGGACTACTAAAACAACTGCCTTGAACCATCACACCACACCCAATTAGTTCACGCTATATTCTCGCCTCTCTGAGAAGAAAAATGGAACAAAAGGAAAAGGGTGAGCTCAATTAGCCCAGTAAAGAATATTATGACTAAGATAATGTACAACAAATTATCCTTAGTCTTCAACAGGAAAAAATCTGATAGAATACAATAGACAACAAGTTTTAGATCAACAACTGCAGCGGAAACAACAATTCATTAGAAGAGTTAAGTAGAGAATGCAATCTACTATCTTCTATATATGAATTTAAAAGTCCATCATCAATATTTTATCCCTGTAACATCAATCAATATACATCTTGAATCAAATAGTCATCTTTGCACTACAGGCCAAAGATATTCATCACTTGGTCATGTTCATCTCAACACATGTTCATTTTTGCACTACGGGCCAAAGATATTCGTCAGTTGGTCATGTTCATTTAAACACATGTTCATCTTTGCACTACGGGCCAAAGATATTCATTATAAAATCATTCATCTTTGCACTACAAGCCAAAGATATTCAGTTATATCATCATTTAGGACTGAGGATGATGAAAAATATTTTAAAAAAAACGAATCCAGTGAAACAAAAGAACAAATATTAAGGATTCGTACCTTAAACAATCCAAGTTCAAAAATACTTCATAAATAACCAGAGTAGAGTAAAATTCAAGAATTATCAAAACATAGATCCAATCAAAGATAGGAATCATAACAGACGATCTTGAACACAGAAAAGAAAAGTTAATTTTTCCGTGAATAGTGTAATATGATTCGTGAATAGTCTTAGTATCGTGAATAAGAACTCAGACACCAAAAGATAGAAATTTCACAAAAAAAACATCATTATGTTTCGTGAATAGTACTCGTGAATAGTAACTCATGAATAGTAACTCGTGAATAGTAATTCATGAATAGTAACCCCGACATGAAAAAGTTCCAATCAATATTTCGGCATAATGATATTGAAGAAATAATATCATTTTTTTAAAAAATAATATCCCTTACCTTAGCTAGAATAGATTTTACGGTTGGAATCTCGGATATAAGTCTTTGAAAGAACTTGCAGACCAGATAGCAATACTCAAAGTACTAAAATACTAACAAAAATACACTTGATATATAGAGAGAGAAAGAGAGAGAAATCTTTAGTTTCTGGTGTGATTTTCAATTCTAACCTAAGCACCCTATTTATAGGAAATTGCTTAGAACACCAAAGCAGAAAATTGAATATAATATTAATATAATTATACAAATTTTCCTTAGCCCACCTTTTGGTCAAAAAACCAGCCACACATGTTAATGATGTTAAAAAAAAAATACAAAAAATGTTTTTCTAACAAAAATAATTTAAACTCCAAAAATCAATTCACACCCGATATACCGAAACTTCAATAATTCACAATAAATAGCTCGTTTATTAGAAAATTAGAATCTCGCGATTTTGATAGGAAATTCAATTCTCTACAACTTTGCAGAAGAAAGTTTTTCCAAATTCCAAACAGAAATTGACCGAAATCCACAAACGGGCGATTTTACAGGCTATAATCAAATTTCGATCATAATTGTGTCCACCAACACACAAAACATGTGTTAAACATTTAATGCCACAAAAATACTCTTCCTCCTCATATACTCATATATCCCACATTCATTGTAAAAATATCATCGTTAATATATTATTAAAACAATATATTTAAAAGAATTATTTTATCAGAAAAAGATAAAATATTAATTTTCAACAATTGTCACATTAAAAATTTTCTCCATCTATATCCTCATAAAATCAATATTTTTCTCATCATATAAATCAATAATTAATTATTCACAAATAATATTACGTAATCACATTATTGATGACTGCATAGCCTTCAGGAAAGAGGGCTTTCCATAAGAATTTCTTCTTCTCTGCGCCTTGATTAGGTGACTAAACCTCTCTTTAGATGTAACTTTATAGACATTGCCAATAATGTTATCTAATAATATTATTCGAGATAATATGAATTATTGTTCGATAATAGAAAATACATGCAAAGGACAATTATTAAAACAACAGTAATATAAAATATCAACACAGCAATTATTGAATCAATAAAATAAAATAATGAACAGTAATTACTGTAATAATTATTGAGTAGTGCCTTCTTACGTAAGAATCAATAATTGGTGCAATACTGCAGTGCTTCTCATGCAATAACGTGTATATATCGTATTTTAACCACATGGTATTTCAACAAGATAATTGTGAATAATCAAGCTACTGTTATTTATAAACAACTTATACTTGTCGTTTTCTTCATCCAATCGCTTTTTCGTTATGGGGCCTACACAAGGTCAAGGCTGCTTATTTAAAATATTTAAGATTTTACCCATAACTAACCACATTAATCAAATCCACCCTTACTATTTCAAAATAATAAATAAAGGAAAATAAATTTCATTTATTAATAATTTGGGGTCTTACAACCTCCCCTCCTTATGAAATTTCGTCCTCGAAATTGACGTATCGTACTCGGTGTTTGAAAAGATGAGAATACCTCGCTTTCATTTCCGCTTCCAACTCCCGTGTCATTTCTCAATAAAGATGGTTTCTCCACAAAACTTTAACTTGTGGTATAACCCTCGGACATAGGACATGTTCTTTCCTATCCAAGATCTTGACGGTACCTCCTCGTGACGTTAAGTCTTCGCTATCTCATCCGGTTCTAACTCAATGACGTGGTTCGGTCAGTCCCACATATTTACGTAACATCGATCACGAAAAAATGTTATGAACACGCGTCATACTTGGTCACAAAAGCGAGTCTATAGGTCATAATTCTATTCAATCGAGGATTTCAAATGGACTAATAAATCAAAGGTTGAGATTTCTTCTCTTCATCAACTCTTACTTCTAGAATAACGCCTTTCAGCACCTTCTTTGCTTTATATTCATCACTCAGGTGTGTAGCTTGAGCGGCGGTTAACTTTATCGATTAAAGTCGATTCTAATCGTATATTCGTTATCTTCACGCAGATTCTTGGAATATTTAACTCTATCTCCATCTTCTGTAAGTCATACGAAATGGGTCTTTGTGTTAACAATATCGCACTCATGAACGCATGATCTTTTACTCAACGCTCACCTACCACGTCCGTTTTTTTTCCCAGGATGGTATTGAATGGTATGGTCGTAATCTTTCAACAGCTCGAGCCAACGTCGTTGCCGCATGTTGAGTTCTTAGAAGCTCTTCTCACATTCCTCGCTCCATTCAAATTTTGTATCTTTTTGAGCCAGCTGAGTTAATAGAGTATCGATTCGATAAAATCCTTCCACGAATCTCCGATAGTAACCAGCTAAGCCTAAAAGCTACTTATTTCGATTCTCGACTTAGGTTGCTCTCAATCGTGACTCATATCCCAATCTTGGATAAGCACGTCACAATGGCACCTATCGCCTTTACCACTTACATGAATATGATGTCCCTACACAGAGAGTTTGGTTTCAGTGCATTCCACAAAAGGAAGTCACCAGATAGAGGCTAAGGTACCAACTCACAGCAGTTAGGTTTTAACTCCTGAAGTTCAATAGAGCCATTCTATATGAGATTTTAGAAATGGGTTTTGTCTGAGGTTCAAAGTCGATACAAAATTCAATATCACGCCTCGGGAGTAGGTCAGAAATTTTTTTAGAAATACGTCGGAAAATTTACTAACAATGAAATATCATTCAAATCGATTTATTTTTATTCAAGTCTATAACATGGCTAAGAAAGCTTGACATCCGCTTTTCAATAAACGAATGACTTTGACTACTTGATATAAAAGAGTTTGACTTCAATGGTTTGGTTGTTTAAATTGAATAACAAGTTGCTTAGGAATATGAAAACTAACAACCTTACAAAAGCAATCAATTTTAGCATGATGAGTGGTTGACCAATCAATCCCTAAGGTCACATCAAATGCAAGAATTTTTAAAGAAATAAGGTCAACGAGTAATGTGATGGTGCCAACTTGAATCAAGCAAGATTTATAAACAATGGATGTAACGAAAGTTTCTCTAGCGGAGTTTCAACAGATAAGTCAAAGTCTAATTTTCTCCTGAGTCAAGTTTAAACGTTGAGCACAAGCGGAGAGATAAAAGAATGGGTAGAATCGGTATCTAATAAGGTATAGACTTCGCAAGAATTTATAATTAACTAACCTGCGGTGCTAACTTCGTTCGGGTTCTCTCGATTCTGATCGGTCACGACAAACGCTTCTTCCAGAACCGATTGACTTTGTCTTTTCCGTATCCGCTTTGGGTGCCACCGCTCCACCGGACTTGATTTCGCGCTTGAGACAAAATCTAGCTATGTGACCATCTTTTCCATAACTAAAACATACCTTGGAAGGTCGTGAGCAGTTTGGACTTATATGTCCCTCCTCTCGCATTTGTAGCATCTAATCAAGGCGGTCGTTCTTTCCCCTAGAATTTGTTGATGGTCTTTGGTCTTTGCATTCTTAAGCGTCTTTCCGTCATCGTTAAATCTTATCTTCTTAGATCGGACATCTCTTTCCACAATATCAACGCGTTGTGCGGCTTTTACCCATGCATCACTCATTCTCACTCGTTCAGTTATTTCTTCTTTCAACTCAAATTCCAGCTTTATCATCTTATACTCTGCCAAAATATTTGCGCATTTTACCCATAACTAACCACATTAATCAAATCCACCCTTACTATTTTAAAATAATAAATAAAGGAAAATAAATTTCATTTATTAATAATTTTGGGTCTTACAATTTTGATTATTATTATTATCTATATAATAAAACAGAACCAATTTTGAATTTAGTCGTGAAAGTACAAGAATAATTCAGATTCAGATTCATTTTAATTGATTTGGGCGGGAAAGCACAAGGACGATTCAGATTCAGTCTAATTTTAATTCAAAATAATAATAATAATTATAAAATAATAATATAAAAATAATAATATCAATAGTAATAAAATAATAATAATAATAATAATAATTATTATTATTATTATTATTATTATTATTATTATTATTATTATTAGAACCATTCATTCTAATTAATTTGGACGGAAAAGCACAAGGACGATTCAAATTCATTTTAATTTTAATTCATAATAATAATAATAATAATAATAATAATAATAATAACAATTATTATTATTATTATTACAACCATTCATTCTAATTGATTTGGGCGAAAAAGAACAAGAACGACGGTTCAGACTCATTCTAATTTTAATTCAAAATAATAATAATAATAATAATAATAATAATAATAATAATAATAATAATAATAATAATAATAATAATAATAATTATTATTATTATTATTATTAATTGTTCATTCTAATTGATTTAAGTGAGAAAAGTATAATGATTAGTTCGATTAATTCTAATTCAAAATAATAATAATTATATAATAATAATAATAATAATAATCTATATTTATACAATAAAACGTAACCCATTTTGAATTTGGAAGGAAAAACACAAGAACGGTTCATATTCATTCTTATTGATTTGGGCGGGAAAACACAAGGATGGTTTAGATTCATTCTAATTTTAATAAGAAATAATAATAATAATAATAATAATAATAATAATAATAATAATAATAATAATAGCAATAATAATAATAATAATAAAGCAATAATTATTATTATTATTATTATTACAATAATTCTATATAATAAAACAGAACTCATTTTGAATTTGGGCGGGAAAGTACGAGAACGGTTCAGATTCTTTCTAATTGATTTAGGCGAAAAAGCACAAGGACAGTTCAGATTCATTCTAATTTTAATTCAAAATAATAATAATAATTATTATAAAAATAATAATAATAAATTATTATTATTATTATTGTGGTGTGGTGAATTATGATAATTGTTATTGATGATTATAAGTTTTGTAGATGATTTAGATTTTTTTGAATATTTATTTTTTTAAAAAATTAATTATTGTGGTGGTGTGGTAAATTATAATAATTGTTATGTCTGGTTATAAATTATTTTTAAGTTGCAAAGAGTTTTTAAGTAATGTAGTATTTTTCGAATTTTAATCTAATTTTTAGTTATGCCGTGCCTTCAGGTACGAACAATTATTAGTGTATATATGTATGGGGGAACAACATATCTTATAGAGTTTAGATGCCTATAGAGTATAGATGATATGCCCTTTAATTAGTTTATGCTGCAGCAGGAAGAAAACTTATTTCAGGGAAGTGGTTAGTATGAAGTTTATTTTGGGGTAAGTTGGTCAATTGATCAATAGAATACTGACATGCAGACGATATTGTATGTGTGTCATTATTATATTGGCCAATTAACCAACTTATCAAAAAAATAACTTCATACTAACCGGATCCTTATTCTAGCATTAATTACAGATCGATTATAAAATTTTACCTCTAGTTTGGAGTTTGGACTGACTAACTAACTAATTTAGAATATAATATCGTACATATATAAACTATAATAGTCATTGTCAACGTGGGTATCCAAATATGCAGTGGAACTAATTAAAACTTATTCCAACTTAATTTATGTGTTAGCTAAAGGTAAAGATTCAAAATTTTAACTGAACTTGGCTCCAATTACTGAACTTGGCTCAGTTGGAACCCCATGCCTCTTACTTAGCAAGATATCCTGAGTCTAACTCTCCCCCCCCCCCCCATCCCTGAATTAACATAAAAAAGATGCAAATTTTTTTGTACAATTTTTATATGATCACACAAATACCATTATATGGACTAGTAAATTTGAATGAAGGGTTTCAAATTGATAAATTCTTAAAAAAGAAAGTAAGATATAACTATATCATTTCTCCTAATGTTCCAAAAATAGGAGTTATATTTACAAAATTTGTAAATAATGTATTTTTGTTTCATGTTTATAAGCACTAGCTAATAATTAGCAATTAGATTAGATATTGTTTTTGAATTTCCACAATCATCTCCTTAGAATATTTGACTCCTTGATTCATGCCATCTTAGAATATCTGACTCCTTGATTTTAGCTTTAGTTGTATAATATATGTATATATAAAGAGGACATCTCTGCTGTAAATATAGATAAAAAAACATAATACAAGATTAGTTTTATCTCTCTCTCTATATATTTTATTCTGGTATCAGAGCCAAGAGCCTAACGACATCCTTCATTATTCTTTTCTCAATCTCTTTTACATACAAATAAGCAAACCCCCATTCTTTCTTCTATTAACTACAACTACATCTCAATCTATTAACACTAAATCTGACCCATATCCCAAATACCTGTGTAAAACACCATATCACTTTTATCCCTTCTGCAACATTTCCCTTCCGAACAAAATCAGAGCCCAATCTTTAATTTCACTCTTTACCCTCTCAGAAAAGATCCAACAGCTACTTCATTTTTTTCCCATGTCCACCTCCTCTACCACAATCTTCAACCCTCCTTCCTCATCTGTTATTCTCTCTCAAGCCCATCATTATATCACACTAAAATTAAATTCTTCCTACTATCTCTTATGGCGTACACAAATTGATCCATACCTGCAAGGCCACAATATGTTCGGTTATGTCACCGGCGAGTTCGTCCGTCCTCCATCTTTTCTGCCATCCAGTCCTTCTTCCACTACTTCTACCACTTCTTCTATTTCCAACCCAGCGGCAAAAATATGGGATACACAGGACAAACTTCTTATAAGTCTATTCATCTCATCTCTTAGTGAAGATGTGGTACCCCTTGCAACCGAACTCACTTCATCTGCCGAAATCTGGTCCACCCTCTCTGCAGCATTTGCATGTCCTTCCAACACACGTATGCTTCGTCTCTATATGGAACTGCATTCTCCAAAAAAATATGATGAAACTCTAATTGCTTATCTTCATCGTCTAAAACAAATTTTCGATGAATTATCAGCCTCTGTACGACCCATCTCTCAAGCTGATTTCCTAGTTGCTGTTTTAAAAGGTCTTCGTGCTGAATTTGCGTCTCTAAAATTCTCTAGATCTCTCCATGCTTGTACCCCATTGTCATTCTCTGCGTTACTCAGCAAATGTCTCAGCCACGAGTTCATTACCGAAAAAAATAATTTAGTTGATTCTCCCTCTGCACCATCGACCAATAATGTCCAACGTTTCCCCACCAATGCTCCACGCTTCAACAACCATCGTGGTCGCTGCCGTGGTACCAGTGGTCGTGGGCGAGGAAATTTTCGCCCACCTATCCCTCTGTATTCCTCACATTTTAATCGCTCACACTGTATGTTTGTGGTGGCTCCAATCATAACTCGTACATGTGTTATTTTCGTCCTCAATCCTCAACTTCTGCATGTCTCCTTGGTCCGCCTCCTGCCTCCCCACCTCCAGCTGCTAACGTTATTTCCACCACACCCATCAATTCCTCCAACCTTTCATCACCCTCCCTCTTTTCTCTCCAATGGTATCCTGATACAGGCGCTAATTATCATGTTACACAAGGCTTAGCGGGTATCAATCATGTTGATGAGTACAATGGATTGGATCATCTTCAAGTTGCCAATGGTAATATTTCTCCTATAAATAATCTCTGTTCTACCACATTCAATTCCAAAAATAAAAACTTTCATCTTTCTCAAATTTTACATGTTCCATCTGCTTCAAAAAAATTGTTATATGTCAATAAGTTTTGTCGAGATAATAATGTCTATTTTGAATTTCATCCATCTTATTTTCATGTTAAGGATCCCGTCTCGCAGAAAACGCTCATCAACGGGCCAACTAAAGATGGCCTCTATACTATACAAATTCCTCCCTCATTCCATGCTCTTTCTGCTTCCAAGGTCACTTTGTTCGATTGGCATCAACGTCTGGCCGGGTCATCTTCATGAACGTGTTCTTCGTCATATTATTTTCAAAAATAGTCTAGGTGTGTCATCTAATAAAGGTTCTTCTGTCTGTATGACATGTTATATGGGCAAGGCCTGTAGATTTCCTCTTAATAGTAGTTCCTTTTCTGCACAACATGTTCTTGAATTAATAATATGTGATGTTTGGGGTTCTTCTCCCTTCACCTCTTTGCATGAAAATAAATATTATGTACTTTTTGTCTATCCTTATACAAAATTCTCTTGGATTTATTTTATTAAGTTGCGCAGTGAGGTTACCTCTAAATTTCTACAATTTCAATCCATGGTGGAACGTCTCTTTCACTCCAAAATTATATACTTTCAAACTGATGGTGCTAAGGATTTTTTACCACTCAAGTCTCATTTTTCTCAAAATGGCATCATTCATTGTATTTCATGTCCATATACTTCACTTCAAAATGGGCTTGTTGAGAGACATCACCGTTATGTCGTTGAAACTGGCTTAAGTACATTATTGGCTCAATCCTCAGTTCCAGGGATTTTTTGGGACTATGCCTTTGAATGTGCAACTTATCTAATAAATCGCATGCCATCTCCAGTTAACCACATGAATCTTTCTCCTTTTCAAAAATTATTTTCCAAGCCACCAAATTACAATTTTTTGAAAATTTTTGGGTGTTTATGTTTTCCCTTCTTAAGGCCATACAATAAACACAAATTTGTATACCGGTCTCTCCCGTGCATTTTCTTGGGCTACAATTCTACTCACTTGGGATACTATTGTTTTAAACCAAAATCACAAAAAATTTATCAAGCTCGCCATTTAAGATTTGAAGACAGTCAATTTCCTTTTTCTCACTCTCACACTTCGACTTTATCACCTTTGTCAACTAAGTCTCATCCCCCACACACACCTCCATTCCTATCGAGTCCACTTCTTTCTCCTATTTCAGATTTCAAATCTGCAGAATCCATACAGTCCGATCCATCCGTTCCTACATCCAGACCCCCTAAAACCCATCTCAGTAACTCTGCTTCGCACTCTAGACAATCTGGACATCCTGAGACCCAATCCGGACACCCTGAGAACCTATTCGGACACTCTGACACCCTATCCTGACACCATGAGACTCAATCCGGATAGTCTGGTGAACAAATATATGCCTGCTTTTCCGCAATATTCTCACACTGCATCTTCTTCTTCGTTCGTCCAACCTCATCGGACTGTCCCCTTAAGTGACATTTATGCTTGTACTCTCCCTCCTCCTGTTTCTCAATCCTCACATTTTTGATCAATACCAATGTATGTCAAGCTCACAACTGCCCACACAAAACTCTTTCTCACCTCTTGTCCAATCCTCCTCCTCCAATACTACGTTGCAAATTCCTCCCAATGATACCTCTCATATGCCTGCATTAGCTTCTTCATCCCATTCTTCTCCTAGTAATCCTACTCCACACTCACCGTCTTTCCATCGAATCCACCCCATGGTTCTTTGCTCTCATAAACAAGCTGACACTATCTCCGTATTCACCACAGAGCCTACCTCATTCCAAACAACAAATCAAAGTCCCGTTTGGCGTCAGGTAATGCTAGATGAACTCACTACCTTGTACAAAAATCAAACCTGGACACTGGTGCCTAAATCTCCTCACATGAATTTATCGAAAAATAAGTGGGTCTTTTGTATTAAGACCCACGTTGATGACTCTCTTTGTGACGCCCCCAAAATAGGTATACATCACCTATTCTGAGTCGCCAAATACATGGTACAGAATACAAATACAATCTTAAATATACAACATGATCTGTGAGTTTTAATACAAATATTGTCTTCTAGACAGTATTCAAACTCAAAATAAGTCCTCAATACATTTATTAACACACTATTTCATAGAATAGTGAGGACTACTAATGCTATCATCTGGACCATCACTCCGTTCCCCGACTAGTCCCTGCTACGTTCTCATTTCCTGAAGAGAATAATGAAAGTAAAAGGGTGAGCTCAACTAGCCCAGTAAGAAATATTATGACTAAGATAATGAAGAATAAATTATCGTTAGCCTTCAACAGTGTTAAACTGATACAATATAACAAACATCAAGTTTAACGGCAGTGGAATAAGCAATCCATTAAAAGAGTCAAGTAGAGAATAAAATCTATTATCTTCTATGATTTAAAAGGTTTTTCATCATTTTTATTGCTGAGACTCAGCTTAATAAATAAACCACATCATCCCTGCACTACGGCCAAGGATATTCATTAGTATCACAACCACAAATTATCCATGCACTATGGGCCAATGATATTTGTGTATTCATCAATGGTCATGATCATGCCAACAACTGTCCATCAATGCACTACGGGCCAAGGAGGACTTTTACCACATCATTTGTAACATTACGGTCATGATTATACCGAATAATCCCTGGTCATGATCATACCAAGTCCATCTATGCACTACAGGCCACAGATGACTTTTAACATAATATAAACATGAGAATGACGACAATGATATAAGAATTCAATAAAACAAGATCAAGAATTAATTTATCCAGGAACCAATAACGTCCAAATTGTCAACATAATACTGCTTTGTGGAGTAAAATTCAAGAATGCTCAGAAGAATATTTCCATGAAAAGATACTGGATGAAGCGCAAATATCAAAGATATTCAGCTAATTTCATGGAGTATAAAAGTCAAAACTTTAACCAACCGAGTATAATAAAGAATGGAATAACAAAAGAAATCACCGTGCATGCGATAGATCAGATGCATAAAAGTTATTCCAATGTAATAATAAATAATGAAACCAGTCATGCGCGAATCAAGCACGCATGTGATATTCCAACAGAATAATAAATAATAGAACCAGTCATGCGTAAATGCATGTATGGATATTCCAACAAAATAATAAATAATGAAACCAGTCATGTATAAACGCATTGCATGTGATATTCCAATAGAATAATAAAGAATGGAATAACGTAAGAATTTCACCATATATGCGGTGCTTGTGACATGTATACGTTATTCTAACATAATAATAAAGAATAGAATAATGGAAGAATTTCACCATGTATGCGGTATTTGCATAGTACAGGTTATTCCAACATAATAATAAAGAATGGAATAATGTAAAAATTTCACCAAGTATAGGTAGTTCGGCGATACATGTTATTCCAAATGTAATAATAAAGAATGGAATAATGTAAGAATTTCACCAAGTATAGGGTTGTTCATAGATACGAGTTATTCCAATGTAATAATAAATAATGGAATAATGAAGAATTTTACCATGTATGCAGATTGAATGTATATGTTATTCTAACATAATAATAAAGAATGGAATAATGAAAGAATTTCACCAAGTATAGGGTAGTCAAGTGTACAAAAGTTATTTCAATGTATAATAAAGAATGGAATAATGTGTTCTCTTCATGAATACAAAAGAAATAATACCCACTTACCTTTGAAAAAAATGGATATAGGAGTAGTGAAGTAGCGAGAATACTTTTCTTCTTTCTCTATAGTTTATCTCTACAGAGTTTCAATGAATTAAGTAAGAAATAATGAAGGAATGAGCTTCTATTTATAGGAGAATGGACTGAATAGTTATAACTAATTCATGAATGGTCCAGATTGATTTACTTTTAAACGGACGGTCCATATTAATTTACTATGCAGTATTAATAAAATATTCTAATAAAACAAAATCTTTTAAATAAAATATAATATATTCTATTTATAATCTAATAAAACGAATAAATTTATAAAAGTATTCTATTTTATATAAAAAGTTTTCTGTTTTATTACATTTATAATAATAATAAAACAAAACTTATCACCTTTATTATAATTCACAATATTAATCGACCAGGTTGTTCCCAGGAAAGAGGGGGCTTTCCAATAAGGATTTCTCCCTATTGGCACGCAATTAGGTGACCAAACCTCTCCTTGGCAGAACTTCTAGACATCGTTAATATTGCAAATAATAATATTAATAACTTTGTTATCTCAATTATTGATTTAATAATATATAAAATATCGACAATAATTGAATCAAATAACGTGAGATACTATGCAACAATTATTGTAGCAATAATTGAACAAAACTGAGTGACTTCTCACGTAAGCATCAATAATCAATACCGTGAGCTATTATCCAACCACGAGTATTACTGTACTTTTACTACCGAGTAGTTCAACAGTTTTAACTGTAAAACTTCCGTCGTTATTTTCATAAAAATAATTTTGTCATTTCCTCAATCCAACAATAATTCCGTTGTGGGGTCCACCAATAATTGTGCCGTTGTACGAATATTCCATGTTAAAACGAATATTCCCCGACCGATCGAATATTATATAACAACTTGCGTACTTTGCAAAATTTATAAATATTACCCACAACTATAACATTATATCAAATTCATTCCATAATATTCAAAAAATATTTTGAGGAATTTAAATCTTTATTCATAAAATTTGGGGTCTCACACTTTTGCCCGATACAAAGCATGTCTTCTTGCCAAAGGCTTTCGATAGACTATTTTGAAAATTTCAGTCCAGTTATTAAATCGACGACCATTCGTTTAATTCTATCATTGGCAGTTACCAACCATTGACCCATTCGACAACTTGATGTGAACAATGCTTTTCTCAATGGTTTTTTAATAGAGCCTGTCTATATGTAGCAACTGCAAGGTTTTATTGATGCCAAACATCCAGATTATGTGTAAAACCAGAGCGGCCGCTATATGGGTTAAAAAGCAGGCACCCGAGCTTTGCTTTACACGCCTCTCTCCTTTCTTCTGACTCATAATTTTTAATAGTCTCAAAATGATACTTCTTTATTCATTTATAATGATTCTAACACTCATTTATTTATCTTTGTATATGTTGATGATATTTTAATCACAGGTAATTCAAGACAATCTCTTTCTAATCTGTTTATTACTCTTTGTGCTGAGTTCTCTCTCAAAGACTTAGGGTCTTTACACTATTTTTTGGGTGTCAAGGTTGTACGAAATGAGGCTGGCCTTTGATGAGTGAGTTTTATACCCATGAATTGAGTGCGTTTGAGCTTAATCTTTTGGATGTTTTTAAGTGTTTGTGTCTATTCATGCATGTTTTACATTGTTTTGTAGGAATTGGGACAAAAGTTACTTGGATCGACGTTTGGGGTTGTTAGATTCGCATTTTTGGCTTGTCATTTACATAGCAGCTACTTCAGGGCCAATATATTTCAACATTTTCTCTTGACCTTATTTCAAAAAACTTAAATAATGAAAGTTATAGATCTACGTCTCCTCTTTCCGGAACATCTTGAATCATCGAAATCGGAGTTCGGACAAAAAAGTCATGGCCATTTTCCCAAACGACGTTAGAGCAGAAATTTTTTGAAAAAGAGGCCAGCATGGGGGCGCCCATTTCAAGCCTATTCCCAGTGCCGAGGCGCTAGGAGGCAGTGGTACAACACCGTGAACAGTGCTGGGGCACTGGGGAAGGACCTGGTCAGGCTTGGACGTGTTTTGGGGAGAATTTTGACACTTTTTTGACTCCAAATTGGATTGGGTTTCCTCCTAAACTAAAATTTGGACTTATAACCTATAAATACATGATATAAGACATAAAATAGGGGATATTCATTTATAACTGAAGTCTAATCAGGAATCCAGAGAGATTTTGTGGAGAAGAATTCCAATTGAAGATTGAAGCTTGGGAGAGTTTCTTTAAGAGTTTCTTCTTCTTCTTCTTCTTCTTCTTCTTCTTATTTTCAATTGTGTAATTCTTTCAAGATGATTTTCATGAGATTGTTGGTTTTATTTTTCGTTATGAACTAACTCTTTTATTAAGACTACAAATTGAACCTTTTTTGTCTATGAATTAATTATTTAATTTAGTCCAATTATTTATGCCAATGTGAATTGTTTATCATGTCTTATGCGTATTGATTAATTATTTGGCCAGTAATTACCGTGTTACTCTAAAAGGATTTCGGAAGATGAAATTTAGGGTTAAAACTGGACATGATAACATGTATGCTTGATTATTTGCATGAGATGAATAATTAGGGTCGTGAATTGAATAGGAATATATGTTCACTGCCTGTAACAAATTGGGAATTAGAACTTATAAATGGGTTTAATTTAATTATTTTGCATATGAATATCGCAAGATTGATTGAATTGAATAAAAGTTAACTGATTACTTGGGAAAGGGCTTTTAACACTTAGAATTTCTATTAACAATTCATTAGGCATAATAATTGGATTAGTTGGATAATTGGTTTGTAGTACATAAATTGGGGATATTGTAGTCTTAACCTTTATTTATCTGAATTCATTCGTCGAGTCTTAATCTTTATTTATTTGAATTAATTTTAGAGTAATCTAGTTTTAATTGATTAATTTAGTTTTCTTAATTAGAAAAATCACCATTTGCAATTGTTTAAATAAAATTGATTTGGTTAAGAGTTAGTACTTGGTAATTTTTATTAAATAATTCCTCGTGGAAACGATACTTTTCTTATCACTTTATTACTTGTTGACCGTGTATACTTGCACGTATTCATTGATTACAAAATCGATCAACAACCTTCTTCTTTCTCAGAAAAAATATAAACAAAATATTCTACTTCGTGCATCTATGTCACACTGTAAACCCCAACCAACTTTTATGTCTCCATCAGATAAATTATCCACCTCTTCAGGCACCTTGTTTGACAATTCTACTTTATATCGGCAAATTGTTGGCTCACTTCAATATCTCAGCCTCACTCAGCCAGATATCTCCTTCGCTGTAAACAAAGTTTGTCAGTTTATGGATAAACCCACTGTCATCCACTGGGCTATAGTAAAATGGATTTTGCGCTACTTACAAGGCACTTTGTGTAAAACCCCAAACTTTATGAATAAAGATAATTTTTTCTAAAAATATATTTTTGAATATTATGGTGTGGATTTGACATAATGTTATAGTTGTGCATAATATTAATAAATTTTTTAAAGTAAGCTGCAAGTTGTTATAAAATATTCGATTGGTTGGGAAATATTCGTTTTAACAGGGAATATTTGTACGATGACACAATCATTGGTGGACCCCATAACGAAATTATTATTGGAGTTAGAAAATGACATAAATATCTTTTTATAAAAATAATGGCGAAAGTTTTACCGTTAACTGTTGAAATACCCGGTGATAAAAGTATAGTAATACGCGTAGTTGTATAGTAGCACACGATATTGATTATTGATGCTTACGTGAGAAGTTACTCACTTATACTCAATTATTGCTACAGTAATTGCTGCATAGTATCTCACGTTATTGATTTAATTATTGTCATAATATTTTATATTATTAAATCAATAATTGAAATGACAAAGTTATTCATATTATTATTTGCATTATTGACGATGTCTAGAAAGTTCTATCGAGGAAAGGGGTTTGGTCACCTAATTGCGCGCCAATAGGGAGAAATCCTTATCGAAAAGCCCCCTCTTTCATGGGAATGATATGGTTGTTAATATTGCAAGTTATAAATTAAATGATGAAAAATTGTTGTTCAAAAATATGTTTAGTGAAGCCAAGTGGATTGAGATAAATAGAAGGATATTTTATGAAGTATTTGTTATAAATTTAGTTTATTATATGGACCCCCACTTGCTCCTTTTTCAAAACTGTCGGTAGAAAGTTATCTCAGTTTTGTTATATATATATATATATATATATATATATATATATATATATATATATATGTTGGTCGGGGAAAAGGGGGGGGAGAGAAGTTACGAGGAAGGAGGGAGTATTATTATATATATATATATATATATATATATATATATATTATAATAAGTTTTATTTTTATGAAAAATAGAATATATTATATTTTATTATGCATAGTGTCTGCATAGTAAATTTATGTGAATTCTGAATTCGTCCGTAATTCTGCAATTGTTGCCTTCGTGAAATTTTCTTAACAGTACCCCTGTCATTCTCTTATAAATAGGATGCTTAGTTTAGAATTGAAAATCACACCAGAATCATAGAATTCTTCTTCTATAATATTGAGCGTATTTCTTTTGAGTTTTAGAAAGATGTGAGTGTAGAAAACAGTACAAGTTTTCTTCAAGAATATCTCTACCCTACCAGTCAAAAATACTCTCCTTTTAAGGTAAGAGGTATTATTTATTTAATATTCGCTTACGATATTATTTTTCGTATTCGTAAGAAATTTTATTTTCGTTCAATATTCTTAAGGAATATTATTTTCGTTCAATATTCGTAAGGAATATTATCTTCGTTCAATATTCGTAGGAATATTATTTTTGTTCAACAGTTGTAAGGGATATTTTTTTTTCCAGTATTCGTATGAAATAATATTTTCTTCCATACTTTGTAGTATGTAAGTAATATTATTTCGTTTCGTATTCCTAATTCTACACTCATTTTGTTAAAGTATTGTTTCTATACTCCGTGAAATTAGCAGAATATCCTTGAAATTTGCGCTTCATCTAGTATCGTTTCACAAGGATATTTTTCAAAACTATTCATGGGTACTATTCATTTATACGACACTATTCATACGTACGACACTATTTATATGTACGGTACTATTCACAAAGTATTATTCACGGGATACTATTCACTCAGGTACTATTCACCTGGGGTACTACTCATGACAACAATTGATTTCTTTCAGTCCATTTTTGATAAAATATTATTCTTGAATTTTACTCCACAAAGCAGTATCACATGTTGATAATTTAGACATTATTGAATTCTGGATAAATTGAATTATAAATCTTTAAAATTTATCCTTTCTTTCATTTAATTGAATTTTTATATCATTGTCATCATCCTCATGCTTATATTGTGATGAAAGTCATCTTTGGCCCGTAGTGCATAGATGGACTGTTGATTGGTATGATTATGACACGAGATTATTCGGTATAATCATGATGACGCATTATGTAATATTACAAATGATGTGGTAAAAAGTCCTCATTGGCCGTAGTGCATTGATGGACAGTTGTTGGCATGATCATGACCATTGGTGATAACACGATTATCCTTGGCCCGTAGTGCATGGATAATTCGTGGATGTGATACTAATGAATATTATTGCCCCGTAGTGCATGGATAATTCAGTGATGTGAATTATTTATTAAGCTGAGTCTCAACGATAAAATTGATCATAAACTTTTTAAATCATAGAAGATAGTAGATATCATGCTCTACTTAACTTTTCTAATGGATTGCTTGTTCTGGTTATTTATTGTATTCTATCAGTTTAACACTATTGAAGGGTAACGATAATTTATTCTGTATTATCTTAGTCATAATATTTCTTACTAAGCTAGTTGAGCTCACCCTTTTGATTTCATTGTTCTCTTCAGGAAATGAGAACGTAGTCGGGACTAGTCAGGGAATGGAGTGACGGTCCGAGATGGTGGCTGTAGTAGTCCTCACTATTTTATAAAATAGTGTGATAATAATTATAATGAGGACTCCATTTGAGTTTGGATATTGTCTAGAAGACAATATCGTTAAAACTCTCAGCTCATGTTGTATAATTAAGTTTGTATGTGTTTTCTGTACCATGTATTTGGCGACTCAGAATGGGTTATGCATACCTATTTTGGGGGCGTCACACTTTGTCCCATGGTTTATTTTTCTCAGCTAAGGCCTCCACACTCAACATGCCTTTACAGATGCGGACTAGGCTGGCAACATAGATGATTGAAAAGCCACTGTCGGAAATGCAATCTTTTTGGGCAGCAACTTAATTTCTTGGGTTTTCCGAAAATAATGCACAGTTACACGTTCTTCTATAGGGTCTGAGTATAAAGCCATTGTTGACGCAGCCGCAGACCTAAAATGGTTTTGTTCACTACTCAAGGAGTTGCAGATGCCCCTTCATCACTTGCATGTGTTGTGGTGTGATAACCTTGGTGCCTCTTACCTTGTGTGACGCCCCCAAAATAGGTATACATCACCCATCTTGAGTCGCCAAATACATGGTACAAAATTCAAATATAACTTAATAATACAACTGTTGTGTAAAATACGACAAAACATAATTGAGAGTTTAAACAAGAATATTGCCTTCTAGACAATATCCACTCTCAATTAGAGTCCTCAATACATTTATTATCACACTATTTCATAGAATAGTGAGGACTACTAATGCTATCATCCGATCACTACTCCGCTCCCCGACTAGTCCCAAATACGCTTCTCATTTCTGAAGAGGACAATGAAAGCAAAAGGTGAGCTCAACTAGCCCAAAGAAGAAATATTATGACTAAGATAAAATGTAATAATTTATCGTTAGCCTTCAACAGTGTTAAACTGATAACATATAACAAACATCAAATTTAACTACAAAGAAACAAGCAATCCATTAGAAGAGTCAAGTAGAGAATAAAATCTACTATCTTCTATGATTTAAAAGGTTTTTCATCACTTTTATTCATTTGAGACTCGAATTAATAAATAATCCACATCATCGAATCACCCCCTGCTGACTACTACCAAGGATATTCTTTAGTATCACGACCATAAATTATCCATGCACTTACGGGCCAAGGATATTCGTGTATTCATCAATGGTCATGATCATGCCAACAATCGTCCATCAATGCACTACGGGCCAATGAGGACTTTTACCACATCATTTGTAACATTACGGTCATGATTATACCGAAGGTCATAATCATACCAAGTCCATCTATTTACTACAGGCCACAGATGACTTTCAACAGAATATAAACATGAAGATGATGACAATAATATAGAATTCAATAAAACAAGTTCAAGAATAAATTTTTAAAGATTTATAATCTAATTTATCCAAATCAATAACGCCCAAATTGTCAACATGATACTTTTGTGGAGTAAAATTCAAGAATAATATTGTACCAAAAATAATTTGAATGAAAATGAATCAATTTTATCATGAATAGTACCCGTGGTGAATAATACTTTTAGTAAATCAGACTCGTGAATAAGACATTGGTAATAAGAACCCGTGAATAAGACTCTAAGATGAAAAGTTAGAACTTATCAAGAATGCTCAAAATAATATTTTCATGAAAGATCTTTGGATGAAGCGTAAATATCAAGGATATTCTACTAATTTCATGGAGTATAGAAGCCAAAATTTTAAGAAAACGAGTATAGAATTTGAAATCTGAAACAAAATAATATTACTTACATACTACAGAGTATGGAAGAAAATATTATTTCAAGCGAATATTGAACAAAAATAACATCCCTTACCTTGAAAAGAAGAGTATTCCAACTGGTATAAGCGGAGATATTCTTGAAGAAAACTTGCCTTTAATAAAGAATTCTCAAAGTATCTAAATACTCACAAAATACGCCGATAATATAGAGAGAAAGAAAACTTGTTTCTGGTGTGATTTTCAATTCTAACTAAGCACCCTATTTCTAGAAAAAAATACTAGAACGCCAAAGGAGACTAAATTAATAAAATAATATTATTTATTTTATTTCCTTCCACGTCATCCTCCTTTGTTGAATCAAGTAATCAAGCCAGCCATTTCTGAATATTTTTGGCAGCCCACATGTTAAAACAAAAGTGGGTCCCGCTCAAATTTAATAAAAAAAATATTTTAATTTTCGAAATTTCAACAATTCATAATAAATAGCCTTTTTATCAGAAAAATACGAATTTTATGTCCATTCCACACGAAATCGAATTCTCTACAACTTTGTAGCTTTAAGTTTTTCTAAATTCCAAACCGAAATAATCTGAAATCCACAAACAGATGATTTTTAATACCTCATAATTAAAATTCATAACAAATCATACGTTAATTTTTAACGGTTCAAAATTTGTGGATATATACTCAACTTATATATGTATAACATATCCAAAAATCACAACGATCCAACTGTTAGATCAAAATTATAACTCACGCAATAGAGCTTTAAGAACACTGATTTAATTTTTAATACCTCTCTTCCGACAAAAATACTGATAAAACACTCAACATTAATTCCTTCAATTATAACCACATAAAATAAGTATTTTCCTATCTATCATTTATGTCCACATAAAATAAATATTTCCTTATCATATAAATTAATAATTAATTATTCACAAATAATATTATAGAATCACAATAATGACAACCAGTAGCTCCTCAAAGAAAGAGGGCATTTCCGATAAGGATTTCTCCTTATTGGCGCGCAATTAGGTGACCAAACCTCTCCTTAACAGAACTTTTTAGACATTGCCAATAATGTTATCTAATAATATTATTCAAATAATATGAATTATTGATTTGATAATGAGAAATATCACAGTGCATTGATAATTATTGAAACAACAATAATATAAAATATCAACGCAAAGAATTATTGAATCAATAAAATAAAATATTGAACAAGAATTACCGTAATAATTATTGAGTAAAGTGCTTTTTTACGTAAGAATCAATAATTCAAAATATTGTATAATACCGTACTATCGCAATGCAACCACGCATATTACTATATTTTAACCACTGGGTATTCTAACAGTTAACGGTAAAACTTTCGCCGTTATTTTATTTTTTTTGTTTTCTCAATCTGACAATAATTTCATTGTGGGGTCCACCAATAATTGTGTCGTCGTACGAATATTCCCTATTAAAATGAATATTCTCCGACCAATCGAATATTATATAACAACTTGCGTACTTTGCAAAATTTATAAATATTACCCACAACTATAACATTATATCAAATTTACTCCATAATATTCAAAATGATATTTATAAAAAATTCATCTTTATTCATAAAAGTTGGGGTCTTACACCTTGCTTCCAATCTTGTCTTGCATGCCCGTACGAAACATATTGAGATCGATTACCACTTTGTTCGTGAAATGGTTGCGAACAAACAGCTCTCTATTCAGTTTGTAAGGGTCCATTACCAACCATTTTTTGTCTCCATTATCAAACCATTACCAACGAGTCATTTTTTGTACAACGGGAACAAGCTCAAAATGTCTTCCAGAATACCCTTTGGCTTGCGGGGGATATCAACACTAGCTAATAATTAGGAATTAGATTAGATATTGTTTTTGAATTTTCGCAATCATCTCCTTAGAATATTTGACTCCTTAATTCATGTCATCTTAGAATATATGACTCCTTAATTTTAGCTTTAGTTGTTATCATATATAAAGAGGACATTTCTGCTGTAAATATAGATATGAAAACATAATACAAGATTAGTTTTATGACTCTCTATATTCTATTCATGTTTACCATAAATAATATATATAAATTAAACAGATGTTGATTTAGATATAATAATGATTTTTTTTTTGATCGGCAAAAGAAAATTTTCATTAAAATCTAACAAATTTTATATAATATCAGCAACACGGGGATACATGTGTGAGTGGTTACAAACATATACTTTTGGAGCTGAGAGAGATCCAAAAAGAGAAGGCCATGCACTACTGTATAGGAACAGCACCGGAAAGATGGGAAATAGGTAACAAACAGTTGGCGAGA
Source organism: Panax ginseng (assembly GCA_020205605.1). Taxonomy (NCBI): domain Eukaryota; kingdom Viridiplantae; phylum Streptophyta; class Magnoliopsida; order Apiales; family Araliaceae; genus Panax; species Panax ginseng. The sequence continues at coordinate 23,866,310 of CM035137.1, read as the reverse complement.
AGAGCCTCCTTATTACTCGTATCCCAGTAATTATATTGCGGTGGAGGAATTTTGTTGACAACATCAAGTCCAACATGATGTCTATCAGATGATCACCTTTGCTATCATCATCATCATGTTCTTCATCAGTAATATCCTTATTAAGACCTATTAAATCCATAATACAATAGATTGATAGATAGATAGATAGCTCTAAGCCTCTAATTAGTTAAGCCTAACAAATTAATATTAAGAACTTGTGCATGCACACACATACACAGAAAGATATATATATGAGTTAGGTTGAGGGGTGGAGAGGATGCATGTTATACGGAGGGTGGTAAGTAGAACGGTCTCCAACAAATCCCTAATCCAATTTTTTTTTTTTCAATACTATTTATTTTAAATTATTAAATAGGAAATAATGCTTTTTATTTTTAAGTTTTAGCTGCCTCTCCAAATGGACCAAATCTAGTCGAACGCATTCCTATATAATTTGAGAGAGGTGAGACATCAACATATATTATGATACAGGTAAACATAATTCTTGTTACAAATTTTTAATACCTAAATTTTAAAAAAATAAAAAAAAATGTTAATCATTAAAATAATTATGTTGCTTTAATTGTAAAAACAAAAACAAAAACTTGGACATATGAACAAGTACTGTGCTAATTGAAAACGAATTGTTTACGGTTAGTTGATGACTGTTGGGCAAATACTTTGACATCCAATGAATTAATCGTGTGGACAGGATAAGATAACCCACCCCACGCTCAAGGTAATCAAATTCTGATCTACAAAATACCTGCCTAATTACCCACAATTGAAATTAAAACATGAAAAACAAAATATCTTCCAGCCTAGCCTAGCTTAGGAGGAGCTCTTAATTTAATTTTATGTCAACCTAACTAACTAAACCCATCACACAAATTAAGTCAACAAAAGTACAGCTAACCTATAACTACCTCAACTCATCAGTAAGAGTAATAATGTAATACTCCCTCCGTTGCTTAATATAAGTTGTTTTAGATTTGTGTACAATAATTAAAGAAATAATTGAAAAGCATTAACTATAGCATCAATTGTCTATAATACCCTTTACCTCACTTATATATATCTCATACTCCCTCTCCAATATTTCCCATGATTTACTCCAAAAAAACTCAATGGTCTCATTTACTCTTATTTTCTGTAAAAATTTCAATTGGAATAAATAATATATATTTTTTGGGAGGTACTACAAAAAAAAAACCAAAAAAAAAAAAGATCACTAGAATGTCACTAAAAAAATGTCCCCCTAAAAGGACTCTTTTTTTGGTCTTGACAAGTTTGTTTTTGATTGGATAGTGTAGATCAATCTAAAAAAACTCCCTCTGCAAAACTCTCTCATCAGCTAGCCTTCTCTCTCTCTCTCTCAATTTTTTCATTCTAAAAATATTAATAAAAATTCATCACATGGCAACAAAAATGATGCTACAGAGACAAAAGAATATGCTATGAATACAAAAGGAATGAATGATTTTAGGGTTTGGAATCTCCCATCTTGTCCAATTCTAAGAGAATCAAATACTACTGTTGTTAACAGATTTTGAAGGCAGAATCTTGTTATTGTTGTGACCACTGTCCGACAGCAAAATCAAATTCAAACGCCAAGGTCCTAATTAATAACTAAGTTCACTATAAACACCCCCCAACCCAATTTTATTCAAAGTTAAACAAGACAAATTTAATTAATTGTTAAATGGTTTAAGTTCCATCAAGGGAGTTAAAATCGTAACTCTTCCTCTTTAACGGCCAATTTCTTCATCAAAACCCTTTTATTTCTCTTCCCCACAAATATTTCCATCATCAATTCTTCATAAAATTCATATTTTTCAAGACCAATTTCACGGGTCTACAAATTCCAAAATTCAAAGACGTTGGGAGTTCTAAAATGTTGGTGTATATATGAACTGTAGTGGTAAGGATTTGGTGTTTATACACATAAATATGTATGTGTGAAAAAAGACCAAAAAAAAAAGAGCAAAAGACAAAGTATTAGAAAAGAAAAATGGTAAAAATAAGGAGAGGGAAAAAATAAAGGTGGATTTTTTTTTATGGTTAATTGCATATCCAACCCGAAGTATACACCTTTTTTCATATCATGAAGTTTAAACACTCTCATTCGCTATTCAAAATACCGTTAAATAACAACGATGAACCCTATTTAGATTTCTAGTCAATTTTTTTGTCGGAGAATGACCACGAGTCATAATTTAATATATTAAATATAGTTGGTCATATAAATACCGTATTTGACTTATTTAATTAGTATAAATACGCAAAAATTACAAAATCAATATAAAAAAGAGTTTTAATATACATTCACCCAATAATAATTCAAAATAATCTATTATATATACTAAAACACAGTACATGATATCATAACTTGACACATGTCATTCCCACAATTCAACATGTGTCCTGTCTAATTAATGTTCCTTAAGACTCTTAACAAAACTGTCTAACTAACCTAACAAATGAGGATAAAAACAAATCCTAATTCATTTCCCTAAATTTTAGATTTATAATCCCCTAAAACACTACAAATCTAAACTGTTTTGATAATATCAACTGTTTTGATATTATCTTTGTAATTTAATTATTATTTAATAAAATCACTACTTTATGCTATTAATTATTTTTTTAGATTTATAATCTTCTAAATCACTACAAATCTAAACAGTTAATAGCATAATGTCATTCTTTTAATTTTTTAGATTTATAATACCCTAAATGATTAAAAATCTAAACTGTTGATATTATCCTTCGTAATTTAATTATTATTTAATAAAATTACTACTTTATCTCAACACCTATCCTCTACAATGTATATTCATCTGTTTTGTCTGGGTAAAATTTGATCATCGCACAACAATCTACCATGTTTTTATTATATTTTAATTTATTAATTGTACGTACACATTTATTATTAAGATATTGAATAATCTCGCCGCAACGCGGGGACTTATATCTAGTTAATCTTACTAATAATTAGTCCTAAAATATCATTAAAACTAATTAAATAATAACTGAAAATAAACAATTAATTACTCAACTAATCATGCAAACTAATTAAAAGAAGAAAAAAACATTACAATTTAAACATTAAACATCAATTAGACTTTTTATTTAATTGAAGACCAAAATCAAAGATAACATCACGACGATAACATGAAATAATGGGGCATAAGAGATGAAGATTTGAAATTGGAAGATGATGAAAGAGTTATTTCTAAATCTCAGAAACTCTAATCCCATCATGGTAAAGCAAAACCCAATCAATACCAATTTGACTTAAAATTTGAAAAAATTCAATTGAAAAACAATTATATTTTACAAGCAGAAGAGAACAAAAACTGATTTCGTTGTTAAAACTGGAATCAAATGATTTTTAAGCAAAAAATATATTTGAATGGCATGGTGGTCCTTGTGATGGTAGAGGCAGAGCCATTAACGTAATTCATATTGTGCATATTGTTAAACTGATTTGAATATAAAACAATAAACAAGTTGAATCTGAATGACTTCAGTATATTATTCATTAACAGAGGAGATATATATATCAGTACAGTAACAAGCAAATCAGAAAAATAGCAAACTCAATCCCTTTAGTAACAAACTTTGTCATCCGTTGGAATACTCCTAAAGAACTGGTAAACTCCTATTGACTAGGACTTATTGACTGAGAAAGAGAAACAAACAGTAAACAGTAAATAGTAAAAATATATTCAACATATCTCCCCTTAAACTGATGCCATAAATTTATTTAAGCAGCAGTTTACATAGAAAACTCTAACAACCTTCAGCTGCTCCATTGTCAATCATTTCTTTCCTTGAACACACACCCATTAGACCTCGGAGTTTTACAAACACATCTGGCCTAAGAGGCTTGGTCAGTATGTCTGCAAACTGGTCTTCAGTTTTACAATGGACCATATCAATCACATCATCCTTACACAGATCACGAAAAAAATGATATCTAACATCTATATGCTTGCTCCTTCCATAAAAGACCCGATTCTTTGAGAGCTTGATAGCAGACATGTTGTCACAATAAATTGTTGTTGGACCTTGTTGCTCATAACTTAACTCCTCAAGTAACTTTCTCAGCCAAATGGCTCGACTAAAGACAAGTCGTTCTCGCGACAAACTTAGCCTCGATGGTTGATAAGGTCACAATTGGTCGCTTTCTTTGAAGCCCCATGAAATTGGCCCCGACCCCATCATAAAAATATAAGCGGATGTGCTTTTCTATCATTAAAATCACCAAAGATAATCACTATCTCAGGAACCCAAAAAGCTCGACTTTTCTCCCTCTTATAAAGAACACCAAAATCAAATGTACCTTTTATATAAGCGCAAGATTCTTTTCACAAAGAGAGATGTTGCTTCGTTGGATGTTCCATAAACTCGCGCTTTAGACTTCTTCGAAAGCATGATATCGAGGCCTTGTGGTTGTAAGATACATCAAACTTCTGACAATTTGCTTAAAGAACGTGTTGCCAACTTTTTTGTCATCAGGATCCATAGTTAACTTTAGTCCTGGGTCTGCTGGGATTGCAACTGCATTACAATCCTTCATCTCAAATTTCTCCAAAACCTCCAGAGCATACTTTCTTTGTGTGATGAAAATTCCAAATTGATGATTGTAATACTTCTATGCCAAAAAATAGTGCAATCTTCCCAGATCGGTCATCTCGAACTCGACCATCATAGAGTTCTTAAATTCAATGAACATCTCATCATTGTTGCTCAGTAGATGAGATGAGGTCGCCTACATACAAATGGACCACCAAGAACCTCCCCGCAATTTCCAGTTTAATGTAGAAAGTATGCTCATATGGACACCTTTGAAAGCCAGCATTAGGCAAATAAGTATCTATACGACTATACCAAGCACGTGGTGCTTATTTTAGACCGTATAAAGCCTTCTTTAACCCGTATACCTTCTCCTCACTTCCCTTTTTCACATCACCAAGGGGTTGATTAATATATACTTGCTCTTGAATATCTCCATGCAAAAAGGCTATTTTCACATCAAGTCGATAAATAGGCCATGAGTGTTGTGCCGCCATTGAAATCACAAGTTGAATGGTATCCATCCTAGCCACCGGAGGAAACACTTCCTTATAATCCACTCCAAACTTCTGTTAGTACCCCTTAGCAACCAGTCGTGCCTTATGTTTGTCCACTGCTCCTTTTTCATTGATCTTTGTTTTGTACACCCATTTCACACCGATTGCTTTCTACCCTTTTGAAAGATCGGTCAGTTCCCAGGTGTTGTTCCTCTCTATGGCATCAATTTCTGAGTCCATAGCTCTTTGCCACTTAGCCTCCTTTGCTGCTTCTTCATATGCTATGGGATCACAATCTGCAAATAGAGCTAGATGGGTCAAGGTTTCATCATCTGAGAGCTCTCCACCACTCTCGTAATCATTCATCCATATCGGTCTTCTTCTCGTACGTTGATCTCTTTGGCCCTGTGCACCTGAGGATTGATCTTCATTTGGAGTAACCATAGTTGGATTTATTGGTAAGGGAACTTCATTGGCTGATAGTTGCTGATTTGACTCACCCTCTTCATCAAGAGTGACTAGTACTTGCTGCTGCTCAACACAAATCCATTCCCATGAAGTTTCTTCATCAAATAAGACATCATGAATGATTATGATCTTCTTCGTAATAGGATTAAATAGCCTGTATGCCTTGGATTCTTCGCTCACTCAAAGGAAGATACTATTCATTCCTTTGTCATCTAGCTTTTTTTCTCTTCTGGTCTAGAATATGGGAATATTCGATACACCCAAAAATTCTAAAATGATTAACTGTAGGTTTCTTTTCACTCCATGCCTCTTCTGGTGTCATGTCCTTCACAGCAAGAGTAGGACTCCTGTTTAACACATGAATGCTCCAATTAACTGCTTCTGGCCAGAAACTCTTTGGGACACTCTTTCTTGCCAACATACTTCGCACCATATTTAGAATTGTGCAATTTTTTCACTCCGCTACACCGTTTTGTTGTGGTGAATATGTTGCTGTAAGTTGCCTGCGAATCCCATACATTGCACAAAAACTTGCAAACTTTTGTGAATTGTATTCACCACCACAATCTGTGCAAAGAATTTTAATTACTTTTCCCATAGATTTCTCAACTAAAGCTTTAAAGGTTTTAAACATAACGAGGGCCTCACACTTTTCTTCCAAGAAATATATCCATGGTTTTCTGTTATAGTCATCAATGAAAGTAATAAAGTACCTTTTCTCGCCATTTGACAGTGGGTTAATTGGACCACAGATGTCAAAGTGAATCAGTTGTAATCCACACATTCTTCTGAGTGTCTGACAGTACTACACCCCTGTCTCCAAGGCCAGTTGGATCAATAATTCCTCCCTCTATAAGACCCCAGTACTCCTTCGATCTCAAGAAACCCTCCATAAGCATACTCCAGTGGTCGTAGTGGCCGTCAAATCGAGGAATGGTAGGTTGCACATAATTGTTGTTGTCTAATGCCATAAGTCTTTCTTGCTTTGCAAATGAAGTCTTCTTTTTTTCTTTCTACCTCGTGCCTAAGTCTTTGGCTCGATACCACAATGTTAAACTGATTTGAATATAAAACAATAAACAAGTTGAATCTGAATGACTTTAGTATATTATTCATTAATAGAGGAGATATATATAGCAGTACAGTAACAAGAAAATCAGAAAAATAGCAAACCCAATCCCTTTAGTAACAAACTTTATCACCTATTGGAATACTCCTAAAGAACTGGTAAACTCCTATTGACTAGGACTTATTGACTGAGAAAGAGAAACAAACAATAAACAGTAAATAGTAAAAATATACTCAACACATATTACATTCACTCTTGTGCGAATTTTGCATTGACCAAAGAACCTATGTTTTTCAATTGTTTGACAGTAGAAAAGAGTTTTAGAGAGAGTGTGGGTTTTTAGAAAGAGGAATAATTTAGGATATTTTGTGATTCCAAATTGGAAGATGATACCACAGAAACTCTGTTTCTAAACCAAATTCATGGTTGTTTACATTCATAGATTAAATTGATTCATTGAATATTCATAAACAAGTGTTAAAATATTTAGTATTTTATATTAGGTATATCAATGGTCATTAGAGTCATCTGAGTTTTATTCTTCTTAAGCTAAGTATTTTGGATTATTCTTGTAATCATATAAATACCAATGGTTGTAATCACTTTGATATGTGAGAAATAGAAAGAACAAAAGTTAAGTTCAGATAAATCACATCTTCTCCTTCTCCAATGACAAGAAGATTGTGATTAGTCGAGATATTTGATTTGATGAAAATTCTTCAATTAATTTAGGAGTTGATGTGACGCCCCCAAAACAGGTATACATCACTCATCTTGAGTTGCCAAATATCACACTACAGAAATCAAATACAAACTTCTTTTATGCAACTGTCGTGAAAAAATACGACAAAACATAGCTAAGAGTTTAAACACGAATATTGCCTTCTAGACAATATTCACACTCAATGGAGTCCTCATTACAATTATTATCACACTATTTTATAAAAATAGTGAGTACTACTATAGCCATCATCTCGGACCATCACTCAATTCCCCGACTCGTCTCAGATATATTCTCATTTCCTGAATAGAACAGTGAAAGAAAAGTGTGAGCTCAAATCCCAGTAAGAAATATTATGACTAAGATAATGCAGAATAAATTATCCTTAGCCTTCAACAGTGTTAAACTGATAAAATACAATAAAGATCAAGTTTAACTGCAGCGGAATAAGCAATCCATTAAAAGAGTCAAGTAGAGCATGATATCTACTATCTCTTCTAGATTAAAAGTCCATCGTTAATATTTCATTCCTGTAATACTCAACAACAGTTCTTTGTTATACCCAAGACAAAAAGAACTATTAACACCTGTCTTCACCTAAACCACCAAAGATTATAGTTAAACCCACAATTCATATTTATAATCATGTAAATCAACAGTTTCTCCTTGCCACAAAGGCTTAATAGAACGATTATTCAATATCCTTACCCCAAAGGCTAAAGATATTCAAATGTAATAGCAATGATCATACCAATCAGTTGTCTACCTTTGCACTACGGGCCAAAGATATTCAACTATAAAACCAATGGTCATGATCATACCAATCAATTGTCTGTAAGTGCACTACGGTCAAAGACATTCAACTGTTAACTAATGGTCATGATCCTGCCAATCACATCATCGAATTATCCATGCACTACGGCCAAGGATATTCGTTAGTATCACTAATGGTCATGATCATGTCATACACCTGTCCATCTTTGCACTACGGGCCAAAACTATCAATCAACAATTCATCTTTGCACTACGACCAAAGATATCAATCAACAGTTCTTCTTTGCACTACATGTCAAAGACATACAAGTGTAAAACCAATAACCAACAGTCCATCTATGCACCACGGGCCAAAGATGACTTTAACGTAATATAAGCATGAGGATTATGACAATGATATAAAGAATCAATCAAATGAGATAAAGGATAAATATTAAATATTTATAAAACAATTTATCCAAAGTTCAAGAATATCTAAATTGTCAACATGATCACCAATTGTGGAGTAAAATTCAAGAATAATATTCATGTATCAAAAATTAATTTGGACAGAAAAGAATTAATTTTTCATCGTGAATAGTACCCCATGAATAGTACTTCATGAATAGTACCCCGTGAATAGTATTTCGCGAATAGTACCCCGACATGAAAAGTGTCCCAAATACTCGAATGAATAATATTTGAGTGAATAGTAACCGGGTGAATAGTAACTCGTGAATAGTAACTCGTGAATAGTACTCCGGCATGAAAAGTACCCCGAATACCCGAATGAATAATATTTAAGTGAATAGTAACTGGGTGAATAGTAACCCATAAATAGTAACTCATGAATAGTATTCCGTCATGAAAAGATCAATAATTATCAAGAAAGCTCAGAATAATATTTCCATGAAAAGATACTAGATGAAACGCAAATATCAAGGATATTCTACTAATTTCATGGAGTATAGAAACCAAAACTTCAACAAAATGAGTATAGAATTCAAAATCTGAAACAAAATAATATTACTTACATACTATAGAGTATGGAAGAAAATATTATTTCAAGCGAATATTGAACAAAAATAACATCCCTTACAACTGTTGAACGAAAATAATATTCCAACGAATATTTAACGAAGATAATATTCCTACGAATATTGAATGAAAATAATATTCTTTATGAATATTGAACGAAAATAATATTCATACGAATATGAAAAATAATATCTCTTCAAAATATGAAATAAATAATACCCCTTACCTCAGAATAAGACTAGATACTGGAGTAGTGAAGTAGCAGACTAATCTTCTTCTTTCTCCCTATAGAGCTTCTCTCTCTAATTGCTCTTGTGAGTCTTAGTGAATTGGTGAGAATGAAGGAAGAATGAGCTTCTATTTATAGGAAAATATAGTTTCGATAATTGCACGTTTTGGGGCACAAAATATTACAGTATAATACATTCATCTTTTCCTTCATTTTTAATTTAATCCTGCAAGTATTATCAAACTTGCATCACCTCCCCTAATAGTATATCATGTGAATTAATAGTACAATTGTGACGCCCCCAAAATAGGTACATTCCATCCAACCCATTCTGAGTCGTCAATAACATGGTACAGAAATAACTATAACTTTATTAATACATTTGTCGTGCAAAATACGACAACATATATACTGTGAGTTTAAATACAAATATTGTCTTCTAGACAATATCCATATCCAAATAAAGTCCTCATTACAATTATTGATACACTATTCTATAGAATAGTGAGGACTACTAAAACAACTATCTTGAACCATCACTCCACACCCCGACTAGTTCCCGCTATATTCTCGCCTCCTGAGAAGAAAAATGGAACAAAAAAAAAGGGTGAGCTCAACTAGCCCAGTAAAGAATATTATGACTAAGATAATGTACAACAAATTATCCTTAGTCTTCAACAGGGAAAAAAATCTGATAGAATACAATAGACAACAAGTTTTAGATCAACAACTACAGCGGAAACAATAATTCATTAGAGGAGTTAAGTAGAGAATGAAATCTACTAACATCTATGAATTTAAAAGTCCATCATCAATATTTTATCCCTGTAACATCAATCAATATATATCTCAAAACAAATATTCATCTTTGCACTACAGGCCAAAGATATTCATCAGTCGGTCATGTTCATCTCAACACCTGTTCATCTTTGCACTACGGGCCAAAGATATTCATCAATTGGTCATGTTCATCTCAACACCTGTTCATCTTTGCATTACGGGCCAAAGATATTCATAAGAAAATCAACCATCTTTTACTTACAGGCCAAAAGATATTCAGTAATGTCATCATTTAGGACTGAGGATGATGAAAAATATTTTAAAGAAAACGAATCCAGTGAAACAAAAGAACAAATATTAAGGATTCGTACTTTAATCAATCCGAGTACAAAATACTTCTTTAATAATCACATTGAAGTAAAATTCAAGAATGAAGACCAAAACATGGATACAATCAAAGTTAGTATCCATAATAGATATCTTGGACACAGAAAAGAAAATTTAATTTTTCTGTGAATAATGTCGTATTCGTGAATAGTGTCGTATACGTGAATAGTACTGTATACGTGAATAGAAACTCCGACACTAAAAGGTAGAACTTTCACAAGAAAAATTATCATGCTTTGTGAATAGTAACTCGTGAATAGTAATTCATGAATAGTAACTCGTAAATAGTAACTCGTAAATAGTAACTCATGAATAGTAACTCGTGAATAGTAACTCTGACATGAAAAGGTCAGAATTTCACAATAAAAATCTTACCAATACTCCGGCATAATGATATTAAAAGAAATAATATCATTTTAAAAAAAAATAATATCCCTTACCTCAGAAAGACAGTACTTCTGACTGGAATACTAGATATAGTGGTGAAGGAACTTGCACCGTATAGCAACACTCAAAGTATCAAAATGCTCACAAGAATACACTCGATAATATAGAGAGAGAAGTAGAGAGAAAACTTCAGTTTCTGGTGTGATTTTCAATTCTAACCTAACCACCCTATTTATAGGAAAATGCTTAGAACACCAAAGTAAAAAATTAAATATAATATTAATATATTTATATAATTTTTCTTAGCCCACCATTTTGACCAAAGAAATCAGCCACACATGTGCCAAGAGCAACAAAAACGTTTTTCTAACAAAAAGCACTTAAAACTCCAAAAATCAATTCAGACCAGATATACCAAAACTTTAATAATTCACAATAAATAGCCCTTTTATCAAAAAAATATCAAATCACATGTCTTTTCCATAGAAAATTTCATTCTCTACAACTTTACAGAAGAAAGTTTTTCCAAATTCCAAACAGAAATTGACCGAAATCCACAAACGGACGATTTTACAGGCTATAATCAATTTTCGGTCAAGAATTGTGTCCACCAACACACAAAACATGTGTTAAACATTTTTTTGTAACACCAAACATGTGTTAAACATTTAATTCAACAAAAATACTCTTCCTCCTCATATACTCATATGTCCCACATTTATTGTAAAAATATCACCAACAAAATATAATAATAAATTATTTTATCAGAAAAGATAAAATATCAATTTTCAACAACTGTCACATAAAAATTTTCTCCATCTATATCCACATAAAATCAATATTTTTCTCATCATATAAATTAATAATTAATTATTCACAAATAATATTACGAGAATCACAATCATCGACAACCAGTGCTTTCTAAGAAAGAAGGGGGCTTCCAATAAGGATCTCTCCTTATCCTACATTAGATTAGATGACCAAACCTCTCCTTAGATGTAACTTTCTAGACATTGCCAATAATGTTATCTAATAATATTATTCGGATAATATGAATTATTGTCTGATAATGAAAAATATCGTAGTAGTGACAATTATTGATACAACAATAATATAAAATATCAATGCAAAGAATTATTGAATCAATAAAATAAAATACCTAACAAGAATTATCGTAACAATTATTGAGTAGTGCCTTCTTACGTAAGAATCAATAATTGGTGCAATCTGGCGATGCTTCTTGTGTAACAACGCCAGATTCTTGTGTTTTAACCAATTGGGTATTCCAACAAGATTAATCTGTGTAATAACTACGTCGTTATTTATAAACAACTTATACTTGTCGTTTTCTTCATCCAAACGCTTTTTCGTTATGGGGCCCACACAAAGGTCGCTACCGGTCGTGCATTTAATATTCTCCTACAAAGAATAATATTCCATGATCAAACGAATATTCCCCGACAACAATGAATATTTTATAACCACTTGCTTATTTAAAAATATTTGTACATTTTACCCATAACTAACCACATTAATCAAATAAACCCTTACTATTTCAAAATAATAAATAGAGGAATTTCCATTTTATATAAAAAATAATTTGGGGTCTTACAACCTCCCCTCCTTATGAAATTTCGTCCTCGAAATTTCATGTACTTGGTATTTCGAAAAGGTGAGGATACCTCGCTTTCATTTTTGTTTCCAACTCCCAGGTCATTTCTTCAATAACATGGTTCCTCCACAAAACTTTGACTTGTTGTATGACCATTGTACGTAAGACATGATCCTTCCTATCCAAAATCTTGACAGGTACCTCCTCGTATGGTAAGTCTTCGGCTATCTCATCTGGTTCTAACTCAATAACGTGATTCGGGTCGTTCACATATTTTCGTAACATCGATACGTGAAAACGCGTATGAACACGCCACATACTTGGCGGTAAAATGAGTCTATAGGCCACAGTTCCTATTCAATCGAGAATTTCAAATGGACTAATAAATAGAAAGTTTGAGCTTTCCTCTTTTCGTCAAATCTTACTTCTAGAATAACGCCTTCTTGCACCTTTTTCTTTATATTCATCAACTCCGGTGTGTAGCTCGAACGGTTTTAACTTTATCGATTAAAGTCGATTCTACTCGTATATCATCATGTGGGTACCTAGAGTTTTCGTCTCCATCTCTATTATTTGTAAGTTATACGAAATAGGTTTTTGTATTCGACAATATCGCACTCGTACCCGCATACGATCTTCTACTCAACACGTCAGCTACCACATTCGCTTTTCCAGGATGGTATGGTCAGAACATGTGCCAAAATGAGTCTCCTCTTGAGTTCTTCGAAGCTCTTCCCACATTCCTTGCTCCATTCGAATTTTGTATCTCTACGAGTCAACTGAGTTAATGGAGTAGCAATTCGGGAATATCCTTCAACGAATCTCCGATAGTAACCAGCTAAGCCTAGAAAGCTACGTATTTCGATTACTGACTTAGGTTGCTCTCAACTATGACTCATATCCTGATCTTGGATAGCACGTCACAATGGCACCTATCAGTTTACTACCGCACGAATATGGCATCCCTTATGGAGAGTCTGACTTCTGTGCATTCCATAAAGGAAATCACCAAATAGAGGCTAGGGTACCAACTTCTATAGTTAAATTTTTAACTCCTGAAGTTCAATAGGAGTCATTCAATATGAGATTTTAGAAATGGGTTTTGTACCGGGTTCAAAGTCGATACAAAATTTAATATCACGCTCTGGGAGTAAACCAAGAAATTCTCCAGGAAATACGTCAGGAAATTCACTAACAACAGAAATATCATTCAAATCTGACGTATTTTTGTTCAAGTCCATGACATGGCTAAGAAAGCTTGACATCCGTTTTTCAATAAACGAATGGCTTTATGGATTGATATGAAAGAGTTTGACTTCAATGGTTTGGTTACTTGAATTCAAATAACAGGTTGCTTAGGAATATGAAAAATAACAACCTTACGAAAGCAATCAATTTTGGCATGATGAGTAGTTAACCTTAAAATCACATCAAAAGAAAATATCTTTAAAGAGATAAGGTCAACAGGTAATGTGATAGTGCCAACCTGAATCAAACAAGATTTCTAAACAGTGGATGAAATGAAAGTTTCTCCTAACGGAGTCTCCACAGAGATAGGTCAAAGTCTAATTTCTCCGAGTCAAGTTTAAACGTTGAACGCAAAGCAAGAGAGATAAAAGAATGGGTAGAAACAATGTATCTAATAAGGTATAAACTTCGCAAGTATTTATAATTAACTAACCTGCTAACTTCATCCGGTTTCTCGCATTCGACTTGGTCACGACAAACGTTCTTCCAGAACCGCTGACTTTGTCTTTTCAGATTCTCGCTTTTGGTGCCACTTGCTCAAATTTGGACTTGATTTTGCTTCTGAGACAAAATCGAGCTATGTGACCGCTCTATTCCACAACTAAAACATACCTTGGAAGGTCGTGAAATGGTTTGAACTTATATGTCCCTCCTCTCCGCATCTCGTAACATCTAACTGGCGGTACGTTTCTCCTCCCTAGAATTTGTTCTTTGGTCTTGATCTTTCTTAAACGCGTCTTCCCGTCATCGTTTAATCTTCTCTTCTTGAAATTTCCACTTGAATTATTTCTTCTATTATCTTGGCCATGATTACCACCGAGTGGTTACCATTTCTTGCTCGATAATTTCTTTCACGATGGTTATCATTGTCCGATGTACGGTGCCACCAAAGATGATTTTTATCGTGTTGTTGGTCGCCCGTAGTTGAATGGACTCATTATCTCGCTCTAATAATTGAGCCTGCTCACAACATCCTAATATAGAGAAAATTTATGAGAAATGAGATATTGACGTATGTCGGGTTTCAAACCTCTCAAAACATCCGCGCATACGTTCCTCATTCTCCACCAAATGAGGTGCAAACCTGGATAACTTCGCGAACTTCGCCTCGTACTGGGACACCATCATGTTATTCTTTTCTAGTCTAATAAACTCTACCTCCTTCATATGACGAATACTTTCAGGAAAGTACTTGTCATTGAACAGTTTCTGAAACGTCTCCCAAGACATGCTGAGTGCAGCTGGATGGGTACGCTTCACAAATTCCCACCAGTAATCTGCCTCATTATGAAACATAAAAGTAGCGAATGGAACCTTCTGTTCTTCTGTGCATCCCAAGACATTGAATATCTTGGTAATTTGTTTGACCCACATCTCCGCCTTAATCGGATCCGGCTTTCCCCAGAATTCTGGTGGTCCCAACTCTTTGAACTGTTTGGCCGTGACAAATTGTGCGTTGTTATCATTTCCACCTGTATTTTGTGCACGAGTCTCCCTCGTCTGATTTTGCATGAACTGTAAAAAGCTTCTAAACATCTCGCTGTTCATCATCTCGCTTTCGATTGGCGTTGTTCATGGGGAGGAACATTGCCGACTTCTTTGCGCGTTCTCCTCATTGGTGAGTACAGGCGTCTCCATGGTCTCATTTACTCCACTATTAACATTCTCAGTCGACATTCTCAAATACTGCCATAAAACAAGGGTTAAGAAATCAACATATCACATAATATCCCTATATACTGACCAACCTACAAATAAGCTTAGGTAGGACACACTAAGCGAAGGATTTACTTCGCCTCTCCCTCCTAGTTCTATTCCCCGATCTCTGCCAGAGATCATATCCCTAAGCTCTGATACCAACTGTGACGCCCCCAAAATAGGTCCATTCCATCCAACCCATTCTAAGTCGTCAATAACATGGTACAGAAACAACTACAACTTTATTAATACATTTGTCATGCAAAATACGACAACATATATACTGTGAGTTTAAATACAAATATTGTCTTCTAGACAATATCCATACCCAAATAAAGTCCTTATTATAATTATTGATACACTATTCTATAGAATAGTGAGGACTACTAAAACAACTATCTTGAACCATCACTCCACACCCCGACTAGTTCCCGCTATATTCTCGCCTCCTGAGAAGAAAAATGGAACAAAAAAGAAAAGGGTGAGCTCAACTAGCCCAGTAAAGAATATTATGACTAAGATAATGTACAACAATTTATCCTTAGTCTTCAACAGGGAAAAAAATCTGATAGAATACAATAGACAACAAGTTTTAGATCAACAACTACAGCTGAAACAATAATTCATTAGAGGAGTTAAGTAGAGAATGAAATCTACTAACATTTATGAATTTAAAAGTCCATCATCAATATTTTATCCCTGTAACATCAATCAATATATATCTCAAATCAAATATTCATCTTTGCACTTTCTGAGGCCAAGATATTCATCGATCGGTCATGTTCATCTCAACACTGCTCATCTTTTGCACTACTGGGCCAAAGATATTCATCAATTAATCATGTTCATCTCAACACTGCTCATCTTTGCATTACGGGCCAAAGATATTCATAAGAAAATCAACCATCTTTTGCACTACGAGCCAAAGATATTCAATAATGTCATCATTTAGGGTGAGAGGATGATGAAAAATATTTTAAAGAAAACGAATCCAGTGAAACAAAAGAACAAATATTAAGGATTCGTACTTTAATCAATCCGAGTTCAAAATACTTCTTTAATAATCACATTGAAGTAAAATTCAAGAATGAAGACCAAAACATGGATACAATCAAAGTTAGTATCCATAATAGATATCTTGGACACAGAAAAGAAAAATTAATTTTTCTGTGAATAATGTCGTATTCGTGAATAGTGTCGTATACGTGAATAATACTGTATATGTGAATAGAAACTCCGACACTAAAAGGTAGAACTTTCAACAATTGTCACATTAAAAATTTTCTCCATCTATATCCACATAAAATCAATATTTTCCTCATCATATAAATTAATAATTAATTATTCACAAATAATATTACGAATCACAATCTCGACAACCGTGCGCTTCCCGGAAAGAGGGGGCTTTCCAATAAGGATCTCATCTTCTTGGCCTTGATTAGATGACCAAACCTCTCCTTGACGTAACTTTCTAGACATTGCCAATAATGTTATCTAATAATATTATTCAGATAATATGAATTATTTCTCCGATAATGGAAAATATCATGTAGTGACAATTATTGATACAACAATAATATAAAATATCAATGCAAAGAATTATTGAATCAATAAAATAAAATACCGAACAAGAATTATCGTAACAATTATTGAGTAGTGCCTTCTTTACGTAAGAATCAATAATTGGTGCAATACCGCAGTGCTTCTTGTGTGAACGCCAGACATTCGTGTGTTTTAACCAACGGGTATTCTAATAAGATAATTCAGAATAACTACGTCGTTATTTATAAACAACTTATACTTGTCGTTTTCTTCATCCAATCGCTTTCTGTTATGGGGCCCACACAAGGCTGCTACGTCGCATGTCGTACGAATATTCCCCGACAGCAAGAATATTCCACGACCAAACGAATATTCCCCGACAACAATGAATATTTTATAACCACTTGCTTATTTAAAAATATTTGTGCATTTTACCCATAACTAACCACATTAATCAAATAAACCCTTAATATTTCAAAATAATAAATAGAGGAATTTCTATTTTATATAAAAAAAATTTGGGGTCTTACAACAATCATGTGACTCAATAGTTTTATACATGTAAAAAAAATAATTACAGTATAGTACCTTCATCTATACCTTCATTTTTTATTTAGTCATGCAAGTATTATCAATCTTGCACCACCTCCCCTAATAGTACATACATGTGAATCAATAGTACACACATGTGAACATATAGTTATAAACATGTGAATTAATAGCAATTAATTGCTCATTTATCCGATTAATTACCCGATTGATCAGTATGACTTCCAGCCATCAATTATTATTAAAATAAATGTCGATTTCTACTAACACTAATAATCTCAATACAATGGAACTATCAATTTCATCTTTAAACAACACGAACTTATTCATCATTAATATTATAACTCACAATATTTAACAACCAGGTCGTTCCCAGGAAAGAGGGGGCTTTTCGATAAGGATTTCTCCTTATTGGCGCGCAATTAGGTGACCAAACCTCTCTTTGACAAAACTTCTAGACATTGTCAATATTTTAAATAATAATATGAATAACTTTGTCGTCTCAATTATTGATTTGATAATATAAAATATTATGCAGATGATACTGTGACAATAATTGAATCAATAATATGAGAGATATGATGCAATCGAATTATTGTAGCAATAATTGAGTATAATCGAGTGACTTCTTACGTAAGCATCAATAATCAATACCGTGTGCTACTATGCAACCACGCGTATTCATCGTACTTTTTTATTAATCGGGTAGTTCAACGGTTTTAATTGGTAACATACTCGCATAGTTATTTTTATAAAAATAATTACATGCTTTTCTAACTACGACAATACTTCTATTGTGGAGTCCACCAATGATTGTGCCGTCGTACGGAAATTCCCTATTAAAAAGAATATTCCCCGGCCAATCGAATATTTTATATCAACTTGCTTACTTTGCAAAATTTTCAAATATCACCCTTAACTTTAATATTTTATCAATTTAAACAAATAGAATAATAATTATAAGAAAATTGAATACTTTCATTTCATAAAATTCGGGGTCTTACAGTTGATATTCTTAAAATTTGGCCAAATTTTTGTAATATTAATGATGATTTTCAAAATGAAAGCGAGCCTATTTCTCCAATATACTCGTCTTGTGGAAACTCCCATCAAAGCACTCCTTAAAGAAGAACAAAAGGCTTACGGGAAATTTATGATCAATCAACTAAGCAAATTGATTCAGAAGATACTGTATTTTTTGCTTTCTTTGCATGGAGAAGATCCAATTTCTTAACCAAAAGAAGAAAAGTGGAAACAAGCCACATGAAAGAAGAAATGAAAGTCATAGAAAAGAATGAAACATGGGAGCTTACAAATTTACCTCTGAACATGATTTCTATTGGCGTAAAGTGGGTGTATAAAATAAAAATGAATTTAGATGGCTCCATCAACAAAACAAGGCGAGAATAGTAGTAAAGGGGTATAAGCAAAAGGAATGAGAAGACTTCAATGAGGTATTTGCTCCATTTTCTAGACTTGACACTGTTCGTTTACTTATCTCACTTGCAGCTCAAAATAATTGGAGTATATTTCAAATGGATGTGAAATCTGCTTTTTTGAGTGATTTTTTGGAAGAGAAAGTTTATGTTAAGCTACTACTTGGATTTGTGAAGAAGGGAGAAAAAAACAAAGTTTACAAATTGAAGAATACACTTTATGGACTGAAACAGTCACCAATGGTATAGCCGAATCAATTCATACTCTGAACAAAATGGTTTCTGAAAATGACCGTACGAGTCCACTCTTTACATCAAAGGCACATCACAAGAAAGCTTCGTGGTTGAAAGTTTTTATGTTGATGATCTCATTTTTACTGAAAATAATTTGAAAATGTTAAAAGATTTTAAACCCTCCATGATGAAAGAATTTGAAATGACAAATTTGGGTAAGTTACATTATTTTCTTGGCATTGAAGTTCATCAAACCAAGAACGAGATTTCATTTCACAATAAAGTTATGCAAAAGAAATTTAAAAAAAAATCAGAATTGAGAATGCAAATCCTGTATCAACTCCATTTATCACAGGGTTAAAATTAAGTAAAGAAGGTGAAGGCAAACTTGTGAATTCCAATGTATTTCGAAGTTTGGTTGGAAATTTGATGTATTTGACTGCAACAAGACCAGATATCATATTTGCAGTAAGTTTAGTACGTAAGTTGGTTCATGAAGAAACCATACTCTAATCATTGAGAGACTGTAAAAAGAATTTGGTGATATATCAAATGAACCATTGATTATGGTATTTTTTTTATCAAGCTAGTATTTCAATAAATCTTGTTGGATATACGATAGTGACTTAGCAAGAAGCCTTGATGATAGTAAAAGCACTTCAGACTATTATTTTAGTATTGGAAGTGGCCCAATTTTATGGTGTTCGAAGAAATAATCAGTTGTTGCTCTTTCTACAACCGAATCTGAATATATCGCTGCTTCTTTAGCAGGATGTCAAATTGTTTGGCTCCAAGGAATTTAAAAAAGTCTGAAGCATAAACAGATCTGTCTAACAACACTATTTTGTGACAATAGTTCAACCATTTCAGTAACAAAAGATCCAGTACTTCATGGAAGAACGAAACATATTCGTATTCCATTCATTTCTTAAGAAAGTTGGTAAAAGAGAAGGCATTATTCAAGTTGAGTATTGCAGAACATGCGGAAGATCAGTTAGCAGATATTTTCACAAAGCCTTTAAGCTAGCATAGAAGTCTTCAAAAGAAATGTTGCAAGTTTGGGAATAAAAAGTAAATTTGATTTACGGAAGGCATTGTTGGGAAGCTAAACCAAGTTCATTGAATATTCTTAAATAAGTGTTAAAACATTTAGTATTTTGTATTGGGTATATCAATGTTCATTAGAGTCCTTTAAGTTTTATTCTTCTTAAACTAAGTATTGTGAATTATTCTTGTAATCTTATAAATACCAATGGTTGTAATTACTTTGATATGTGAGAAATAGAAAGAAGAAGAATTCACATCTTCTCCTTCTTTAAGACTACATTTTCAATTGTTTGACAGTAGAAAAGAGTTTTAGAGAGAGAGAGAGAGAGGGTGTGGGTTTTTAATTTAGAGGGAGTAATGATTAATTTAGGGTATTTGTGATTCCAAATTGGAAGATCATGACGAATGAGTTAAGATTTTTGGTTTGAGATTTTCAAATTTCATGAATGATTTGCAAGGGCATATTAAACATCAATTTGAGAACTTTTTGAATTTTAAAAAGATGGAGTTTCATGGTGGATGAAGAAAATGATGAAAATGGGGAAGATGATGAAGAAGATAAAAAAAAAAATTGGGTATTTGAAGATGAAGGATTTATTTTATTTGTATAAGGTTAAAATTAAATTATTTTAAAGTTGATTTTATACGGTAAAATATGTAAAAATACGGTCAAAGTGTATTTATACTCTCTTTATTGGACCACCTACGTTGTAATTCCGGCCACTTTTTTGATCGAAAATAACAAAAAGGTCATTAATAATTACTTAACGATACTTTGAATAATATGATGGGTGCATTTAAACTTTAAAATACGAATAATAATACTCGAGGATTCGATATGCAATTAACCTTTTTTATCACACTAAGATTAAGGGTAAAGTGGTTAAAAAAAAAAAATACTATGTGATTATCTTTAATATCATTTCTCAATTATTAACATATTATTTAATTACTTGTAGTCTTAGTTAAATGAGTTTGCTATCATATCATTATTATTAGCAAATAATTTGCTGTCAGAGCAGAAGAAAATATATAGACAAAAATGCCCCTAAATGGTTACTATCCTTCTTTTCCTAGGATATGAAATATCTAGTAGGAATCTCTATATTCATATACAGGCTAGGGGCCGGCCGGGAGAGATCGACAAAGATGGAGTATATTAAAATGACACGATTTTGTTCATGGATAGTTAGTTAGGATATGTAATAAAACCCGAATACCGAATAATTGAATAATTGAATATTTTGATTAAAAAAATTGAATTCGACTTGACAATAATTTAATTTTATTCATTTTTTATTCGATCCTAACACTAATAGGCAGCGTCGGCATGAACACTAGATTAAGCCATGTGATATGCACGTGAAACATGGACCCCTTTTTGCTAGTACTTCCCAACTCACAAATGTCAAATTACTGTTTAAATAAAATAGTTTTGATTGTGTAGATCTTGATTCTTGATTTTAAAACGATAAAGTATTAATTCTAAAATGATTAATTTAAATGTATGTAAAAGTCAATTTTACCTTACTAAATGGGACCGAAAGGATATAATAGTGCGACCAATATTGATATTTCCAATTGGATCAAAGACCAAACGGAAAAAAATATCTAAGTCAAATCAAGATAATTATTTTTGTTATGTACATTCTTTTTTCTCCCCGAATGAGAAAGTGCCCCATGGAGTCGAAAGAAGCTATATTTGGCCACACACGGCTCACATTATAATTCCTACCATGAGTATTGAGTGGTCATATTTTTTTGAGGAGACAAAATCCTGATTCGGTGTCATGGAAATTTTGATTGCATTATGTGGAGCCCTCCATCTTCAACTTCATGTACCAAAGAGAGACACAAACAGCCAACCAAATGGTCTTGGCCCAATGATTACCTGCATCTCTTGAGTTCTAAGAGGGTGGGATTTCATGCCTTAAAGATTGTGTGTGAGTTTAAATTTAAATTAGAAGAAGAAGAAAAAAAAGCAACATGATTCCTATGCGGAAGTTAATGTGTAATTGATACACAAACAGCCGTTTTATGTTTTTGTCTCTCTTATATGGTTGTAAGTATATAATAAATAAGAGTAATGTTACGGATACAAATTATTCTTATTCTATAAATAAATCAACGGATAGTGTCATCAGGGGATCTAGAAATTTTTTTTAACAGGACGGATTTTAACTTTTTTTTTGTTTTAAATCTATGAGCTATCGGCCTTTTCTAACTTTTTATAAAATGTAAACATACTTTGAAATATTAGATTATAATGGAATTTTTTTTCTCCACCAAGTTTAACTTTTTTATTAATCTGCCCCCTCAAATTTACTAATTTATAAATTCTTCCCCTTGAATTTACCTATAAAAAAAATATGAACACAGACAAATAACTATGTTGCCCTCTACCTCCATCAGCCACTAAGTGTCACATTATTTTGATCCAACTCCTTCAAAATAAAGTACATGCATATGGTTGTATGTTGAATCATTTACCGATCTGCTTGAGATATTTATTTTTCCTTTTAAAATCAATATGTGCATGCATGAATGTGCCAACCTATATTGCATGTACATCCATTAGATGCATTTTGGTCAAATGGAAAACTTATTCATTATTTACAGGCTAATAAGATTTTAGACTCTCCAAGTTTTACTCATTTTATAATTAGGCCCTCAAAGTACAAAATCAATCAATATAGACCCCAAGTACTTTTAAGTTAACCATACACGCCCTATCCAATATTCCGGTCAGATTTTAGCCGGAAAAAGTCACATGCACCAGACACGTGACTCAATAAACTTCTTGACATTCCTAAAATACTATTTGACCATATGGAATACAGTGACTCATTCTTTCCTCCTAATTTGAGGATTAGTTGATATTTCCATCCAAAATATCAAATTTTCCCTTCAATAACTCAATTCTTCCTTCCAAGCCTATAAAAGCTACAAATCTGCAACGACCGAAGAAGAAGAGAAAAAAAAATCATCAGAGTAGTGCAATAAAGAAAAAGAAATGTTCAACATATCTTCAATGTCTTTCGTTTGTTGCCACTGTCAGATTCCGGTCGTGATGAGGACATCATTCACTGATCAAAATTCTGAAAGAAGGTTCTTTGTTTGCCGAGTTATAGGGGGTAAGTTTACTCAAAAAATGTTATTCCCCAAATCCGTTTGGTCCTTTCTAATTTTTTGATACGATGTGCATGTTTGGATTGAGATAGATGCACTATCCAAATTTCATGATAATCAAAGAAGTAGTTTATTTTGTATTAATATTCGAACTACTATGGTATTGAACTTTGAAAATACATTTCTTAAGTTCTACTCTATGAAATGAGTTAAATATTTACCTAAGATTCTCTACCTCTTTAGATATGTTCTAGGTTATAATAAAAATTAAAAAAATGATATACATGCCTACAAATCTCATGATGACTGATGTGAGTAAAAATAACTCACTAATAGTAAACTGTCATATATAGTCTTCGTAACCTTATTAATGTGGGGCATTAAAATAATTTGACTTTGTTGGGTATTCTGCAAGAATATTCAATCATACAAGGATTAAAAGTCATTAATGTTTAATCACTCAAGGATTGACAATCTAGTGGATTTCTAAATCTAAACAGGACTCTTATTCTTTACTCTTGAAAGAGATGACTCTCATGTTATAAATAAAAGATTCTCTAGTAGATTTAAAGTACCCAATTTTGACCCTTGTGATAATTCTTTTCTTTCATATCAACGTTCTGACTTAAGTTGTGTCCTCTCGGAACCTCCCCAACTCCGGTGGACCTTTAGCAGATAATCCGGCAAGATCAATGTGTTTACGTAGAGGTCAATGTCAAAGTTTGTGGGTTGACCGAAACCCTAATTTTAAGGTTGGTGATAGACGCATCAGATTGGCACCGTGTGTGAGAAGACAACAAAAAGTCATGCATCTTTTTTTCATAAACCAGAGAATCAACAAAAAGTCTATTATCTGGGCACCCATATCCTCTGCTCGTCAGCTTCTAAATCCATTATCATAGGACCACATGAATTTAGTCCATGGTAGGCCTCAACAACATAAAAATAACCCTGTCAAAAGAATGGTTGAATAAGAAAAGTGCACAACTAAGTGAAATATCAAGAAAGATATAATTAAATAAAGAGATTACCATGGCCGCAGTCTGGATCCCCTTCTGCACAATCACATCATTGGTTAACTCCCTCATCTATGCTCGATTGAAAGGAGTGGGACTCTTCAAAAACCAATCAGAAGAGATGTTAAAGTCTCCAAAGACTGAGTCATGAGTCCTGACCCCCAGTTGGGGACAAAAGCCTTCTCAAATTCGTCGTTGGGCCCTTCAGAAACAAGAAAAGGAGATACATCATCATCCTAATCAATTAGCCCCCTCTTTTTACAAGTTGGGGCACTGGACCTAACCTTAGGAGGGAGAGCAGTAGAATGAGCCTCAAAAGAAATCTTAGTATATTTCAGCCTCTTCTTCTTTGGCTTGCTCACATTACCCCGACGACGTTCCCAAAGCTTCTCCATAGACTCCAAGGCTGACATGAGCAAAAGAAGTATAAGTGCAAAAATAATAAATAGTGCAAGTGCAAGAAATAGTATAGCAAAGATGAAAAAGGGAATATACCCTCTCCAGAGATGGGGATTAAACAATACTCTACCAAGGTTCTTTCACGAAGGTGAGGTGGAGTGGGTTTTGTTGGTTATGCTTAAAAATTATTTATGTAACTCTCAATTTAATTGGTATTTATTTATGTAACTCCCAATTTAATTGGTCTTTTATTTCTATAACTCTCAAACGTTCCTTTAAAAACTCCAACTGTAAGACCCCGAATTTTTTTTTATAAATAAAATGAAATTTCCTTTATTTATTATTTTGAAATAGTAAGGGTTGATTTGATTAATGTGGTTAGTTATGGGTAAAATGCGCAAATTTTACAAAATAAGCAAGTGGTTATAAAATATTCATTGGGGAATATTCGTTTGGTAAATGGAATATTCGTACTTTCGGAATATTAAATGCGGCCACTAGCGATAAATGTGTGTAATTCCCATAACGGAAAAAAACGATTGGAGGAAGAAAACGACAAATATAAGTTGTTTAAAAATAACTACAGAAGTGAATTCTGGCTTTACCTTTGTTGGAATACCCGTGGGTTAAAATACGATGTAATATCGTGGTTGCACAAAAAGCACACCAGATTATTGCATGATTGTTGAATTATTGATCATTACGTGAAGAAGGCCTTACTCGATAATTGTTACAAAGAGTTACCGCTCAATATTATATTGATTCAATAATTGTTTGCGTTGATATTTGGTATCACCGTTGTTTCAATAATTGTCATTACACGTGATTTTCCATTATCAAATCAATAATTCATATTATTTGAATAATATTATCGAGATAACATTATTGGCAATGTCTAGAAAGTTACATACAAGGAGAGGTTTGGTCACCTAATTGCTTGCCATTTAGTAAGGAGAAATCCTTATTGAAAAGCCCTCTTTCCTGAAACCTATGCGTTGTTAGTAATGTGATTCTATAATATTATTTGTGAATAATTAATTATTGATTTATATGATATTGATTTTATGTGAATATAGATAGAAAATTTTTAATGTGACAATTATTGAAAATTAATATTTTATCTTTTTCGATAAAATAATTCATTTAAATATATTATTTTAATAATATATTAACGGTGATATTTTATAATGAATGTGGGATATATGAGTATATGAGGAGGTAGAGTATTTTGTGGCATTAAATGTTTAACATATGTTTTGTGTGTTTGTGGACACAATTCTTGACCAAAAAATTGATTATAGATCGTGAAAAATCGCTCATTTATGGATTTCTTGGATAATTTCATTTGGAATTTGGAAAATCTTCCTACAGTAAAGTTGTAGAAATTGAATTTCCTAAAAAATCGCGAGATTGAATTTTTCGACAAAATGGCTATTTATCATGAATTATTGAAGTTACGGGTTCAAATAATTGATTTTTGGAAGTTTTAATTATTTTATATAAGAAAAACGCGTTTTGTGGTTGTTGGCACATGGGTGGGTGATGTTTTTGACCAAAGAAGGCATGCTAGAGTTTTCAAAACATGTGGGTAGAATTTTGAATAAATAATAATATATTTTATTAATTTAGTCTCCTTTTGGCGCTTCTAACATTTTCCTATAAATAGAGGGCTAAGTTAGAATTGAAAATCACACCGAAACTAAGTTTTCTCTCTTCTCTCTCTATATTATCGAGCGTATTCTTGTGAGTATACTTTGAGTGTTCTTTATCTGGTCATGAGTTTACATCAAGACTATATCTGAAAAAATACAAATCGAAATACGGTTATTTTGAGGTAAGGGATGTTATTTCTTTCATGAAATGATATTATTTTCTTCAATATCATTATGCCAAAATCTTTGTTGAACTTTTATCAAATTTGGAACTTTTTCATGCTCGGGTTACTTATTCATGAGTTCTTATTCACGAAGCGTGAAGATGTTTTTTAGAAATTTATATCTTTTTGTGTGTCTGGTTACTATTCACGATACTCTGGCCTTATTCACGTATCTGACCTTATTCACAAATACGGCACTATTCACCGAAAAATAAAAATTTTTCTTTTTGTCCAAGATGTCTATTTCGTCTACTATCTTTGATTGGATCCATGTTTTGATCGTTATTTTTGAGTTCTGCTTCAAAATCGTTTATTATGAAGTATTATTGATCTTGGATAAACTGTTGTACGAATCCCTAATATTTGTCCTTCTATCTCACTGGATTCGTTCTTAAAAATATTTTTCATCATCCTCGGTCCTTAATGGTGATACTTGATGAATATCTTTGGCACAGTGGTCTGAAAGATGAACGATTAATCGATGAATATCTTTGGCTGTGAGTGCAAAGATGAACAGTGTTGAGATGAACATGACCAATTGGTGATTTAAATGAATATCTTTGGCCTGTAGTGCAAAGATGAATATTGATTGTTATTACAGGGATAAAATATTGATGATGGACTTTTAAACCTTAGAAGACAGTAGAATTCTTTCTCTACGTGACTCTTCTAATGGATTGCTGTTTCCGCTGCATTTGTTGATCTAAAACTTGTTGTCTATTGTATTCTATTAGATTTTTCCCTGTTGAAGACTAACGATAATTTGTTGTATATTATCTTAGTCATAATATTCTTTACCGGGCTAGTTGAGCTCACCCTTTTCCTTGTTGTTCCATTTTCTTCTCAGGAGGTGAGAACATAGCAGGATCGAGTCGGGGTATGGAATGAAGGTTCTAGAGAGAGTTGTTTAGTAGTCCTCACCATTTTTGTAAAATAATGTATCAATAATTATGATGGGGATTTATTTGCGTGTGGATATTGTCTGGCATTAAGCAATATCTCGTATTTAAACTCACAAGATGTATTATAAATATTTCACACGACATTTGTATTATTGAAGTTGTAGTTATTTCGTACCATGTATTTGGCGACTCAGAATGGGTTGGGTGGAATGGACCTATTTTGGGGGCGTCACAAAATCTGTACTCCATCCTCCCACAATACCTTCAACTCGTCTATAAGAGGTCTCAAGTAAACATCTATGTTCTTTACAGGACTCTTGGGACCAGGAATCACAAGTGAAAGAAACAAGTATAGTTGTTTCATACACATCCAAGTCCAAGGAGGCAAGTTATACGGAGTAACAATCACAAGCCAACAGGAGTACGGAACAGCTGAGTGGCTAAACGGGTTGAAACCATTGGTGGACAATCCAAGCCTCACATTTCTAAGTTCCAATGCAAACCTAGGATGTGCTAAGTTGAAATCTTTCCAAGCCTGCCCATCTGCGAGATGATTTAGTTCTTCATCTTTAATTGGAGATTTCGCATGCCAACTCATATGTTCAGCTGTTCTTGAAGACATGTTCAATCTTTTGAGTTGAGGTGTAATTGGAAAATACCTTAAAATCTTAAAAGGTATATTTGTCTTTTTTTGTAGTCACACCCTCTTTATTAGGCCTAAATCGATCATGATTGCAAAACGTGCACTTTAAATTTGTCTTCTGTTCATTTTTCTTATAAACAACATGCAATCGTTTACATGCATCAATCTTTTGATATCCAAGACCCAACTTCTTCACCATTTTTTTACAATAGTAGTAGTTATCAGGCAATTTTTCACCGACAGGCAACATACTCTTAATGGCCCTCAAGAGTGACTCAAAACACTCATGGCTCATGTTGTGATCAGCCTTGATATTAAGTAATGTCGCCACTACAGACAATGTAGTGTGCTTCGTGCAACCATGCCACAACGGTTCGCTACCCTCGTCTAACTGTTAGGTTTGTAATATTCATGAACATAATCAAATTTCACAAAATAAGATGAAGCAGGGAAAATTAAAGTTTTAAAATTTTACAAACCATATACCTGGATCATCCTTTATGCCCAATTATTAATTAAACGAAAAGATAAAGAACAAGAATTATACCCTTGAAGATTCGAGCTTCCTCAGGTACAAGTTCACCTCCAAATCCTTTTCGCATTCAACTTGAATCCACCGGGTTTGGTTCCTTCCTTTGATCAACATTAGCCACCCAAGTGTTTGGTCTCTAGAGATGATCCACCAAAGAAGAAGAAATATTCAAGAAGAAGGGTGGTTGGCTAAACCCTGGTTTTCTATCTCTATAGAAAAAATGTACTCTCCAACAATTGAAATCACATATGTTGTAAAATCGTCAACTACTCTCACCCATAATAAGTCTCCTCTTATTTATAAATGTGGGCAACCCTCCTTAACAATTAAGGATTTGGGTTTTATTTTAATTAATGAAACTCCTTTAATTAATTATGCTCCCAATCTTATTAGAAATAATTAATTAAAATCTTTTAATTAATTAGCCTCCTAATCTTATTAGGAATAAATGAGAGTACTTTTATTAATTAATTCTCAAACTCCTTTAGAAATTAAATAATAATAGTAATAATAATATTAAGGCTCCTCTTATTAATTTATATTTAATATTTCCCAAATATTAAATAATAAATTTTAAGCTATTTAATTTATTCTATCACCATAGATTAAATTAAATATACTTAACTTGTTATTACGATTATGTCATTAACTTTTTAAATAATTATTCTTCCTTTTATGTGTGACCCTTTAGGTTCTCCATATTAAACCGGTTGTGAATAAATCAATTAGAACAATTCTAATCTTATTTAAATAAATAAATTAAACTATTAATTTATTTAAATAAATAATATTTATTCTACAATAGGAATAAGCCTCCCTAGCGATTAATGACTTTCTAGATAATATAGATTTCATCATTAATCATAAAAGAACCTTTGAGTAAATAGTTACCGTACAATTCAATCCTTCCACCATACAATATCCCAATTAAATATAAGACATGGAATTACTGTCAAATCTTATTTTATTTAATTATATGTATTTCGACTTTTAAATGCATAACTCCAAATAATGCAAATTAGAAATTCCTTTCTAATTTCATTCTGCCTTAGCCAAGGACTACTGGGTTGTCATTTATCGAATCACATAGGACATTTTTCTTCTTTTACTAGAAGTGGTAGATTCTTTATTGATCATACATTATCTCCATGTATAACTTATTATTCTCAAGCATACCCTTTGATATACCCTAAGAGTCTTAAGGAATAAATCAAAGTATAATTCATCATACACAAGATATTATGATGATCTCAAGTCCAAGGATCACTTGTACTACTATCACTACAGGAATTCCTATTAACAGACAAGTAAAACTCCATTAGGTATTCCTTAGCGAGCCACGTTCAGTGAACTTATTCTCTAACAAGCACCTGCATACTTGCTTTAGTGTCTCCACACAAATGATCATGAGATCAATCATCCTCATTCAATGAGCAAGCAACGTATGTATCAATCTATTCGAATTCACTAATCCCCAATTTAGTAATCCAACGATTGGGAACTATTTTAGTTTTAAGCTTTCTAAGAATTTAGATCTCATTAGAATGATCATCATCATTATTCTAAAAGCATTGCTTAAAACTTTGGGTTTATCACATATTATAAAGCAGCATCATGTAGATAATTAAAAGCCTTTAATAAATTAATACTTTTTATTAATAAATGAATAAGATTGTTACAAAGTATATGCTTTATCATCAAACATGATTGGCTTGTGTACATACTACTTTCACCAACAACTTAAAGAATGCTTTGGCATTAGAATTCATAGGTTGCTCTCTGCCTTGTTCCCAATGAAAATCTGGCCTTGCAATATCATGAACCATGTCATTCATAAGATAGGTACTGCTGCCTGGATTGTGTACTTGTGCGATGTCACTATCTCTTCTTTGCCCATGTGCCCACCAACATTCTTCGTAATTGTTCATGAACCCAGAAACAAGTAAATGATAGTTTACTATGTCTCTGTCCATATAATTTATATTCTTACACTTCAAACAAGGACATCTTATCTTGTCCTGACCATTAACACATTTCGGGTGACTATACGCATAATTTAGAAATACTTGGCAACCAGCTCTAAATTCTGTTGTAGCACCTATCTAGGCACTTGACTTTCATCGTCTCATCCAACTACGGTCTGAATAGAGGTCCATGATACCACCATATACCTATGTTGACATGAATTATTGTATTCCCTTGTTAGAGATTTATAATTCAGCCCAATGCTATTTATGATGATTATAAATACATATAGATGTATATATACATATATAACATGAGTGTGCATCATAAATGATTATTCGGGAATTGAATAAGGATACATGCCAAAACAAATTTACACAGCTTGAGATCGACTACCCAAAGGCATGATATATTGTTGTGGATCTTAAATTAGAATGAGGTATGGTCTTATGTCATCCTACATATTTTAGCTGACACCAACCTAAAGACAATAGATTTCTAGGGGTAGAATATAAATCATTGCATCATGCATGGTCTGCATATGCATCGGGACAAGTCAAAATTATTTATTTTTACATATATGTAGGTATAATATAAATATACACCTTTGTTCAGTTACCCGACCAACGAAAATTTTTTGCCAGAATCTCCCCTATAATATGGACTATCCACATGCACGAGGGCATGCATATATGGTCATTTGTAGGCATATAAGAGCAAAAAGAATGTATAAGCAATTAACATAACATCACATATATTAAACACCAAGGAAGTATAACACAACTGTGAATACGAATGTGTGTGATCCTTATAGAGAATCAATCTGACGCTCACGTTCTAATCCAGGGCTGGGGAGTGGGCGTGTGTTCGCCAGTTGACATGTCATAAAAAGAAAAAGTAGTACTCGAGTATTTATAAAAAGAAAAATTAGTACTCCAGTACTCTATCACATTCACTCATGCATGTCTAAAAATGACTTTAATTTGTTTCTACCAGTTTCAAGATAGAATCATAGTTCCCCTGACATAAGTAAACAAATTAGGTATTGTGTGTGAAACAAAATGTGAGACTTCTAAAGTGCACATAAATCTCAGATATTATCATGAACAAGAGCAGAGATCATAGAAGGAAAAACACCATTGGTTAAATAATTAACTTGAAACTGAAGCACATTTAGTCTTTCATTAATTCCAGTTATAGAAGCCTTAAATTCTTTAAAGAATTTATCATTTTTTCTTAATTTCCATACCGACATTAATATCAGATAATTTGAGCATTTTGATATAGAATAATGTTTAGATGTGTTATCACTCACTTTGTAATGATGTAGAGAACGAGTAAGAGGGGTAGGCATACTGGTAAACTGTGTGCATGAGTTGTATATAATATTAGATTGATTCTATAATTAATCCTAGAAATCTGGTTAGTTGAGCAATCATGTATATAATTATAGAAACAATTTGCTTCTCTAATTTTAGGATGTAATTGTATCTATATATTACCTCTATTTTAGAGAAGAATATACACTGAAAAATATTTTCAGAAACTTTATTGTTTGACATAAACACTCCATCAACAACCAAAAACACTTCATCACTCAAGTCAATATTATGTTCTTTGACTATATTTGTCAATAAAAGTTCATATGCCATAAAACCTTTGTTTACATAATTTATCATTGATGGTATAAGAAAGTATGGCAGACCAAAAGACACATAGAAGGTCAGAATATAGTAAATAAATTGCAAATCACTATAATCAAACAACTTATTTTTATCAGATTGTGGAAGCACATTAAGCCTAATGACTTTAGCTAGAAATTAACTCTTGGCTTTGAAGTATTGATGTCAAAATCTCTAGGTGAGCTACTGCAGGTTCTAGGAACAGTAGAGTCACAAATAATTCTCAAAAATTTATTAAAATTATTTGTAGAGAATTTTGTATACTCAGATGAAGCATCAATCTTTGCAATTTCAAGCATGTTTGGATTAAAGGACAAGCATTTTCATAAATTTATTTAGCCTAAAAATAAAAACTTTCCCTTGACTAAGGTTGTGAAAAACTTTTCTCCACTTTCATTTGTGGCAACAAACATGTTTGTATAAAATTGTTTTACTAAGTCAGTGTATACTAATGACTAAAAAAAACTCAACAAGAAATTCCCATCCAATTGTTTTAAAATTATTTTTGATATTAGGGAATATAAAGAATTGAATAAGAGAACCAGTTTGAACTTCCTTTTGAAAAACAGTAAAAAAGTTTTCTCTTAAACCTTGCTTTTAACTATACAAAGAATTTTCAGAAGATACTTTTCTTTTCTTTTCAGAATTTCTACCACTTGCATATGAGGGTAAACATGATGATATGAGCAGGAAAATCCATGATCAAACTACAATTCACAAGCAACATCCTCATACAACTACGGACTATTATAACCATCATCAACCCTACCATCCAACAAATATTAGTATATCACAGATACGAAAGAGACAAACGGATTAGGAAAAACAATCAATATGAATGTTATATTCTACTTGAAGCTATAGGATTTGGCTAACTGTAAAATCATAACTAGAGACACTCAATAGCATATATTGGACTACAATCAGGCCTGAAACTCTTTAAAAAATAACAAAAACATAATTAATCCACAACACAATCTATATTTCTTAAAAATAATTGAAACCCTTTTCAGATTGAGATGAAAATTGAAGCCCTTCTAGCAAAAAATGCACAGTAGAGATATATATTAACGTACCTAAATTGAGGAAATGCGAGCACACTAGAGAGATATTATTTCCCCTGCCTTCTTCTCCCTCTTCTCCTTCGTTCTTCTCATTCGTTCTTCTTCGCGTTCTTTTCTGTCTGACTGCCTGATTCGCCTTAGATTAAATAGAATCAGCAACCGCATGATGTCGCTAATATTTAAACATGTGGCATTATTAGCGATACGAACCAGCCGCTATTCGGGTTGCCACTCTAATTTTGCGCTAATTTTTAGGAGGGAAAATTTTTTTAGCGACCGAGTATTTACTTATTCACGACCACATGCGGTCTCTAATACTAATAGCGACGAAATTACGGTCGCGATGGCCGCTAATGTGATCGGTTGTTATTAAGTTACTAATGATTGGGAAAATACTGATTCATTGATATTTTTGGTCGCTATTAGACCTTTTTCTTGTAGTGAATGTAAACTATATTTACAATTTCATCTATTTTGCTTTGGCGTATAAACCTAGTTGCAAAAGAGAAGGTCTCATACCTAGAATGGGAAGGAACTTCATCACGAGTTTGATGAGTGGAGTTTATACCTACGAATTGGGTATTTTTAGGACCTAAACAATTGTTATTCCATGTTGTTTTAGTATTGTTTTTGTGTTTTTTTATATTCATATTGTAGGGACAAGTTAAGATGGCAAAAGCAGGAAGTAGGGGTAAAAGAGGAAAAATAAACAAGAATTTACAGGACAAGTACTGCACGGACGGAACCTTCACTAAGCAAAAACACCACCGTAGTAGCGAATACATGTATGTCAATTTCTCGATTTTAACACCATTTGGGCGAGCTTTCTCGATTCAAAATGCCATGAGGAAGCTAGCTACTGCTATATCGATTGAAGTTTCCTGGTTTGATTCTAACTCTAGAGATCTTTGGCTGGTGGATTCACGACGCGATTATGAGAGTATTAAATCCACATTCAGGGGTAGAGAAGGCATCTATCATCATCATTAGCAGAACCTTAACTTTGGATCACGTTTTAGGAGGATTGAAGCGAAGATTTGGAGCACGAAGATGGCGAAGGGGATTGAAGAAGAGCAGCGGTTCTATTTTTAGTTTTTATTCTTCATATTCATCTTTATATTCAGAATGATAGTATCTTTGTGGATTTCAGTTTCTATTTCTTTCATCATGAACTAATTTACTTTTTAAGTCTACAATGGATCTTTTTATGTAACGAAGGTTGACATGCTTTTATTTTAATTCATTGAGGCTATTTCATTTTCGTATATTATGGTTTATGCTTAATTAATGAATTGCTTGAAAACCAATTCCTTGTGAACCCATATGAACTCGAGAGATGAAATATGAGTTTAGACCTAATCATAATGGCATGTGATTGTGATTTCTGCACATTGTTGGGATTCATAATTTATGTCTAGGATAAAGATATACCTATACATCGCACGTAATCTCATAAGAACTTGTGATTAAACCTTCTTTAATTGTAATTCACATAAAGATATAGTGAATTAGTTAATTAGGGTGTTCTACTTAATTCTATCATCTGTGAATTTAAGTTGATATGGGTATAATGCATTGAGATATGATTATATCTACTTTTGCGTTCTTGATTAACGAACTGAAATAGTAATGTGAATTAAAAAGAAGTGTGTCAGTCTAAGTGAAACATCAAGTGAAATTATAAGCTTAATTCTCCAATATTTGATTAAAGTGAATGGTAGTTAGTAATTTTTCCTTAATTAGTAGTTTTCATAAATTCGCATACTTAATCATTAGTTTAATAAAATTGAGATAATATAAAATTGGTAATTGTTAGGATAAAATTCAGTTATTTCTCTATGGGAACGATACTCAACTTATCACTTTATTACTTGTTGACCACGTATACTTTCGTGTTGTGCGTAACTAGATTTATCACCAACAAGTCCTCAACTACATCTCTTAATGAACACGAGGATTGGGACGCTAAAATAGATTTCTTTTTCTTAAAAAATTTAATAGATGTGTGTACAATGGGTTTTGGGCCTCGTTGGGCCAATCCTTTGGCAACTTCCTCAATAACATTATCTACTACGTTAATTGATGAAGAAATGGATTCAGTAGATTTACCTGATTGGGAATTCATAATAAACAAGTTGAAGGTAGAGGAAAGTGGATCAATGAATCATTTGAAGCATCGAATGATGAATATGAAGAACACCTCAAGAACATTTTGAATGTATGAGGTTGAAGGTGGCCGTCGAAAATCGCCTAGGGGTGGATCGTAGCGACCTGAAATCAACGAAGGAGGGATAAAATTTTCAAAGGGAATTCTCTAAAATTTCTCTCAAACCTTGATAGTGAAAAGTGAAAAGAGAATAGTGAAAATGAATTTCACTATCATTCCTTATATATAGTCAATTAAATGATCGTTAATCGGGAATATCAAAAAGAATTTGAATTTTGAAATTCTAAAGATATAAAGAAATTCTATAAGGCCCTTGTAAGGGTAGATGGATCTAGAAAAGGTTATAAAATTTAAAATTTTAAAATTTAAATCTCCCCGAATGTTAAAACTAGAAAGGTGGGTTAAGGCAAATCATTAAGAACGCCAAGGACAATTAGGACTTGTAAGTCCCTCACCCACTTAGTTCTAAGCAGTAAGAGCGCTAGTGACAGTTAGGACATGTGGGTTCCTCACCCATTTAGCACCAAACACTAATAGCGTCAAGGGTGTGTATAGCTCATGAGCCCCTCAAGCAACAAGCGCTAAAGGTATTACACTTTGGTGTTATTTCAAAGCGAAAAGCCCCAAAGAGAGAGCTAAAAAACACTAAGGAAAGAACTCCCTAAAAGCATCAAGGAAAGGACTCCCTAAAAGCGCCAAAGAAGAAATTCCTAAAAGCGCTAAGAAACTAATGCCTAGTGAGCCTCTCAAATAAAAGTGTCAATAGTCAAAAAGCGCCAAAGGCACAACTCATTGACGTTATTTTAAGATAAAAAACGCCAAGGAGCCTTAAAAAATAAAAAAATGACAAGGAAAAAAGAGCCAAGGAAAAAGGACCAATGAGGAAGTGCCAAGGA
Source organism: Panax ginseng (assembly GCA_020205605.1). Taxonomy (NCBI): domain Eukaryota; kingdom Viridiplantae; phylum Streptophyta; class Magnoliopsida; order Apiales; family Araliaceae; genus Panax; species Panax ginseng. The sequence continues at coordinate 23,829,742 of CM035137.1, read as the reverse complement.
AAATAACGTCAAAGAAAAAGCGCCAAGAGAGAAAAGCGCCAAGGAAGAAAAGAAAAAACGATAAAGAAAAATTGCCAAGGAGAGAGAGAAAAGCGCCAACAGACAAAATAAAAGCGCTAAGGAAAAGGAAAAGAGCGCCAAGGAAGGACATAAAAGGGCCAAGGAGAGAAAAGAAAAGTGCCAAGGAAGAAGCAAAAAGGGCCAATAGACCTTGATAAAAGGGTCCCACAAAGGGTGTAACGACCGAGAAATTCATCTTAGCTTGTAACTAGGGTTTTTGAATACTATTAAATAAAGTTTTAATGAATATTATTCTGAGTTATGTGTTTGAAGGTCATTCTATGACCTAGGATGATTGTTTAATGTTAGTATTCTAGTTATGTGTATGAATTAAAGAGTATGAACTTCCAAGACGAAATAAAAATTCTGAGAAATTTATGTAAAATCACTATTCATCCAAAATTGATGAAGTATTTTTTGTGAAATTTCAAAAAATACGTGAATGTTAGAATTCTGAGGAAACGCGTAATATCAAATAAAATTCAGAAACTAAAAATGCAGTTTTCAGCCTGCATGTTGAATCAGGAAAGTGAAAAAGTCAACCAATTAAAGTCTTGGTCTACAAAAGTCAAAGTTAAATTCGAATTAAGTGGGATTTATTATTGGAGGCCCAATATGAAATGTTAATAGGCTTAAAAGAAATTAATTCAATGCCCAAAGAATTACTAATCTAATTAGCTCAAATGGAAGCCCAAAGTGAAAAAACTCAAGCCCAATCAAAAATCCAAAATCATGGGTCGAACCAATGGGTTAATGGGTGGGTAAAAGATGAACCAAGCCCATGTGGGGGACCCCCATATGGGCACCTAGCCGGATAAACCTCCTTCCAAAGGAGGTTTGCTCACTAAAATATCCTCCCCACTTGCAATGTAATGAGCTTTAGCCACAAAAGTCTTAGAGAGTCACCATTAAAATTAACCATGGTTTAAATAGTAAGGGAGTGGATGTGGGGATGGTTTGGAAGATTTGAAACTTGAGGGGTTTGACTAGAAGAGACTTAAACCTAAGTGATCACTTAATGACCTAATTAAAGTGTCCTAATGACCTAAATGCCCTAAACCATTCTTTTCCTATAAATAGAAAGAGAAATGTTATATTTTTATTCATAAAATCATCTACCACCTTAAGAGCAAATATATTGAGAGAGAAGTGAGTGCAAAGCTTGGAAACTTAAGAAAGAAGTCTTGCAAATCATTAAAGTCATCATTTAATCAAGAACACGAGAGGTAATAATCAATAAACTCATTTACCTACTTCATCTCAAGTCTTTAAAAGCTTTCTAGCTAGATATGTTATGAAGTGTTTGTTAGTGGTTGGTTAGGTGATTCATGATGAATCATTAGCATCATATGTCTACATGGAGGTCAAAGTCAAAGTTTGTTAGTTGACCGAAACCTTAATTTAAAGGTTGTTGATTGACACATCAATGATGTAGTTGAATTGCGACTAACGTGGAACTTAGATACAACAAAATAATAATATCTCATGTATACACATGCATTGACATTTATCGACATAAATTTTTTGTCATGGATGTATTGTAGGGCTCATAAAAATTTGATGAATTTTTGAAATAAGGTCTATTTACTACAACAAATCCATCGATTTCAAAAATCAATGAATACGTAAATCAAAGTATATACCCTCGTCACTTTTCACAACAAGTAATAAAGTGATAAGAAAAGTATCGTTCCCCATCATAAAAAACAAATGACTTTAGGGATCATTAATTTTTTAATAAAATTACCAAGTACTAACTCTTAACCAAAAAGTCATCATTTTATTTAAACAATATAAAAAGATTTAAGATTTTAGAATTAAATAATTAATAAACTAAATACTTTATAATGATGGTAAAATTACCACTAGTTTAGAATCGTGATTATGGAGATTTAAGATCACAACTTCATCTATTTGTTTCACTTTATATTAAAAAATATTTGATAACTTATTAATTATGCTCTATAAGTATTGTTGTTGATCGAGTTCATTGTTAATCGTGAACTTATTAGTATTTATAAAAATTACCACCTTCCGATGCATCACAAACATATTAATCCAAATCCACAATTGATAGAATTGAATCAAATCACAACTTCACTAATTAACTAATTCACTATATTCCTATGTGAATTACAATTAAAAATGGATTTAAAGCAAATCCACAGTTGATAGAATTCCTATCTAATTCAATATATTCCTACGTGAATTACAATTAAAAAAGAATTTAAAGCACAGGTTCCCTATCAGATTACATGTGGCGTAAAGGCATATCCCAATTCTAAACACAAATCATGAATTCCAACACCATGCAGAAAACACAATCGCATGCTATTATGATCAGATCTAAATCTATATTTTATCTCCCGAATTCATATAAATTATCATGATAATTGTTAGCTAGACAATTAAACAATTAAACAAAATCATAACAGACAATCCATAGAATAGATTATAGTAATTAATAGAGAAACATACTAAAATAAGCTACACAATAAGATCCGTTGCATTAATCTTAAATAAGAAATTTAGTTCATTGTCATTGAATTAAAGTCTAGAATCCACAACTGAATAATTATTAAAAGACAAGAATAGAAGTAGAGTAGAGAATAAAATATGTTGTCTACAAATCTGATGCTCCCCTCTTGCTCCTGCTCTCGATCTTCAATGATCTCCAAGTTGCTTCAATCTCCAACAATCGAATATAAACTAGGGTTTATGTTCTAATCTAATGGAGTGTTTTATCTAATCTAATCTATGTATCTCATCCCTCTTTATTTTATGCCTTACATCATGTATTTATAGGTTACAAGTCCAATTTTTAGCTTAGGAACAAACCCAATGCAATTTGGAGTCAAAAAGTGTCAAAATTCGCCCCAAAACGCGTCCAAGCTTGACTGAAGCTTCCCCCTTTCCTTCCCAAAGGTCTTTCACTCACAGTCACCGCACCACTCGCCCTAGTGCCCCCCAGACCGAAATAAGCTTGAAATGATGCCCAAATACCGGCCCTCTTTTTTAAAAATTTTTACTCTGTCGTCCTTTGGAAAAATGGTCATAACTTCTTCGTCCGATCTTCGATTTTGATGATTCAAGATGTTCCGGAAATAGGAGACGTAGATCTACAACTTTTATTCTTTATGTTTTTAGAAATAAGGTCCGGAGAAATGTTGAAATTGGCCCTGAAGTTATGTAAATGGCAAGCCAAAAAATGCGAATCTAGCAACCCCAAACGTCGATCCAAGTAACTTTTGTCCCAATTCCTACAAAAAAACATAAAATATGCATGAATATACACAAACACTTAAAAACATCCAAAAGATTAAGGTCAAACGCACTCAATTCATGGGTATAAAACTCACTCATCAAATACCCCCAAACTTAAACATTTGCTTGTCCCCAAGCAAAAACATAATTTAGAAAAATTCATCCTCTAACAATGATCCATCCAAACAATGAATCAATATGAATTCGCACAATGGCCTCAAAGGTTACAACAAATGTTAACGCGCAAAAAATTTCAAAACAATATCATGTCTAAAACTTCAATAACTTTCATTAGCTTCAATCTACTCATGATCCTTTAAGTGTGTGTGTGAATCCATATGTTCAAACTAGTCATGATTTAGCTAAGGTCAACCAACACTCATAAAAGATTTTCAAAACAACTCTCAAAACTTCTTATCACATCAATCACCGCTAAAATAGACAAAGCATAATTTTTTTTTCTTGAGGATAAACCGGATATTCAACATTTAAGCACATATGAACCCTTTCCAAGTATTTCAAATATATATATTTTATTTTCTCTATTTAGTGAGTGCATTTTACGCTCAATCTCATTTTTCACTTTTCATTGAACGAGTGCGTTTTACGCTCCATCTCGCTTTTCACTTTTCATTAAACGAGTGCGTTTTACGCTTCATCTCGTGCCTGTGTTTATGGGGAGTGCATCTTACGCTCCATCTCGACCCACCACATGCTTCAATTATTCAACTCGGGAAGGTTCCAATATTATTTTTTTCAAAAATACCCCAAGATTTCCCCATAACTTATGTGAGTGCCTAATTTTCACTTGAATGATGCTCAAATAAGATTTCTCAAGTTGCAATGGTATCTTTCATAAGCATTTAGCCAAAAAATTCAATCCCAACCTGCTAAACAAATGGATGTAAAAAATTTTTCAAAAATTTCGCAAGTAATGTGAAAACCAACTAATGAGTTAAAATATAGACTAAGCATGCTCATCAATTTCTCTCCAAGAGTTAACAATATCAACCACCCACTTATCATTGGCCAAAATCAAATTCCATCAAAACATTGCCCAAGTAAATACTAAACATGATAAATACCCCCAAAACTTAAAATGACATTGTCCTCAATGGCTAAGATAGGAAAAAAAAATAAAAGAGAGGACTTCCCTGACATATAACAATTTATCTCCTTGTCTGTGAAGTCTGAAGAATAGGTTAGGCACATTGGAATGAATCGGGCACCACACTTGAGTTGGACTTAACTAACTAGTGAACACAAAAGAAGCAAGCTTATTAAATCCTAAAAAAATGAAAAAAATCTATCAACTAATATGAAACCTAATAAAAACTAAAAATAAAAATTAAACTTGGGTTGCCTCCCAATAAGCATTTGTTTTTATAGTCTCAGCCTGACTTCTTCGATTCTCTATCCAATTCCCCTACGAAAATTGAGGAACCCTTCATCCATCAAAAGCAATGTCTCTTTTGGGAGGTTCCCATTAAATAATGGCCATTAAATCTAAGTCACCTAGCATGATCTTTTCAGATAGATCCCTATTAAGTACTGATAAAACCACTAGTGCTTTTCCCATTATGTTTGTGATCAAATTGTGACATTGAAGCTTGTCAAACACAACAGGGTCTTCTTCTATCTTCCCTTTCTCATCCCACCATGGCTCTAAAGTTGTCCTACCTCTCATATCACACATAGCCTTGCCTATGACATGACTACCAATTGGACACGGTCTTGAAAAACTGCTCGGATCCTTGAACTTTGGTGGAGAAGGTACATGCGACACTATCAATATTGGCTCATCTTCGTTGGTACTCAAAGTTAGATCTTCGCCGAACTTCTTTTTTTGGTCCCCAAATGTCTCCTCTATTTCAACATCTATATCATTTGGCACATTCGGTTGTAGATTTGGTTCGAGCTCATCATCAGTCTCAGAATCCATGTCATAGGGCCAAGTGTATTGAGGACAAATGTTCGAGGCAATGATTAGTTGTTCCATTTGGTTCGCAAAAATTTGACTCGATATCTCTTGATTAATCCTCCTCTTCTCATTTGAAGCTATGAACTTGGACAAAATTTCCTCCAAATTTGAATGTTCCTCCCGTTGTAGAAGTGAGGTGGACACGAGAAATCCGGTGGGTATGTTGGACTTGGAGCATAAAATTGATCTTGATGAGTATGGCTCCATGAAAAATCCGGGTGATACCCCCAATCCTGATAATAGTTGTTGGGATAGACATAATTGTTGGGGTAATCACCACCATACGGTACCGGCTCGAAACTGGTGGTGCATTGATGACTCGGATGATTTCTAGCACAATAATCACAAGTAACCGCCACACTTTGACGACGTTGTCTTTGCAAAAAAACGCCTAACCTCCTCGAAAGTGTCTCAATCAGTCTTGACAATGCGTAGAAGTGTCATGAGTCCATCAATCTCCGCCCCTCAATTTGAGTCATTCTCGATATCTACCATTGATAATTAAATTCCGCCATGGTACCCGAAAAGAAAGAAAATAATAGAAAGAGAATTAAATAAGATAAGAATAAATAAAAAAAAAATGTTTAAATTAAAACTAATTTGATAAAAATTAATATTGGCAAATATTATTAAATTAATTCCCGGCAGAATACGGCACCAAAAAAACTTGTTGATCGATTTCATGAATCAATGAATACGCAAGTATACACGATCAACAAGTAATAAAGTGATAAGAAAAGTATCGTTCCCACGAGGAATTATTTAATAAAAATTATCAAGTACTAACTCTTAACCAAATCAATTTTATTTAAACAATTGATTTAAGATTTTAGAATTAAAATAATTAATACAACTACTTCCTAATTACCACTAGTTTAGAATCAGATTATGGAGATTTAAGATCACAACTTCACTTATTATTTCACTTATATTAAAATACTTCTTATTAATTATGCTCACTATTCTGGATTGTTAATCAGGAACTTATTAGTATTTATAACCACCTTCCGATGCATCACAACACATATTAATCAAAATCAACAGTTGGTAAAATTGAATTAAACACCCTAATTAACTAATTCACTATATTCATATGTGAATTACAATTAAAAAGGATTTAAAGCATGTGTTCCCTATCAGATTACATGTGGCGTAAAGGCATATCCTATCCTAAACACAAAAATCATGAATTCCAACACCATGCAGAAAAAACAATCACATGCTATTATGATCGATCTAAATCTATATTTCATCTCCTAATTCATATAAATTATCATGGTAATTGTTAGCTAGACAATTAAACAATTAAACACAATCATAATAAACAATCCATAGAATAGATCACAATAATTAAAGAGAAACATACTAAAATAAGCTATGCAATAAGATCCATTGTAATCTTAAACAAGAAATTAGTTCATTGTCATTGAATTAAAATCAAGAATCCACAACCTGAATAAACATTAAAAGATAAAAGAAGATAAGAGAGAGAGAATAAAATATGTTGTCTCACAAATCGATGCTCCCCTCTTGCTCCTGCTCTTGATCTTCAATGATCTCCAAGTTGCTTCAATCTCTAATAATCCAATATAAACTAGGGTGAGTGTTTTATCTAATCTAATCTATGAATCTCATCCCTCTTTATTTTATGCCTTACATCATGTATTTATAGGTAAAAAGTCCAATTTTTAGCTTAGGAATAAACCCAATCCAATTTGGAGTCAAAAAAGTGTCAAAATTCACCTCAAAACAAGTCCAAGCTTGACCAGGCCCTTTTCAACATTGTTCACTGTTCACTTGATCACACCATCGCTTCCTAAGCGCCTAAATACTGAAATAAGCTTGAAATGGGAGCCCCCGCGCTGGCCTCTTTTCCGGAAATTTTCTACTCTGACATCCTTTGGGAAAATGGCCATAACTTCTTCGTCCGAACTCCGATTTTGATGATTCAAGATGTTCCGGAAATAGGAGACGTAGATCTACAACTTTCATTCTTTAAGTTTTTAGAAATAAGTTTCGGAGAAATATTGAAATTGGCCCTGAAGTGGCTGGTGTGTAAATGGCAAGCCAAAAATACGAATCTAGCAACCCCAAACGTCGATCCAAGTAACTTTTGTCCCAATTCCTACAAAATAACGTAAAACATGCATGAATAGATACAAACACTTAAAAACATCCAAAAGATTAAGATCAAACGCACTTTAATTCATGGGTATAAAACTCACTCATCAAAGAGGTATTTGTATTATGTATATATATATACCCAAGTCTCAAACAAAAGAGTCCGGCTCACGTCAGTTTAAATTTAAAGACCCACAAAAAAATTACACAATAAAATAGGCCCAAGTGATTACTTTTTTGACTTAGTGATAATGTGATATTTAAATGATGCTTTGAAAATATTGAAATAATCGGTTATTATATTTGGTATTATTTTGTATTGATGCATTTTTGTTCAGGGAAAGTTCTTAATTTTTTTTATATCTATCTTAATATCAATTCACAAAAGGCCCATTTTTTTGTTGCCGCTTTAAGCCTTTAAAAACTCAGGACCGACCCTGATTGTTTTTAAAAAATATCATATTTTTATTTTTTAAGTAGTAATATTTTTTTAAAATAAAGTATTGGAAGATTGAAAAATAAATATTTTAAGTTTTGCTTATTATTTGAAGCAATAAATTTTAACAGTGTTCACACGCATGAAGGTTAAATCATATTTTATTTTTTAGAATTATTGAATTACTAAATGTTACCAAAAGGATATATTAGTGGTACCAGTATTGATATTTCCAATTGGATCAAAGACCAAACAAAAAAAAATCTAAATCAAAAGGAATCAAAGCAAAACAATTATTTTTGGAAAGTAGATTCTTTTTATTTTTCTTTTATCTTTTTTTCCCGAATGAGAAAGTGACCAGGAAGTCTTAAGAAGCTATATTTGGCCACACACACGTCACAGTATAATTCCAAGATGAGTGGGTCATAGTTTTTGAGGAAACAACATCCAGATTTCGGTGTCATAGCAGTGTGTGGAGCCCTTCATGTACCAAAGAGAGACAGACACAAACAGCCAAGACACGGTATATATATATATATATGTATACGTATATGTACGGGTGCGTGGAGCCGTGGAGGAGAGATATTTCTTTTGAAGGAGTTGGATCAAATTACTGTGACTGAGAAAAAAATATCTCTTTTCCATCCACCCGTACATATATGTATGTATGGATATATGTATGTATGAATTCAAATTGCTTATGAATTATTGAAATATATATCCCTAGCTAGTGCCGAATTCTTTATACCCAAATTGTTCGGAAAAATACATTCAACACTTAAAAACATGATCTCTTGGGCCACCTGTTTGCCCTAAATATGTTATATAGGGAAAAAGGTGAAACTCACTTGTGTAAAAATATTAATTTTTTATATAAAAATATTAATTTTTAATCTTGATTCATATGATATGATGTTAATAGTGAGGGATTATAAGTAGGCCTTGCAAAATATAATTATGAGGTTGTTTTATTTTATAAAATTTGGTTATGATTTTATTTAAAAATTAAAATTACGTTATTTCTTTTTAATATAAATTGTGTGGGTTGAAACTATATAGTTAGGAAATTAATATTTTCATTTAAAATTATATTTCCACATGAAGATGTGACTCACTCACTCAGTTTCGATCAAATATAAGTTAACCCATATTTTAAATTTCAAATTTACCATTATTATTGTCTAATTAAATAAATTATTTATGATATTTAATTTCTATATTACTCCACCTTCTATCTCTAATATTTTATACATTCTTCCTCTCTAAAAATTTTTATACACCCTCGATCTCTAATGTTATTTAAACTTTCTCCCTCTAAAATGTATAACATTTTATCTCTATCTAAAATCTGATTATTTTTTCTCTCTCTAAAATGTGATTATAATTACATTTTCTTTCTCTAAAATCTTATTACATTTTCTCTCTCTAAAATGTACTATTATAATATATTAGTAGTATATAGGACATTGGTTATGTACTTGATACATCCATTAATAAAATAGCCACGTCAGTTATGAGTACGATGATGAGTGGTATAGATCTGATGGTCTAGAAGTGAATATATTAAATTACCAGTGAGTTTATGATGTAGAAATGACGATATAAAGGAGTAGTACTAATTAAGCACCCCACTACCTCAACTCATTCTTGAAATTATCGAACGATTTTCTCGACCCTTTCGTAGGAAATAATTGCTACTGAAAATTGGCGTGGAGATAACCCTTCAATTCACTATAACTTTTAAATATTAGTTTTATTGATAGAATTCTGAATGAGAATATTACAAAAATATATGGTACTCAGTGGCCTCCTAAAATATATATAATAGCATATTAAGAATTTTATATCATTATATATATATATATATATATATATAGTTTAATTAAGTTAGAGATATTTTTAATATTGAAAAAAGAAAATGTATCTTTTATTATGAATGAGAGATCATAATTTTAGATTATAAAAAAACATGAAGTTACTGATATGTCAAGTATATTTGAAATGTGAAAGAGATGTCGATAAAAAAAAAATCTTTAAACACATCCATCGATCGGTTTTAAAATACTTCAAAGGAGCAATGTAGGTCCACCAAAACTGTATTGACTATTGTACTTCATTTGGTAGATTTTTTTTTATTTTCTTAATAAAAAATAATTAAATGCTTTCAGTGGCGTTGATCGATCATGGTTGAGGCAATCAAATAATGTGTGTACGCCTGATATACAAGCAATCTACTGCTAATTTATCATTATCTTTTAAAATCAGAGCTTTAAAGATTGTTAAATACGTACCACACTATTTTTCTTCATCGCATGCAAGCTAGCTAGGTATTAAGTACGTAGGATATTTCTTCTCCTTTTAAATTAATCCACAATGTTTCACTAAATTTTATTAATGCATTTGTTATATTAACATTTTTAGCAATTTGATAAGATAGTTATAACTAAGGAAAGTTATTAAAAAGTGTCACATGCATGCTCATTGTGGGCCTATATATGCTCATTATATATATATATATATATATATATATATATATATATATATATATATATATATATATATATATATATATATAATTGAAATGGCTTAATTAATTTCAGTTAATTGAGTTCAAGTTGTTGAACAATTGTATCTATATATAGTATATGAAATTTCATTCTCTTTCTTATATATAGTATATTTATATATGCTCTTTGAATTCCTTCTTTTATGTCTATATATATACTTCCTAGCTTGTAGATTTTTCGAACTTTAATTGAGCATGGAATCGTCAGAACCACCACTTGCCGATATCTGCAAGACATTTTGCAAGGAAGTGGTGGAATTAGATGATCAGGAGGAGGCTACAAAAAAATTCGTCTTCAAAAGTTTTACTAGTACTGCTGAAGAATATTATTGCGAGCTGCCCTTAATTGATTTCAGTCGTTTAATTACTACTACTACTACAGGTGGCAGCCACGACGACTTGGAGTGTAGAAGAGAGATTGCTGACGCTGCTAAAGATTGGGGCTTCTTTCAGATTTTTAACCATGGAATTTCTCCACATGTTTTGGCCACAATTCAAAGAGAGCAATGGAAAATTTTTCGACAGCCATTCCATAAAAAGGCTAATGAAAATATTTTCAATTTGTCTAGCAGCAGCAGGGGCTGTTACCGCTGGGGAAATCCTTCGGCCACGTCCCTCGAAGACTTCTCATGGTCGGAAGCCTTCCACATACCTCTTGCCTACATGCCTGAATTAATCACGGATTTCAACATCTCAAAGTATATATGCATGTTCCTTCCTTCCACCCTCTCTAAACATTCATATGCATGTACTTTACCCTAGCGTGCGTGGGTGTTCGATCGGCCTCATGCAAATATCCATCCATCAAAACATTAAGTTATAAAAATAAATCGGATTTTTCCTTCTTATTTTATTTATTTAATTTGCAGCTTGCGCGTTGGGGAGTTTGCGGAACAAATGTCTAAGTTGGCGAAAACAATAGCTGAAATATTAGCAGAGAATCTAGAGGGGTGTAAATCCAGTACGACTTTCTTTGCAGAAAATTGCCTGGCAAATTCAAGTTATCTTCGGATGAATAGGTACCCGCCATGCTCAAGTTTTCCCGAGGTACACGGATTAGTGGCGCACACCGACAGTGACTTCCTCACCATATTGCACCAAGACAATTTGGGAGGACTTCAACTGGTGAAAGATGGAGAATGGATCGGTGTCAAACCTAATTCAGATGCTTTGATTATCAACATCGGCGATTTATTTGAGGTAATTATATATTTAATTACAACAAACATACATACATACATGCACCACATACATGCATGTACATACCCTTCTATATGCAAGTTAATTGTTGATAATTAAGTGATTTACAATTAATATTTTATTACAATATAATTAATTAACCAATGTACGTAGGCGTGGAGCAATGGTGTTTATAAGAGCATCCAACATAGGGTGATAACTAATCCAAAAGCAGAAAGGCTCTCAGTTGCCTACTTTTTATGCCCTTCCTATGAGACCGTAATACAGAGCTATAGGGAACCTTCAATCTACAAAACATTTAGCTTTGGAGAATACAGACAACAAATTCAGGAGGATGTCAAATCTGCCGGCAAAAAAATAGGGCTTCCCAGGTTTCTCAAATGATGTATACGTACATATGTGTGTGTATATATATATGTGTGTGTGTGTCTGTGCATGTATGTCCATATATATACATGCATATATATGTATATCTATATATATCCACGTACGTACCACTATTGTCATCGGATACTTAAATTGATGTTTGTTTTCAACACTAAGTGACAAGCATGAATGAAATTAATTCCAATTGCAAGATCTTGATAAATTGAGTTTAATTTAGATCAAAACAACACTGTTAATGTGAAAGGGTGAGTGTAATTTTGGATAATTATAAAACTAAAGGATAGGGAGACATGATACCATAATTGTCAATGAACAAAGGCCTACTGCTACAAGGACCCTTCCACGTAACTTGCACTAGTAAGTTGTACACGGCTTGCTTGCAGATTGAAATGCTATGTTATTAGGAGTTAAAAATTGATACACGAATTGTGTTAAAATTATGATATCTCATTTAAATAAGGATATCGGTTTGTATCAAATCAAGGTAATAACTAGATTCATAATGCAATAGACTATTACATTGATTTGACATGTTTTATATTTAGTTCATCAATTACATATATTAGCCTCATTAGTCATTACGAGCATAATACGTTAACGTTAATTTAAATGTTTTTCATTACGCCTAATAATGAATGTATTAAATCATTACATTCTTAATACAACAGGTAATAAAAGACAAAATAATAATGCTTATCACTGATTTGATATTTTGACTTATAATTAACTTTATTAATTATATACAATTATATATTTAATAAATCAATCACAATTTTAAACACAGTGTAATAACATCAATTACTTATTATAATAGTACAAACAATGTTTTATTAATTATATGAGTTAAGTGAGATATTTTGATTGTTCCTAAACTAAGTTGGCTCATGAAATTATACTTGCATATAATTAGTTGATACTTTTAGTTTTATTATATTTGTATTATTCATAAGATATATATATATATATATATATATATATATATATATATATATATATATATATATATATAATTTAAGTAGCTTCATTCTCTTCTTTGTAAGCAACTCATTCATAAGATATATAATATAATTTGTAGCCAATTCAATGTATGTGTAAATTGGCTCTCTTTGTAGGCATTTACTTGTATCTCATACTTGTTTTTATAGGAAACCTGAAATGTATATAATATTCATTTAGAATCCTTTTTTAATTATTATTCTTCCTATTTTTTAGTCTTAATGAACCAAGGAATTTTATTAAAGACTAAAAACGAATATTATCAATACCATTGTTTAGTAAAATTATATGTCTAAATATTTTAATAATAGTTGTGATTAAAATAACATTTAAAAAAAGTCACTTCATATATAGAATTTTTAATTGATTAGTACTAGCTCTATTTTAAATTATTGGTATAAATAGTTTTTTTTTTTTTGAAGTTTGGTCAAAATTTAGATATATATTTTTATTTTAGAATAATAAAAATAATATAATTATTTTAATTTATCATTATTTTTTCACCATCATTTATATCATAGCACTAACATTAGTTATATGATAAAGATTACATATAATAATATATATAAATTACAAATAATAATAAAATACAATTACAAATCATGTGCTTGGACACAACTATGTACGATTACCACACAAACACCAAGTACGAAACAAATACATACTCCCTCCGTGATAAAAAGGTTGAACTAAGCATTTTTTTATATATAAATTAAGAAAAGAAAAGTAAAGAAAAAAAATAATTTTTTTTAAAATTTATCTTTAATGATCTCACAAATTACACAAATTAATAATTTTTTTATTTTTTTATATTAATTAATGAACCACATTAAATAATATATTTATATTTTATATTATGTACCTTAACTCATTTTTAAATAAAAAAATATTTTTAAGTCATCATTTAAAATGGGAGTAAGTATATCGTAATAACCTACAATCATTTTGTTAGTAATCATTTTAAGACACCATTTATATTAGGAGAAAGTCAACGAGTTGTTGTAGTTGAATAGAAACCAATTATAAGAAAGTCAAACCAAAATAAAAAAACCAAACAAAACAACAAAGCAAACACCGAACCATAAACCTAGGCCTTTGGCTCAATAATTATTCACAACCCTGAATTTAAATTATTAAAAAAAAAAACTCTGAACCATAATAATTCTGGAAACCAGATCACGTATTAATAATCTCTTCTTAATATCTTCTCTTACATAATTTATTCTCAATTTCTTAATTTATATGAAACCGGGTAACTCACCGGAAAACCATTCATTTATGGCGGAGAGTGGATGTTGCCAGTGCTGTTTTAGCTATCTTCATATTCATTCTCACCTCAAGTCTCACTTCTTGTGACTGGCTAAGTCTACGTACTTCCAACCCAACATGCTACATCAAGGACTTTTACGTTCCTGCCCTCAACAAAATTAATATTACCAGGTCCACCAACAACACCTCCATCTATTTCCATTTCAAGCTCCGCAACAAGAACAAAGAGAGGGTATTTACGTCACAAATCGAGCGAACTCTTCTGGTTGGGAATTACACAGTGCCGAGTTTATATTCAAGGGCATACTCGTCGGAAGAATCTCGTGGAGACGACGTATTAGGCCCGTGCCTTGGTAAGCGGTTTACGGGGCGGTTTTGAATGGGTCGAATTCGGTTTTCATAGTTGATCTGGCAACGGCGGTACTGAGATTTAGGATTGAGCAAAAAACGGATAAAACCGAAATATCGAACCGAATCGAAATTTTTTAACCGAATTATTTTGGTTTTTCGGTTTTTTTTTACAATTTCGGTTATATCCGAATTATTATTCACTATTCTTGCTTCGATTTGGTTTGAAAAAAAAAGTTATTCGGGTATCCTCAATAACCGAACCTTACTTATTAAAAAATTAATTTTATAATAATATTATTATCTAATATCTCACTAATCTCGGTTTATAATAATATTATAAATTTACTTGTCCGCCATTATGCATAAATTACAACAATAATTGGTTTTTTTTCAATTACCAAATTACAATTCATAATTCTAATTGATTCTAAATTTGGTTATTGTTAAATTTCGGTTATTAGTTTGGATAGAAAAATCATCATTATTTTTGTTGGGGCGTGATGTTTCCTATTTTTGGTAAAGTACATTGGGCTCTTCTATGAAAAAATCCATTTAGGCCTTTTATTTTTTCCGTTAAAAGTCACCGGGCCCAATCACCATATTATATCCGTTTTAATCTTTAAAAGCGGGAATCACCAAATGGATCGACCCATTAGATATTTTAATATCATTACTTTTGACTTGTGATGATGAAAAAGCATGACGGTTGACCAAGACTCTGCCACGCATTAATGTGGATGGGATCATAAATGCCGCATTACGTGAAAAAGCAAAGGCCAAAAGCGATAGAGATAAACCTTATATAGTCAGCAGAGCCCATCGGATCGGAGGGGGGTGTCGGGTAGTAGTGGGTGGCACAATAATCCAAGCAAAGATAGTATAACCTAAAAGGAAGCCATCGTATGTATGAGTGCGTTCTCACATATATTGATTATTCATATTCTCCCATACACACACAACTCGAGATTTATTCTTCTCTCAATACACTAGACCATACATTCCTCCATTGTTAACTTTGTGAACACGTCATTAATTCTCACGCTTTGAGCTATCCCTCGACGGAACCGCCGCCACAAGCTTTCGATGTTGATCGTGTTTCGCGTATGCGCGATCGGGGCGCCTTACGTGATTGGGGCGTGGCGAAGATCCTGGCGTTAACATTGGCGCGCAAGTAGGGCTTTTGAGTTCTAGTGTCATTAAAATTTTCAATCACAATCGTTTAACCTACTTTGGAAGATGATGAGGAGTAGGGATGGTACACCGAAGGGAAGCGCGATGATTTATTATTGTCCACCGCCTCGTGTTTGATGAAGGATCGTATGGGTCCTTCCAAGAAGTGCTTCACGAGAACACGGTTTCTAAGCATAATTCGTGGATCTCCATCCAAGATTCTGGCGGGCTGCACGAAGATTGGTTTTCGATCTGAATGAGGAGCGAGATCATGGTCGAGGACAGTGGAAGCCTCACCAACCAAGATTTATCATAAAGTAGCCAGAGGTTAGAGCGCCATGTTGGCAAATATGGCGACGAAGCGAATAGAGCCATGGCGGTCTGTTTAAAGCAAAGAGAAGATATAGCCGAACAGATGCTTGGTGTGGCGGAATTGCAGGATCAAGCATCTAGCCATGATCAATCTGAAAAAGACGAAGTGGGCATAAGGAGGAGACTCGACGAAAGGGTAAAGAGTCAAGCGTTCCCATCGCGTGTTTCTAGGGATCATTCTCAAGTAGGAGGAGATCGAGAAGCGAAACTCCCATGGCCTCGAAGAAGCGATAATGGTCAGATTACCTCTCAAAGATCGAGATGATTATCAACAAAGGAGCAGTCGAAGGAGGTCGTGCACCGAAGTCCGGTAATGGACTATCAACGTGATCATTCTAACCACAAGGAAAGAGTTGTGTCTCAAAGCGGATCAAGAAGTCCTCTCAGGGCGATAGGATCGGCGGGAGGAGGTCGATCCTCTCGAGAGACATAATGTTGTTCATGAGAAAGAGGTTTCCCCACGGCTGAAGCGTGATTTTCTAGTAAAGGAGCTTAAAAGAGCTCGAAAATAACTCGGCGAGGTCCAAAGCAGTGAAGGACGCCCGGGAAGAAAGCATCCCTTTTTTCCTCGGATATTCTCAAGGAAAAGGCGGATATCACTAAAAAATTTCCTCGCATGGAAAGTTACGATGGAACCGGGGACCCTTATGACCATAGCCAGGCGTTCGACCGGCTAATGGACTATTACGACTTCACCGTGTTTGCCAAGTGCCACACCTTGTTACGACGCTAAGAAAAGATGCGAGGCGTTGGTTGGGAACTTTGCCTTCAGATTCGATATCCTCGTGGACCGAACTTTGTGATAAGTTCCATGCCCGTTTCGGGAGCAACCGAAGAAGAGGAAAGCCTACGGGTTCTTTGGCACAGATCCGTGAGCTTGCCAGTGAATCTTTGGGCGATGATGTAAAGAGGTTCAGAGAAAGCGATCGGTCAAAGTGTTCGATCTTAATGATCTCCAGTCAGTAGGTTTGTTCCGAATGGATTGGATCCGTAAAGTCCGAAAAGTTGGTGAAGAAGTTGATGTTCAATCATCCGAAGAGCTTGGCCGAAGCCTTTGACAAAGCGTATACTACATCGTTGTGGAAGAAGCTATGAACGACTGAAACATCCTCTTTCGGTCGGGAAAGAGTCACTCTCCTAAGCCCGGTTGAGCAGAGAGAACGGGGGTATAATGATCGGACGGAGGGTAGTTCAAAAAGTACAATAATTCACGGCGGAAAGGAAGCGGTCATCCCTCCGCTCCTACCAAGAAGTGAATAAGATCTACACCAAACTAAACACCGATAGATCGATAATTTTGGATCAAATCGAAACCAACCTTTCTTTGAGCCACCCCGTGATAATTACCGAAATGGCGTGGTAACTCTCGTAAGTATTGTGGCTATCATCAGTCACCGCCACGACACTAACGAGTGTTACAATTTGAAAGACTTTGTGGAGAGGAAGATTAAAAAGCGGCTTGTTGGTGCGGTATGTGGGTAGTAAATAATTAGCGAACGTTAACCGTCTTTGTTTCGGGCCAGCCTCAAGGGCTCCAAAGATCGCCGCCAAGGCATGTTATCGATGTGATAACCGGTGGGTCCATGCAGGGGAAGTTGATAGGGAGGAAGAGAAGGGCTTACACGAATTCGGTCATGATCGCGATGATGTTCCCTCAAAGCAGATAGACCATTCCCGGATCGCTATATCATTCACCGACGCTTACTATCCTTCGAGCCCATCGAGCCGCATGAGGGGGCCTTGGTGATCTCGGCATGAGTGGGCACGGTGGACATAAAGCGCATGATGATAGATAATGGATCTTCATGGATATCCTGTATGCCCATGCCTATCGAGGATGCATCTTGATGGGCGTAAAATAGAGGCTCGGGCAGAAGCTCCTTTATACGGCTTCAAAGAATGATCCTGTCAAAGTTGTGCACTATTGAACTCCCGGTTGTCTTCTTGACAAAGACCCCAAAGAGCTTCGAAATAGTGTAAAATTCTATGTTGTGCCGTTGATTCACTTTTACAACGCTTACTTGGGAAGACCTACTTTAACTGCTTCTCCAAGCTATGACCTCCATCCTCATTTCAAAATCAAGTTCCCACTACGGAGTGGAGAGGAGAGGTGGCGGGGACTTGGATCTAGCCCGACGATGCTCTTAGGAATCTCATTATTTCTCCGGAGTGGGGGTCAAGAACAAAAAAAAAAAGCGATGACAATTGAGATCGAACCTTTTACCGAAAGTAGTTACGAATCGATGGTGATTCTCTTGGAGGAACGGAAGAGTCGAATTGATCCTTGAAAGCCGGACAAGATGGTGAAGATCGGCTCAGTCTACCGTAACCTCTTCTGACAAATCTCATAGAACTCTTACGCTGCTATGCGGATATTTTTCATGGGAACCGAGGGACATGCCCGGATTTAGTCGGAAGATAGCCGAGCATAAATTTGAATGTAGATCCTCGAAGAAGCCGGTTGGCGAGAAGTAGACGGATCTTTCTTTGAACGATGTAAAATCATTGATCGTGAAATAAGCAAAGTCGCTGGTCAAACTTTATATATAAGATCGATTATCCCGAATGGATGGCTAATGTGGTGTTGGTACGAGCGAGAATGGAAAATGGCGGTTTGCATCGACTACACCGACCTCAATAAAGCTTGTCCGAAGGATTTTTATCCTCTACCCCATATTGATCGACCTTTATCGATGCCACTTGGGTATGCATTACTAAGCTTTATGGATGCTTTTTCGAGTTATCACCAAATATCCATGTGTAAAGAGGACATCCCAAAGACCGCATTTATTACACAATCGCTTAGCATTATCGCCTACAAGAAGATGACTTTTGGCCTTATAAATCTTTGAGCCACTTACCGTAGAATGATGAACTTCATCTTCGATAGCAAAATTGGGAAGGAACATGGAGGTATACGTTGATGACATGATCGTGAAAAGCATGCACGCTTCAGAGTCATTTAGACGATCTAGAGGAATGCTTTCGATCGTCTGTCCATCGTCAACTAAGGCTTAATCCGGCCAAGTGCACTTTCTACCTCGGTGCGGGAAGTTTCGGGTTATCTTGTTAGTCAAAGGGTATCGAGGCCAATCCAGGAGAAGATTCGAGCCATTCTTGACATGAAGACTCTCGGTCGTTCAAAGACGCCCAACGTCCCGACCGGTAGGATTGGCAAAGATTAAGGAGGTTCGTCGCCAAATCTGCGGAGAGGTGTCTTCCTTTCTTTGATACATCAAAAGGCCGAAGAATGCGAAGACGCTCCAAAGGACTTCAGAGTGTGAAGACGCCTTCCGAGCATAAAGGCGTATCTTTCTTGGCTCCTTTATTGGTGAAACCCATTCCAAAGAGACCTTATATACCGTGATCTGGCGGCAAATTCGTTAGGCGGTTGGAGCGGTCTTTGGTTCGGGAGATCGGTGGAAGGCAACATCCGGCCTATTATGTCGACCACGTCCCGCGAGATCAAACCGTGTATCCAAATGTTGAGAAATTTGCCTTCGCCTTGATAATTGCTAGTAGGAAGCTTCGACAAGATTTTCAAGGCTCGGCCTCTCAGTTTGTCTACGGATCGCCCATCAAGAAGGTGATGGGCAAGCCGAAGTTTCGGAAAGGTTAATGGCGTGGACAATGGAGTTGTCACGCTTTTCATCGAATACCATCCACGAACCGCTATCAAAGGCCAAGCTTTGGCCGATTTCATAATAGAATGTTCGTTCACCGCTAGATGCCGAAGTTACCGGGGTTCGAATCGTCCGACGAAAGATTGCGCTTCTGCAACAAGAGCGAGAATGTTTGGACTCTATATGCAGATTGTTCTCTACCCTAACTGTTAGTGGGGCGAGAATTATCTTGACAAGTCCGAACGGGTTCAAAGTTCAACGAGCCATCGATTTGGATTTAAAGCGACAAACAACGGCCGAGTATAAAGCAAAGTCTTAATGGTGTTCGATTGGCAAAAGTCTAAAGGTCCTAACCTTATTATCTACAAATGACTCTCGGTTGGTTGTCAAGCAGCCTATCGTGGACTATGAAGCTCGTGGAAATCGGATGATCAAGTATTTAAGCGGAGTTAAAGGACCGACTTGATGATTTCGCTTCGCATTTAATTTCGTAGCATAGAGCGTAATGACAATTCTATCGCCGATGCATTGTCGAAATTGGCTACTACGGATGCGAGATGTTTTTAACGGATCGGTTTATTTGGAAGTTCTCGCATGTACCGAAAGTGTTCAAAGATGAAGCGTTGATGTGTATCGAAGCGATCTAACTCGCTGGATGACCCCTACATCGAGTATTTGGCGGATGGCGTCCTTCATTCGGATCGAGATGTTAAGAAGAAGATCAAATACAAGAGCGCCAACTTTGTTCTTATTGATGGGGATCTTTATCGATTGGCCTTTTCTTCACCATTATTGAAGTGCTGGTCCCATCCGAGGCGGAATATGCTTTCTTGAAGTTCACGAGGGCATTTCATGCGGTGATCATATGGTCGCTAAATCTTTGGCTTACAAAGTACTTCGACAAGGATACTATTGGCCTACAATTTTCAAGGAAGCTACAGAGTATGTCAAAAATGTAAAAGTGCCAACTCAATGAAATCCGATTCCCACATCGACCAACCGGAAGAGCTATACTCAATTTTATCTCCTATACCCTTCATTTATGGGGGAGATATCTGGGTCCATTGCCTAAAGCTAAAGGTCGTTAGCTTTGTCATAGTTGTTATTATTATTACATGACTAAGTGGGTAGAAAGCTAAGCCACTTCGATTAATTACGGAGCAAGAATGTTTGAAGTTCATAAAAGAGTCCGTAGTGTTTCGCTTCGGGATCCCTAGAGTATTAATATCGGACAACCTGACGCCGGGTTAAGGATCAAAATTTGAAGCATTTTAAAGGAGTTGGGATTCAATATAAGAAGACTTGGTGGCTCATCCACAAATCAAATGGCCAAGTTGAGGTGACCAACAGACGCCATCGAATCGGGATCAAGCGCAGATTAGATGAAGCTAAAGGAAGATGGCGGAGGAGCCGCTGCTCAGTTGTTGTGGGCTTACCGGACTACCATGGGATTCACCTTTCGACCGGCCTATGGTAATCGATGCCTTAGTCCCCGTCAAATCGGATCTCAAGTCTTCGGTCACCAATACAAAGAAATATACAATGACGAAGGATCAAGGCCAATTTGGATCTCTTAGAAGAAGTTAGAGAGGTTGCTTCTACTTAAATTGGTCGCTTATCAACGAAGAGAGTAGCTAAGCATTATAACAAAGGAGTCAAGTTGTGCAGATTCAAGTAGGAGACTTCGCCTTCGTGAGTAGCCAAGCTTCTACACCTCAAAACACGGAAAGTTAATGCCAAACCGGGAAGGACCATATGAGGTGATCAAGTATCCAAACCAGCACTTACCTAGGTTAAGGCATTAGATGGTTCAAATCAAAAACACTTGGCACGCCGGGCAAAGCTTTTAAATACTTTCAATAAAGATTAAGTTAATTCATCTAAGTCTCAGATATTATTGTTCATTATCAATAAAAAGACACTTTTTCACTATTGGTCCCGGTCCTATTTTGTCCTATGGTCACTATGGTGTAAGGAGGAATGGTAGGACTTCTTTGGCCATTCGATGGCAAATTTCATTTGTCGTTTCTACCCCGAGTGGTGATTTAAGGATCCTATATTGATTTTACCGGGGTGGTAAATCAATGGTCACTATTGGTCCCGGTCCTATTTTGTCCTATGGTCACTATGGTGTAAGGAGGAATGGTAGGACTTAGGACTTCTTTGGCCATTCGATGGCGAATTTCATTTGTCGTTTCTACCCCGAGTGGTAGATTTAGGATCCTATATTGATTTTACCGTAGTGGTAAATCAATGGTCACTATCGGTCCCGGGTCCTATTTTGTCCTATGGTCACTATGGTGTAAGGAGGAATGGTAGGACTTGGCGGCCATTCGATGGCGTACCATTTGTCGCTCTTCTACCCCGAGTGGTGATTTAGGATCCTATATTGATTTTACCAGGTGGTAAATCAATGGTCACTATTAGTCCCGGTCCTATTTTGTCCTATGGTCACTATGGTGTAAGGAGGTATGGTAGGACTCACCGGCCATTCGATGGCAAATTTCATTTGTCGTTTCTACCCCGAAGTGGTGATTTAAGGATCCTATATTGATTTTACCAGGTGGTAAGTCAATGGTCACAATTGGTCCTTATATCTTGATCCTTATATCTTGATCCTTATATCTTGGTCCATATATAATTGTTTCACCTCGAGTGGTAAACAAATGACCGATCTCACACTTTCGAGCCGATGAGTATGTGTTACTTTATTTTTATTTAAGTATTGAGTTCAATTCTTTCGCCTCAGCTTAAGTTCAATTCATCCCATGACATTCAATTCACTTCGCCTCATACATTAACTATTATATATCTTAACCGATTCATTTGCTTAGGTTCATCTTAACCGATATTGAATTATTGACAAGAAACTAATCGAAAACATAGTTCACAATTAAGAAAATGCAAATTCATCGTGAAAACTAAAACATTCATTCGATCTATTCATTCATGAACAAAAATACACTAATATAAACGCAAAATGTTTAAACAGATAAATTTTTACATAAGTCGAAATGAAAGCGGGGAAGAACACCTAGCACTTTACCTTCGTCTTGAGTTGAGTAGAGTTGGGTCCAGCTTGAAGCGTGAGCGCTTTTTCTTTGCTCTCTCTAGGCGCCTTCGTAGCCTTCCGAGTAGATTTTCATGATCTCGACGCGTAAGCTCGTCCGAGTCTCTATATTCTCACTCAGATACGCTTTCGAGCTCTTCGATCGTAAGAGGACCCTTCCTCAAGATCCTTTATTTTAAGACGAAGCTTGTGGCGTTTGTTCTTGTGTCTCCGCCCTTCATCCTGGGCCTTTGATTGAGCCTCGCTTGAGTTGAATAGCAAAGTTTCTGGTTGGTCAAGAAAACTCCTCATTTTTTGCCCTCAAAGAATGGTTTTCTTCGACTAAGCGCGTTCAGATCGGTTAAAGTTTGTTGGCTAGCTTCAGAGGCGGCCAACCTATCTCTCAGGGCCTTTACTTGCCGTCGTCGACGTCCTCAAATCCATCTTAGCTCTATCCAAGTCTCGTTGGAGGCCATCGATGACTTGAAGAGTCTTCTCGACGGCCTTTTCTCGAGCCAAGGTCGATCTCAAAGATATTGATCTCTTGTCGCATGAAATCTTCCTGCTTCCCCATTTATGTGTCTTCGACGCAAACGTCCAAAAGACAAAGATTAGCTTTGCATATGTTCTAATAAAGACTCAAGCCAAAGATCCGGATATACAATTAAGATGAAAGAGACGTAAAAATAAAGGAATGATTATTTACCTTAGCCAAATAGCTCATCCCTTCATCGAGAAAATTCCGTTCAGGTGATCATCGAACCTATGATCGCTGGCCGTTCACTTACGAAGTCCCCGAATAGGTCGAACGGAAAATTAGCATTGAATCTAGGCTATACGATGGGAGATCCCACTACTTCTCGGATGATAGCCCCGACCAAGGACACATTGCTTCAAGCGAAGGTCTTGACCTTTTCGGAAGGAGCCGGTTCTGCTCGAGGAGAGTAGGTTCAAGTTCAAAGGTCTTGGCCTCGGGGAGGGAGATTTGTTTGACTGGGTTCTTGTAGAGAGTGACCGATCAGAGCTTGGGTGGTCATCGGTGTTCGCTTCTCATCCTCGGACGGGTTTGGACAAATTTCATCCCGATCACCTTCTTCGTCCAATCAGATTTCTACATGCGGTCTGAAGGGGGGGTATGATCGAAGATCGGGGCACCCTAAGCTCTTCTAAGCAATAAAGGTGTTATCTTGCTTCTCGACTTTTTGGTGCGGAGGATGCTTTTTCGATCGGACGATCGAGTAGGCCTCCTCGTCGGGTGACGGACGTGGTGGTTGGCTCGATCTCTGGGGTGGCTTCGGAAGGGGTTGGAAAGGGTGTTGTTCGGGTTTCTCGATCTCCTCCTCTTCTTACGCGAGGGCGGAGAGTCTCTTCCAAAACAGAACCTTTTCGCTTCGCTCATCATTTTGGAATTGGTCCAGACATGTTTCCGGATTGGTTCGGCCGGGAGCAGACTTCACGCTCGAGTTTCAACAACTTCAAGGCATCTCGGATTAAAAAATCTTCGAGCTCTTTTATCTCTAAAGAGCTCGGTTTGATCAAAGATATCATAACCAATACAACTCGTGTTAGAATCCACATCATAAAAGCATTTTCAAAAAATTCAGATACATATAAAATAGACCGATACTTACATTTATGGTCGATAACCACCATGCTTCGCTTCGAGAGAGAGTCCGTATTTCCACCCTCCTCGGGGAAATTGTCAAAAGTTCCATCATTTCCATTTCTCTTTCTTGAAATGTCTCAAAATCGCCAGAGATCTTCTCAAGGGCCCAGATTCGGTAGAGAAGAGATTTGGGGCCTTTGACGTAGAACCATTTTTCATGCCACCACTTCGTTGCTCGGGCGTGTTTACCAAATGAACGCCTCTCGAACTTCTCTCCCGACTTTGGAGAATGTCTCACTAATGGCCTTGAACCCTTTCTCCTAGATTGTACTATTTTGTATATCGTGAAAGAAGGAGTCCGTGGAGGGCTCCACGCCCAATTCATGGGAGAGGGCCACGAAGGCCAAGATGTGAATGTACGAGTTCGGTACTAGTTGGGCGAACCCCACCCCCAGAAACCCCAGCAGGGTTACTATGAAGATATGCAGAGGGAAACGAACCCCTTCTCCAAGAGAGGGTCACAGAACGACCGCCTAACCCTCTCGCCGGTTGGTACATCTTCTCACCGGATCTAGGAACCCTAGTGCGTGGGTATCCGGATGTGGTATCGGACCGAATTCTCTTGATTCACCTCTCTGTGATTGAGGAGTGTTGGCGTCACGAGAATCGCTCAAGATTCTGTAGTATTCTGAGGGGTTTTGGGATTTATGGGGAGGGTTCTTATCGATTTCGACACTTTTGGGTTCGATGTCGAGGCTCCTTCATGGGCGGAAGGTGGTAGGGTTTGGTGGAACAACGGTGAGTGGGGTTACCAATACGCGAGAACCTTATGCGATGTAATCTCGGAAGCCATTGTTGGTTATTTGCGAAAGAAAAGGAGAAAGTTCGGAAAGTCGAGAGTTCGTAAAGGCGCCGAAATTCAAATGAGCATGTAAAACTGCCAAAGTTGATAAAGTTACCTTTTATAATGTGGTTTGCTACGGTGTTCAAGGCCTACCATTAAATGCTATCGATGATTTGGAATTTGAATGGGAAGGTCCTGCCCGGGTCCATGATCTATTAAATAGGTTTTTCCGATTTGGGCCTCCATCCTCTTCTCCTTTTATTTCGTGAATAACGATTGGATACACTTCAATTATATCTCACTATGGACCTTTATTAAATTATCTTAGTCGTTCATAGTTTTCTATTAAACATTCCGCTTAACAAAAAACTAGGGGCAATGTTGGGCGTGATGTTTCCTATTTTTGGGCCGGAGATAGATGGGGCTACTCACACGAAGAATCCATTGGGCCTTTATTTTTTCCGTTAAAGTCACCGGCCCAATCACCATATTATATCCGTTTTAATCTTTAAGGCCGGTCATCCAAAGGATCGACCCATTAGATATTTTAATATCATTACTTTGACTTGTGATGATGAAAAAGCATGACGGTTGACCAAGGCTCCCGCCACGTACATTAATGTGGATGGGATCATAAATGCCCGTGTAGAAAAAAAAAGCCAAAGCAAGAGATAAACCTTATATAGTTAAGCGAGCCCATCGATCGTAGGGGTGTCGGTAGTAGTGGGTGGCACAAAGAATCCAAGCAAAGATAGTATAACCCAAAGCAAGAAAGCCCATCGATATAGAAGGCGTTCTCACATATATTGATTATTCATATTCTCCCATACACACACAACCGAGATTTATTCTCTCTCAATACACTAGACCATACATTCCTCCATTGTTAACTTTGTGAACATCGCATTAATTCTCACGCTTTGAAGCTATCCCCACGACTGAATGAAGCTGAAACTTTCTTGTTTATTTGTGTTTCTTGTCTGCGATCGGACGCGTCTTACGTGATTGGGACATGACAGAAGATCCTGGCGTTAACAATTTTGATTTTCGATTATAATCAAATAGTTTATTCGGTTCGGTTATAACCGAATGATCACCCCTAGTGAGATTCAAGATTAATTGTGGGATTCAAGACTAAGAGACGCACGTTACTGGTGAGGACTAACCTATAGGTAAACGACAAAGTCAAGAAAGAAGAATTAAGGTTATTAAACTCAAGTTCGGCGCACTGGAGCGAAAATGCTATTGTGCGCGTGTAGTAAGACTATTACTTGTTTTTAGTATTTTATTACTACTACTTTCTTGTTCTTGGTTTTGGTTTTTTACTTTTCGTCCATTATTTAATTTGATTTAAAGGGTAGTGTTAGACAATAATAATACAGACAAAAAATAATAATAATAATAATAATTAGTTAAAAAATATAATAATTATACTTACTTAATTCATTTAAAATATTTGAGTTAGTTCACCGCTAACAGTTTCATTGTCTTTCAAAAAAATTGTACAAAATACATTATAGGATCCCTTCATTATATGACGGAATATAAGTAATCATATTTCACTTAAAATTACTCTTTCAATTTTGGGTTTGGGGCGCTGCTTTCGAACACTCACTAAATTATTCAATCGACAATCAGACGATGATTAAGTCTGTAAGGGTCCATCTTTTTCATTCCGAACTTATCGACCCACCGCTCCAGAACCAGATCGAGTTATTTTTTAAATAACTTTATGATCATCTTCAATTAAAGTTTACATCAAACTTAACTAATAACAAACTTTTCTTTTTAAAAAAAATAACAATCACCTTATCATAACTTTATAATTTTTTCCTTTTCATTTCTCCCGACTTCTAGTGAACCACAATCATTGATATTTTTGTGTAATTAATTTAAAGAGTTACGCCCACATTTTTAGAATCTAATACGTAGGTATTTTTCCTATGATTTACGTTTATTTTTTAAATTGGAAAATACAAGTCCAAAATTATATATATGCAGAACGGAAGTATATTTCTTAAATAATATATTTTTTTAATAATATATTTTTATTAAAATTATGTTATTTTGAAAAAAAAATTAAAAAAAATAATATTAAAAAAGAGTGATCTTACTTCTTTTTTTATATAAAAATATTACCCGCAATCCTATTTATTTTTTTAAAAGAATTTATAACATGACATAATTTTAAATAATATATATATATATATATATATATATATATTCCTCATAAAAAATATTGATTTTCCGTTCGTGGTCCTGATGATAATGGCAAACATAATCATGAGTATACACAAACAGATGTGGTCATCCCACCAAGTGTCGTGGACAAGAGGAGTAGTTTCGCAGATTTTTGGTTTCAATTGAGTACACTTGTTTAATGTACGTAACTAGTAAGGGTGTAGATCCTAATGTTGGCAGCTTTAATTAATTATAATTATAAAAATATTACTATCACATATTAAAAATCACATAATATTTATATACACATACATATCGTAAACCCTCGCCTCTAACATGAACTCGTAATATATATATATATATATATATATATATATATATATATATATATAAAGTATTATGTGACTTTTTTACGCAGAATAATAGCATTATTTTTGCAATTAAGTTGGCCTAAAGATTATTGCTACACCAAATTACATCATATTATTCTCCCCATGAAGGTCAGGCGTGGATGAAGACTGAAGTATCATATATATATATATATATATGAGAAAAATATATGTACACAGTTGTGTATTATACAATCAGCTATGACGATAAATTTTTGAGTTATAGCGACGGTTTCACCAGTCGTCATAGCTATTCTAGGCTATAGCGACGGGTGAACCGTCGCGATAGCTCAAAAAATCCATCGCCATAGTTCTACTGTGTAATACACAGCTGTGTATATACATATAGCCTTATATATATATATATATATATATATATATATATATATATAATATTGGAATTTGTGACTCATAATTGAGAAGTAGCATCCATATATACTTTCTATTGTAATATCATGTGAAACTAAGTTGAATAGCAAAAGGAATCGTGGATTATTTAAATTGGAGAATTACGTAAATCTCACTGTTATTTATTTATTGTCGTATGCATGCATGTTTGTAATCTAATTCTAACATTCAATTTAATTTTCAGCCCAATTATATATATTTACTGTTGGGTCATGATATTTCTCCTATTTGGGCCGGGTAGATTGGGCTCATTTATTAATTTATTCCATTGGGCTTTTATAATTAAGTCGTGGGGCTTGTTGGACCCAGTCATTGTGTTAGCTTTATTTAAATCCTATAGGATCGGGAATATCTATTACTTTGACTTGTAATGATGATATAGCATGACAGTTGACCGAGATATATGCCATGCATTAATGTGGATGGGATTATAGCCGCCTTGGCCAGAGAAAACAATGGGCCAAAAGCAATGGATAAGTTCCATGCAATGTGAGAACCCATCGATCGTAGGGGTGTCGTAGTAGTGGGTGGCACAAAGAATCCAAGCAAAGATAGTATAACCTAGCAAGGAAGCCATCGCTCAGAGGTACGCTCTCACACATATTGATTTTTCAGATTCTCCCATATACACACGATTGAGAATTATTATCTCTCTCGCACACTGACATTACATTCCTCCATTGTTAACTTTTTGAACACATACTAATTCTCACGCTCGAAGCTATCCCCGACTAACCGCCACAAGCTTTGTCGATCAGTGTTTACCGCAGGATCGTGGACGCCTTACGTGATTGGGACGTGGAGAAAGATCCTGGCGTTAACATCGCTCTGTAAGGAGGGCTTTTGAGTTCTAGTGTCATTAAAATTTTCAATCACAATCATTTAACCTACTTTGAAGATGATGAGGAGTAGGGACTTCAGACGCCGTAAGGGCGTGCGATGGTCATTAGCTCACGCCCTCGTGTTTCATGAAGGATCGTCTGGTCCTTCCAAAAGTGCTCACGAGAGCACGGCCTCTAAGCATAATTCGTGAGATCTCCGTCTCAAAGATTACCAAGGGGCTGCATTTAAGATTGGTTTTGGAGCGAGATCATGGTCGAGGATGTGGAAGGCTCACCACCAAGATTTATCATAAAGTAGTCGAAGATAGAGCCGCCAAGTCATGGCGAAGATGGCGGATGAAGCAGAGATAGAGCCATGGAGGTCCTGTTAAAGAAAGAGAAGATATAGTTGAATGTATTTCTTGGTGTGGCGGAATTACGGACGAAGATCTATCCATGACCAAATCCAAGGACGGAGTGGGCATAAGGAGGAGTCGCGACGAAAGGGTAAGGAGCCAAGCGTTCCATGCGTGTTTCTAGGATCATTCTCAAGTAGGAGGAGATCGAGGAGCGTAACTCCCGTGGCCTCAAGAAGGCAATAATGGTCATTACCTCTCTCAAGATCGAGATGATTATCGACAAAGGAGCGGTCGAGGGAGGTCGACCAAGTCGTGGAAATGGACTATCAACGTGATCATTCTCACCATAAGGAAAGAGTTGTGTACTCAAGGCGGATCAAGAAGTCCTCCGTAGGCGATGGGATCGGCAAGAGGAGGTCGATCCTCTCAGAGACATAATGTTGTTCACGAGAAAGAGGTTTCCCCACAACCTGAAGGCGTTGATTTTATGGTAAAAGGAGCTGAGAGAGCTCGGAAGCAACCGGGCCGAGGTCCAAAGCAGTGAAGGACGCCCGAAAGAAAGCATCCACTTTTTCCTCGGATATTCTCAAGGAAAAGGCGGATATCACTAAAAAATTGCCTCGCATGGAAAGTTACGATGGAACCGGGGATCCTTATGATCATAGCCAGGCGTTCGACCGGCTAATGGACTATTACGACTTCACTGATGCTGCCAAGTGCCACACCTTTGTTACGACGCTGAGAAAGGATGCGAGACAGTGGTTGGGAACTTTGCCTTCGGATTCAATATCCTCTTGGACCGAACTTTGTGATAAATTCCATGCCTGCTTTGAGTAACCAAGAAGAGGAAAGTTTATGGGTTCTTCGCACACATCCTAGCTTTACCAAATGAATCTTTAGCCAAGATATGTAAAGAGGTTCGAGAAGAAGCGGTTTGGTCAGTGTCCGATCTTAATGATCTCCGTGATGTAGGTTTGTTCCGTAATGGATTGATCTCGTAAAGTCCAAAAGTTGGTGAAGAAGTTGATGTTCAACCATCCAAGAAGAGCTTGGCCGAAGCCTTTGACAAGGCGGAAGGCTATATCGCCGTGGAAGAAGCTATATGAATGACTGAAGCATCCTCCTTCGTCGTGAAAGAATCAAGAGCTCCTAAGGCCAAAGTTGAACAGAGGAGAACGGGGGTATAATGATCTGGACGAGGGCGCTCAAAAATACAATAATTCTGGCAGCAAGAAGCGGTCATCCCTCCGCTCCTACCCAAGGTGAATAAGGTCTATACCAAACTAAACACTGATAGATCGATAATTTTGGATCAAATCAGAAATCAACCTTTCTTCGAGCCACCCCGTGATAACTACTGAATCCAAGGCAGGTAACTCTCGTAAGTATTGTGGCTATCATCAAAGTCACCGCCACGACACTAACGAAAGTGTTGCAATTTGAAAGACTTTGTGGAGAGGAAGATTAAGGATGACTTGTTGGTGCAAATGATGTGGTCGTAAATGATCAAAGAGAACATTAACCGCATCTTTATTGATTTGGTTCAAAGGGCTCCATCACGCCGCCAAGGCATGTCATCGATGTGATAATCGGTGGATCTGCAGGAAAGTTGATAGGGAGGAAGAGAAGGGCTTACCCGGATTCGGCCATGATCGTGATGATGCTCCCTCAAGGCGATAGACCATTCCCCGGATCGCTATATCATTTACCGACGCCGATTATCCTTCGTAACCCATCGAGCCACACGAGGGGGGCCTTGGTGATCACAACGTAAGTGGGCACGGTGGACATGAAGCGCATGATGATGATAGATAATGGATCTTCAGTGGATATTCTATACGCCTATGCCTATCAGAGGATGCACCTTGATGGGCAGAAAATGGAGGTCGGGCAGGAAGCTCCTTTATACGGCTTCAGCAAAGAATGATCCCATTCAAGATTGCAGCACTATTGAACTCCGGCTATCTTCGCACAAAGACCCCAAAGAAGTCGAAATAGTATGTAAATTCTATGTTGTGCACGTTGATTCAAATTTTACAATGCTATACTTTGAAGACCTACTTTAATCGCTTCCCAAGTCGCGACCTCCATCCCTCATTTCAAGGTCAAGTTCCCCACAACCATGGAGTAGGAGAGGTGGCGGGGACTTGGATCTAGCCCGACGATGCTACCGGAATCTCATCATTTCTCCGGAGTGGGGGTCGAAACAAAAGCAAAGCGATGACAATTGAGATTGAGCCCTTTATCGAAAGTAGTTCTGAACCGATGGTGGTTCCTGCCGGAGGGACGGAGGAGGTCGAGTTGATCCTTGAAAGCTAGACAAGATCAGTGAAGATCGGTTCAGGTCTACCAGAACCTCTTCGGACAAACCTTATAGAACTATTACATCGCTATGCGGATATTTTTGCATGGGAACCAAGGACATGCCCGAGTTAGTCGGAAGGTAGCCGAGCATACTTTGAATGTAGATCCTCGAAGAAGCCACCGATGAAAAAGACGGATCTTTACGCCGAACGACGTAAAATCATTGATGAAGAAATAAAGAAAGTCATGTGGTCACCGACTTCATCTATGAAATTGATTATCCCGAGTGGATGGCGAAATGTAGTGTTGTTGCGAAGCGTAATGGAAAATGGCGGGTTTGCATCGACTACACTGACCTCAATAAAGCTTGTCCGAAGGACTTTTATCCTCTATCCCATATTGATCAGTTTATCGATGCCACTTCGGGGTATGCATTACTAAGCTTTATGGATGCTTTTTCAGGTTATCACCAGATATCCATGGGTAAAGAGGACATCCCAAAGATCGCTTATTACACACCGCTCGGCACGCCTTACAAGAAGATGACTTTTGGCCTTATAAATGTTGGAGCCACTTACCGTAGAGAATGATGAACTTCATCTTCGATAGCAAACCGGAAGGAACATGGAGGTATACGTCGATGACATGATCGTGAAAAGCATGCAGTTCGTAGTCATTTGGACGATCTAGAGGAGTGCTTTCAGATCGTCCGCCATCGCAACTAAAACTTAATCCGGCCAAGTGCACTTTTGGCCCCTGCGAGGGAAGTTTTGGGTTATCTTGTCGGTCAAAGGGTATCGAGGCCAATCCGGAGAAGATTCAGGCCATTCTTGATATGAAGACTCCACAGTCGTTCAAAGATATCCAACGTCTGACTGGCAGGATTGCAGCTTTGAGGAGGTTCGTCGCCAGATCTGCAGAGAGGTGTCTTCCTTTCTTTGATACATTGAAAGGGCCAAAGAATGCGAAGACGTTCCGGTGGACTTCAGAGTGTGAAGACGCCTTCCAAGGCATAAAGGCGTATCTTTCTTCGGCTCCTTTATTGGTGAAGCCCATTCCAACAGAGACCTTATATCTCAGATCTCCGCAGAAGTTCATTAATGGTTGGAGCAAAGGTCTTTGTTCGGGAGTTCAAAGGAAGGCAAGATCCGGCCTATTATGTTAGTCACGCCCCGCGAGATGTCAAACCAGTATCCGAATATTGAGAAATTTGCCTTTGCTTTAATAATTGCTAGTAGAAAGCTTCGGCAATATTTTCAAGGTCGGCTCCTGGTTGTCTACACGGATCAGCCATTGAAAAAAGTGATGGGCAAGCCGTAAGTTTCGTGTAGACTAAATGGCATGGACTATGGAATTATCTCGCTTTTTCATCGAATACAATCCCCAACCGCTATCAAAGGTCAAGCTTTGGCCGATTTCATGGTAGAATGTTCGCTCACCGGCGATGCCGAAGTTCTCGGAAGTCAATCGACAGATCGAGCAAGCTGCGCTTCTTCAAAAAAATCGTAATGTTTGGACTCTATATGTAGATGGTTCCTCTACCCTAACTGTTAGTGGGGCAGGAATTATCTTGAAAAGTCCGGACGGGTTCAAAGTTCAACAGGCCATCAGATTCGGATTTAAAGCGACAAACAATGAAGCCGAGTATGAAGCAGTGCTAGCGGGTGTTCGATTGGCAAAGGGTCTAGAGGTCCAAAACATTATCATCTACAGTGACTCTCAGTTGGTTGTCAAGCAGCTATCGGGGGATTATGAAGCTCGTGGAAATCGGATGATCAAGTATCTGGCGGAGTTGAAGGACCGACTTCAGATTTCGCTTCGTATTTAATTTCGTGGCATAGAGCGTAATGACAATTCCATCGCCGATGCATTGTCGGTTGGCTACTACGGATGCAGATGTTTTTAATGGATCTATTTACTTGGAAGTTCTACAACAGTCGAGTGTTCAACATGAAGCAGTGATGTGTATCGAACGATCTAACTGCTGGATGACCCCCTACATCGAGTATTTAGCAGATGGCGTCCTTCCTTCGGATCAGATGTTGGCAAAAAAGATCAAATACAAGAGCGCCAAGTTTGTTCTTATTGATGGGGACCTTTATCGATTAGCCTTCTCTTCACCATTATTAAAGTGCCTGGTCCCATCCGAGGCGGAGTATGCTCTTCGGGAGGTTCACGAGGGAATTTGTGGTGACCATATGGCTGCTAAGTCTTTGGCTTACAAAATACTTCGGCAAGGATACTATTGGCCTACAATTTTCAAAGAGGCTACAACATATGTCAAGAAATGTGAAAAGTGCCAACTCAATAAATTCGATCCATTATCACCAATTTAAGTGCTATACTCGATTTTATCTCCTATACCCTTCGCTGTCTGGGGGTAGATATACTGGGTCCATTGCCTAAAGCTAAAGGTCAGGTTAGCTTTGTCATAGTTGCTATTGATTACATGACTAAGTGGGTAGAGGCGAAGCCACTTCGGTTAATTACGGAGCAAGAATGTTTGAAGTTCATAAAAGAGTCCGTAGTATTTCGCTTCGGGATCCCTAGAGTATTAATATCGGACAACGGACGCCAGTTCGTAGGATCAAAATTTGAAGCATTTTAAAGAGTTGGGGATTCAAAGATAAGAAGACTTCAAAGGCTCATCCACGACCAAATGGCCAAGTTGAGGTGACCAACAGGACGCTGCTGAACGGGATCAAGCGCAGACTGGATGAAGCTAAAGGAAGATGGCCAGAGGAGCTACTCAGCGTGTTGTGGGCTTACCGGACTACACCGAGGACTACCACTGGGGATTCACCTTTTCGACTGGCCTATGGTACTGATGCCTTAGTCCCTATTGAAATTGATCTCCAAGCCTTCGTCACCAATACAAAGAAATATACAATGACGAAGGACCTCAAGGCCAATTTGATTTGCTAGAAGAAGTCGAGAGGTTGTTTCTACTTAAATTGGTCCGCTTATCAACGAAGAGTAGCTAAGCATTATAATAAAGGAGTCAAGTTTCGCAGATTCAAGTAGAGACTTCATTCCTCGTAGAAGCCAAGCTTCTACACCTCAAAACACGGAAAGTTAATGCCAAACCGGAAGGGCCATATGAAGTGATCAAGTATCAAACCGCACTTATCGGTTAAGGGCATTAGATGGTTCCGAAATTAAAAACACTTGGCATGCTGACAGGCTTCGGAAATACTTTCAATAAAGATCAAGTTAATTCATCGAAAGTTTGTATATTATTGTTCATTATCAATAAAAAGACACTTTTTCACTATTGGTCCTGGTCCTATTTGTCTTATGGTCACTACGGTGTAAGGAGGTATGGTAGGACTTGCTGGCCATTCGATGGCAGCCCATTTGTCGTTCTACCCCGAGTGGTAGACGAAGGATCTTATATTGATTTTACCAGGGTGGTAAATCAATGGTCACTATTGGTCCTGGTCCTATTTGTCCTATGGTCACTACTGGCAAAGGAGGTATGGTAGACTTGTCGCCATTCGATGGCAAATTTCATTTGTCGTTTCTACCCCGAGTGGTGATTTAAGATCCTATATTGATTTTACCAGGGTGGTAAATCAATGGTCACTATTGGTCCTGGTCCTATTTGTCCTATGGTCACTACGGTGTAAGGAGGTATGGTAGGACTTGCTGGCCATTCGATGGCAAATTTCATTTGTCGTTTCTACCCCGAGTGGTGGTGATTTAAGGATCCTATATTAATTTTACCAGGTGGTAAATCAATGGTCACTATTGGTCCCGGTCCTATTTGTCCTATGGTCACTACTGCAAGGGAGGTATGGTAGGACTTGTCGCCATTCGATGGCAAAATTTCATTTGTCGCTTCTACCCCGAGTGGTAGATTTAAGGATCATATATTGATTTTACCAGGTGGGTAAATCAATGGTCACAATTGGTCCTTATATCTTGGTCCTTATATCTTGATCCTTATATCTTGATTTTTATATAATTGTTTCACCCCGAGTGGTGGTAAACAAATGACCGATCTCACACTTCTAGACCGGCTGAGTATGTGTTACTTTATTTTATTTAAGTGTTGAGTTCTAATGCCTCGCTCTTTAACATCACTTTATCTCATTATATGACATGCTTAATTGCTAATTAACAATTTGAGTTAAATACCAAGGGTTTTTTGTATATTTGTCCATATAAATTCATATTGAAGTATCGATGTAAAGTAAAAATATACTGAAGTCATAAGGAAGAAGATCACTTCTCATTAATACTAATTTATTTACAAAAAGGTAAAATAAACAGATTTTTTTAAGTATTTTTTTAAAAACCTAAGAGAAACATAAGTTGTTGCTTCAGACAGCATCCTCATCATCCGAAGAGTCGAGCAAGTATGGATCTAAATTGGCTTTGATCAGCTTTTCCTTGCCACGACTTCGGCAGAGCTCGTAGCTTTCCGTATGAATCCTCATTATTTTTCCATTTATTTCATCCGAGTTCCGATACTCTTCACATATCTCTTTGCGAAGAGCATCACCAAAGGAGGCCCAAAGTCCCAAGAGCCTTGAGTTCTCTGATTTCTTGTTCGAGTCAGCAGTATGATATTCTTCCGACGGGTTTCTTCCTCGCCCAAGCTTATGGATCGCCTTGGTCAAGATCTTAGCGTCGACCTTCACTCCTTGATCTTGTTCATCCTTATTTCACCCTCCGAACCAGTCAACGCTCATATTAACGATTTCAAAGATGTCAGTGCTTTAGTCGACTTCAGCCTTCCTCGAGGCCTTCACATCTTCCTCGGCTTGGGCCAACTCTTTCTCAAGTCCTTCATTGGTATGAAGGATGCCTTCACGTTGGGTCCTTTCCCCGAGCCAAGGCGGACTTCAGATGGAGTTCTCCTTCCCGCCGCCTCCTCTCTGATTCACCGATAGATCTCTTGGGACGCAAGCGTTGAATACAACATTTGCTCGTATACATGTTCAAGATGATTTGATCAGCCAGATATTTTAAATGCGAAGATAAGAATGGAAATCGAGAGGAGGAGAGAGCCATTTACCTTCGCCAAGTAGCTCATGCCTTCATTAAGCAAGTCCCCATTCAGATCTGTTCTCGAATCGGTGGTCATCTGGCCTCATGAACGAAGGCCTCGAATAAATTGAAAAGGAAAGTTGGCGCTGAATCGGGGCCACATAGTTGGCGAACCCATGGCATCCTCGCTGAATTCATTAGTCGATGTCTCGGAGGAGAAGGCACAGTCGATCATGAACCGGAAGGACCTGCATGCATCACCTCCTGGGGAAGGAGATCGGCAGTGTGTAGGCTCGGGAGTGGACGAAGGGCGAGAGGTTGAACTCGGGCCGTCAGTCCAAGGATGTTTTTTTTTTCGGGACAATGAGAGGTTTGGCCTCAACCAACTCAAAGATCGTGTTTGAGTTTCGGTTGGGGGTCAATTGTTGAAGTTGGAGGGACACGGAGTTCTTCAAATGCCAGGGGAATTATTTTTGATCTTAATTTTTTTGGCACGGCGGACTTTCGCCCGATCGTGTAGAGGTATGTCAAGTAGACTCCTCTTTATTGAGCCGATTTAGAAGGTGGGGACAGAGCCACTGGAGGAGTTGATTGTGGGTTTGCTTGGGAAGAACCTCCTCGCCGCTTTCGTGATCTATCTCATGAGGGGTAGTTCTGCCCTTTAGCAAA
Source organism: Panax ginseng (assembly GCA_020205605.1). Lineage (NCBI taxonomy): Eukaryota > Viridiplantae > Streptophyta > Magnoliopsida > Apiales > Araliaceae > Panax > Panax ginseng. Next base: position 23,792,321 of record CM035137.1, on the reverse strand, counting down.
TTTCTTCTTCCTTAAAGAGGTCGGAGGACTTCTTCAGGAATGAGAGGCTCGTCGGCTTCAGGTTCATCATTCCGAAGGGGAGTAGGTGCTGGTTCAGAGGTAGGGGGGTCGGTTCGGGAAGGCTCTTCAGTAGGAAGCTCTTCATTCGCCTCCGAAATCCTCCCCGCCAGAAAATCTCCCAAATCTTTCACTTCCGAAGAAGTTGGTTTGATCAGGGATACTGCAAATAATCACATATTAAGATCCTTGCCACATAAATACCTCAGAAATTATATTGCAAAGTTATTCAAAACTTACATTTATGATCATACAGCCAGGCTTGTTTGGTCAGCAAGGTAAAGCTCCATTCTTGTGGAGGGATCTTTGTCAGAAAATCTCCCATTTCCCTCACACGCTCTTCGGGAATGTCACCAAAGTCAGCAGAGATTCGGTCTAGGGTGGTCCAGACTGGAAGAGAAGAGATCTCTCGTCCAAATGATGAAGAACCATTTCTCGTGCCAACCTTTGTTGCTCAAGGAGTGCTCATCGCTGGCCTCTTCTCGAACTTAGCATTTGGGCGAGAGATTGTTTGCTCAAGATCTTGAACCTCGCTTCCTGGATCTACCCCACGAGAAAAGGGTGAAGAAAAGGTCGACGAGGGAGTAACCCCCGCTCAGTGGCGTAAGCAAATGAACGCCAAGATGTGGATGTAAGAGTTGGGCACCAATCGAAAGCAAAGCCCACTCCTATGAATCCTAGGAGGTGACGACAAAGACGTGAAGGGTAGCGCGAATCTTTTCCGTAAGAGTAGCAGGCATGGCGACCCATCCGTCTGGTCGTTGGTACATTCGCTCCTCACAGGGAGCCCTTATGGCGTAATTGTCTGGAATCTGCTATCGAATCCGGAGGGCACGAATCTCGGATTCCGTAATGGTGGACGGGATGTTGGCATGAGGAAATTGTTCCCCATCCTTGAAAAAAAATCGGCAGAGAGATGGTGGGTTTGCACTCAACCCTCTTGGTTAGGGTTTGAATGAGAGGAACTTGAAGGAATCTGGCTTGGATTCACCATTGTTGAGGTCCCGAAAGCTAGAAGGAGAATTTCTGAGAAGGAGAAGAAAGCTCAAAGGTTCGAATTTCAAATTAGCAGGTAAAAACGCCAAAATTGGTAAAGTTTACCTTTTATAATTTTGATACACAGTGAACGAGGCCTGCAAGATTAAAAATGTCAAGAATGATGAGAATTGAATGGGACATGTTTGGGACGACCTTTGGATATCGTATCGATTGGGCCTAACTGCTGAAGTTTTTAACTAATGGTCCATCTTGTTCAAATTCAAATCTTTATCCAATCGGGCTTGTTACTATGGGCATCCGTACCATCCTCGTCCCATTTTTTTTTGCATTAAAGTGGATATGCCTCAATTATTTCCTATTTTAGACCTCTAATAAATTCGATGTCATGGATCGCTTTATAGTTTTCCATTAAACATCCTGCTTAACAAAAAACTAGGGGGTAATGTCAGTCATAATATTTCTCCTATTTGGGCCGGTAGATTGGGCTCATTTATTAATTTATTCCATTGGGCTTTTATAATTAAGTCGTAGGGCTTGTTGGGCCCAAATATTGTGTTAGCTTTATTTAAATCCTATAGACCCAAGGTTTTTGTTGGATTAACCCATCGGGTCACTTAATATCTATTACTTTGACTTGTAATGATGATATAAAGATGACAATTGACCGAGATATCTCCCCATGCATTAATGTGGATGGGATTATAGCCACGGCCAGAGAAAACAAAAGGGCACAAAAGCGGTGGATAAGTTCCATGCAATGGCAAACCCATCGATCGTAGGGGTGTCGTAGTAGTGGGTGGCACAAAGAATCCGAAGCAAGATAGTATAACTTAGCAAGGAAGCTATCGTCTAGAGGTACGTTCTCACACATATTGATTTTTCAGATTCTCCCATATACACACGATTGAGAATTATTATCTCTCTCCAGACACTAGACATTATATTCCTCCATTGTTAACTTTTTGAACACATACTAATTCTCACGCCTGAGCTATCCCCCGACGGAATCGTCGTCAAGTTTTCGGTATTAATTGTGTTTACCGTGCAGAATCAGGACGTCTTACGTGATTGAAACGTGAAGAAAGATCCTGGCGTTAACATTTACGATCGAGGACCATAATTAGTGTAGTACTTTAGCATTTGGATTCTCGATCTTAACCTTATTTCTTCGCTAGCTCTAATAAACATGTATATTTACAGACTTTCTAATTGTCTTAATAATTAATTATATGTAAAGCAGGTTGTGGGATCTTGATTGGGTAGCCCATCTTTAAGCCAATTATAGTAGTACAATTGGTTTGGTGTTAAGTTGGTGATAAGGTTGGAAAATGTCAAGTCAAATGTCAGGTCAAAGACATAAACTGAAAGGGGAGGTGTCCAGCAGAGGTGAAATTTTGGACTCCTGTACTACTACTCCTGTACTAGTAATATATGTGTGTATGGTATCTATCACTATTAAGAGCAAATTCAATCGTAATGTCAAAATGATTATAATTATTGTTATATTTTGACATTAAAAAGTGTTTTTGATGTTAAAATAGAATTCAATCTTTATCTCTAGTGATTGGTTTTATTTTAACACCAAATTATTTCAAATTTATCTAACTTTCCAATTTTATTTTTATTACCACTACTATTATTATAATTATTATTATTGGTATTATTTTTGTTATTAATATTAATATTATTATAATTACTATTATTATTATTATTATAATTATTGTATTATTATTATTAGTATTATTATTATTATAATTGTTGTAATAATTTATTATTATAAAAATTATTACTATTATTATCATTATTATTATTATTATTATTATTTTTATTCCTACTACTATTATTATAATTATTATTAGTGTTATTATTTTTGTTATTAATATTAATATTATTATAATTACTATTATTTTATTATTATTATTATTATTATTATTATTAAAATTATTACTATTACTATTATTATCATTATTATTATTATCATTACTATTATAATTATAATTATTATTAGTGTTATTATTATTTTATTTTTATTACTACTACTATTATTATAATTATTATTATTGTTATTATTTTTGTTATTAATATTAATATTATTATAATTACTATTATTTTATTATTATTATTATTATTGTAATAAATTATTATTATTAAAATTATTACTATTATTATCATTATTATTATAATTATTGTGATGTCAAAGGATGACTATAGTCATCCATGGTTCTATATTTAAAACCAAGTATAGCATTTTGCTATTTTAGAACTAATTATTGAATTAGGTTGGATTTGTGTTTTTGCCATTTGGTACTATAATTTGACTATAAAACTTATAGCACCCCATTGGATTTGCTCTGACGGGTGATGGTGCCGACATCAGTACTTTCGTTCTGACTATAAAATTAACTCTCTCTCTCAGATGATATATATCATGCGCATGTACGTAAGTAACGTAATAGTTGGTCTAACTTATTTTGTAATTTTCAGTTCACATTATCGATCCTTATTACAGAAATAGTGAGTGGGTTAATTTTAAGAGAAACAATCATATAAAAATATCAATTTTTTTTTTTTTAAAAAGGGACTATTAGTTGGTCGAATGGGGATTAATATGGATGTACCATTTATTTAATATTAATGCAAAAAATGATTTTGAGTAATATATATATATATATTTGGAGTACACAATTTGGGTTAGAAAATAAGAAATTAATATAAATAGAAAAGGTTAAAAAGGAAAAAAACTATAGCTTGATGTTCTTAAAGTTTTAATTTAAAAATAATGCTAAAATAAATATACTCACTTCAAAGGATGTCCAAAGTAAAACATTCTTACAAATTAAAATAGATGAGATCGAGTGTATAAATAATTTACAAATGAGAATATCAGAACGAAGTAATAAAATATAATGGATGATCAACAAAATTGAAAAAGTCAATTCCTTTTGGCCAACTTTTTGAAGCTTGAGGAAGGAAGTTAAAGTCGTCAGATGAAAGTGATTATTATGAAGTTTATTTTAAAATAATTTAATCAATGTCTTCCTAAAGCAGTAAATAGAGTTTAAAATATTAGATATTCATTTTTTTAAAAATTATTTTTAGTTGTGTCCAAGCGAATGTTATTTTAATATTCATATTTATATTTATTAAAAATAAATACAAATACAAATATATGTATATTCGTATTTGTCACAATATATATATATATATATATATATATATATATATATCATTCATTCAATATTGTATACCATATAATAAAGTATTAACCTCAATTGATTATATATCTTTTATGATTGTTTTATGATTTATAATATTAAAAAAAAAAACTACATATAAATATTATATGGTTGATTGTACATCATTTATAATTTTTATGTGATTTAGTAAACATGTTTTTTTATTATTGATTCAAAATTATACAAGAATTAAAAAAAATTCAAATTTTTAATTTTTATTTTGAACGGAGGTGAAAATGAATTATAAATATACAAAAAATTGAATATTTGATATATCTATTTAGATTATATATTATGTAAGACCCCAACTTTTATGAATAAAGATGAATTTTTTATAGTTATCATTTTTGAATGAATTTGATATAATGTTATAGTTGTGGGTAATATTTATAAATTTTGCAAAGTACGCAAGTTGTTATATAATATTCGATTGGTCGGGGAATATTAGTTTTATCAAGGAATATTCGTATGACGGCACAATCAGTGGTGGACTCCACAACGGAATTATTGTTTGGATTAAGAAAATGACAAAAATATTTTATAAAAAATAACTATGGAAGTTTTACCGTTAACTGTTGAAACACCCAAAGGTTAAAGTATGCAGAATACGCTGCGATTGCATAAGAAGCTACACCAGTATTGATTATCGATGCTTACGTGAGAAGTCATTCGGTTTTATTCAATTATTATTTATATTTTATACATTATTAAATCAATAATTGAGATGACAGAGTTATTAATATTATTATTTGCATCATTAACGATGTCCGGAAGTTACGCTTGATGAGAGGTTTGGTCACCTAATTGCTACCAATAAGGAAAAATTCTTATTGAAAAGCCCCTCTTTCCTAGAGAACGACACGGTCGATTAATAGTGTGAATAATAATAATGATGATGAAGTTTTATTTTATTAGTATTATTAATGTAATAAAATGTAAAAAGCTTTTTATATAAAATGTAATACTTTTATAAAGTTATTCGCTTTATTAGGCTAATAAGTAAAATCTTTTTAAATAAAACAAAATACTTTTATAAAGTTATCTATTTTATTAGACAATAATTAGAATATATTATATTTTATTATGCATAGTATTTGCATAAGATCTCTGATATAGTGTTTGCATAGTAGTAAATTTTTTTAAAAGTTATTCATTTTATTAGATTATAAATAGAATATATTATATTTTATTGTAAACCAACTGGACCGTCCGCTTAAAGTAAATCGATCCGGACCGTTTCATGGATTGTTACTATTCACCCATTCTTCTATAAATAGAATCTCATTCCTTCATTATTTCTTACGAATTCACCAAACTCTGAGAGAGAAACCGTAGAGAATTATTCTTCTATCTTGGCGTATTTCTTTAGCGTTTAAGAAAGCTTTGAAGCGTAGTGCAATTTTCTTCAAAGTATATCCCCTCTACCGCTGGCTGAGTACTCTTCTTTATAAGGTAAGGGGTATTATTTTTTTTTATATTCATGAAGAGAACTTATGTTATTCCATTCTTTATTATTCTGTTGAATAACTTTTATACGCTGTGATGCCCTATACTTGGTGATTTCGTTGTTATTCCATTCGTTATTATTCATTGGAACATCCTCATGCAGGCATTATATCGTTCTGACTGGTTCCGTCTTTATTATTCTCGTTGGAATATCATATGCATGCGTTTTACACATGCTCATGCGGCTTTTACGCCTGACCGGTTCCGCTTTTTATTATTCTGATAGAATATCCTGTCTGTGCATTTTACGCCGGACCTGATTCCGTTATTTATTATTCTGTTGGAATAACTTGTTTATGCGAAATACCGCATACATGGTGATTTCTGTTGTTATTCCATTCTTTATTATTATGTTGGAATATCTTGTCGGTGCGTATTACGCCTGACCTGGTTCCGTTATTTATTATTCTGTTGGAATAACCTGTCTATGCGAAGTACCGCATGCATGGTGATTTCTTTTGTTATTCCATTCTTTATTATACTCAGTTGGTTAAAGTTTTGACTTCTATACTCCATAAAATTGGTGGAATATCCTTGATATTTCATGGCTTCATCCAAAGATCTTTTTCGTGAAAATATTCTTTCCGAGCATTCTTAAACTTTACTCTACAAAGAAGTATCATGTTGACAATTTGGACGTTATTAGTTCCTGAATAAATTAATTCTTGAACTTGTTTTATTGAATTCTTATATCATTGTCATCATCCTCATATTTATATTTTGTTGAAAGTCATCTCAGTGGCATGTAGTGCATAGATGGACTTGGTATGATTATGACGAGGATTATTCTTTGTAATTATCACCGTAATATTACAAATGATGTGGTAAAAGTCCTCATCGGCCGTAGTGCATTGATGGACAGTTGATGGCATGATCATGACCATTAATGAATACACAAATATCTTTAGCTCGTAGTGCATGGATAAATTATGGTTGTGATACTAATGAATATCTTTGGCCGTAGTGCAGGGATAATGTGGATTATTTATTAAGTTTAGTCCCAGTGATAAAAGTGATGAAAATCTTTTAAATCATAAAAGATAGTAGATTTTATTCTGTACTTGACTCTTTTAATGGATTGCATGTTCCGTTGTAGTTAAACTTGATGTCTATTGTATTTTATCGGTTTAACATTGTTGCGCACTAATGATAATTTATTCGCATTATCTTAGTCATAATATTTCATCAATTTGGTTGAGCTCACCATTTCTTTCACTATTCTCTTCAGGAAATGAGAACGTAGCCGAGACTAGTCGGGGAACGGAGTGATGGTCCAGATGATAATATTAGTAGTCCTCACTATTCTGTTAAATAGTGTGTTAATAAATGTAATGAGGACTTATTCTGAGAGTGGATATTGTCTAGAATATAATGTTTGTATTAAAACTCACAGCTCTCTTGTTGTATATTTAAGATTGTATTTGTATTCATACCATGTATTTGGAGACTCGTAATAGGTGATGTATACCTATTTTGGGGCGTCACAGCTTGGTATATCAAAGCTTAGGGATATGATCCTGGCCGAGATGTGAGACAAGAACTAAGAGGGAGAGATGGGGAATTCCTTCGCTAGTATGACCTACCTAAGTTTATTTGATATTTAATTGGTTGGTCAGAGTATAGGGATAATATATGATATGTTAATTAACCCTTGTTTTATGGCAGTATTTGAAAATGGCATCCGAGAATGTTGAGAACATCAATGGAGCACAGGAGACCGTTGAGTCTCCACAGATCAATAATCAGGATAATGTGCATCAGGAAGGTGACAATTGTAATGCAAATAGCAACACTGACCAAATGATGAACGATGGAATGTTCCGAGGCTTCATGCAATTCATGCAACATCAGGCGAGAACGGCTCTTGTCCAAAATATAGGTGGAAACACTGGCAACTTTCGATTTGGTCCACCGCCAAACAGCTTCAAGGAGAGCTGGGACCACCGGAGTTTTTGGAGAGCCAAAACCACTTAAGGCGAGACGTGGATAAAAAGATCAACAAGATATTTGATGTCTTGGGTTGCTCCGAGGAGCAAAAGGTGGCGGGCGAGGCGACATCGGTGAGAATCAGTAAAAGCGTACTCAACTTTGACGACCGAGATGTCTTGGGAGAAGTTCCAAGAACTGTTCAACGACAAGTACTTTTCCAAAAGTATTCGTCACATGAAAGAGGTAGAGTTCATTAAACTGGAACAAAATAACATGACTGTGTCGCAGTACGAAGCCAAGTTTGCCTAGTTGTCCCGGTTTGCGTCCCATTTGGTTGATAATGAGGAGAGAATGACGCGAATGTTTCTAAGAGGTTTGAAACCCGAGATACATCAATATCTTATCTCTCATAAACTGTGTTTGTATTCAGATATTATTAATAGGGCTCAGTTATTGGAGCGCGATAATGAGTCAACCCAACCGAAAGAGAGCAGCTGGCAAAATGATAATACCAGTGATAACAGTCATCGAAGCGGTGACAATAAGCGTGAAGGGAATCAACGTGCAAGAAATGGTAACCACTTCAGTGGTAATCATGGCCAAAGCAATAAGAATGGACATTTCAAGAAGAGGAGATTCAACAATGATGGAAAGACGTTAAGACTCGCACTTTTGTTGTTAAGAATGAGAAACGACCACCTATCATATGTTTCAAATGCGGTGGGGGGACACATCACCAAACTGCTGCTGATGCCAGTCAAAAGCATGTTATAATTGTGGAAAGAAGGTCACCTAGCCCGATTTTGTCGTTCACCATCAAGACAAGTTCACTTAGGATGGAGGCACCAAAGGACGCCTTTAAAAGTCAAAGCCAGATGAGTCTGAGGGAGAGCGTTTGTCGTGACCTCCCAGAAAGCAAGGAACCCAAATGAGGTCATCACGGGTAAGCTTATCATAAACTCTAGCGAAGTATATACCTTATTTGATACCGGTTCTACCCATTCTTTTATTTCTCCTACTTGCACTCAACGTTTAAATTTGACTCCGGAGAAATTAGACTTTGACTTATCTGTTGAAACTCCGTTGGGAGAAACATTCATTACATCCATTGTTTATAAGTCTTGTTTGGTTCAAATTGGTACCCTCACATTACCTGTCGATCTTATTTCATTGAAAATACTTGCATTTGACGTAATTCTAGGGATTGATTGGTTAACTACTCATCATGCAAAAATTAATTGTTTTAAATAAGGTTGTTAGCTTTCATATTCCTAATCAACCTATTATGCGAATTCAAGCAACCAAACCATTAAAATCAATCACCGCTATCTCAAGCCATAAAGCTATTCGCTTTATTGAAAAATGGATGTCAAGCTTTCTTAGCTCATGTCACGGATCTAAACAAAAATACGCCGCTTTGAATGATATTTCTATTGTTAATGAATTTCCGACGTATTCCTGAAGAACTTCCCCTTACCCCGAACGTGAAATTGAATTTTGTATCGACCTTGAACCCTAGACAAAACCCATTTCCAAAGCCCCATATCGAATGGTTCCTATTGAACTTCGTGGAGTTAAAGACCCAATCTGCGGAATTGTTAGACATTGGCTTTATTCGTCCCAGTACTTCTCCTTGGGGTGCTCCTGTTCTATTCATGAAGAAGAAAGATGGGAATATGCGACTTTGTATTGATTATCGGGAGTTGAATCATGTCACCATCAAAAATAGGTATCCATTTCCACGTATTGATGACCTGTTTGACCAGTTGCAAGGTGTTAAATTCTTTTCAAAGATTGATCTTCGTTCCGGATATCACCAACTGAAGATTAGAACCGATGACATTTCATAGACGACTTTCAGAACTCGGTACCGGCATTATGAATTCCTAGTCATGTCTTTTGGATTGACTAATGCTCCTGCTGCCTTCATGGATATAATGAACCGAGTATTCAAGGAATATTTGGATCACTTTGTGGTCGTCTTCATTGATGACATCCTTATTTATTCCAAAAGCCGTGAAGATCATGAGCAACACTTGAGGCTGATACTCCAAAAGCTTCGTGAATATAAGCTTTATGCTAAGTTGAAGAAATGCGAGTTCTGGCTTGAGGAAGTAGCATTTCTTGGGCATGTACTATCAAGTCAAGGAATATCTGTTGACCCAACAAAGATTGAAGCTATTCAAAGTTTGGAGCAACCTAAATCGATGATCAAGACGTAGCTTTCTCGAACAAATTGGTTATTATCGGAGATTCGTAGAAGGTTTTCTCGAATCGCTACTCCTTAACTCACCGACTTTGAAAGATACTGAAATTCGGTTGGAGCGAGGAATATGAGAAGAGTTTTCAAGAACTCAAGAAGACTCATTTCAAATTCTGTTACGACAATACCATCCTGCTCTCGAGGGATTTGTCATCTACAAAGTGATCTCCGCAGAAAAGGGTTAGGATGTGTTCTCATGCAATATGGGAAAGTCATAGCCTATGCCTCTCGACAACTCAAAGAATATGAGAGGAATTATCCTACTCATGATCTAGAGTTGGCAGCTGTTGTCTTCGCACTTAAAATTTGGAGGCATTACTTGTATAGGGAGAAAGTGGAGATCTTTATGGATCATAAAAGCCTCAAATATTTCTTCACTCAAAAGGAACTCAACATGCAACAAATGATGTTGGCTTGAATCTGATGAAAGATTATGATCATACCATCCAATACCATCCCGGAAAAGCGAACGTGGTAGTGACGCATTGAGTAGAAGATCATATCGCGGCACGAGTGCGATATTGTCAACGATGAGGCCCATTTTGTATGACTTGCAAAGGATGGAGATAGAGATAAAGACTCCAGGGACCCAAGTGATGATGACGAATATACGAGTAGAACCGACTTTAATCAATAAAATTAAAGCTGCTCAAGCTATAGACTTGGAGCTGATGCATATGAGGAAGAAAGTACAAGAAGGTGTTATCTGGGAAGAAAGAATCGATGAAGAAGGAATACTTGAGTCAACTCCGCACTTTGTGTTCTAACGACCACGATTTAAAGTATAAAATCATAATGGAGCGCATAACACACCGCTTTGCAATCCATCTCAGGGAGTACCAAAATGTATCATGATCTTCGACATACATTTTGGTGGGGCAATATGAAGAGGAGATAATATTTATTTATCTCAAGGTGTTTAACTTGTCAACGAGTCAAGGCGGAGCATCAAGTACCAAAAGGTCCATTGTAACCACTTGAAATTCCAGAATGGAAGTGGGAACACATTACCATGGATTTCATTACTGGTCTTCCCAAGGTTTCTCAGGGTATAGATGCAATTTGGGTCATTGTTGATAGATTAACCAAGTCTGCTCATTTCTTACCTATACGAGAAACTTATACACTTGAACGTCTTGCTCGTATGTACATAAACGAGGTTGTAAGATTGCATTGTATGCCAGTATCCATAGTTTCTGATCGAGACCCAAGATTCACTTCATGATTTTGGGTTAGTTTGTAAAAAGCTATGGGCACGAATTTAAGATTTAGTTTGGCATATCATCCTCAAACGGACGGACAATCAGAGAGGACTATTCAAACTCTAGATGATTTATTAAGACTCTGTGTCCTTGACTTCAAGGGAAGTTGGGACAAGTTTTTACCATTGGTGGAGTTTTCCTTCAACAACAGCTATCAAGCAAGTATTGGCATGGCTCCATTCGAAGCGTTGTATGGAAGAAAGTGTCATTCTCTAGTATGCTGGGATGAGGTGGGTGAAGCAACGTTGTTGGGACTGGAGTTGGTACGTATGACTACGGAAAAGATACAAACGATCCGGCAACGTATAAAAACCTCACAAGACCGACAAAAGAGTTATGTTGATCTTCATCGAAAGGACGTGGAATTTGATATTGGAGATCATGTGTTGTTGCGTGTTGCTCCATGGAAAGGAGTTACGAGATTTGGAAAGAGAGGAAAGCTCAATCCTCGATTCATTGACCCATTTTTAATCCTCGATCGAGTAGGGACTGTAGCTTATAGACTTGCTTTACCGCCAAGTATGTCTTGTGTTCATAACGTTTTTCATATATCCATGTTACATAAATATGTGAAAGACCCGAACCACATTATTGAGTTAGAACCGAACAAAATAGCGGAAGATTTAACGTATGAAGAGGTTCCTGTTCAAATCTTGGATAAGAAGGAACATATTCTACGCTCCAAGGTTATACCTCAAGTCAAAAGTTTTATGGAGGAATCACGATGTTGAGGAAATGACCTGAGAGTTAGAATCTGAAATGAAATCAAGGTATCCTTACCTCTTCGATATACCAGGTACGTACCCTAATTTCGAGGGTGAAATTTCATAAGAAGGGGAGATTGTAAGACCCCAACTTTTATGAATAAAGATGAATTTTCTATAATTATCATTTTTGAATAAATTTGATATAATGTTATAGTTGTGGGTAACATTTATAAATTTTGCAAAGTACGCAAGTTGTTATATAATATTCGATTGGTCGGGGAATATTCGTTTTATCGTGGGAATATTAGATGCGACGGCACAATCATTAATGGACCCTACAATAATTATTATTCGGATTAAGAAAATGACAAAAATATTTTATGAAAATAACGGCGAAAGTTTTACCGTTAACTGTTGAAACACCCAGTGTTAAAAGTACAAGAATACGCGTGGTTGCATAATAGCACACGGTATTGATTATTGATGCTTACGTGAGAAGTCATTCAGTTTTATTCAATTATTGTCGATATTTTATACATTATTAAATCAATAATTGAGATGACAGAGTTATTAATATTATTATTTGCATCATTAACGATGTCTAGAAGTTCTGCCAATGAGAGGTTTGGTCACCTAATTGCGCGCCAATAAGGAAAAATTCTTATTGAAAAGCCCCCTCTTTCATGAGAACGACCTGGTCGATTAATAGTGTGAATAATAATAATGATGATGAAGTTTTGTTTTATTAGTATTATTAATGTAATAAAACAGAAAAGTTTTTTATATAAAACAGAATACTTTTATAAAGTTATTCGTTTTATTAGGCTAATAAGTAAAATATTTTTATATAAAATAGAATACTTTTATAAAGTTATCTGCTTTATTAGACAATAATTAGAATATATTATATTTTATCATGCATAGTGTTTGCATAGTAAAAAATTTTTAAAAGTTATTCGTTTTATTAGATTATAAATAGAATATATTATATTTTATTATAAACCAATCTAGGCAATTGCATTTAAAGTAAATCGATCTGGATCGTTCATGGATTAATTCTTATTCATTCTATTCTTCTATAAATGTAAGCTCATTCCTTCATTATTTCTTACTTAATTCAATTTGAAACTCTGTAGAAGCCTAGAGAGAATTATTCTTCTATCTTGGCGTATTTCTTTAGCGTTTAAGAAAGCTTTGAAGCGTGCAAGTTTCTTCAAGTATATCCCCGCCTCTACCGCTTCTGAGTACTCTTCTTTATAAGGTAAGGGGTATTATTTTTTCATATTCATGAAGAGAACTTCGTTATTCCATTCTTTATTATACATTGAATAACTTTGTATCACATGATTTACCCTATACTTGGTGATTTCATTTGTTATTCCATTCGTTATTATTCATTGGAACATCCATGCATGCGTTATCTGACGGGACTGGTTAAAATCTTTATTATTCGGTTGGAATATCCATGTCATGCATTTTACGTCGGACTGGTTCCGCTTTTTTTATTATTCTCGTTGAAATATCATATGCATGCGTTTTACGTCGGACTGATTCCGTTATTTATTATTCTCGTTGGAATAACTTTGCTACATCAAATCGTGTATGCATGGTGATTTCATTGTTATTCCATTCTTTATTATTCTGTTGAAATATCCTATCGCGGTACATTATTCGCTTTGACCAGTTCCGTTATTTATTATTCATTGGAATAACTTTGTCTATCTGCAAGTCCGCATGTATGGTAATTTCTTTTGTTATTCCATTCTTTATTATACTCAGGTTGGTTAAAGTTTTGACTTCTATACTCCATGAAATTGGTGGAATATCCTCGATATTTGCTTTTATCCAAAGATCTTTTCGTGGAAATATTCTTCCGAGCATTCTTAAATTTTACTCTACAAAGATGTATCATGTTGACAATTTGGGCGTTATTAGTTCCTGAATAAATTAATTCTTGAACTTGTTTTATTGAATTCTTATATCATTGTCATTATCCTCATATTTATATTTTGTTGAAAGTCATCTGTGGCACAGAGTGCATAAATGGACTTGGTATGATTATGACCGAGGATTATTCGGTTGTAATCATGAATCGTAATGTTACAAATGATGTGGTAAAAATCCTCGTTGTCCCGTAGTGCATTGATGGACGATTGTTGGCATGATCATGACCATTAATGAATACACAAATATCATTGGCCGTAGTGCGTGGATAATAAATTGTGGTTGTAATACTAATGAATATTTTTGACCATAGTGCAGGGATGATGTGTATTATTTATTAAGCTGAGTCCTAGCGATAAAAGTGATGAAAACCTTTTAAATCATAAAAGATAGTAGATTTTATTTTCTACTTGACTCTTTTAATGGATCAGATAAATTCATTGCAGCTTAAACTTGATGTCTATTGTATTTTATCAGTTTAACATTGTTGAAGACTAATGATAATTTATTCTGCATTATCTTAGTCATAATATTTCTTATTGGGCTAGTTGAGCTCACCCTTTCTTTCACTGTTCTTTTCAGAAAATGAGAACGTAGTCGAGACTAGTCGGGGAACGGAGTGATGGTCCAGATAATAGTATTAGTAGTCCTCACTATTCTGTTAAATAGTGTATTAATAAATTTAATGAGAACTTATTCTGAGAGTAGATATTGTCTGAAGACAATGTTTGTATTAAAACTCACTCATGCCTTCTCTTGTTGTATATTTAAGATTGTATTTGTATTACATGCCATATATTTGGACGACTCAAAATAGGTGATGTATACCTATTTTGGGGGCGTCACATATTATACAAAACGAATACGAATATATACATATATAATATCTATGTTTGAATATTATTGATGGAATATAAATACAATTATGAATATCAAATTTTATTTTTATATATATACAAATAGGATAAGATGTATTTGCATTCAAAAATACAACAACAATACTATTATATAAAAAAGACTCATATAATATTTATATACATACACATATATATATATATTGTGAGTCTTCGTCTGATATGTGAAATCTATATATATATATATAAATTTTTATGTGATAATAATATTATTTTCGAAAATATTAGTTTACATACTTCTAAGTCCTCCACTTCATAAGTAGTAAAGATTTTATAGTGACAGATGACATTAAATTTTCTTTCTTGGAGCCGGCATTATTATAACTATTTTTCTAAATATTTCATTTGTCCTGCACTCGTACGTTAGGTAAAAGCCATAAAAAGCAGTAAAAGGTTGTATTGTCAGATATGACAATCACCTGAGCTACGCAACAACGAGATGGATATTAAATTTTCTTTCTTGGTGCCGACATTATTACAACTATTTTTCTAAATATCTCATTTGCCACATTAGGAAAAAGTTGTAATAAGTAGAACTAAGGAATCAAATTGAAATTAAAATCACATTAAAAATTATATTAAAATTATATCAACGATTTTAGTATATGTGACGATTTTAGATGAATAAAAAAATTAAATTTACGGTTCTAATTTGGTTACTAGCTAAAACAGCACGCATAAAATCAAAAACGCACCATATTAGTATAGTAGTCTATAATATTTTCTGACTTTTTGTATTATGATTATAATATTACTGTAATATCTTTGTTAACAATATGTTGTAATATGATTGAGCTACTCTTAGTAACAATATGATGTTATATGATAGAGTAGCCTGCATATTATTACAACATATTGTTACTAAGAGTAGAGTAATAAAAATTGTATTTATAAGCTTTTGTTTACTCTACTATATAATACTCTAATAATTTACATCATATTACTATATTATATTTTGTTTTTGTTTAATTAGACAAAATATTATAAATAAAGTTGTGTGTGTTATCGAAGTGATATTTAATATTGTGTGATACTAAATTGTTAATTTAAATTGCAAAAAATTTTGTTGTTTCAATTAGTTTTAGAACCGAAATCGCACCAAATGAAGTTGCACTGCACTGCACGTTTTAAAACGCGCCGCACCAATCACAAGCGGTTTCATGTGCGATTTTGAATTTATCAAACCCCACCTAAACGATTTCGTGTGCGATTTTAGATTCAAACCGCATCATTCTCACCTCTAGTAATAAGTAGTCAAGATTGTATTCTGACAGGTGACAATTAATAATATTAATTTTTGAGATTGCTATTCTTACATATATTTTAATATTTTTACATAAAGGTTAATTCACTGTATGTTTATATGAAATATTATTATATAAAAATATTAAAAATACATATAAAAATATCAATTTCTTAATATTTTTTTTGTTACTATCACATTATTACGATTATTTTCCTAAGTATCTCATTTGTCCTCCACTCAAACGTTAGGAAAGAGCCATAATTAGTAGTAAAAGTTGTATTGTGACACATGACAATTAGTCACATAAAATTTTCTTTCTTGGTGCCAACATTATTACTATTTCCTCCGTTTCTTAATATAAGTCGTTTTAGATATGTGCATAAAAATTAAAGAAATAATTAAAAAGCATTAATTATACTATCAATTGTCTATAATATCTTTTATCTCACTTATTTCATACTCTCTCTCCAATAACATATTAACAATTTCCTATAATTTTACTCCTAAAAAATCTCAATAGTCTCATTTATTCTTATCTTCTTTCTCTTTCTCTCTCCCCATAAAACACTTTAATTATCAGATTTTTAAAGAAAAAAGATAAAAGAATTTTGTTGGGAGAAGAGAGAGGCTTAAGAGTAGAGAAGATCATAAATATGGATCAAAAAATTAAGTGGAGTAATAAGAAGCAATAAGGGAAAAATAATTATCAATTCTCCTAAATAACCATAAACGATAAATAATTAAGAATAACAAAAAAAAATCTAAAACGACCTATATATAAAAATGAAGGGAGTACTATTTTCCTAAATATCTCATTTGTAAGAAAAAGAGTCCATTATTATGCGCATTATCATACTTTACTTTGTGTCGTATGGAATTTGAGCTCTTTTAATGCACTCTTCCTCTTCCTCTTCCTCTTCCTCTTCCTCTTCCATGATCTCTTCCATGATGGGTTTTGGTGCACACTATGTTTGTTTCTCATTCTTTTGTTACGTATAGAATAGAATGACTTGAAAGAATTAAATGTGAATAGAAATGAAATAATCATTCTCATTTTTATATTTGCCTTTTCTATTCATTCTTTCAGAAATAAAATTATTATTTTACTTTAAGTGTTTAATTTATATAAATTATATTATGAATGAAATGTGAAATAATCTTTTTAACTTTTTATATACTACAAAATTATAAAATAAAGTAAAAATAATTTTATGAGGTCATTTAAGTATAAACTTAAAATTCTTTTACTCTATTTTTTTTTACTTCTATTTTTAAATTTGTGTGAAAATTATACTTTATTCATTTTTTAAAATTTTTTAAGAACGGAGCTAGTATTATGTAAATAATTATAAATATATATAATTAATCAGTAAAAACATAAATCATAATAATTTTACTACATCATATATCATTTCTCATATTTATTTATAATAATATTGTGTAGACTGAAATAACATAAATTGTATTAATTTAATATATTACAAATACTTCTATATATTTAAAGAAAATTAATATTTTCATAAGGAAAATTTAATTTTTCAGCAACACTCCTCACATGAATTTTTTATGAGATTGAGACCTTGTAATTTTTTCTTTATAAAAATAGTAATTAACTCCTTATTTAAAAAATAACAATAGCATGTTATACTTTTTTAGTACCATAAAAGTTACCGTTTAATCTATTCTTCCTTTTTAAATTATACGATCATTAATAAACAATAAAAAGTTAATTAAATGATAATTTATAAAAAAAACGTTAATATGAATTACAGTATATATTTACAAAAAAAACGTTAGTTTTTTTATAGTATGTATTTACAAAAATAAAAATATAAACATTAACCAAATATGTTTTTTACAGTGCATTTAGTAAAATTAATTAGTATATTTAGTAAAAATTAATTATATGAATACTAATATTCATATTCTATTTTTATAAGAAAAATGCATATTGTAATTTACCAAAACGTTAATTTTACTAAATACAATATGTATATTAAAAAACATTAATATTCATATTCTATTTTTGTAATTTTTTTACAGTATGTATATTTTTGTAAATACATAAAAACATTAATTGTTTAGTATGTTTTTAGTAAAAATTAAATACTAAATATAGTATTTACAAAAAACGTTAATACAGTATGTAATATTTTTTTACAAAATTATTACTAAACATTAATATTTACAATATGTATTTTAGTAAAAATTAATTATATGAATACTAATATTCATATTCTATTTTCATAAGAGAAAATACACTCTTAACATTTTTATTTATTTTTGTAAATACAAACATGTTTTTTACTAATAAAATAAAAAATTACTATGTATTTTTTTATAAAATTGAATATGAATATTTTTATAAAAATATTTTTTTGACTCTAATATTAGTAAAAAAATATAGTTTTTAAACAATACAAAAAATGTAATTCAAAATAAATATAAACATAACGTTTTTGTAAAAATAATATAAAAATATAAGAAAAGAAATGATGATAGATAACTTTTTAACATAATTCTTTATTAACTCTGATTTGCACAACAAGAATAATTTTATACTAAATTATGGTAAAAAAAATTCTAAATAAAATATTATTTCATCTTGAACTTTAAATAGCAACCCCAAAGTCTAACAATTGAACTACATATAATATTTATATTTATATTTTACTTAAGAGAGATATATGAAGATCTTATTTGGAAAAGATGAGGATGGTGAAACTTTAGAGAGAGAATTTTTTTATTAAATGTTGTTGAATAATGAGATGGGTTATTTATAAAAAAAAGGCTTAAATATAATTTATTATCCTAAACTATAGGCCATATTTTATTTCGGTTATTCACCTTTTAATTTTGTCAATTAGATAATTGAACTATAATTTTTTTTCCACTTTAGTTCAATTAAGTCTGCCACGTCATAAATTGTTGACTAGACAAATTTATGTTGATGTGTACTAAAAAAAATTAAATTTTCAATTTTTTTTATTATATTAGAGGGAAAAAATGTAAATAAACAAAAAACCATTAACAAATAATATAATATTGATAAAACTTCTTCCTCGTCTCCCTCTTCCTCTTCTCACTCTACCTCTCTACTCCCCACTCTCATCCCTCCTCAACCTTCGAAAGCCACCTCCAAACCTCAACTCCCATTTTCTCACTCACCATCAAACTCCTAACATATGATCGCCTCCCTTCTCTCTCCCGCGGCCTCCGCTCTCTCGCTACAGTCGATTACGGCGCTGACAGAGTCCATCTCCACATCTTCATCGACCATTTCCGAAATGGGTCTGACGATTTGAATCTCAAACTGAGTGAATCGCGTCAAATCTTGGATTTTGTTGATAGGTTTTTGTGAAAATTTGGGCGCAGTGGTTGGAGGTTCGGTGGCCGAACTCCGACAACAAATTTGCCTTCGTTGTTAAGGATGATTTGGAGGTGTCGCCGTTGTATTATAAGTTTTTGAGGATTTAATTGTTAATTATTACTACAATGCTTTGAATTATAGTCCACTGATGTACGGGGAATCTTTGCAGTGACCAAGATTCGTCCCAAGCAAAGCTGTTGAATTAATTAGGGTTTTTTTGAGAAATTATTCCAATTAGGAGAGAAGAGAATTGAATCGATAGATTAGTAGAGAACAAAATATGATAAACCGTTGTGGGTCTGTTCATGATTTAGAATAAGAGAGATGCAGAGCTTTAGTTATTTAATTTGTTTAATCATTTATTATACTATTTATTAATGATTTTTTGTTTATTTATATTTTTGCCCTCTATTATAATAAAAAATTTTGAAAACTTAATTTTTTTGAATAAGTCTTGACAGACATTTTTATTGGACATTTTCAAAAAAAAAATTTTTTTTGCTTATGACTCCCAAAAAATGTATAATATTTATTCCAACAATTTTTTTTATAAAATATAGTGTTTTAGGTGTAATTTTTACAAAATAGTCTGTATAACTCTGTTTTTGTATATGTATCCAAATTACACCTAAAACACTATATTTTGTAAAAATTCCTATCGAAATAAATTCTATATATTTTTTGGGAGTCACAAGCAAAAAAAATAATATTTCACCTGTCCAATAAACCGGTCTGTGTAGCATCACTCAATTTTTTTAGTACACATTAGCATACATTTGTCTAGTCAGCGAGCCACGTCATCAATTTATGACGTGGCAGACTTAATTGAACCAAAATGAAAAAATATTAATAGTTCAATCATCTAATTGACAAAATTAAAAAGTGAATAACTGAAGTGGAATATAACCTATAATTTAAGGTAGTAAATTATATTTAAAAAAAAACTAATAAAGATAATTCAATTCATAAATATTAAAGATTAGTAGGGACATTTTTGTCAAATAAAACTTGGTCCCAAATTGGACTATATGAAACTTTATACACTCCAGACATTCATTCACACACACACACACACACACATACAATCCGGATCAAGTGCATATCCCTTATCTTACTCACTTGTGCTCACCCCTCTTTAGCGACGGACTCGGCGACGGTTTGGTTATACAACCGTCGTCTATACTTTTAGCGATGCTATATGTTGTCCGTCGCTAAAAGTATAGACGACGATTGTATGACCAAAACCGTCGCCGGGTCCGTCGCTAAAGAAGGTGAGCACGGTTGAGTAAGATAAGGGGTATGCACTTGATCCTTGCTCTATATATATATATACTAATCCACTTCCAAAATTAGACAAGCCACAATCGATAATTTAAGTTAAAAACTATATAGTTAACCAAAATTTGAATCTATTGAATTGGTTAATTAATTTTTAGATTATGTGTTGGTTTGAGTTTGAATCTATATTATTAAATATTAATTATAAATATGGGTTAAAACTAATTTAACTAATTTTGACCTATATTCTATAATAGTGCTGGACTAGTACTTTTAAAAATATGAAAACTTTGATTTATTTGTATAAATACAACACACTTGTAAATTCATATTATATATACTTGCTTCATCAACATTTTATCTAGAGTAATTAAACATCCCCATCCAAAAAAAAAAATATTTATTAATTATGTATACCCTGACCCCCAACCTCCAACCCCCAACCCCAAAAAAAAATATTTATTGATTATGTATACCCCAACCCCCAACCCCCAACCCTAGCCCCTAAAAAATATACTTATTGAAGCCTAGCCCCACATTATAAAGAAAGAATCTTTTTACTCTTGGTTTAAAAAATAAAGCCTCCGCACAACTACTGTGCGATAAGATACTACTTTTTTTTTTTCATCCGAGAGCTATCAATTACATATTCCTAAAAGAAAATCTAAATTAGGGTTGAAGTCAAAATATCCCACATTATTCAATCTCCACTCTCCACTCTCAAAATTTTACTTTTTTGGGCTTATCTTCTAATCAATTTCGATAATCAAAGTCATCTAATCACTTAATTTCAGTCGAAGAATAAGATGTGGAAAGAACAATGCTGTAAAAATGACGCTTAATCAAGAAGTACCCGGCCACTTTACGCCGGACCTCCATTGGTCCTTCATTCCTAAATAATGGTACACAATTACAAAATGTTGTGATTTCACTAATTACGTAGCAAGAATCCCAAGCTTCAGACAATGTCTAAAAGGAACTAATTTAAGCGATTTAGGACATAAGAAATGCAAGGAGTTAATACAAGACCTCTTGCGTGCAATCAATGGAAATTTTCTAATTAGTAAGCTACCTTTATAAGCCAAGCAAGCTTCAGTCAATCTGACAGCACATGAAATGGTTCAATTTTAAAGCCTTTCCTCATTTCCTTTGATGTTGTAATGCATCTTTCCTTAAGCCTGATGTCTGAGAACCTAGATACAATTGCTCCTTCATTTTTCTCCTCCTTATCCTCTTTATCTTCTTATCTTCACTTTCCTGCTCATTTATTGATTATCAAGTTCTTAAACCTATCCACTAAATTTTTCTCAATACATAATCCTAGATTCAATCAGACTTTCCCTATGCTTCAGGGGAATTGTTCACAAAACCATATCAGCCCTGGATATATATCCCCCCTCCTTGGCAGTATTAAAACCTTAACCTTTACACACCCTACAATTCCAAATATTATGCAGCAAAAGTAGGAGAATATGATCATTTTAACAAATGACAAGCAGCATAGTCAAGATGTACTTATGTTTTGCAGAACCTCGAACTGGTCATGGGTTCAAAACGTATAGAGAGTTGGAGACACTTGCAAAATATATAGAATATAAGCAAAAATACCAATTGAAAGAATAAGTTTTATTGAATGTTTTGCTTTAGGGGTTCACCAAGTCACTCAAAGAGAGAGAGAGCGGCTGCGGGTGCCTCCACTAACCCAACCCAAAAAACACAAAAGAATACCTAACGAACAATCTGATCCAATTCTTTAATGCTGCTAAGATATTGAGTATTGAGTAGTAAGAAGATATCAAGTATTAACATACTTCAAATACGATTTACTAAAACTTGTACAAAAATTAAAAACTTGCTCCTCTTTTCAATGGTCATTAAATGAAAAATCCAAAATATATCAAAGACCATGTTAAACTTGATCTCTTATTCTGGGTTGCAAATTGAGTATTATGGAGATTACAAAATACTATTATGATAAAAATAAATAAATAATGACAAAGCTCAAACTCTTCTCAAATAAACTAAAACAAGAACGAAACACCAAAATCATATCAACACTAGTTCCAATGTAATATCAACTAAATCATGCAGACTGAATGGTGAACCCATTGTAACGGACTCTTACAAAGTAAATAAGCTTTGAAATACGTTTCTAGAACACCCAATGAATCCGCAGTAGAACAAGAATAATACTACTAAAAAGGAAAACTAATTTTTTTCACGCACATGTATATTCATCTCTAGACAGCAACAACCTATTCATTCAACTAAAAATATAAAAATATTAACTACCAAAACAAAAGGTGATATAAAAGCAAAATCCAATCCTACTATATATAGTATAGTAACTAAAACAGAACAAGCATGGAAAATAAAGCAGATATCAAGAGGCAGGGATAAGCAATCAACCATAAAAGCTGGTTGCCACTCGAAGCCCCAGTCACAAGAATCTGCGTGCAAACCCGCGTGGACCAAAATATAAAAATAGCCGCCAGAGCCCACCTCACCGTCCCACCAGGAGGAACAAACAAAGCCACGGCCGAGAAGATCAAAATCGGTAACAAAGAGTAACCAACTATGCTGAAACACCGGTACAAATCCAAATTTCCAAACTTTCCCTCCAACAAATTGAAGAAACTGTATAAAATGAAAGAGGACATGACGATCCAACCCAATACGACGCCAAATTGGACTTTTCCCGCAAAAATCTGAAGGAGAGAGAATGAGAGGTAGTAGAGAAATGGACCGGACAGATCGGCCGAGTTATGGATGGATGAGTTGATTCGGAAGGGGTTCAGGAGGGAGAGAGTTTTTTGGTAAATTAAGGTTGGGTTGATTTCGAGTTCTTCAAGTAAGGAGGGCTCATCGGAAAAGAAAGGGGTGGAGGTGGCGGCGCCGCCGCCGTAGGGAGGGGCGGAGAAGGAGGATGTTGGGTCGATGTCGAAGGACATGAAGGGGATGGATGGGTTTGAGGATGGAGGGCGTTGAAACGGTGCTGTTGGGACTCTGTGGCTTTGGGGGTTCCGTCCGCCTGACGGAAAAACAACCGGCGGGATGGCGAATTCTTTCTTCATAGGAAAGGTGGAAATAGTCTGAAACTCGGAGGCTGTCTAGTTCTGTGAATATGTTAATGGGACTTATTTGTAGGGTAACTGTGTGAGGGTAATTTTGACTTTTTCAACCTAGGATTCGCAGACGTGGAGATAGCTTACGTATTGAAGTGTAATTCACTTCATTTATAGTGGAAAGGTTGACGTTGTTAACGTTAGGAAATTACTCAGCTACCCAGAGAGTAAGATATTAACAAGATGGGCATGTAATGATGTAACATACCCATTAAGTTTAGATTAATGAGAGTTCAAAATATCTGAATTATTGTTAATATTCAAAAATGTTTGTGACGTTTATTCCGAAATTTTACATATATTTTAAATTTTTTTTAAAAATATATTTAACGTTATAAATTTTAAATTTTAACCTTTAATGGACATGCCATCTGCACCAACTCCACCTAACATATTTTAATTCTTTCTTCTCCCTCTTCTCTCTCTCTCTCCCATCTCCTTCCTCTGTTTCCCCCTCAAACCCCTCAAACTATGTTAACCATTTGCAAAACCCTCACTTCACCATCTCCCCCCACACAATTTATCGTTCCCTCTCCACCCAAATTCCAGACGAACTCAGCTCACTCTACTACGATGAACTAATCAGTGTCGTTGGTCGCGTCAAAAGACTTCGCCGCGGTGGGACACCTTCTCTATAAGCATGGTTGGGACTGTGGTTTACCCTACAGATAACATAAAAGGGTGCAAGTGTTTTGATGATTTTGAGATTTTTTTTCAAGTCCAAGTGTGGAGTTTTGCCCACTTTTGTTTTGGTTGATCGTGGAGGTAAATACCTTTTTTCTAATTTTTTTTTTTAAAAAATTGGCTGCTTTAGCTAATGTTTGAGGTTGATTAATTGATTTTTGGGGTTACCCATTTCATTAGCTTAAAAATTATGTAAATTTTGCTACTTTAATTTGATGTTATGAGGTAAATTGGTCGATTTCAGGAAGTACTTTTTTGGGGGTGGGGATGGGTTGATTTTTTAGCTGATTTCTTTGTTTGTGATGTAAATTGGTGCTTTTGGAGGTACCCTTTTGTTAGTTTTGTTTAATGGTGCTACTTTCAACTCTCACTGTTTATTTTTAAGCTTTGAAATGGTTCATATATTCGTTTTAGATAGCCCTTTTTTCTTATTTGTAGCCTTAGCTAATTTTGCTTTGCTCTTCCTATGTTGTATTTTTACTGCTTTCTAAGTTGAGGTGTAACTTATTTTGTTTTAGATGGATTGATTTCTGTTTTCAGATAGTAGGAGTGTCATTTTTTGAAAGTTATGATGAGATGTGAAAGTGAGATACGAAGTAAATGTGCATAATTAATGGGGTTAATATTCTGCATCTATTTTTAAAGTGCTGAAACATAATTAATTTGGTTCGTTGGTATTATCTTGTTGAATTTTGAGTTGTTTGTCCTCCAATAAATTTGGTGCTACATTCATTTGTTTACAGGTTGCTTTTTTGTCCTGAAAGTGTGGAATGTCCAAAATGCTGGTGCTTCTGCTGTTCTTGTAGCAAATGTTGTAAATAAATTTTTTTTGTAGTAATATATAGAACAACAATATTTCTGCCTGAATCGAATGGTTGACCACTCTTTCTTTAAGACTATATTCGTTCTTTATTTTTGCTACACAGGGTTACTGCGAATTAATCTCCCAAGATAAGACAGGCCCAGATTTTACTCTGTACTAGATTTTGTTGTGTAGAAACAAATCTAATGCTAAACTATAAATGAAAGAAGAAAATTATAACAAGAAAAAATATTAATATTTTTTCTAAGAATTAGAGAGGATTTGAAATAATTTTCAGTGTATTGAATTTTGTGGATTTCTGATCTATTTATAGGATAAATTGGGTCGTATCCCAATTATGGGATATGCAGTATCCCAATTCAATGTATTTTTGACCCAATCCAATAACTGATATTACGGTTGATTTTATTACTGTTGGGCAAATAAATTTTATTAAAAATATATATTAAATATATATATATAAAAATATTGTTACCATGACTTGAACCCAAGTCCTTAATATCAACACTTCTCTCTTATCCAACTGAATCAATATTAATTATTGGTTACATGGATAACATATAATATATTTATTATATACTTTTAGATAATGAAAATATCTAACAATCCTCCCCTATTTTCATAATCCTCCAATCCTTTTTCTTTGACATTCTTCTTTCTCTTATTAAATATAGTATACATAAGTAATATGTGTCTTTTGACTTGAACCTTTACATAGTCTATGTCACAAAATATCTGAATTTTTAGTAGCGTTAGCTTTGAACTAAAAAATCTTAAAGTGATATCTTGCTCTATATACATATACTATATCTCTTATAGTTTAAGGAAATTCAACACATTTATGGCCTTGTGTTTACCTCTTGGGTTTCGTAAGTGACTTAGAGATAAGCCTTATGTCTCGCAGAAGCTAGGGGTGCTCATCGGTAAAAAAATCGAACCTATGATCAAAAAAAAATCGAATCCCAGATCGATCCAAAATACTCTAGAAAATCAAGAACCAAAACCAGAGTGCTAATAACCGATTTGATGTCTTAGGTTTCGATATAATCGAAGCATGGATTTTTTTGGTTCGATTTTCGATTTATACCGCATGTATGGTGACATATATAATTATTAATAAATAATAATAATTAAATAATTTTTTTTTAAATAAGCTATGGTGCTTTGTGCTGTACTGCTGCTTGTTAAATATTTTTTTAAATATTTTGAGTTGCTTGTTGAATGTTGAGTTTTTAAATAATTTTTTTTAATCGGTACTGGCTTTGTGCTTGTTGAATGTTGAGTTGTTGTTTTGATTTAATAAATGTGGACAGTTGTTTTGTTAAACTTGGATCTCCATGGTGAATAGAAAAAAGAGAACTGAGCAAAGTGAGTTGATATATACTGAGAAAAAATAGAAATTTTTACATGTTGGTTTGTCATCTTGTGCAAACAACAATGCAACTACCGAATCATATTGCAATAAAATATTATAAGAGCCAATAAAATATAGTATTGCATATTTTACTAGTATTGCATATTTTTTTAATTTAAAAAAAGCTTAAATAAATGGACCTCAGTATAGAATATTTAATAGATAGATTAGCCCTTTAACTTGTGCAAGACACATTTTACATGTTGGTTTGTCATCTTGTGAGAACTGAGACACCAACAAAACAGTGATAACCATGTGAAGAGAGAGAGTAAATGAAGTACTGTAAGTATTTATTAGACTTTCGGTTTTCTTTCGGTTTTTTCGATTTTACCGAATTCAAATTTGCTATTACCGCATTCTACATTGCAAAAAATTAAAAAATCACAAAATCAGTGCACTTAAAAAATCAAAATCGAAAAAAAATCAGATCACGGCAAGACTTCTGGTTTTAACCTGCCTCGATAAAAAATTTGAAAAATCGAATTTTTTGAGCACCCCTAGCAGAAGCGGCCCACTTCCTTCACTTACATAGGTGAATCTAATTAGATGCACTTGTATGACCTGCATCCTCCAAACCGGATATAGATTCATTAAAGGTTTAACCTACCTTCTTTGTTCTTCATACAAACATACACTATCTTTGAGATGGTTTTGAAGAATTTCTTCTTCATACTTGTCTAGTGTATAACTGGTTATTACTATAAGTATTTTTCCATTGAACTAATATATCAGATGTTACTTTAGTATTTAGTTGATTTCCACTTATAGATTACCTCTCATTTAAAGGCTTTAAACCCATCTCCCTGGAAGTCTTACATATTACATCGTTGCCTAGGCCTTTTGTAAAAGGATCTGCCAAATTTTCCTTTGACTTAACATAGTTAAAGGTAACAACCCCTTTATTGATTTGCTCCCTTACATAACTATGTCTTAAACTTATATGTCTAGACTTTCCGTTATAAACCTTGTTATAAGACCTTGATAATGTTGCCTCATTATCACAATATATTAAGATAATTGTCATTGGTTTGGGCCAAAGTGGTATCTCAAATAATAATCGGTTTCTTTTACAGCAGTTGATAATGCAATAAACTCAGATTCCATAGTTGAATGTGTTATCAAGGTTTGTTTCTTGGAACCCCAAGAAATTGCCCTTCCTCCTAAAGTGAATATCCATCCACTTGTAGACTTTTTATTTCATCAGAATCTGTTATCCAGTTCACTACAACAAAAAGGCTTATCAGTGACCGCATATGGTCGCAGATGAGTATCAGCGACCGATTGCGGTCGTTGATATGAGTCGCAGCTAATCTGGTCGCTAGATGGACATCAACGACCAACAATAGCGACTGATATCTCAGCGACCGAATCCATCGCTATTCTGACTCATGCTGAGTCATTTGTCAGCTGTGACGTGGCACACGTGGCAGCGACCGTTAATAACGACCGATGCGATCGTTAGTTTCCAAAAAGGTAACGCAGTCATTGATATAGTGTTAATGCGACGCGTGCGATCGATGATATTTTTTTAAATTTTTTTTACTGCTTTATTGATTTCCCAAAATAACTCCTTTTAGATTGACTACACTGCTTTCAATCCCAATACGGTGAAGATATACAAGCATCCATATTAACATCCATCCATGATATAACTACTATATGATAAACATTGATCATCCATGAATAAACATTCATCCAACACAACAAGTCTAGCTCTTCATCCAACACAATACAATTGTAAACATTCATCCAACACAATACAATCGTAAACATCCATATAAACCAATACAATTGTCCAAAGAATGAATCTAAAAGAGTACAAGGCTTTAAAAATCTAAAAAAACAAGTCTAGACGCGAGCTCTTCATGGATCATCCAAATTAGGATCCTGTAAATAACAAAATAATAAAACATATATGTTACATGTGTTGATACTGCTACGACTTAGGGAAAGCTAAACAATAGACAATGTAGTGAAACATATAAGTAAAGATAAAGGTGACTCGAGAGACTATAAACATATAAGACAATGTAGCTAAATAATAAACGATATATATATACACAGTGCGTCATTACTCACAGGTCGTCACTGCGTCATTGCTTCTTTATTCTTGCCGCCATCATGCCTCCGCCAAACTCATCAGACTCGTAGAGACTCGCAGATGCCCGCCTAATATATCTGAAGAAGATCACGATCTGACAGATCACTCTCAAACAGATCGGCCAGGGAGTATGATAAGCGAGGATAACTTTGATGATCATGTAGATCGGGTGGCGAGAGCTGCTGCTAATCGCGATGGTCGGGCATCATTTTTGTCTTTGGCCTTTGACATAATTTTTCTTCACGATGGATGCCCTCTCCCATAATTCTTAATCAATCGACGGACGCGGGGTGCCTTCAGGATAGCGCTCGTTCATTAAGCCATTATAAGTGTCCTGTCAAAAGGTGAACAATTAAATAGTTAAAAATAAATAAAAAATACTAAAAAGGTCGTCACAATTTATAAACAACATATTAGAATAAAGTGAACTTATTCCCATTATCCGAATGACCTCAAAGTGGACTTCATCGCGGTGGCCACATACACATACAACCAATTAATAGGTTGACCTTGAGACTGAGACTCCTACAGTTCATTTTCTCATATTATTATGTAAACATATGATATTTTAGCTACAAAAGATGATCAGAAACATAACATACGTGACATTGACAATAATGTCTTTGCAATACTGCGATATATACGCCGCCCGACGTGCCTTTTGCCTTCTCGCCGTCGATACACTGAGGATCTGTTCGAGGCGGTAGTCTTCGCCTTCTTGACCCAACTCTCACTTCTTCATCGGTCACACATCTCGCACCCCATATAATTTTGTCAGACCACCACTGTGGGGCTATCTTCGTGCATATACTCGCTTCACCGCATCTGGATGGTCAATCTCAAACATTGTGCAGTCTTTTTGTCGTTCTTGTTCGGATTATCTTTAGTTCGGACGGCGCAATTCTGCTAGAATAGTGTCTCGAATAATCGATGCATGTGCGTCGTCCCATCTATATCGCTTCTGCAAATATAACAACAATAATATTATTAAAATCATTATATTACCATAATCCAACATTACTAAACAACTTTATTTGATTAACTATGTATTATCTAGTAGAGTGATAAAAAATATACCGAAATTCAAATTTCAAATCAGATCCTTATGGGCGAGAGGTGTGCTTTCGCCATGTAATCACTAGCGTGGGCCGGCTTACATGTAAGCATAATTGTGAAATGCACTTCACAATTTTACTATCTTGAAAATCACTATAATATACAATAATTTACATTAAAATATATTTATAACAATAGAAATATTAAACCCTTATATATACACGATGTTTAACTTATGTGCTTTCTGGAGGAGGATTTAATCAGATAAGAATCGCGATCATCCGGATTAGCCGGGCCTTCTAACACATGATTAGGGCCCCCACCCAACCCACTTTCTTTCTTTGCAGTTCGATGAGACATCTATAAATAAAAAAAATTAGGATGTTAGTATGAGTTATAAATGAAAGGTACATAAACATTTCAAGGATATAGAGAACATGTACATATGTAATTGTATGTAATACAATTAAAACTAAACATACATTTTATAGAAAAGGACAATAATGACAATTAATTGTATGAAATAGTTAACTACGATTACTATAAAATGAAAAGTATATAAACATGACTGAAAAATAGTTACCTACGACAACTATAAATGAAAGGTACATGACACCAACGAAAATAGTTAACTGACACCATGCATGGTTTGCATATGCATTGGGACAAGTCTAAATTACCCGACCAACGAAAAAATTTCGGCAGAGTCTCCCCTATAATATGGACTATCCACATGCACGAGGGCATGCATACTTGACCATTTTTAGGCATATAAGAGCAACAAGAATGTATAAGCAATTAACATAACATCACATATATTCATTGCCTTTATATATTCTAGGGTCCATATCTAAACACAACAAAAACTGTCGAGAATCTTATCATCATAGCTAAGAGCATTGTAATTCTGTGAAACATGAATAAAATCTATGGCATGAGATAGGTTAGGAATAATAAACATATGACAGAAAAATAATGAAAACAAAGAAAAGCTATGAGAACTCTAATTTCTAATGAATAATGTAACTATATAACTTGCCTTGGTTATTTTGGTTATAACTTATAAGTTATAGTCAAAAGTTCTTTCCTTTGACTGCTAAAAGGTCACATTTGGTTTCATTCACATTAGTTTGTACAATTTGATATATCAATTGCTTAAATTGTCCGTTAGATCTTATTATATCTCTAGTCATTCATTCTCACTGTTGATCGGTAATATGTTTTGTTTTTAGCTTGTTTTTGAATTTTCTCTAGCTATCTTGATTAACATCAATGATTTGTCTGGAGCATAAACACGCATGCGCGTACACAAAAAATGCAAACAATACACTTAGTAGATGAGAGGTGAATTAGTTTGTTGACATTCAAACACATAATTGGAATGGTTCTTATTGAAATATGGATTTGGAGCTTTAGTGTGACGCCCCCAAAATAGTTATACATCACCCATTCTAAGTTGTCAATACATGGTACAGAAACAACTACAACTTTATTATTACAACAGTAAAACTGTGAGTTTGAATACAAATATTATCTTCTAGACAATATCTATACTCAAATAAATCCTCATCATAATTATTGATACATTATTTTATAAAAATGGTGAGGACTACTAAACAACTCTCTCTGAACCTTCATTCCATACCCAGACTACGTTATACTCGCTTATATTCTCGCCTCCCGAGAAGAAAAATAGAACAAAAAAGAAAAGGGTGAGCTCAACCAGCCCAATAAAGAATATTATGACTAAGATAATATACAACAAATTATCATTAGTCTTCAACAGGGAAAAAATCTAATAGAATACAATAGACAACAAGTTTTAAATCAATATTCGCAATGAAATAATAATTCATTAGAAGAGTTAAGTAGAGAATGCAAACTACTATCTTCTATGTATGAATTTAAAAGTTCATCGCTCTATCTTTTATCCTGTAACATCAATCAATATATATCCGAATCAAATATTCATCTTTGCACTACAGGGCCAAAGATATTCATCGATTAATCATGTTCATCTAAACACCTGTTCATCTTTGCACTACGGCCAAAGATATTTATCAGAAATCATTCATCTTTGCACTATAGGCCAAAGATATTCAATAATATCATCATTTAAGATGGAAGATGATGAAAAATATTTTTAAAGAAACGAATCCAGTGAAACAAAATAACAAGAATTAAGGATTAAGGATTCGTACTTTGTTTTATCCATGTCCAAAAATACCTCAAAAATAATCATAGTGGTGTAAAATTCAAGAATGATCAAAACATGGATACAATCAAAGCTAGTATCCACAATAGATATTTTAGACGAAAATGGAAATTTTTTATTTTTCGATGAATAGTCAGTATTAAGTGAATAAAGGTCGATATCGTGAATAGTAACTCCGACACCAAAAGTTCCAAATTTGATAAAAACTTCAGATCAATATTTCGGCATAATGATATTGAAGAAATAATATCATTCATGAAGAAAATAATATCCCTTACCTCGAAAGATCAAGATTTCAAATTTGAAACACCTGATATAGGCTATGACTTGAACTTGCAGAGTATAGCACTACTCAAAATATACTCAAAATACTCACAAGAATACGCTTTCGATAATATAGAGAGAAAACTTGAGTTTAAATGTGATTTTCAATTCTAACTTAAGCACCTATTTATAGAAAAATGCTTAGAACACCAAAGCGAAAATTTAATAAATTAATAATATTAATTATCCACATCGTCTTCTTACGACACCACCAAATTTGAAATCACCACTACTAACACATGTCCCCTAAGTGAGAAAAACGTTTTTCATGCAAAAGTGGCTTAATACTCCAAAAAAATGATAATTAATTAATCCAGAACTTCAATAATTCATAATAAATAGCTCTTTTATCAGAAAAATTTGAAACCCACGTCTTTTTATAGGAAATTCAATTCTCTACAACTTTGCAGAAGAAAGTTTTTCCAAATTCCAAACAGAAATTGACCGAAATCCACAAACGAGCAATTTTACAGGCTATAATCAAATTTCAGTCAAGAAATGGGGTCCATCGTCACATAAAACATGCTTTAAATATTTTTGGTAACAAAAATACTTCTCCTCCACATATACTCATATATCCCACATTCATCGTAAAAGTATCATCATTATTATATTATTAAAATATAATAATATATTTAAATGAATTATTTTATCAGAAAAAGATAAAATTTCAATTTTCAACAATTTTCACATTAAAAATTTTCTCCATCTATATCCACATAAAATCAATATTTTCCTCATCATATGAATCAATAATTAATTATTCACAAATAATATTACGTAATCACAATATTGACAACCAGCGCCTTTCTGTGGAAAGAGGGGCTTTCAATAAAAATTTCTCCTTCTTGGCGCAATTAGATGACCAAACCTCTCCTTAAGCGTAACTTTCTAGACATTGCCAATAATGTTATCTAATAATATTATTCGAGATAATATGAATTATTGCTTCGATAATGAAAAATAATGTGTAATGACAATTATTGAAACAATAGCAATATAAAATATCAACGCAGCAATTATTAAATCAATAAAATAAAATCTTCGAATAAAGAATTATCGTAACCATTATTGAGTAGTGCCTTCTTCGTAAGAATCAATAATTGGTGCAATACTGCAGTGTCTTCTTGTGTTTTAACCAATTTAGTATTTTAACAAGATTACTTGATAACAACTACTGTGTTATTTTTAAACAACTTATTCTTGTCGTTTTCTTCCTCCATCGCTTTCCGTTATGGGGTCCACATGGTTTCTGCTGCCGCATTTAATATTCCCCGACAAGATTTAATATTCCACGACCAAACGAATATTCCCCGACAATAATGAATATTTTATAACCACTTGCTTATTTTGAAATATTTACGTATTTTACCCATAGCTATCCACATTAATCAAATCAACCCTTACTATTTCAAAATAATAAATAGAGAAAATTAAATTTCATTAATAATAAGTTAGGGTCTTACAACCTCCCCTCCTAATGAAATTTCATCCTCGAAATTGACGTACGTACCTGGTGTTTCGAAAAGGTGAGGATACCTCGGTTTCATTTTCGTTTCCAATTTCCAGGTCATTTTCTCTATAACATGGTTCCTCCACAAAACTTTAACTTGTGGTATGACCTTCGTGCGTAGGACATGCTCCTTCCTATCCAAGATCTTGACAGGTAACTCCTCATATCGTTAAGTCTTGGCTATCTCGTCCTGGTTCTAACTCAATAACGTGGTTCGGTCTTTCACATATTTACTGAAGTTCGGATATGTGAAACACATTATGAACACGAGACATACTTTCGGAGGTAACGCGAGTCTATAGGCTACATTTCCTACTCGGTCAAGAATTTGAAATGGACCAATAAATCGTGGATTGAGCTTTCCTCTCTTCCCAAATTTTGTAACTCCTTCCATGGAGCAACTCGCAACAATACATGATCCCCTATACTAAATTCCACGTCCTTTCGATGAAGATCCGCATAACTCTTTTTTCGATCTTGTGCCGTTTGTATCGTTGTCGAATCATTTGGATCTTTTCGGTGAGTCATACGTCTTAACTTCGGGTCCCAACAATGTTGCTTCACCCACCTCATCCTAACATATTGGAGAGCGACACTTTCGTCCATATAATGCTTCAAATGGAGCCACACCTATACTTGCACGATAATCTGTTGTTGTTGTAGGAGAATTCCACCAATGATAAATACTTATCCCAACCGCCTTGAAGTCTAGGACACGAGTCTTAATAGATCTTCAAGAGTTTGAATAGTCCTCTCGATTGTCCGAAATACATTTGAGGATGGTATGCCGAATCGAATCGTAACTCCGTGCCCATAGCTTTTTGCAAGCTAACCCAAAATCTTGAAGTGAATCTTGGGTCACGATCCGAAACTATGGATACTGGCATGCCATGCAACCTCACAATCTCATTTACATATATACTAGCAAGACATTCAAGGGAATAAGTCTCCCGTATCAACAAGAAATGAACAGACTTGGTTAATCTATCAACAATAACCAAAATAGCATTGATGCCTTGAGAAACCGTAGGAAGACCCATAACAAAATCCATGGTAATGTGTTCCCACTTCCATTTCGGAATCTCAAGTGGTTGCAACGGACCCTTAGGTACTAGATGCTCCGCCTTTACACGTTGACAAGTTAAACACGTTGAGATAAACTTTGCAATCTCTCTCTTCATATTGTTCCACCAAAATATATGTCGAAGATCACGATACATTTTGGTACTTCCAGGATGGATTGTAAATGGTGTATTGTGTGCCTCCATCATAATCTTGTACTTCAAATCAGTGTCGTTAGGGACACAAAGTCTGGAGTGGACTCGAAGTATTCCTTCTTCATCAATTCTCGCTTCTAGAATAGCACCTTCTTGAACTTTCTTCTTCATACGCATCAGCTCCGGGTCGGTGGCTTGAGCAACCTTAACTTTTTCTATTAAAGTTGGCTCTGTCGTATACTTGACATCATCGCACTTTTCGTTCCTCGCATATATGATCTTCTACTCAACGCGAGAGATACCACGTTAAACTTTTTCGGGATGGTATTGAATAAGTGTGGTCGTAGTCTTTCAATAGCTCGAGCCAACGTCATTGCCGCGTGTTGAGTTCTTTTTGAGTGAAGAAATATTTAAGGTTTTTATGGTGCGAATATATCTCCACTTTCTCCCCATATAGATAGTGCCTCCATATCTTTAAGCGCAATAAACGATCACGCCGCTAACTCTAGATTATGAGTAGGATAATTCCTCTCATATTCTTTAAGTTGTCGCGAGGCATAGGCTATGACTTTCCCATGTTACATGAGAACACATCCTAACCCTTTGCCTGAAGCATCGCTGTAGATAACAAATCCATCCGTACCAGATGGTATTGTTAGAACAGGTGCTAAAATAAGTCTCCTCTTAAGCTCTTGGAAACTCTTCTCGCATTCCTCGCTCCATACGAATTTTATATCTTTCCGAGTCAGCTGAGTTAATGGAGTAGCGATTCGAGAAAATCCTTCCACGAATCTCCGATAATAACCAAATAAGCCCGAAAAGTCTGCGTCTTGATCCACCGACTTGGTTGCTCCCAACTTTATATTGCTTCAATCTTGGCGGATCAACAGAATCTTGCATGTTTCGACACCACGTGCCCAAGGAATGCTACTTCCTCGAGCGAACTCGCATTTCTTCAACTTGGCATATAACTTGTTTTCACGAAGCTTTTGGAGTACCAGCTTCAAATGGTGCCCATGATCTTCACGACTTTTGGAATATATGAGGATGTCATCAATAAAGACAACAACAAACTGATCCAAATATTCCTTGAATACTCGGTTCATCATATCCATGAAAGTCGCAGGAGCATTAGTCAATCCGAAAGACATGACTAAGAATTCATAATGCCGTCTTCGAGTTCTAAAGCGCGCCTTTGAAATATCCTCGGTTCTAATCTTCACCGATGATATCCGAATCGAAGATCGATTTTTGAAAATAATTGTGCTCCTTGCAACTGGTCAAACAAGTCATCAATACGAGGTAGAGGATACCTATTCTTGATGGTGACATGGTTCAATTCCCGATAGTCAATACAAAGTCGCATACTACCGTCTTTTCTTCTTTTCTGAATAAAACAGGGCACCCAAGGAGATGTACTTGGGGCGAATGAAACCGATGTCCAACAACTCCCGTAGTTGGACCTTTAACTCAACGAAGTTCAATATGAGCCATTCGATATGGGGTTTTAAAATGGGCTTTGTGCCGTTTCAAGATCAATAAAGAATTCAACTTTACGTTACGGGGTAGGCCGGGAAGTTCTTGAGAAATATGTGGCGCCCCAAAATAGGTATACATCACCCATTCTGAGTCGCCAATAACATGGTACGAAAATAACTACAACTTTATTGTTACAACATATAAAGCGTGAGTTTAAATACGAGATATTGCCATCTAGACAATATCCACATACAAATAAATCCTCATCATAATTATTGATACATTATTTTACAAAAATGGTGAGGACTACTAAACAACTCTCTAAAACCATCATTCCATACCCCGACTGCATTACTTTCTACATTCTCGCCTCCGAGAAGAAAAATGGAACAAAAAGGAAAAGGTGAGCTCAACTAGCCCAAAAAGAATATTATGACTAAGATAATACGAAACAAATTATCGTTAGTCTTCAACGATGAAAAATCTAATATAATACAATAGACAACAAGTTTTAAATCAATACTTGCGTGAGAAAAAATATTAATTCATAGAAGAGTTACGTAGAGGATGAAATCTACTAATATCTATGAATTTAACGATCCATCATCAATATTTTTATCCACCTAACATGAATCAATGCACCTCTTGAATCATATATTCATCCTTTGCTACTGGGCCAAGGATATTCATCGATTAATCATGTTCATCTAAACACATGTTCATCTTTGCACTACGGGCCAAAGATATTCATCGAAAATCATTCATCTTTGCACTACAAGCCAAAGATATTCAATAATATCATCATTTAAGGCCGAGGATGATGAAAATATTTTTAAAGGAAACGAATCCGATTGAAACAAAAGAACAAATATTAAGGATTAAGTATTTTAAACAATCCAAGTTCAAAAATACTTCATAAGTAATCAGAGTGGAGTAAAATTCAAGAATGATCAAAACATGGATACAATCAAATCTAGTATCCACAATAGATATTTTAGACGAAAAGGGAAAATTTTCATTTTTCGATGAATAGTCTTAGTGATAAGTGAATAAGATCAGATATCGTGAATAGTGCAGTATCGTGAATAAGTAACCCCAACACTAAAAGTTCCAAATTTGATTAAAAGTTCAGATCAATACTTGACATAATGATATTGAAGAAATAATATCATTACGAAAAAAAAAATATCCCTTACCTCGGAAAAGACAAGATTTAAATTGGAAAAGCGGATATAAAGCTATAACTTGAACTTTCACCGTATAGCAATACTCAAAGTATACTCAAAATACTCACAAGAATACACTCGACAATATAGAGAGAAAAACTTGAGTTTACGTGTGATTTTCAATTCTAACCTAAGCACCTATTTATAGAAATTGCTTAGAACACCAAAAGTAGAAAATTTAATAAATTAATAATATATTAATTAATATTCCTATGCCAACATTTGAAGAACTGAAATCAGTCATTAACATCACATGCAAGACCCACCATTAATGCCAAAAACGTTTTTCTTATTTAAATTATTTTAAACTTCCAAAATCAATTATTTGAACTTGAACTTCAATAATTCACAATAAATAGCCCTTTTGTCAGAAAATTTAAATCTCGCGAATTTTTATAGGAAATTCAATTCTCTACAACTTTGCAAAAGGAAGTTTTTCCAATTTTCAAACAAAAATTGACCGAAATCCACAAACGGGCGATTTTACAGACTATAATCAAATTTCAGTCAAGAAATGGGGTCCACCGACATGAAAACATGTTTTAAATATTTTTGGTAACAAAAATACTCCTCCTCCACATATACTCATATATCCCACATTTATCGTAAAAGTATCATCGTTATTATATTATTAAAATATAATAATATATTTAAATGAATTATTTTATCAGAAAAAGATAAAATTTCAATTTTCACAATTGTCACATTAAAAATTTTCTCCATCTATATCCATATAAAATTAATATTTTCCTCATCATATGAATCAATAATTAATTATTCACAAATAATATTACGAGAATCACAATATTGACAACCAGTGTGATTCTTGAAAGAGGGGGCTTTCCAATAAAAATTTCTCCTTCTTGGTAGCCTTGAATTAGATGACCAAACCTCTCCTTGACGTAACTTTCTAGACATTGCCAATAATGTTATCTAATAATATTATTCAGATAATATGAATTATTGTTTCGATAATGAAAAATCTTGTGTAATGACAATTATTGAAACAATAGCAATATAAAATATCAACGCAACAATTAATAAAATCTTGAGCGGTAATTATCAGAACCATTATTGAGTAGTGCCTTCTTACGTAAGAGTCAATAATTGGTGCAATCTGGTGTCTTCTTATCAACAATGCGTATTCTTGTGTTTTAACCAACGGGTATTCCAACAAAGTAAAATAATAATAACTACTGCTATATTTTTAAACAACTTATATTTATCGTTTTCTTCCTCCAATCGCTTTCCGTTATGGGGCCCATATTATATGGTCACAAGTCGTCGCATTTAAATATTCCCCAAAAGCGATCTAATATTCCACGACCAAACGAATATTCCCAACAACAATGAATATTTTATAACCACTTGCTTATTTTGTAAAATTTATGCATTTTACCCATAACTAACCACATTAATCAAATCAACCCTTACTATTTCAAAATAATAAATAGAGGAAATTCTATTTTATTTATAAAAAATTCGGGGTCTTACAAAATACGTCAGGAAAGTCAATAACAACAGGAATATTATTCAAATTTGACGTGTCTTTATTCAAATCCATAACATGGGCTAAGAAAGCTTGACATCCGTTTTTCAATAAACGAATAGCTTTATGATTAGATATGACAGTGATTGATTTTAATGGTTTAGTTGCTTGAATTCGAACAACGGGTTGGTTAGGAATATGAAAACTAACAACCTTACGAAAACAATCAATTTTGGCATGATGAGTAGTTAACCAATCAATCCCTAAAATCACATCAAAAGCAAGTATTTTTAAAGAGATAAGGTCAACAGGTAAGGTGATGGTGCCAACTTGAATCAAATAAGATTTATAAACAGTGGATGTGATGAAAGTTTCTTCTAACGGAGTTTCCACAGATAGGTCAAAGTCTAATTTCTCGGAGTCAAGTTTAAGCGTTGAGCCTGAGCACAAGCGGAGAGATAAATGAATGGGTAGCAGACCCCAGTCAAGTAAGGTATAAACTTCGCAAGAATTTATAAATAGCTTACCCGTGATCACCTCGTTTGGGTTCCTCGCATTTTGACCAGTCACAACAAACGCTCTTCCAGGAACCGTTGACTTTGACTTTTCTAGGACAATCTTTTGAGTCACCGTCCCCGCTGAATTAGGTTTCGCTACCGTACAATCCCGAGCGATATGTCCTTCCTTTTCACAATTATAGCATACCTTGAACTGTTGTGGGCAGTTTGGACTGATATGTCCCTCTTTCCGCATTTATAGCATATAATAATGACCGTGGTCGTTCTCCTCCTTTAGAACCGATTCTTTGTCGACATTTGTCGTCTTCACATAGTCGTTGTTAAATCTCCTCTTTTAAAATCTCCTCCGACTCGCTTCTTCTATTTTCATGGCCATGATTACCACCGGAGTGGTTACCATTTTTGTCCGTCTTTTTTTTTCTCCGTTTGTTATCGTTGTTTTGTTGACCGCCATCTCCCAGATGATCCTGGTTGTGGTCCCTCAGTTGGCCGTACTCGTTATCTTGCTCTAATAATTGAGCCTGCTTACAACATCTGAATAGAGAAAAAATTATGAGAAATGAGATACTAACGTGTCTGGGTTTCAAACCTCTAAAAACATCCACGTCATACATTCCTCATTCTCCACCAAATGAGGTGCAAACACGGATAACTCTGCAAACTTTGCCTCGTCTTCAAACACCGTCATGTTGTTTTGCTCTAATCGATGAACTCCACTTCCTTTATATAGCCGAACACTTTCGGAAAGTATTTGTCATTAAATAGTTCTGAAATGTCTCCCAAGACATCTTTGAGTCTTGGCTGGATGGAGTGCACGCCTACAGACTCCCACCAATGAGTCCGCCTCGCCCACGGAACATAAAGGTGGCGAATGGAACCTTCTGTTCCTCCGTGCATCCCAAGACATCGAATATCTTGGTAATTTGCTTGACCCATGTTTCCGCCGTGATCGGATCTGGCTTTCCCTTAAATTACGGTGGTCCCAACTCTTTGAACTTGCATTATGACAACCCGTGAATTGCTATCATTTCTCCTCAGATTTTGAACACGAGTCTCCTCGTCGATTTTGCATGAACTACAAAAAGCTTCTAAACATCCCTTCGTTCATCATCTCTTTCGGTGGTGTTGTTCACGGGAGGAACATTGCCACCACTGTTGCGCGTTCTCCTCGTTGGTGAGTCACAGTGTTTCCACGGTCTCATTTCCATTTATTAATATTCTCGATCGACATTCTCAAATCTTGTCATAAAAAACAAGGGTTAATTAAGCAAATCAATATATCACATAATATCCCTATATCTTGACCAACTAACAAATAAGCTTAGGTAGGACACACTTAGCGAAGGATTTACTCGTCTCTCCCTCCTAGTTCTATTCCCGATCTCCGCCAGAGATCATATCCCTAAGCTCTGATACCAACTGTGACGTCCCCAAAATAGTTATACATCACCCATTTTGAGTTGTCAATACATGGTACAGAAACAACTACAACTTTATTATTACAACAGTAAAACTGTGAGTTTGAATACAAATATTATCTTCTAGACAATATCTATACTCAAATAAATCCTCATCATAATTATTGATACATTATTTTATAAAAATGGTGAGGACTACTAAACAACTCTCTCTAGAACCTTCATTCCATACCCCAGGCTAAATGCTTTCGCTATATTCTCGCCTCCTGAGAAGAAAAATAGAACAAAAAGAAAAGGGTGAGCTCAACTAGCCCAGTAAAGAATATTATGACTAAGATAATATACAACAAATTATCATTAGTCTTCAACAGGGAAAAAAATCTAATAGAATACAATAGACAACAAGTTTTAAATCAATATTCGCAGCGAAATAATAATTCATTAGAAGAGTTAAGTAGAGAATGCAAACTACTATCTTCTATGTATGAATTTAAAAGTTCATCGTCTATCTTTTATCCCTGTAACATCAATCAATATATATCTGGAATCAAATATTCATCTTTGCACTACTGGGCCAAAAGATATTCATCGATTAATCATGTTCATCTAAACACTGTTCATCTTTTTGCACTACTACCAAAGATATTTATCGAAATCATTCATCTTTTGCACTACAAAAGCCAAAGATATTCAATAATATCATCATTTAAGATGGAGGATGATGAAAAATATTTTTAAAGAAACGAATCCAGTGAAACAAAATGACAAGGATTAAGGATTAAAAATTCGTACTTTGTTTTATCCATGTCCAAAAATACCTCAAAAATAATCATAGTGGTGTAAAATTCAAGAATGATCAAAACATGGATACAATCAAATCTAGTATCCACAATAGAAATTTTAGACGAAAATGGAAAATTTTCATTTTTCGATGAATAGTCTTAGTATTCGTGAATAATGTGTCGATATCGTGAATAGTCTCAGATATCGTGAATAAGTAACTCTCAGACACCAAAAGTTCCAAATTTGATAAAAACTTCAGATCAATATTTCGGCATAATGATATTGAAGAAATAATATCATTCATGAAGAAAATAATATCCCTTACCTCGAAATATCAGTACTTCTAGCTGAAACACCGGATATAGGCTATGACTTGAACTTTCACCGTATAGCAATACTCAAAATACTCACAAGAATACACTCGATAATATAGAGAGAGAAAACTTCAGTTTCTGGTGTGATTTTCAATTCTAACCTAAGCACCCTATTTATAGGAAAATGCTTAGAACACCAAAGCAGAAAATTTAATAAATTAATAATATTAATTATCCTCATCTTCCTCACAAGACACCACCAAATTTAAATCGACCATTAACACATGTCCCCTAAGTGACAAAAACGTTTTTCATGCAAAAGTGGCTTAAAACTCCAAAAAAATGATAATTAATTAATCCAGAACTTCAATAATTCATAATAAATAGCTCTTTTATCAGAAAAATTCGAAACTCGTGCCTTTTTATAGAAAATTCAATTCTCTACAACTTTGCAGAAGAAAGTTTTTCCAAATTCTAAATGAAATTGGCCAAAATCCACAAACCAAGGCGATTTTATGTGCTATAATCAAATTTCGATCAAGAAATGGGGTCCACCACACATAAAACATGATTTAAATATTTTGGTAACAAAAATACTCCTCCTCCACATATACTCATATATCCCACATTTATCGTAAAAGTATCATCGTTATTATATTATTAAAATATAATAATATATTTAAATGAATTATTTTATCGAGAAAGATAAAATTTTAATTTTCAACAATTGTCACATTAAAAATTTTCTCCATCTATATCCATATAAAATTAATATTTTCCTCATCATATGAATCAATAATTAATTATTCACAAATAATATTACTGTAATCACAATATTGACAACCAGTGCGATTCACCAGGAAAGAGGGGCTTTCAATAAAAATTTCTCCTTCTTGCACGCATTATTAGATGACCAAACCTCTCCTTGATGTAACTTTCTAGACATTGCCAATAATGTTATCTAATAATATTATTCGAGATAATATGAATTATTGCTTCGATAATGAAAAATCTTTGTGTAATGACAATTATTGAAACAATAAAGAATATAAAATATCAACGCAGAATTATTAAATCAATAAAATAAAATCTTTGAATAAAGAATTCTG
The DNA here is from genome assembly GCA_020205605.1 of Panax ginseng. Lineage (NCBI taxonomy): Eukaryota > Viridiplantae > Streptophyta > Magnoliopsida > Apiales > Araliaceae > Panax > Panax ginseng. The sequence goes on along the minus strand of CM035137.1, from coordinate 23,748,802 downwards.
TAACCATTATTGAGTAGTGCCTTCTTACGTAAGAATCAATAATTGGTGCAATACTGCGTGTATTCTTGTGTTTTAACCAATTTGAGTATTTTAACGATGATAATCTGTAACAACTACGCTGCAGTTATTTTTAAACAACTTATTCTTGTCGTTTTCTTCCTCCAATCGCTTTCCGCTTATGGGGTCCACACATGGTTCTACTGTGCCGTCGTTTAAATATTCCCCGAAGCATTTAATATTCCACGACCAAACGAATATTCCCGGCAAATAATGAATATTTTATAACCACTTGCTTATGTTAAAATATTTGCGTATTTTACCCATAACTATCCACATTAATCAAATCAACCCTTACTATTTCAAAATAATAAATAGAGAAAATTAAATTTCATTAATAATAAGTTGGGGTCTTACATTTAGTGATGGATTAATGCTTTGAAATTGTTTTAATTTTCATTTTGAGTGGTTTGAGAGTAGAAAGTTTTTGTTTTGATTGCCATTTTAATGGCCTTTTTATTTTTGAGTTAGAAAGTTTTTGTTTTGATGGTCATTTAATTGACTTTTTAAGTTTAGAGTTTGACTAACTAGCTTTTGTTCTTTCATGTCCGATTCCATAATTACACGTAGCCTGTATCTTGAGACTAAACACAGTCCTTATCCTCTCTCTCTTTGTGTCCTCATATGGTTAGTCCATTATGTGTTTGTCTGGTGATGTCACTCATACCCATGATTCTTTTAGTAATATTAGACTTAATAGAAAAGTTAGGATCTTCCAGTCTTGGATGTCATTACAACTTATTACCATTGTTATCCCAACAAATCAAATCAGCTTAATTGGAAGTATATATGAACTTTTCCAACAAAATCAGTTACTATCAAAATAAGAATTTCTTCATATCAGCTACCCAAAGTCGGTTACTAACAAAATATGAAATATGAACTTCTCCAACAAAATCAGTCTCCAACAAAATATGAGCTACCCATAATATACCCATAATTTTGGAACGAATATACCCATAGTATACAATAAAGTAAATCAGTCTTCATATCAGCTACCCATAATTTTGGAACGAAGAAAGTAATAAATTGTGAAAGGAAGATTGTAATATACAATAAATTGTGAAAGGAAGATTAAAGGGGTTATCGGCGGTGGTACGGTGATGGTGAAGGCGTCGGCCGGCCGGATGTTGGTGGTTCCTCTTCTCTTCTCCCCCTACTCCCTCTTCTCTCTCGTTTGAGTTTCTCCCTCTTTTTTTTCCCTTATCGACTGGTTCGAGCGAATGCCTGAATCTGATTCCGGTTATAAGCATCAGCGACCGCATGCGGTCGCTAGTTTTTAATGATGTGGACATATCAGCGACCGCTAGCGGTCGCTGATATAGATTGGTCGCCGCGCCACCAAATTTTTGGGGGAAAATTCTTCTCAACGACCGATCAGCGACCGCATGCGGTCGCTGATATATACTAGCGACTAGATTTCCTTGTGGTCGCAGATAGCGGTCGCTAATACTATTATCAGCGATCGGATAGGGCGGTCGCTAATATCATTGGTCGCAGATGGCCCTTTTTCTTGTAGAAATTTGCATTCGTGTACCCTTCTACCACAGCAGGGTATCCTGTATAGCATAATGCATAGTTCATTGTGCCTTTAAGATATTTATGTATCCTTGATACTACATCCCAATGAACCTGACCTGGATTATGAGTAAACCTACTCAATACTCCTACTGCAAATGCTATATCAGGTCTAGTACACTACATTGCATACATTAGACTACCAATTACACTTGCATACTTTAATTGAGATATGTTATTTTCTTTATTTGGAAATAACTTAACAGAATGATCATATGTGGTAGAGGCTATCTTGCAATTCTCGTGATTAAACTTCTTTAACAATTTCTCAATATAATGAGACTGAGTTAAAGAAATAGTATCTTGAGACCGCACAATTTTAATACCTAAAATTACATCAGCCTCTCCCATATCTTTCATATCAAAAGTAGCAGACAAAAATGCTTTACTTTCTAATACTACTTTTTCACTAGTACCAAAAATAAGCATATCATCAACATATAAACAAATTATAACCCCAAAACTTTTATTAAACTTAGAATAAACACATTTATCCGATTCATTTATTTTAAATCTATTTGAAACAATCATTTGGTCAAATTTTTCATGTCACTGCTTTGGTGCTTGTTTTAGGCCATATAAAGATTTAATAGGTTTCTTTCCTGACCTTTCAAAACAAACCCTTCTGGTTGTTCCATATAGACTTCCTCTTCTAAATCACCATTTAGAAAAGTAGTTTTAACATCCATTTGGTGTATAACAAGTTTATGAATTGATGCTAATGCAATTAATAACCTAATGGTACCAATTCTTGCTACTGGAGCATATGTATCAAAATAATCATTTCCTTCTTTTTGCTTAAAACCTTTGGCTACCAGTCTAGCTTTATACTTATCAGTGGATCCATCTGATTTTTTTTCTTTTTAAAGATCCATTTACAGCCAATGGGTTTACTACCAGGAGGTAAATCTACCAAGACCCAAGTCTTGTTACCCATGATAGAATCTATTTCATCATTTATGGCTTCTTGCCAAAAACCTGAATCTTGAGAAGACATAGCTTCTCTAAAAGTCAATGGATCTCTATCACTAGAATCATGTTCAGTCACAAAAACACTACAAGAAACAATAACATCCATGTTTCCTTCTACTAGGTACATGTAGAAAGCAGGGCCATAGAATTTTTCTATCCTTGTTCTTTTACTTCTTCTTGGTTCTATTTCTTCAGTAGATGTTGTAAGTTCCATTTCATCATTTGTTCCATGATGAACAATTTCTTGATCCTCTTTATCAATGTCTTCTCTTGACCTTTTTCTAAAGAAAGAATTCTCAAAGAACTCAACATCTCTAGATTCTAAAATTATATTTTGGCTAACAGAATTTGTGGATTCCATGGTCAAAAATTTATAGGCTTTGCTATTTTGTGCATAGCCTATAAAAGCACACTCGATTGCTTTAGCACAAAGTTTAGGCCTTTTAGGATCAATTAACCTTACTAATGTTCTACATCCCCACACCCTTAAATGGTCAAGAGAGAATTTTCTCTTTTTCCACAATTCATAAGGTGTAATATTAGTTTTCTTATTGGGTATACGATTAAGTATATAACAAGCAGTCATTAATGCTTCCCCCCATAAATTTTTAGGCAAACCAGAAGTAAGAAGTAATGTATTAATCATTTCTCCAAGTGTTCTATTTTTTCGTTCTGCCACTCCATTTTGTTGAGGACTATAAGGGGTTGTAGTTTGATGAATTATACCATAATTCTCACAAAAATCATTATAAGAGAATCCCTCCTCTATCCGATCTAAGAATTTTAATTCTTTGATCTAATTGATTTTCAACTTCAGCCTTGTAGATTTTAAATTTTTCTAAAGCCTCATCTTTAGTTCTTAACAAATAAACTTGAGTGTATCTAGAACAATCATCTATAAATGTTATAAAATATCTTTTACCTCCCCTAGTTAATATGCCCTCAAATTTACAAATATCGGAATGAATTAATTCTAATAATTGTGAATTTCTTTCTACTTTTTTAAAAGGCTTCTTAGCAATTTTAGATTTAACACATATAACACATTTTTCTAAGTTAGAAAAATTAATCTTAGGAATTAAACTAAGATTACCCATGCTACACATACTTTTATAATTTACATGTCCTAATCTAGCATGCCAAATATTAAAAGTAGAATTCATATAAGTAAAAGATGAATTTTCATTAATAACATTTAGTTTGTACATGCCATTAGATTCATATCCTTTTTTAAACATACATACCACCCTTAGACAATACAATACAATTAGCGTCCAAACAAGACTTTTATGCCATGTTTGTTTAAAAGACTAACAGATACAAGGTTTTTTCTAATTTCTGGAACATGAAGAACATCATTAAGAGTAATTGTCTTCCCGGATGACAGCTTGAGAACCACCTTGCCTTTGCCCATCACTTTTGCAGTTGATGAATTTCCCATGAATTGTTCTTGACTATCCTTCATAGGTTCATAGGCTTGAAATATTGCTTTATTCTTGGCAATATGCTTGGTTGCTCTAGAATCAATCCACCATTCCATGTCATTTCCAACCATGTTAGTCTCCATGATCATAGCAACAATATCCTCATTGTCTACCATATTTGCTTGGTTATTCTTTTGTTGTCTTTGTTTCAAGTACAAAGTACATTGTTTCTTGAAATGTCCTGGCTTACCACACTTCCAATAAGTACCTTTCGGTTTTTTATTTTCAGAAGTGCTATGTTGACCACCACGCTTTCTTTTATTGTTGTCCCTTGGTTTAAATGCATTTTCTATGACAAGAGCTTTAACACTTTTATTTTCTATTTCCAATTTATCCAGTTTCGAGAATTTTCTTCAACTTGGAGAAATTTAATAAGTTCTTGCATAGTCATTGCATCTTTCTTTTATTTCAATTCTTTTCGACAATCTTTCCATGAAAATGGTAATTTTGAAATGATTGTCGATACTTGAAACCCTTCATCAAGGCTATGGCCTTCCGACACAATTTGATTCATAATAATTTGAAGTTCATATACTTGCAGCATAACAGATTTGTTATCTATCATTTGATAATCAAATAATGAACTTACTAGAAATTTTTTATTTCCGGCATCCTCAATTTAGTATTTGTTGTCGAGATCTTCCCATAATTTCCTTGTCGTCTTTTCCATGAACTTGGCTTCATATACATCATACAACGAATTGGATAGGGCATTTAGAATGTACCCTTTACACATGAAGTCATATTGTTCCCATTTTATTCGATTATTCATTTCTCCTGGTGTCTCATTTTCTTTTTCTTCAATTTTCTCTTTATTTAGCACGAGAGTTTTTTAATGCTGTTAAGCAAAAATACATTTTGCTTTTCCAACGTCTGAAGAAAAAATCATCAAACTTTTCAAGTTTGTTAATTTGATTCAAGCTATTTTTTAAACTGTTGTCCTCCATGGTAAGATATAGTCTTAAGATTGTTGTAAATTTTTTTTTTTTGTAGTAAGATATAGAACAATAATATTTCTGCCTGAATCGAATGGTTGACCACTCTTTCTTTAAGGCTATTTTCGTCCCTTACTTTTGTTACACAGGGTTACTGCGAATTAGTCTCCCAAGATAAGACAGACCCAGATTTTACTCTGTACTAAATTTTGTTGTGTAGAAACAAATCTAGTGCTAAACTATAAATGAAAGAAGAAAATTATAACAAGAAAAAATATTAATATTTTTTCTAAGAATTAGAGATGATTTGAAATAATTTTCAGTGTATTGAATTTTGTGGATTTTTGATCTATTTATAGGATAAATTGGGTCGTATCCCATAAATTGGGTGGTATCTCAATATGGGATATGCCGTATCCCAATTCAATGTATTTTTGACCCAATTTAATTTTGGCTCCCAACTTCTAATACCCGTTAATATTAACGTTGAAATATTAATTATTAATTACATGAATAACATATAATATATTTATTATATACTTTTATATAATGAAAATATCTAACAGCAAATGACGCTGAGGAAGCATTAATAACCATGGACACACTTGAAGAAGATATTCAATCTGCAAAATATATTCAGAACGTAACGATACCTTCTGCACTACTTGAGAAAATATTTGGTGAAAAATTGAAGCAAACACTTAGTAATGGGGACATGGTAAATGTGAATCTTGATTAGAGAGAAGCTGTTCCTCACCCAGATGGTTGTGGAGTATGAGCTATGGACTAATAGTAACGATGAGTGTGGCGTTAAATGTGATATGTTGATGGAGTTTGTAAAAGATTTTAAGGGTCTTGCACAAGTTAATTTAGGTGAAGGAGAAAGATAATGCATGGTTTGTGATATTTTGTGTCCTTGGTGTAAGCACTGGTAATATTTTTGATCTTCCTACTCCACGAATGTGCTAGATTAATACTCTCCCTTTCTGAGAGAGAAAAAAAAAAGAGAAAAGAATAAAAAGATTTATTACATTTTATTTTTGTCACGTGTGTGTTAGTCGTCAATTCTATTTTCCGTTTGTCTAGCAGAATTTTTTTTAACGAAAGGGGCATAGTTGACCTAAAATTTATAACGTTAAGGACATTTTTGAAAAGAAAAAAAGTTCAAAAGGCAAGTGAGATGGTGACAGAAAAAAAGAGGAACAAGAAAGGAGAGAGAAAAGAATAAAAAGATTTATTAAATTTTATTTTTGTCACGTATTAGTCGCTAATTCTATTCGTTTGTGTAGTTGAATATTTTTTTAACACAAGGGGCAGGGTTGACCTAAAATGGGCATGTTTGAGAAAAAAAAAAAAAAAAGAGTTCAAGAGTGTAAGTAAAATTTTGAGATAAACATCAGGTATATTTTTGCACTTTTGCCCGTTAATAATGTCAATGCACTACGCAGGTGAAAAAGAAAATTACATAAGAAAAAGAAAACATGTTATGAAAAAAAATAGAAAAAGAACAAGGAAAATTGCTTAGGAGAGAAAAAAGGGTAAGTATACAAAATTCTTAATAATCATGAATGTGTGATCTAAAAATACCAAAAAAAAAAAAAAACAGTTGCAAAAAGCTCATGCTTTATAATATAGATAATTTATTTATTTTTAAAAAAATAATTGTGAATTTGACATATTTATTAAAAATATTTTTCTTAAAACTCACTTTTACTTAAATAACTTTGAATTAATTTATGTCAAATGAGTGCGTACGAAATTCATGTCAAATTTTGTCAATACTCAATTATTTCATGACTGAATAAAAATATATTAGAACTAATTAATTTAAATAACAAAATCTAATAAAATTTTAATATTTTTATAATTATGTAACTATTATATGTTCAAATTGCCAAAATAATTGTCTAATTTTTTTGACTAATATAGATAATCTCATTATATCATTTTTCTTTGGTCATTCAGATTAATATTTTAGTGCGTATGTGTGATTATAAAAAAATAAATGAAACTATGAATATAAGATTTATAAGCTCAAATGAACACCTAAATGTATATAATTATTTTGCTCTAATTGACGGTTTGGGTTGGCTAATTGGGTATAAAGAAGTGCGAGAAAGTCGGCCTTTTCCACAGAACAAGAACAAGAACAAGAAAAAGAAAAAGAAAGGAAAGAAAGATAGAGATACCAAGTAGTCCTTCCCTAGTCAACACTATACCTCCTCCTCTTCCTCCTGAATATGTAAAAACCCCCCATTTTGAAAATCAGTAGCAGTAATGTTATCTTGTGGATCAGAGCAATGACAATGGAGAAATCAGAAGAAGAAAGTAATGAAATATCGCAATCAATAGCACTAGTAGCCTGTGCCGCCATGACCTTCTTCTACGTTGCTATTCTGTATGCTCCCACTTTTCTCCTTCGTTTACCCCCACCTAATTCTTTTAAATCCTTCATGATCCGACGATTCATATGCGCCGCCGTTTCCTCCGTTGTCTCCCTCATTCTCTGCGCTTTCATCCTCCCCGTAAGTTCCTCTGTCCCTTTTTCTTCTACCCATTTATTTGTTGATTGAAATATATGCAGAGAAAATGGGAACTACAATTGCGCATTCAACATTAGTAATAAGACTAACATAGATATTTAATTTAACAGCAAATTTCCGGTTAGTTTTAATTTTTTTTTGAGGGATAATGTGGCTCGTGTTTAATTAGATATGAATGTATGTATGTATGTATGTATACTTTGCTATTTAATAAGTATTTATTAAGGTAGCAAGATTTATAGATTACAGCGGGTTGTTCGGGTGTCTCTTGAATTTTGATTCCCAATTTGTAAGTACAAGCACGGTACCCGTGAGAGTTTGCAAAATAATTAATGAAAAGATATGAAGCCTATTTATTCACAACTCAACATACAATTTAACAATCAACTTCATTCATCATGCTATTACATATGAATTTGGGCCATTCGGCAATGCATAGTTTTCATTACAGTACGAATCTAACAAATAAATATTTCAATTCCAAATGAACGTCAATTTATGTTTTCTAAATCAGATTTAAAGACGTACGCTTCTTGCATATGGGTCAACATCCCTATGTGCATATGTGTAATCATAGTCCACATTACTTCATGCAATCCTCCTGTTGTATGTTGGATAAGAAGAACTTCACGTAAATTCTTAACAATGTCAAACATTTATTGGATGAAGGCGGGTAAATTTCATGAATGTCACACAACTCCAATCACTCAAAAACAGTTGTTCCCGTTGAGAAAAGATACCAGCTTTAACCTTTCACCCTCATAAAAACCCAAAAAACAATCCATAAACCTGATTAACTTCATAAAGATTACATAGAAGCTAAATCATTAACTATACAACACATTTCACATACCAACTAAATCATTTACGTACTACTAAATAAAAATACAGAAATAAGTATTACCTTGAGGCATCCAGGTCTGTCTAACAGAGTCACGCCGCTTTCTACTACTAAAGGCAATATTAAAGCCTTCTTTTGTGAGAAGGGACATGGAAGAGGAAGCAGTCAATTGCTAGATCATTCAACTAATAATAGAGTAACTCGGATTAATTTGATGACCAACGAAATCAATTCAGTTTAATTTAAACCTATTAAAACACTATTGAGCAAAAAATAGGCCAAATTCAGTCCAAACTCGTTTAAACTCAGAAAATTAAAAAAATTAACCCAATCAACTAAATTGGAGGATCGCCTTACGCCTTGTTATGGATAGGTATTGATTTAGTAATTAATTTTAGGACATATATATACGAGGCAAAGCTTTTATTGGCCCCTGATTTAATGTGTAACATCCTTCATTTCTATACGTGAACTTTACTTGGTGTGTGTATATAATGATTTGGAGATTTACTCTAATGCTTAAATTGTTGTGTATTTCCGATTGTACAGATGTACAACCTCTGTCTGGAAAAGTAAAAGGTGTTCTATTTTATTTTTAATTTCCATTAGAAATGGTATTCTTTTTACTAGATAGAGGGAGTAGTAGTTAATGCTCTGAATTATAGATTTTCAGCGTTATGCAATATCTTGTACACTACAAACCTGAAGGTCTTTAGTCCATATCATGCATTAGCAATTTAGCATCATCATAAACAGTGAGGATTCCATTTAAGGAATTGTTATTTCCACAAGATCTCACTCACACGAATGTAGGTCACATTTACTATTCATGTAAGAGGGGTCTTGCGAAAATAATCAAATATCAATTTCCCTTGTATAAATATCAACTCCCTTCCCTTTTAATGCCATTTGTTAGTTGCACCAAATTTCAACTTTTCTTCTTTTTTTTTGGAAAAACAATCTTAGTAAAAATAGTAATTATTTTCAAATCTTTTAACAGACTTATACATATATCTGTTTTTTCCTTTTCAACATACAACATTGAGAAAACTTTTCAAAAAGTTAGTAATATCCAAATTTTTTTTTCTATACTTGAGAGATTCAAAATCATATTTTAATGGATATTGATGATGGGGCTTGTGTTTTGTATTTTGCAGAAGCTTGGTTCCTTGGTCGTCCCAAATTCTTGATGGTTGAATTAGATTAGTAGCCATCATGTACCTTGCATGATTAGATCTTTATATTAGTTTTGTTGCATAACAGTTTTCATCCCTTAATCTTAACTACATGCACTTATTTGATTTCACAGATATATTTGCTGTATAGTTTAGTTGGTTGCAGAATCTTGATTCAGCAAACCTGTCATTTTAAGTCATGAAAAATTCAATTGAACAAATGGTCTTATGACCCTTATCACCTTTACTGTGCTAGGTCAGAAGATGGGATGCATCAAATTTATTTGGTGTCTATGGCATTCGAGTGGACCATATTGTAAGTCTTTGATTGGGAATAAATTTTCTTAGCTATACCATTTGAATATGGAGAATGAGCTGTGTCCGTTTTTCTATCAATTTATATGCTCTTATAATTTGCAGATTGAAAAGGGTGACTATTGCTAAATTTCCTGCTGAATTGCAATTTTATGTATGAAACAGTGGCAAGCTGTCGTCTTTCCTCTTTCCTTAACATCTTTGATGTACGCTGGGTCCCTGGTCTTAAAGTCTTTGTTACTGTTGGATTGGTGGAAGGAGCAGTGGCATAATGGTGGTCAACTATCATTTGATGGTTTGAAATATGTCGTAGGAAAATCAATCATCTGGATGCATTCAATTGTGTCCAGTGTCATGGCTTGGCGCAATTATATTGTGGTCAGCATTTTACCTTCTTATTGTGTTCATCTGAATTGATCAATCGTTGTTTGGTTAACATGCTTGTCCTTAAAGTGGAAACTCGGTATATATTTGTCGGTTCTATAGGGGACATTCCTTTCTATAGTATTATTTTCTTGGTGAATGATTAGCCCTTTGTCTAGTAAACTATGTAGACAGAATGCCATTTTTATATATTGTATATAGTTTACTAAAAATTAACTGTGTTTATTTCTCAGTAGTAATTTTTAATATGCAAAATGGTACCATAAATCTATTAATCTTATTGGTGTCCTCCAAGCTCCTCTATATTAGGTGTGTTATGGTAATTTTCCTTCAATCGTTTGACTTTTAATTTAATCTTTTATATGTTATGCTAGAGAAAGGTTTGTAAATAAATGGAAGGTTTAGAAACATGTTCAAAGCTTTTGACATGGACTACTTTTGATCATCAAATGAAGTAATTACACAGATAGTTTAACAACAGCGTCAATATTGTTTTTCTGCGTGATTTAATTATTCGGCTTCTTAGTGCAAGAAAAAAAATTGATAAGTTGAACAAGATTTTCAATAATTCAAACTACTTGAAGTTAATAGTTTCCAGTAGTTTTATCACCATATAGGAAATCTGATTAACTTTCATGGAATATATATTTCACCGTGCGTGGTATAGAAAGCTAATAGGTGCAAGTTCTGATTAGCTGAGAGCTCTTATTAGCTTGAGTTGGTTCGGCATACATGAGGTCCTTGTAGCATTAACTAGGCATGGACCAGTCCTCTTGACATTTCCACAACATGGTTGCTCTTAATGCAAACCCGTCCTTTATTCTTGGTAGGACCTTATTTTATTATTTAAGCATATTTACTCGCTGTAAAAGATGTCTTTTCAACAATATTGTGTATGGATGTGTGCAAGCACGTTACTGTTCTGTAGCCTATACATCAGTGTAATCACAATTTTATTAGTTTACTTTTTGGCTATGATCCGTGGCCTGTGATTATTATGCTGGTCTGCACTGATATAGCATCTGTAATGTGCATTAATATAAAATTTGCATATTTCGGCTTTTGGAATCAAGGCCATCTAAATCTCTTAGAGCGTCTCTTGGGCACACTACCTACTATAACACAAGAGCAAAGATGCATGTTGTGCACTTCTAGTTTAAATAGTGGGGCAACAGTGGCATGTAAATTTTTACTTGCAAACTACAAAAGTTTGGTGATGACAGTGGTAGTTTGTTATTGTTTCTGCATGTAACTAGAATTCATGATCTGTAATATAAGCTATTAATTGCATTGAATTGAATGCTGCAGATAACTTATCAGATAGAACTTTTGTCTTACCTTTATCATTTCCAAATGGAAGTTCTTCTTGCAATATATATCATGTCATAAAAACCCCTGAACATAGTTTGGTATCCAGCCATCAATACAAGTGTTTGACTGAATTTGTAATAAATTGGCCTGTGATACTTAAAGAGGAAAGAAGACCAGGATGTCTTTGCTTGCTAATTTTCTTCAAATTTTTTTCATGGACTATAAGTGTTTTTGATTTCAGTGATTGTTCATGATCGGGATGAGTTTTTTCCATTGAAAGATGGATTTTTTGAGAACTTTTCCTTTACAGAAATTTAAATAGTACTTGATGAAACAGGCCCCACTTACGGAAGAGTTGGTATTTAGAGCTTCTATGATACCTTTGCTTCTCTCTGGAGGAATCAAAACATACACTGCTATGTTTCTCTGTCCTGTTTTCTTCAGCTTAGGTAAGTAATAAGATTCAATTTCAGCAGATTTTTGGTATATGTTTGGTGACTTTGGTAGATGCAAATTATATGAGGGATGCAAGTTAGCTGAACTGATATGAGTATTAGCCTACTTGGGATCAGCCCTTTTAAAGTAGACCCAGTCATGAACCCAGCTATGAACCCAGCTTTAGATAACTCTATTTGGATTTGCTTCCTGAGCTGCTCGTGATGTTTGCCAGATGGCTCAGCTTGACCTGGCACTGACAGAAGTGGTTGAAAAATGTAGAATACAGGTTTAATTGCAAAATGTGTATTACGTGAGAAAAAGCTTATAGAAACTTAAAACAGAATTTCAAAGCAGATTGCTTGTTTTTTGTACAAATTGTACTTGTTTTTGTTAATATATTTTCGAGAGAAGGTGAAATTTGATGATTCGAAAACTACATCAGCGCATCAAAGTCTAGAAAAATGGTCAGGTTGTCAACCAAATATTGATAGATCAAACCAAAGTTTGGGCTTTTGCTGGGGTCATCGTACAATGGGTTCAAAATTAAAACAGTGCAACTTTCATCTATTAATTATACTAGTTGGAATGAGTCTTCTTACATTGTCAAGTCCAAGCTTTTCATGAGCAACTGGATTCTTTTTCCAGCCGTACTTTATTGATTGATTTTCTGTTTGAATGGGAAGAAGCGTGGTTATATGTCCTCTGATGCATTATTGGATTGGATCATGGATGTTCAATATGCCTCTGCTTAATTCTTTCTGTGATTATGGAATATGAAGTGTTTCCTAAAATACACAGCAATTTCCTGCCTCTGCCTAAATTCAAAAGATGTGTGTTGTGATGTATGACATGCTTTAGTCTTACTTTCTAGTAGATTTCTTACCAATATCTGTCTCTACTTGTCTTAGTACTTCGCTGCATTATACAGAAAGAATTATTACCCTTAATGAAGGTTTATAATTCTCTAGTATTACATATCTTGTTCCTGGTTCTCTTAAAAATGAGACAAAATTTGTTGCCACATTTTTTATCTCTTAGCATACAAAGATGAATAACATGCTCATCATTTCCTTGTAGCTCATCTAAACCATTTATTAGATACACAGCAAAATCGCAGCTTTCTGAAAGCTGCAATGGTTGTAGGTATGTAATTTTCTTTGAAACCTCGATGTAGTTACATTTCAATACCTTAATCCTGGTGGATTTTGTTTATGTTTCTTAGGCTTCCAGCTTGGATATACTGTCATTTTTGGGTCCTATGCCTCCTTTCTCTTCATTCGAACAGGTGCCAAATGCTTGCACTGTATAATCATTTGAGGAATTCTTATTATATTTTTTTCGATTTGTTCACTTGACATATTTTGCATTATTTATGTTCTGGAGAAAGTTCACAAGGGTGAAAAGTTTTTCAATTATTTAGAACTATTTTGTTGCTTTAGAAAATGCTTATGGCCATACTATCAAAAGGCCTGAAGCTTGCTTAACCTTGCCTAAGAATCCGGACTAGCTATAGCCTAATACTATAATATGTTTTAGTGCTTGTAAAAGTAAGTGCTTTGTTCCACTTATTCTTCATGAGACTAGGTATTGTCAGTGGTGCACTTTTCATAGTTCTTAACTTGGCTCAACATTTTTAGGATCCGTAGGGTAAGCAGGCCTCAAAGTGATATGATGAGTGGAATAGAGTCTACTTTCTTGAAGGTGGTTTAAATTACTACTTTGCGTAGGTGCGGTGGATAGGATAGAGAGATTAGCAAGAGAGTTCTAGTGGTCTGGTATGCACAATGTGGAAATATCATTTTATTAGTTGGCAGTTAATTTGTAAGTCTAAGGTTTGTAGGATATTGATTTCGTGAAGTTGGTGTCTATAAGTACCTTTTTCATGAGGAACTTGGTTGTGTGATTTTTTCAGTAGCTAAAGTCTGGGATTTGGTAGCAAAAGTCTTTTCAAACCTAAATCACCAAAAAAAAAAATCAAACCATATGCATCTGGTTTGTTAAAATCACAGTTCAAGCAGTTAAATCCTTTCCATAATGTAAGCAAAATCACATTAAATCCCAGAATTTGAAAATCCAAGATCCAAAATTGGATGTAGGTATGCATCTGTCTCCATACAAATATTAATGCAGGCCCAGAATTTTTGGGGTTCCATAGTTACTTTTCCATTTAATGTTGTTTGTTCTTTGTCCTTTGTTTATACATTTATGAGTTTTACATGAATAAGAGATAATTATTCTTTTTAAAATGGGTAAAGTTTGTGCTTTTTGTGATGCATCTAGAGTATGTTAATTGCAGGGCATCTTACTGCTCCACTTATCGCTCACATGTTTTGCAATTTTATGGGCTTGCCCGTAATCCGTTCGCAAAGGACAGGTATGTGAATTAATTTGTTAAAAGAATCCATACGTGAGATAAAGATGAATGATACAAAATCATTCTTTTGATTGTTTTTTTTTTTTCAGGGATGGTTAGTTTGGCTTCTATAGCTGGGATGGTGGGTTTTGTATGGCTTCTGTTTCCACTAACTTACCCCTATTTGTATAATTATAGAACTGATAATTGCGAATGTTGGCAAAGATACTGTACTTGGAGCTAAACCTGAGAATTCTTGAAAAATTGTTGGTAAAAGGTCGAAGTGTTGGAATAACATTTGCTATTTTTTGAGTCTTATAAAGTATCTAAATTTATTTTGGACTATTTACACTTGGTCTATTCATCCTGATGTTTTTAATTTTCCCTTAATGAGAAATAGTTAAACCTTAATTTTATGTTTATATCAATAGGAAAATTGACAATTGTTCTAGGAGCTTATGGCTTTGTTGCATTTTACTTGGAGGGAGTTTTTATTAGTTTTGTGTAAGAATCAATATTTAATGACGTTATAAATAAGGGAAAAAATTATAATCACCGTTGAAAAATTGAGTACAAGAAGTTGATATCAGTTGATATAGGTTTAGTGATCCTATCCTATTAAATTAGAGATAAATGAAATATTCTTGAACACAGAATAGTAGTTGAGGAGGCAATTAATTATTTATATCTGGTTATATGAAATTAACCTAACAATTCAAAGGTTAAATAATGTGCCTTAGATATTGTTCTGATAAACCAAATCCTGATTCAAACAAACAAGATATTGAGGGGAAGATAATGGAGTGAGGCTACAAATCTGGGGGCCAATTTGGGCCATCTTTCTATAAGTATTGAGGATTCTCTGACCGACCTTTTCTCTGCCTCTTCACAGATTCCCACCCAGAGAGAGAGAGAGAGAGAGAGAGAGAGAGAGAACCATTCACAGTAATCATTAGTAGTAACATTTTGTCATCCCTTCTTCAATTCAGTAGTAGTATTACGGAGTAGTATTTTGTTTCTCTTTCATATTGGAATATTGAAATGTTATAATAAAAATATTACTACTAGTAATTATGTTTTTTAATCTACGAGTTTAGTCGAACAAAATACTAGCAAGTACGTACCAACCAACATCTATCTTTGATGACGAATAATCCTTTGATTTCATACTACAAGCCTGCCTGCCTCCCTCTTTGCTTTTGTTTATCTTACTACTCCATCCTTTCCTTTAGTTTCTTGCACATATTGACTTGCCATGCATGAAACTAAACAGAGTATTGTTGAATGCCAGTGGCTGGCAATGGCACGATCTTTCTTCTTGATTATTTATAACTTTGATAGCTGCTGTTAAGAGAATGTTGTAAAATTTGGCTGATCGATCGGTTAATTGGAAAAGAATAAATAGTAATTGTAGCTGGAACGAACAACTCCTCTATCACAATCTGCATTACTTCCTACTTAATTGCAGGGCATATATTGACTAGTGGATTAATAACTCTTAATGCTGCTCCTGTTGTAAATTTGTTTTTAGCTGTAACATAATTAATTTGATGGAATATATACTAATAACAGATAACCCGTACGTAGAGCATTCATGTCTCAGGTTCATTAACACTGTTGAAATTAGTATATTAGTGTTTCTGTTTGGTAGGACATAGAATGTTTGAGGAGAGTGCTTATAATGGGATCATCCACCAATCATAAAAAAAAAAAAAAAGAAAAGAAAAAGTAGAGAGTATATTCCTTAATTTTCTAGCTGATTGAGCCTCCTAATACACCTTTGAGATGAGAAATACAAACTACTACTATCTGGGCTTCTATGGTAATAGACAAAACAGAGTAAAAACGGCAGAGTTCCTAAGTGGGGCCCATGCAATGCCAAGATGTCCTAATTTTGTAGCCCCTCCCTCCCTCAGGGCTTGGTGGAAGAAGAAGTAGAAGTAGAAGTAGAAGTAGAGTGGTTGTTGGAGGTGGAGCAGAGGTTGAGGTTGAGGTCAGGAATGGAGCGAGGAGGAGGGGCATTATTGGGATTTGGGTTGTTGAGCCTCTGTTTGAGCTGAGACAGAAGTGCTTGATTCTCTTGGTTCAGAAGCTGTGCTTTCTTCCTCAGCTTCTCATTCTCCTGCATTATATAACAGTTCTCCATGTACAGCTTTGAGTTCAATCTTTCCCTCTAACTACAATCCTCCTGAAACCCAAACCAAACAACCATAAATAACAGTATTATCTTCTCTCGTCTTTTTTTTTCTGTTAATAAAATTTTATAAAACAAAATTGGAACAGATAAATGTATATCATACATACTCCTATAAAAAATCTGAAATAATATTTTTCAAAGCCAATAAGTAAAGCAATAAGGGAGGAAACCAGAGCAGGTGGAGTAGAGGAGGGCCAAGAACAATTTAGCATATACATATATATGCATGTATGTATAATAATAAAATAATTGTTTGTAGAAAGAAAGGAGTAAAACAAGCAGAATATTGGTATCTCCATATCTCCACTCATATAAAAATGCATGTCTAGCTTCTTTATGTTGTCCTTGCAAGGAAGACAAGAATAAAGAGTTGGGAAGAAGAGTAGAGAAAACAGAGTAGCAAATACACGCATTTATATGCAACACACATTTTCTTGGCTCGCATCGCATGCATATGATATGAGAAGGGATTTAATTTTCTCTAAATTTATATAAAACAAAATAAACCGAGAGTACGTAGTAGAATTAATGAAGCTAAATCCAAACTCCCAATTTGCACTAGAAAAAAAATGAGCCATGAATGTAGAATTAGGGGCATGTCTATCTTTGTTAGTGAAAGTTTACAGCAACAAAAAATTAGTAAGAAAGAAAATACATAAATATATATATATATATATATATATATATATATAGAGAGAGAGAGAGAGAGAGAGGGGGGAGGGGGTGTGGGCCTCTAGTAATAGCTTTTTCAGAAAAGATATACCTTTTAAAAGGGTTGTTAGAAGAAGAAAAAGAAAGAAGAAGGAGAAGCAGCAGCTTCTTCTTTGGTGGTTGTTAGTTGTTATGTTGGCAGCAGTACAAAAAGAAGGGATGGCAAAGTGAACCAAATGAGGCACTCAATATATATATTGGAAATATGTACTGGAGAGATTTAGAGAGAGAAAGAAGGAGATATAGATTTAGAGAGGGAGAGGGAGAGGGAGAGGGAGAGGGAGAGGGAGAGAGAGAGGGTAGGGTGGTGGGGGACATGCTTCTTTGTACCTGGCACAACAATCATGCATGTGTAAGCATGGAAGGCGGCTTCAATAGGCAAGGATTTTAATGTCCTCCTCCTCCTCGTCTTATATTATTATTAATTATTAACATTCATTTGTTTGAAGAGGGAAGGGGGATGGGGGATGGATGGCGTCATGTGAGGGATATGGAGGTCATTCACCGCATTGGAAAAGGTCATCCTGGGGTTTCTAATGATGCTGGGCTTTGGAGGTTCCAAGATTCGCTATCAATGTTTGGATTGGGTCCAATCCATTCCAATCCACCCCATCATCACCCTCCCTCCCTCCCTCCTTCCTATACGCCTCGCCTCTTATTAAATCCCTCTCTACTTTTGGTATCCAATTAGCATGAAGTTATGTTTTTGGTAAATTAGTCAATTGATCAATAAAATCTTGTGTGAAATACAATTTTATCTGCATTGTCATCGATTTTGATCGATTAATTGACCAACTTACTAAAAATAAATTTCATACTAACCACTTCCTTACTTTTATAATTTTATTTAGTTTCGCTTTATGTCGTGTGTTTACTGGACTGATTTGCCCCTTTTCATCTAGTAATTGGTTGAAGAAGCTAGTAGCTAAATACCTTTTCTTAATGTACATATCAAGTTAAGAACCTTCTTTATTCTCAACAATCCACTTTACTCATCTTTGTCTCTTCTTCTAGTCATTTAATATTAACTAAAATCCGCTTACAAGGTTGTTTCTGTATAGGGAGGGCTAAACCCGTAGCTTCACACATTTAGGGAGTCTCTTTCGGACCCGGTTATCATAAGGTTCATTTTTGATAAATTGATCGATTAATGCCGATAGAATGTTGTAGCAGGAAGAGCTCGCTGCATGTATCAAGACTCTATTGATCAATTGACCAATTTATCCAAAAATAAACTTCATGCTAACCAATTCTCTTTCGTTCCTCCCGTCTTACACTATAATTTTTTATTTTTGAAAACTAATATATTTAATTCTTTATTTCTACAAAAAATTCTTCAAACTAATAATAACGTTTTCTCATTCATAATATTTATGTGTAAAAATATATATCTTTTTCCATTTATATATGAAAAAGGCAAATTGTACATGTAAAAAAATTAAGGTAATGTTATTAGAACATGTTACTGACAACATCCATTGATTGTATCATTTTTGTTCTACTAAAATCTAAGTTTATTTGTGTTTTTATCTTTATATATTATTGAATGGATGAAGTACGTAGTAAATCGGGATAAATTAACTTTTGATATTTGTACTGGGACACGATTTACAATTTGGTATTCGAAGTGAAAAAAGTTATAAATTGGTGATTGTACTCGAAAAATGTTACACTCCGTTAAACATTAAGGACACGACTTACAATTTGGTACCCGAAATGAAAAAAGTTACAAACTGGTGATTGTACTCGAAAAATGTTGAAATTTGGTATTTGTACTTTCTAATTTTTAAATAATCGTTAAAATTGATCCAATGGGAGAGACAAACATACAGAGAGAGAAGCGAAGTCGACGCGAAGAAGATCCTCGATGTTTTGTTCCATCTTTTCTTGCCTCCCACATTCGCACCATTGCTCCACAGTGGCACCGACTTGGGAACTCTAGTGTAATCCATTCATTTTTATTGCATGAACTACAATCTTTTTCCCCGATTTCATTTACGATTCCACTCCAAGACGAACTCATCCTTTCAATTAAACACTGAAAACCCTTTAATAAATATATGGGAACCAGTAATCAATGGAGAATCGAGACAAGAAGAATGAGAGAAGAAGAAGGACGAGAAGAAGAGAACCACTAATTTTCAAAGCGTAATAAAGATGAAACCCTCTTGTTTAGCGAATGTAACATTTTTTTAGTACAATCACCAGTTTATAATTTTTTTCATTTCGGGTACCAAATTATAAGTCGTGTCCCTAATATTTAACGGAGTGTAACATTTTTCAAGTACAATCACCAGTTTGTAACTTTTTTCACTTCGAATACTAAATTGTAAATCGTATCCCAGTACAAATACCAAAAATTGATTTATCCCTAGTAAATCTATAACTTCTCATAATACATTTGAAAAGGTGAATATAACATTATTTTGTTATGAGGGGTGTATATTATAAGAAAAATAAATTTGAAAATGGGGAAAAGGGCCAAAAGTGTGACATGCGTCATCTAATTCGGCCTTAAATTTGAAATAGAATAAATTAAAATTAAATCATTATTAATTCTTACTTATATCATATAATACATATACGTGACTTCATAAGAATTTTCAATTAATGAGCGGACAAGTAAACAATCAAAGTGAGCTCCTCCTCAATATCTATATATGTATGGTGTTGTTATAAAATTATACATAGTGTGTGGATGTCTAGATACATTCTTACCCATGTCTAGATACATTCTCCTTATCTTTGATTGTAACTCCCATGTCCATTTAGTTTTGAAACTCATGTACTTTGAGTTTTGTAACCCCCTAATATTTATGTTCTTATATCTATAAATACGAGTATTGTAAAGTGATTGATTGATAAAAAAAGATTATGAGAATACTTTCTTTCTTCTAATCATATTTGTTCTTGATTTTAATAATATTTTATAACACGTTATCAACACGATTCTCTACCCAATTTTGGGAAGAAAAAAAATTCTCTCGACTCACTGAGGATTTTCCTCATAGTGCTCACCACAGGGAGGTAGCTATCTCAATAAGTAATTATACACTAAAACATGGAGATGCAGGTTTGGTTCTTATTGGAGGGCGGATGAAAATGCAGAACCATGTATGTTTTTTTTGATTTCGCAACTTTCACAAATTTTACTTACTCTTTTTGTTAAGCATGTCTTCACTAAGTTCTAATCCATCTGATCTCCCACAATACTTAATTTTTGTCTTGGGGAACTACAACGCAGGAGTTTTAGTATTCAGATATGCAGATTATACCATTGCAGTGACAATTTTTTTAGTTTCATTTTTAGTGAAAGTGCATGGTTTTTGTTCAAGGTTGAGCTTTTAGTATTTTTCCTAGGTTTTGAACTGGGTGGAGTGTGGTCAATTTACCATTGTAATATTGAAAAAAATTATAAAGGTGATCTTTGGATCCTGTAGACCAGGCAAGGGCTTTACTACAAGGACCACTTAGTCTGCCTATGAACATATTGAAAGCAATAGTGACTAACCTACATCAGTAACTATTTAGAATTCCTTAAACAAGATTTAGTTATGTTATGCGTGTTGGACAGTTACAACTGTGTTAAATAGGCATCCTGACTAATTGATAGTTTTAGAATTCTAGTTCAAGAATAACACTTTACTTTTATTATAACATTCAGACCTTTTTCATAAAAATTTATTTTTATCATTCAGTAAATTTAATTGAAAAAGAAAAAAAAAGGAAAAAAATAGTTATACATCATGTTTGATAGTCATGCACATGTGGATAGTTATAATAAACTAAATTTCTAATGATTTTTGATATATTTTTGTATGAAGTTACAATAACAAATATACTTAGTAGTGTTGGTTTGTTATTTAGTTTTAGTGAAAAACTTTAGTTTCGTATTTTACTGCATTTCTATAAATTATTTCATTATAATTAAATCTAAACATATATAATTATTTAATTTGATGGGGAATATGTTTAGTTATTTAATATTCAAATTTTATAAATTTGAATTTGCTGCCCTTGATTTATATTGAGCAAAAATTATTTGTAATGGAATCTTGATGCTGAGATTCATATAAAGGCAAAGAACCTTGGAGATACAATTATAGTTGACAATCATGCATCCCTGCAGGATCATGTAAAATTAATGACTTTTATTCGTTATCATCTCCATGAAAAATTAAAAGTTGAGTACATTACAGTGAAAGACTCACTTGTCTTATGAAATGATTTAAAAGGAAAGATTTTAAAAGTGTTGAGTGAAAAACACTGATGAAGACATGTTAGAGAAAATATTTATTATATTTTCATCCCTCGAATATGCTCCTGTAGTAGCAATATTGTGAGTGTAAGTTCATAATATATTCCCTGAAGTGATAAAGGAAATTATATTCGTAGAAGTGATATCATTTCTTCTAGTGGCAGTACAAAATAATGAGTTTTTGCTGAAAAACCAACAATCTCGCTTGACCGATTTTATTACATTCCCTGAAGTGAATGGAATCTCATTTGATAATCATAGAGGAAATTATGGTTGTAGTTGTGGTAGTAGACTTGAAAAGAACAATCAATATATAAAAGGGAATGTACCTGTCATACTCCTAAACATTTGTTAGATTTGTACCAAGACTCCATAAAAGAAAAGAAAATGGAATGATCCTGAAGATCCCATGAATTATTTTGACTTTTCAAATGGAGTGAATATAACTAATTTTTATATCTGTGGTTTCCTTGATGATATGTTGATAGAAATGTTCATACCAATTAATTATTTTTATTTCATTATATTATGACATTATAATAAGTATTTTTATTATATGTTTTATTTATGTTTCAAGTAATAAAGTTAAATTTAGGTTTTATATATATGAAGTTGTATGGGCCAGAAGCTCATTAAACTTAATTAAAGGCTCTAGAAGAACGATTATTCATCAAACATAATTGAAGACTCTTGAAGAGTGATTATTCATCAAATTTAATTAAAGTCTCTGGAAGAGCGATTATAATATTTTCAAAGGGCACAAAACTTTGTATTGATGATTTTTTTATATTCTTCTGAGACAAGCAGAAATTTGCTCAGCTTTAAGGATATACGTTATAATAGTTATTATATTGAAATCAATAACTAAGGCAATGAAGAATTTCTTTATATTACTTCAATAGTATCGGGCCAGAGCTCATATTAATATTACTTCAATAGTATCGGGCCAGAAGCTCATATTAGAAAAATTGTATATTTTCTCTTCTGGGTTATATTATACTAAAATGAGAATAGTTGAAACAAATGTTGTAATACACCAGAAGTGTGCAATACACTAGAAGTGTTTGGATCCAAATATTTTTATGATTTGGCATGATCATCTAAGATCAATAATGATGCATTAAATTATTGAAAACTCCCATGAACATCCTTTAAAGAACTAGAAGATTCCTTTACCTGTTGATTATATCAAAGTAAATTAATTACCAAATTATCACGTTTAATTATTGTTATTTGGTGTTCATCTTCTAAGAAAGAATTCAGAGTGATATTTTTAAGGTATATTTTGAGAATTTTTATTTTAATAGTCTTCCCACCATTAGGGGGAGAAAAGTCGTTGCCTGAAGCACGACGTGAGATCATTGCCTGAAGCACGACGGGAGATTAATTGGAATATTTTAACGTTATTTAATCTTGACCCTTATACAAACCAATATGAACTAGAAGTTCAAAGGATAATTCATTTGCAATGAATTGCAAATCAATTACCAAAATTATTCACCGATAATAAGAAAATAGTGATATCTCACATTCTAAATTTAATAATACTACTGAGAGATTGATGTCCTCATAGGACAATCAATTAATGCAAAGATAAATTGAATCTAAGTCACACCTAAAACATGAAAGAATGATCGGTGTTAAAGATAGAATTTCCCAGAAGAAGAAAGTACAAGAAAAACAAGTTGCAGCCTATAAAGAGGCTATACCCATGAAACAGGCTACAAAATTTATCAATCTATCCAAAACTTATGAACAAAAATCTCTTGTAACTGAAACTCTTGAAGAGTTATTCCCTGAAGAGGATGAGTTATCCCCTGAAGAGGATCAGGTACCTGAAAATAACGAGATCTCGATACATTATGTATATACAGGAGACGTATATATTGGATAGAAATAAAATCGTTGTCGACAACATATTTTCATATAAATTTGCTATGGATATTACCAGAAGTAATTATCATATATATGAACCACAAATCGTTGATGAATGTAGAAATATTTGGCCAATGTAGAAAGAGGCGATTCAAGCAAAATTAAAGTCACTGAGTAAATGTGAAATTTTTCGACCTGTAGTCCGAACACCTAAAGGTGTAATGCCCGTTGAATACAAATGGGTATTTGTACGAAATAAGAAAAATAAAATTATATGGTACAAAGCACAACTTGTAGAACAAGGTTTCTTCGTAGAGACATGGTATTAATTATGAAAAAACATATGCTCCTGTAATGGACACAATTACATTCAGATTTTTAATTAGCTTGATAGAAAGAGAAATTAATGGATGTTGTTGCATCATATCTGTATGGATCATTATGTAAGTATATCTACATGAAAATCCCTGAAGGATATAAAATGCCTGAAGCATATAATTCTACATCTCGAAAAATGTATTCTATTAAGCTACAAAGCTCTTTATATAGGTTAAAGCAATCCAGATGCATATTGTGGTATAATCGCCTAAGTGGATATCTTTTGAAAGAAGGATTTGAGAATAATCCAATTTGTGCATGCATTTTTATCAAAAGATCATAATCTGAATTTGTTATTATTACTGTATTTATTGATGAAATATTTTGCTCCAGAAGAGTCGACAAAAATAACAAATTTGAGATGAAAGATATTGGTAAGACAAATTTTTGTCTTGGCCTACAAATTGAACTATGAAATTCTTGTACACAGAAAAAGTCCTGAAGTAACTTTACATTGATAATGTTAATCCTTTGAGTACTCCAATGATGGGTTGGTCACTTGATATCAAGAAATGTGCGTTTTGACCACAAGAAAATAATTAATAAATTTTGGTCCTGAAGTATCATATCTTTGTAAAATTGGTGTTTTGGTCCTGAAGTACTATATCTTTATGTAATTGGTACTTTGATGTATCTTGCAAATTTGACAAGACTTGATATAACATTTACAGTTAACTTACTAGCAATGTATAGTTATGCACCAACTCGAAGATATTGTAATGAAATTAAACATATTTTACGTTATCTTCGTGAGACTATTGATTTGGGATTATTTAATCCAAATGGTGATAGAACCAAGCATATTGAACCAAAATTATTTTATACACATGAGCCCCAGAAGAATGACAATATTGATCATGTGATAATTTGATTGATATATTCATTAAGTCATTACCAACTATGATTTTGAAGAAGATGGTTCACAATATTGGCATACTTCGACTTAATGATATTTTTACCATGAACAATGAAAATTCTATGTACTTATGAAGAGGAGTAAAAGAGGATATGTGCTGATTGTACTCTTTTTCCTTCGCTAAGGTTTTTTCCCACTGAATTTTTCTTTGCAAGGTTTTAATGAGGCAATCCCAAGGCACTAGAAGTTATAAAAGAATATTGTATTCTTTTCCTTTGCCAAATTTTTTTTTCCACTGGGTTTTTATTTGGTAAGATTTTTATCGAGGCATATTCTTAGAATATTGTTACAAAAGAACTCCATTCCTTCTATATGAAGACAATGCTACATGTATAGCTCAATTAAAAGGAGGATACATCAAAGGAGATAGAACAAAGCACATCTCACCGAATTTTTTTTCACATGACATTGAAAAGTGTGGTAACATTGATGTTCAGCAAATTCGCTCAAAAGATAATCTAGCAGATTTGTTCAGCATAGCATTACCAACTACAACGTTTGAAGGATTGCGTCACAATATTGAAATCAAGCAATTGCTGAAGGACTTAAGGATATATTCATGAGGGAGCTAATCACGATCGCACTCTTTTTCCCTTAACCAAGGTTTTTCCCATTGGGTTTTACAGTAAGGTTTTTAATGAGACATTTTTTCAATCGTGTGACTATACATAGACATCTAAGGGGGAGTGTTATAAAATTATACATAGTGTGTGGATGTCTAGATACATTCTTACCCATGTCTAGATACATTCTCCTTATCTTTAATTGTAACTCTCATGTCCATTTAGTTTTGAAACTCATGTACTTTGAGTTTTATAACCCCCTAATATTTATGTTCTTATATCTATAAATAAGAGTATTGTAAAGTGATTGATTGATAAAAAAAGATTATGAGAATATTTTTTTTCTTCTAATCATATTTGTTCTTGATTTTAATAATATTTTATAACATGTGTGATTTTTGTAAATGAAGTTAATAGTAGAAGACATTAACTCTTTCACCATGATGGTATTTTGTTTTAATCATAATTATTTTTGCCTACTAGATAGGAGCCTAGGAGTACTATCATAACTCAAGTTCGCCATTTTTTCCATCTCGTTTTCTTTTTCTTTTTCCTTTTTTTAAAAAATAAATAAATAACTCATGGGCTATGAGTGGATTAACGTGAAACACCAATGCTGGACATGTGGATATTTTGGGTTTTATGCAAGTAATTATAGTAGTAATTAGTAAAAATTGTCAACTAGTTTGATTGCTAACTGTTACTAACCTGGTGGAGCTCGTTTGTGTACGTGATGACTTGATTTGGGTTTTTCATGTTGCCTCCTTTTGTTACCGTTTTAATTCTCTCATTTAGAAATTGTTTAATTTTTTAAGAAAAATGCTAGAGACAAATTATTCTACAAACATTTTATAAACTGGTTGATGTGGCATTCTCCATGTCAGCTTTTATGTGGGGCCAAAGATTACATTAAATTAATTTGGTGATCAATATGATGAAGAAGAGTATGTCACATCAACAGTTTGTAAAATATTTATAAAATAGTTTGTGTCTGTATCATTATTCATTTCTTAAAGATACATGTATGTACTTGATTTCTCGTCCTAAAAAGATACCCCGTTCTAATAGTCCCACTTTGTCAAATGATAAAAAATTATATTATTATCCTAAATTTTGATGTTATGGTGTAATATAAGTATATGAATCAAGTGATAGGTATTTATTGTTGATAAGATTGAGTTATTATAATCTTTAAGTCTCGTATTCATTTTCACTTTGGGTGAGTTTAATTTTTTTATTATTATCATTATGGAAAGTTTGTTTTTTTATTTATGTGAGGCTTCGGTGAGTTTATTTTTCTCATTATAAAAAATTTATTTTCTCTTTATGTGAGGTTTGTTTATTTATATTGTATTCTCTAGAAAAGTGATAGGTATTGATTTAATTATTGTATTTTTTTTTTTTGGTAAAAGGGAAAGATAAATTTATTTCTACAAATAAAAATCAAACCCAAAAGATTTGGATTTGGATTATTACAATAAGTTCCATGACTTTAAGTTTCATTTGTTTTGTTTTAACGCTTAATTTTTGTTTTCTTCAAAGATAATACAAGCTTTATTAATGAATATTTAACCAAAAGAATTGAATTAAAATTGAGTTACATATGGTTATTACAATTCAAAAGATAAGTTTTACATTCTTATCGACAAGATCGATGAAACACTTATGTTGTATTTGATTGGTGGGAATAGAATGACTTAAAATATGTTTGGTTAGTTTATTGGAATGATCATTTTATTTCTTTAGTTATTTCCTTTCAAAGCTGAAAGTTATTTTTTATTTCTTTCTAAATTGGTGAGTTTATTTCTTTTTTAGGTCAATTTTTTTCCCCATTCTCTTCGCTATCTATCATTATTTTTTTTGTTTTTCTACATTTTTTTATGTTACTTCATTTTAAACGTTATATTTATGCACTAATTTTTTTGTATTATTTTAAGACTAATATTTTTTTGACTTTTTTTTTTCTATTTTTTTTTACACAAACTTAATGCATAAAACTGGCGCTTTATTAATGTATGGAGTAATATATATAATATTTCATTCATTTCATAATAATAGACGTTTGAATTTCATATGTACGGATTTAAAAAGTTATTTAATAATTAAAATTTGTGTAAAGTTTACTCACTATCTTTTATGAAAAGTTGAAAACTATTAATAGATAAAAGAGTGAATTTTTTGGGACAATGAAAAAAATTAAGAGTAATATAAAAATTAAATAATTTATTATCCTAAAAAATTATAAACGATAAATAAATTAAAATAATTCTTTTTATTAAAAAAATTCTATTATTACATAATGAAGAGAGTATATAATGTACACACACACACACACAAAGTTAATTTGTACGTAAAATTATATTTCATTGAAAGTTTTAACAAAAAAGAAAAAGTGTATCAGATCAAGTATTAAAAATATAGTATATATTAATTTTCATATATTAGTTTTAACAAAAAAAAATACTTTTGTATATATTAGTTTACTTATGAAAATATTAATTTTCTTTAAATATATAAAATTACTTGCATATACTAAATTAATACAAGTTATGTTATTTCAGTCTACGCAATATTATTATAAATAAATATGAGAAATGATATCTGATGCAGTAAAAATGTTATGATTTATGTTTTCATTGATTGCTTATATATGTTTATACTTATTTACATAATACTCTCTCCGTTCATAAAAAAATAAAAAAAATGAATAAAGTATAATTTTCGCACAAATTAAAAAAAAAGTAAAAAAAAATAGAGTAAAAGAATTTCAAATTTATACTTAATGACCTTATAAAATTATTTTTCATTCATTTTATAAGTTTGTAGTATATAAAAAACGAAAAAGATCATTTCACATTCCATTCATAATGTAATTCATATAAACTAAACACCTAAAGTAGATTGGTGATTTTATTTCCGAAAGAATGAATGGAGAAACCAAACATAAAAATAAGAATGACTATTCCATTCTCATTCCTTAAGTCAGTCCATTCCTTAAGTCACTCGTTCCATACATGTCAAGGAATGTGAACCAAACAATTTAAGGGTGAAAAAATGGTGCGGTTTGAAGTCCAAACATCACATGAAATCACTTAGATGCGGTTTGATAAATCTAAAACCGTATATGAAACCATTTGTGATTGGTGGTGCGGTTTTGAACCGTGTGGTGCAGTTTCATTTGGTGCGATTTCAGTTCCAAAATCAATTGAAATAACAAATTTTATGCAATTTAAATTAACAATTTAGCATCACACAATGTTAAATATCATTTTGATAATACACACAACCTTACTTATAATGTTTTGTCTAAACAAAAGCTAAATAGAACCAAACTCAAACCGTAAATTCGATTTTATATAATGTAGGGTGTGACTAATTAATGTTAACCATACAATGATAAAATAATTTAATTATTTAATGAGTCTTATGCTTATGATAAAATTTGTTATCATATATAACACTCTATTTTTATAAAGAAAAATAAATAATATATAAGTTTAATCTTTTAAGTTTAGGATAATAATATTAGGAAAATAGAAAATATATATGTATACGAGTTGGTATGTATCTATATAAACATAGTGGTAGATAACAGTGAATAAAATTTGTTGGTGAACTTGTTCTTGTAAATTATTATTGTTATTATAATGATGATGATGATAAACTCAATCATATTTTTATTAAAATTTATAAATTACTTTGGACAACTTGATTTCTTTAACTTGTTGACGTATGGTGTGACGCCCCCAAAATAGGTATACAACACCCATTCTGAGTCGCCAAAATACATGGTATAGAAAGCAAACTACAACTTAATACATATGTCGTGTAGAATACGACAATACAACTGTGAGTTTGAATACAAATATTGTCTTACAGACAATATACACACCAGATAAGTCCTCATTAATTATTCATACACTATTTTTACGTAAGTAGTGAGGACAATTAAAACATCTTCCTAGAACCATCACTCCATTACCCCGACTAGATCCTCGCTATGTTCTCACCTCCCGAGAAGAAAAATGGAACAAAAAGGAAAAGGGTGAGCTCAACTAGCCCGATAAAGAATATTATGACTAAGATAATATACAACAAATTATCGTTAGTCTTCAACAGGAAAAATCTAATAGAATACAATAGACAACAAGTTTTAGATCAACAAATCAATGGAAGCTTGACAATCCATTAGAAGAGTCACGTGAAAGAATTCTACCGCCTTCAAGGTTTAAAAGTCCATCATCAATAGTTTATCCTGTAATAACAATCAATATACATCTTTAATCATCTTTGCACTTCTGAGGCCAAAAGATATTCATTTTCATATCACCAGGTTGGTCATGTTCATCTCAACACTGCTCATCTTTTCACTACAGGGCCAAGAGATATTCATTTATATCACCATTTAGGGTGAGGATGATGAAAAACATTTTTAAAGAAACGAATCCAAAGTGAAACAAAATGACAAGGATTAAGGATTAAGGATTAAGTACTTTGTTTTACCCATGTCCAAAAATACTTGAAAATAATCATATTGGTGTAAAATTCAAGAATGATCAAAACATGGATACAATCAAAGCTAGTATCCGAATAGATATTTTGACAAAAAGAAATTTTTTATTTTTCTATGAATAGTCTTGGTAGTATCGTGAATAATCGTAAGTATCGTGAATAGTCTTAAATATCGTGAATAAGTAACCCCGACACAACAAGTTCCAAATTTGATAAAAAGTTCACCAATACTTGGCATAATGATATTGAAGAAAAATATCATTTAAGAAGAAAATAATACCCTTACCTCAAAATAACCGTATCTTACATTGAATTTCGGTATAGTCTTGTGAAACTCATACCAGATAGCAACACTCAAAGTATACTCACAAGAATACGCTTTCGATAATATAGAGAGAAAGAAGAGAAACTTAGTTTACGGTGTGATTTTCAATTCTAACTTAGCCTCTATTTATAGGAAAATCTTTAGAAGCATGAGGAGACTAAATTAATAAAATATATTATTTCTTTTTTTTTCCTCCACGCATCCTTACTAGTCAAGCTAGCCACCAGCCATCTTTGAACCAAAAGATAGCAGCCCACATGTGTTGGAATAAAAGTGGGCCCCACCCATAATTTAATAAAAATCATTTTATTCTCCGAAACTTCAATAATTCACAATAAATAGCCCTTTTTATCAGAAAATTCGAATCTCGCGACTTTTTATAGGAATTTCAATTCTCTACCACTTTGCAGAAGAAAGTTTTTCCAAATTCCAAATAGAAATTGACCAAAATCCATAAACGGACGATTTTACAGTCTATAATCAATTTTCGGTCAAGAATTGTGTCCAATACACACAAAAACATATGTTAAATATTTAATGCCACAAAATACTCTACCTCCTCATATACTCATATATCCCACAATCATTATAAAAAATATCACCGTTAATATATTATTAAAATAATATATTTAAATGTATTATTTTATCAGAAAAAGATAAAATATTAATTTTCAACAATTGTCACATTAAAAATTTTCTCCATCTATATCCAAATAAATATTTTCTTTATCATAATAATCAATAATTAATTATTCAAAATAATATTACAAAATCACAATCTTCGACGACTGTTTCCTCAGAGAAGGGGGCTTTCCAATAAGGATTTCTCACTTCTTGGCCTTGATTAGGTGACCAAACCTCTCCTTGATGTAACTTTCTAGACATTGCCAATAATGTTATCTCGATAATATTATTCAAATAATATAAATTATTGATTTGATAATGGAAAATCTTTGTGTAATGACAATTATTGAAACAATAATAATATAAATATCAATCAAACAATTATTGAATCAATAAGATAAAATAATGAATGCGATAATTCTTTATAACAATTATTGAGTAGTGTCTTCTTACGTAAGGATCAATAATTCAATAATCTTCATGTAATACTGGTAAAGCTTCTTTGTGCGACCATACAGTATTCATCGTATTTTAACCACCGGAGTAACCCAACGATTGTTAATTCAGTAATAATTTACGTCGTTATTTATAAAACTCAATTTTTGTCGTTTTCCTTCATCCAACCGTTTTTCCGTTATGGGGCCCACTGATGATCATAGCGCAATCACGGAGATTCCCGAACAAAAAAGAATATTCCACGACCAAACGAATATTCCCGAATGATAATGAATATTTTATAACCACTTGCTTATTTTGTAAACTTTGCACATTTCACCCATAACCAAAGAATTATATCAAATTAACCCTTATTAATTTAGAATAATGAATAAAGAAAAATTCAATTTTATTTATAATAAGTTGGGGTCTTACAACCTCCCTCCTTATGAAATTTCGTCCTCGAAATTGACATAACGCATTCAGTATATCGAAAAGGTGAGGTACGCTTGCTTTCATCTCCGATTCCAACTCCCATGTCATTTCCTCAATTGCATGGTTTCTCCACAAAACCTTAACTTGTGGTATAACCTTCGTCGTAAGACATGCTCTTTCCTATCCAAAATCTCAACAGTATCTCCTCATAGGTTAAATCTTCTGCTATCTCGTCTGCGGTTCTAATGCAATAATATGGTTCGGGTCTTTCACATATTTACGAAGCATAGATATGTGGAATACATTGTGAACACGAGACATACTTGGAGGTAACGCGAGTCTATAAAGCTCGTTCCTATTCGGTCGAGAATCTCAAATGGACCAACAAACCTTGGATTGAGCTTTCCTCTTTTCCCAAATCTTGTAACTCCCTTCCATGGAGCAATACGTAACAATACATGATCTCCAATATTAAACTCCACGTCCTTTCTATGAAGATCGGCCTTAACTCTTTTGTCGATCTTGTGAAGTTTGAATCGTTGTCGAATCATTTGGATCTTTTACGTAGTCATGCGTACTAATTACGGTCCCAACAATATTGCTTCTCCCTTTCATCCCAAATATCTGGAGAAACGACATTTTTAAATCCATACAACGCCTCAAATGGAGCCATGCCTATACTTGCTTGATAATCGTTGTTGTAGGAGAATTCCACCAGGTGGTAGTACTTATCCCAACTTCCTTTGAAATCTAGGACACGTAGTCTTAATAGATCTTCAAGGGTTTGAATAGTCCTCTCGATTGTCCGTCCGGTTTGAGGATGGTATCTTTGAATCAATCGTAAATCCGTGCCCATAGCTTTACTGCAAGCTAACCCAAAATCTTGAAGTGAATCTCGGTCACGATCCAAAACTATGGATATTGGCATGCCATGCAATCGTCTAATCTTATTCACGTGCATACGAGCAAGACGTTCAAGGAATAAGTCTACGCGTATCGGTAAGAAATGGGCGAACATGGTTAATCTATCAACAATAACCCAAATTGCATCTATGCCTTGAGAAACTTTGGGAAGACACAGTAACAAAATCCATAGTAATGTGTTCCCATTTCCATTCCGGAATCTCAAGTGGTTGCAATGGTCCTTTTGGCACTTGATGCTTTCCTTTACGTTGACGAGTTAAACATCTTGAGATAAACTCCGCAATCTCTCTCTTCATATTGTTCCACCAAAATGTATATGCCGAATATCATGATACATTTTGGTACTTCCGAGATGGATTGCAAACGGGGTGTTGTGTGCCTCCATCATGATTTTATGCTTCGTGTCGAAATCGTTAGAACCTTAAAGTCTAGAATTGACTCAAAGTATTCCTTCCTCATCAATTCTTGCTTAAGAATAGCTCCTTCTTGCACTTTCTTCTTCATACGCATCGTATTTTGGTCCGTAGCTTGAGCGACTTTAACTTTATCGATTAAAGTCGGTTCTACTCGTATATTCGCCATCATCATGTGGGACCACAGAGTCTTTAATTCTATCTTCATCCTTTGTAAGTCGTATAAAATGGGCCTTTCGTTGACAATATTGCACTCGTGCTTGCATATGATCTTCTACTCAATGCGATCGTCACCACGTTCGCTTTTCCAGGATGATATTGAATAGTGTGATCATAATCTTTTAATGACTCCGAATGCAACGTCATTGCCGCATGTTGAGTTCTTTTGGGTGAAGAAATATTTGAGGCTTTTATGGTCCGTATAAATCTCCACTTTCTCTCCATACAAGTAGTGTCTCCATATCTTCAACGCTTGAATCGATTGCTTTGCCAATTCTAGATCATGAGTAGGATAATTCCTCTCATATTCTTTGAGTTGTCGTGAGGCATAAGCTATGACTTTCCCATGTTGCATGAGAACACATCCTAACCCCTTTCCGAAGCATCGTCAGAGATAACAAATCCATCCGAACCAGATGGTATTGTCGAAACAGTCTTAGAATGAGTCTCCTCTTGAGCTCTTGGAAGCTCTTCTTCGCATTCCTCGCTCCATAAGAATTTTACATCCTTCCGAAAGTCAAATTTGAGTTAATCTGAGATAGCGATTCGAGAAAATCCTTCCACAAATCTCCGATAATAACCAAATTAAGCCCGAAAAGTCTGCGTGACTTGATCCACCGAACTTGATTCTTCAACTTTGTATTGCTTCAATCTTCGGCCGTCAACAGATACTCCTTGTTTTGACACCACGTGCCCAAGGAATGCTACTTCTCTCGCCGAACTTCGCGATTTCTTGACTTGGCATAAAGCTTGTGTTCACGAAGTCTTTGTAGTACCAAACTTCAAATGGTGCTCATGATCTTCACGGCTTTTGGAATAGATGAGGATGTCATCAATAAAGACAACAACGAACCGATCTAAATATTCCTTAAATACACGGTTCATCATATCCATGAAAGCGGCGGGAGCATTAGTCAATCCAAAAGACATGACCAAGAATTCATAATGCCCGTATCGAGTCACGAATGCCGTCTTTGGAATATCCTCGCTTTTAATCTTGAAATGATGATATCGAGCGAAGATCGATCTTTGAAAAGAATTGCGCTCCTTGTAATCGGGTCGAACAGGTCATCAATGCGAGGTGGCGGATACCTATTCTTGATGGTGACATGGTTCAATTCTCGATAGTCAATACAAAAATCGCATACTCCGTCTTTCTTCTTTACTGAATAAAACAGAGAGCACCCCAAGGAGACGTACTTAGGGCCGAATGAAACCGATGTCTAATAACTCCACGTAGTTGGACTTTTAACTCCTGAAGTTCAATAGGAGCCATTCGATATGGGGTTTTAGAAATGGGCTTTATGCGGTTCAAGGTCAATAAAGAATTCAACATCACGTTACGGGGTGGATCGGGAAGCTCTTGAGAAATGCATCGTGGAATTCTTTAACCACGTAAATATTATTCAAATCGACTTGTCTTTATTCAAATCCATAACATGGGCTAAGAAAGCTTGACATCCGTTTTTCAATAAACGAATAGCTTTGTGGCTTGATATGACAATGGATCGATTTTAGTGGTTTAGTGGTTTGAATTAAGTATGACCAGTTGGTTAGGAATATGAAAACTAACAACCTTACGAAAGCAATCAATTTTGGCATGATGAGTGGTTAACCAATCAATTCCTAAAATCACATCAAAAGCAAGTATCTTTAAAGAGATAAGATCAACAGTAATGTGATAGTGCCAACTTGGATCATGCAAGATTTATAAACGTAGATGTAACGAAGGTTTCACCCAACTGAGTTTCAATGGATAAATCAAAATCTAATTTCTCCTGAGTCAAGTTTAAACGTTGAGCACAAGCGGAGAGATAAAGAATGGGTAGAACCAGTGATCTAGTAAAGGTATAAACTTTGCAAGAATTCAAGATTAGCTTACCTGTGATCACCTCGTTTGGGTTCCTCACGTTTTGTCCATCCACGACAAACGCTTCTTCCAGAACCACCGATTTCGACTTATCCGGAATGACCCTTGGAATCACCACTCCTGCTGAACTTGGTTTCGCGATAAGTACAATCTCGAACGATGTGGCCTTCCTTTCCACAGTTTGTAACATACCTTGGATTGTTGTGGACAGTTTGAATGATATGTCCCTCCTTCCGCATTTGTAACATCTAACTGGCGGTCGTTCTCCTCCCTAGCATTTGTTGTTGGTCTTTGGTGCCGCCGTTGATATCTTCCCATTGTTGAATCTTCTTTTCTTCGAAATTTCCACTTGAGTCACCTCTCCTATTATCATGTCCACGATTACCACCGAGTGGTTACCGCTTTGTCCGTATTCTTTCCTCCTCGTTGGTTATCATCGTTCGATGACTACCCCGATTGTGGTCCCTCGGTTGAGTATACTCACTTATCTCGCTTCTAATAATCGAGCCCCTGCTGACAACATCCGAATACGGAGAAAATTTATGAGAGATAAGGTATTGACGAATCTACGGTTTTAGACCTCTCGAAACATACGCGTCATTCGTTCCTCATTCTCCACCAAATCTGCGGTGCAAACTGGATAACTCTGCGAACTTTGCCTCGTCTTGAGACACCGTCGTGTTGTTGTTCGCTCGAGTCTAATAAACTCTACCTCCTTCATATAGCGAATACTTTACGGAAAGTACTTGTCATTGAACAGATTCTGAAATCTTTCCCAAGACATGTTAAGTGCATCTGGTGAGTGCGCTTTACGATTCCCACCAAAAATCTGCTTCACCACTAAACATAAAGGTGGCGAATGGAACCTTCATTCCTCTGTACCCCAAGAAATCGAATATCTTGGTAATTTGCTTGACCCACGTTTACTTGATCGGATCCCGGCTTTCCATGGAAATCTGGTGGTCCCAACTCCTTAAACCGCTTGGTGTTGTGATGAATGTGCATTGCCATCATTTCCACCCGTATTTTGTACACGAGTCTCCGCTTGTCTGATTTTTTGCATGAACTGCAAAAAGCTTCTAAACATCCGGTTGTTCATCATTTGCTCGATTAAGCGTTGTTCACGGGAGGAACATTGCCACTGTTGCCGTTCTCCTCGTTGGTGAGTACCTGCTGCGTCTCCACGGTCTCATAAACTCCATTGTTAACGCTTCTCGTGCCATTCTTAAATCTTGCCATAAAACAAGGGTTAATTAAACAAATTAACATATCACATAATATCCTATATTATGACCACCAACAAATAAGCTTAGGTAGGACACACTAGCGAAGGATTTACTCGCTCTCCCTCCTAGTTCTATTCCCCGATCTCCGCCAGATCATCATATCCCTAAGCTCGATACCAACTGTGGCGCCCCCAAAATAGGTATACAACACCCATTCGAGTCGCCAAAATACATGGTATAGAAAGCAAACTACAACTTAATACATATGTATGTGTAGAATAAGACAATACAACTGTTGTGAGTTTGAATACAAATATTGTCTTACAGACAATATACACACCAGATAAGTCCTCATTAATTATTCATACACTATTTTACGAAGTAGTGAGGACAATTAAAAACATCTTCCTAGAACCATCACTCCATACCCCCGACTTCGATCCTGCTATGTTCTCACCTCCCGAGAAGAAAAATGGAACAAAAAGGAAAAGGGTGAGCTCAACTAGCCCATAAAGAATATTATGACTAAGATAATATACAACAAATTATCGTTAGTCTTCAACAGGAAAAATCTAATAGAATACAATAGACAACAAGTTTTAGATCAACAAATGCAAATGAAATGACAGAATCCATTAGAAGAGTCACGTAGAGAAAGAATTCTACTGCATCTTCTAAGGTTTAAAAGTCCATCATCAATAGTTTATCCTCGTAATAACAATCAATATACATCTTTAATCATCTTTTGCACTACAGCCAAAGATATTCATTTATATCACCATTTAGGACCGAGGATGATGAAAAACATTTTTAAAGAAGCGAATCCAAAGAAACAAAATGACAAGGATTAAGGATTAAGGATTCGTACTTTGTTTTACCCATGTCCAAAAATACTTGAAAATAATCATATTGGTGTAAAATTCAAGAATGATCAAAACATGGATACAATCAAAGCTAGTATCCGAATAGATATTTTGGACAAAAAGAAATTTTTTATTTTTCGGTTGAATAGTCTTGATATCGTGAATAGTGTATATCGTGAATAAGGCCGTATATCGTGAATAAGTAACCCCGACACAACAAGTTCCAAATTTGATAAAAGTTCACCAATACTTGGCATAATGATATTGAAGAAAAATATCATTTAAGAAGAAAATAATACCCACTTACCTCAAAATAACCGTCTTTCATTGAATTTCGGTATAGTCTTGTGAAACTTCATGTATATAGCAACACTCAAAGTATACTCACAAGAATCATTTCGATAATATAAAGAGAGAAAGAGAGAAAACTTAGTTTCGGTGTGATTTTCAATTCTAACTTAGCCCTCTATTTATAGGAAAATCTTTAACGCATGAAAGAGACTAAATTAATAAAATATATTATTTCTTTTTTTTTTCCTCCACGCATCCTTACTAGTCAAGCTAGCCACCAGCCATCTTTGAACCAAAAGATAGCAGCCCACATGTGTTGGAATAAAAGTGGGCCCCGCCCATAATTTAATAAAAATCATTTTATTCTCCGAAACTTCAATAATTCACAATAAATAGCCCTTTTATCGTAAAATTGAATCTCATGACTTTTTATAGGAATTTCAATTCTCTACCACTTTGCGTAAGAAAGTTTTTCCAAATTCCAAATAGAAATTGACCAAAATCCATAAACAGACGATTTTATACCTACATAATCAATTTTGGTCAAGAATTGTGTCCACCAAACACACAAAACATATATGTTAAATATTTAATGCCACAAAATACTCTACCTCCTCATATACTCATATATCCCACAATCATTATAAAAATATCATCGTTAATATATTATTAAAATAATATATTTAAATGTATTATTTTATCGTAAAAAGATAAAATATTAATTTTCAACAATTGTCACATTAAAATTTTCTCCATCTATATCCAAATAAATATTTTCTTTATCATAATAATCAATAATTAATTATTCAAAATAATATTACAAAATCACAAAGATCGACAACCGGTAGTTCCCGGAAAGAGAACTTTTTCCAATAAGGATTTCTCTTACTTGGCGCGCAATTAGGTGACCAAACCTCTCCTTGATGTAACTTTCTAGACATTGCCAATAATGTTATCTCGATAATATTATTCAAATAATATAAATTATTGATTTGATAATGGAAAATACTTTGTGTAATGACAATTATTGAAACAATAATAATATAAATATCAATCGCAAAGAATTATTGAATCAATAAGATAAAATAATGAACAGATAATTCTTATCGTAACAATTATTGAGTAGTGTCTTCTTACGTAAGGATCAATAATTCAATAATCTTCATGCAATAATCTGGTAATGCTTTATGCGACCAGCGTATTCTTGTATTTTAACCACCGGGTAACCCAATGATGTTAATCGGTAATAATTTACGTCGTTATTTATAAAACTCAATTTTTGTCGCTTTCCTTCATCCAACCGTTTTTCGTTATGGGGCCCACTAATGATCAAGTAAATGCGGAGATTCCCGAAACAAAAAGAATATTCCACGACCAAACGAATATTCCCCGAATAATAATGAATATTTTATAACCACTTGCTTATTTTGTAAACTTTGCACATTTCACCCATAACCAAAGAATTATATCAAATTAACCCTTATTAATTTAGAATAATGAATAAAGAAAAATTCAATTTTATTTATAATAAGTTGGGGTCTTACATATGGTGCGGTTTCGGTTTTATGCATTCGATTTTGACAAGTAATTAAATCCAATTCAATTTTTTAACCCACTTAAAACCGTTATATACATCGAAACTATTAAGATGATTTTGAAAAAAATTTAATTTCCTGTTCAGTCCTACCAAACATAGTATTAATGCTGCTTGTAATATGTCGCGACTGGTACTAATTGTGTCCCATCCCACTTGTTTGTTTCTTGAAATTAACCAGGCCATGGTCTAGTCAAAGAGATACTGTGCAAAAAGGTGCCTACCCGGCTACCCCCCAACGTTCAAAGCAAGGGTAATTTCATAGTTATTTTTGTCTATCTTTGGATTATAGATTTTGTTGATATTTATTTATAAAACAAGCAATGATAGGGGAAAAAAAATCCTACTTCCAAAAGATAATTGTTAATGTCAAGATCTTTTGTCACGTCCTAATTACGTAAGACGTTCTGATTCTGCACACTAAATACGATCGACACAAAAGCTTGGCGACTTGACCGGTCGGGGATAGCTCAGCGTGAGAGTTGAAAGACAGCGATCACAAGAGTTAACAATGGAGGATAAAATATCTAGTGTATTGAGAGAGAGAAAATATCAGTTACCTTTTCTTAGAAGACTTCCTTGCTATGATATACTCTCTAGCCTGGTTTACCGTGCCACTCACTACTATCTGACACAACCTCCTGATATTGATGGTTTCTGCCGACTGCATACAGTTCACCCATTACCTCTGGTCACTGTTTTCCACCGTCGGCCGTCCCCGGATCCCATCCACTTTAATGCATGGCAGATATATCAGTCAACCATCATGTTTTTTCATCATTACCGGTCAAAGATGAAGATATTTAATATGTAATGGGTCAGCCCACTAACCCGACCCGATCTTATAAAGATTTAACAGAAATAATATAGTGACTAGGCCCAATAACTCTAAGGTCCATTAACGATGACCTGGTGGACTAACCAAATAAATAGGTCCAATCTGTTCGGCCCAATAGGTGAAATATCATGACCCAACGTTGCCCCCCAGTCTTTTATTAAATAAGATGTTTAATGAAAGAGTATAAATGGCATCGGTTCAGGGCAAAAGGAATTATAATAAGATCAATAAAGGCCCAAAATATAGCTTACCGAGGCTCATCTGGTGAACATCAAATAACAACACAAAGGGTTCATTTTCGCCGACCTCTACAGAAGTACCAACTGAAGAGCCTTTAACTATCGAAGCCCAAGCCACAGAATCAACTCCCAATGAAGGGACAAGCCAACCTCGCCAAAGAAAGCAAGTTGGCTGAAAATCAAAACACCCCATCACACAGACTTACAACAAGTGCTTCCTTGATATGCCCCTTGACGAACGGACCCGAGTCCTTCGTGCAAAAAAGAGAAAAATCCAAATAACTCCTCCAACAGCCGAAGAGTCACAAGTACCTCCCACAAAAGCCGATCTTTCTTCGGACACCCTGGTTGAAATTGTGGTTTCTGACAAAGAGCCTGAAGAACAAGTAGAGCGTATATCGATGAGATCCCCCACTCTTTGCCAGAATCCAATGAAAAATTCCCATGGACCTGATGGACAAAGGAATGAAATACCGGACTAAAGGAATTTGATAGTTTGACTTATTCATTTACATCGCTGCCCATCAATTTGAACTGATTGACTAATAATGGTCATCTGTAGGCAAACGCTATCTTCGGGTGCCTCCGTCCCAAATCTGACAAAGAAGTCAAGAGGATCTGCCGCAGAGGAAGGAAGAGCGCCATTTTGAAGTCGGGTCATCATTGATATAAATGTCGATCCAAGCTAAAGAATCAAAGCATCTGGAACATCGTCAGAAGCTTGAAGAAGAGCTCAAAGAGCTTCGGGCCCTTAGGAATTTGGGTCCGCCATTGACCGAAGACCTTCGTAAGGAAATCCAGGCAGCATACAGAAAATTCGTCGAGCTGAACGATGAGATCGTCCATATGTATGCCAAAGGATATGAAATCTGTCGAAGTAAAGGCAAGAAAAAGCTTGGGCCAAGGTAGATCCATCTCTTCTAGACTCTTCAGATAGTGATGATGACGATGAATAAGCCTGAAGATAACATTCCCTTTACCTTTAACTGTAGAACTTTCTGTAAAAATTCTAATTTTTTGTGAACAGTTAATATTAATGAAATATCAACTTCATGCCTTATTACTTTTATATGAACATTTCTTGTCAATAATTCAGCATCAATCAACTTTGAAATTGTACAAGTGCCTCTTATCTTAAACTGTTAGTCAATAATCAAGCAAATTATATAACAGTTAAGAACAATGATAACATAATCCAAAATCAACACTTGAACAAAATAAAGTAATGCATACTTATCGTTACCGAAGTGTGAGACAGATCAGTCATAAGGTGAATTCGGCTGATCCTCCTTGCACCATCGAGATCTTGTTTACCACTCGGGGTAAAACAAGTATATAAGGACATTTGTCTACCATGCGGGGTTTAACATTTGTCTACCATGCGGGGTAGAACAAAGATATAAGGACATTGGAATTTATTTACTACACGGGGTGAAACAAATTTATAAGGACACACCTGACAATAAGGCTACCATTGAATGGTCAGCGAGTCCGACCGAACCTCTTTAATTCGGTGCCTATTATTTACCACTCGCGGTAAAACAATATTAAAAGGACTATATAATTTGTCTACCACGCAGGATATAACAAACCCATGAGGACACTCCTGCCGATAAGGCTACCATCGAATGGTCAGCGAGTCCACTCTGTCCTCCTTACACTGATGAAGTTTTCCTACCACGAAGGGCCTGACAAATTCATAAGGACCACCTGCCAAAAATGCTACCATCGAATGGTCAGCGAGTCCCCCCCGTCCTCTTTACACCATTGTGAATTTAGGACCAATAGAAAGAAGATCAATTGTGAAAAAGTGAATCTTTTGTCTTTGAATCAACTTGATGACTTGCCAAATGACCGATTGTTCGAAGTAGAATATCTGTCTGCACACAACATCCATGAGCTCTATTTCTGCTGATTGGGACATAAACCTCCTCAAAGCTTCTTCTGAACGGTCCGGTCTGTTCCATCCTAACCTGCAACTTTAGATGGATTTCTTCGAAGATAAGTGCCCACAGGGCGGTGTGCCCTTAGTGGATTCTCGGGAGTGTGATTTCTGGATCTACTTCTGTGAAAATTTTTGTCACTGTGGTGAGAATACTCAAGGCAGAATGCCTTATTTGTATTCTAAGGTGTATACTTTTTGGATCAACTCCTTCAACTGCCTCGACCATAATCCCGAGAACCGATAGGGTAGAATGCACTCTTCGGCCTCTCAAGAGTATGACTTCTTGATCTGCTTCGATGCTGAGCCCTTCCGCTGCTACGAGAACACTCAAGACGGAAAGACTTCTCCATACTCTCTGGTGAACATCCTCTTGAACTGCTTGTGCCATAACCCCAAGAACCCCTAAGGTGAGGTACCCTCTTCGGATCCTTAGAAATATGGCTTCTGGGTCTTCTTTGATCCTGAGGACTGCATCGAGACATATTTTCAAAGTGTGTAGACTGGTTTACTACGTCTTTCAGACTAGACATAATTGGACGCCTCGTCCTTCAGCTCCAGCTTTGCCGTCCGAAGGATCTGCACATAATTGGATGCCTCGTCCTTCAGCTCGGCAATCTGAAGCACATGTTCAGCTATATCCTCGCTCTGCTTCAAGAGAACCTCCAAAGCTTTATCTGCTTCGTCTGCCATCTTCGCCAGCTTGACAGCTTTGTCGTTCTGACCACTTCGGTCTTTGAGTTCAGGCAGGGTGCCTTTCTACTCGCCTTTCGCCATGATCACGCCTCCTTATCGGCAATAAAAGACCAACCTCCTTCGGCTTCACCACATGGGCTCTCGAACGAGAACCCCCTAAATCATGCTTGGAAGCCGTACTCTCAAGAGCACTTTTGAAAGGACCCAGACGACCCTTAACTGAAACACGAGGCAAGGATGAACTTACAACCATCGGTTGTCCCTCCGGTGTACTAGTTCTACTCCTCACCATTCTTTCCGACGTAGAACAAATGAAACTTTGTGATTGAAAACTCAAGGACACTAGAACACAACCCTCCTTCTAGCGCCAATGTTAACGCCAAGATCTTCTGCCACGTCCCAATCTCGTAAGACGTTCTGATCCTGCACACTAAACAAATAACACTAAAAAGCTTGGCGGCTTTGGCCGTCGAGGGATAAATTCAAAGCGTGAGAGTCAAGACAAAGCGATCACAAGGGTTAATAATGGATGATAAAATATCTAGTGTATTGAGAGAGAGAAAATATCAGTTACCTTTTCTTAGAAGACTTCCTTACTATGATATACTTCTTGGCTTGGCCATCACCGTACACCCACTCATTGTCTCGATTACGTACCGATCATCGATGGTTTCTTGCATCGCATACAGCTTTCACCCATTACCTCTCGGTCACTTTGTTTCCACCGTTCTACCGTCCCTGATCCCATCCACTTTAATGTATGGCGATATATCACCAACCATCATGTTTTTTCATCATTACTGGGGTCAAAGATGAAGATATTTAATATGTAATGGGTCACCCACTTAACCCTAATTCGATCTTATAAAAAATTAACAGAAATAATATAGTGACTAGGCTCAATAACTCTAAGGTCCATTAACGATGACCTGGTGGACTAACCAAATAAATAGGTCCAATCTATTCGGCCCAATAAGTGAAATATCATGATCCAATAATAATAATAATAATTGTGACTTTTTGGTGTCAATTTGTTCTATTTTGAATTTAAAATTGATAGAAATTGATAGAATTTACGGTACAAATAAAAAAAATTATATATTATCTAGAAAGTATTAATTTAAAATTATTTTAAATTAACTTAAAAAATACAAAATTGATCAAATCTTTCCTAATAGTACTTTTTTGCAGCCATTCTAATAAGTCTCTCTCTCTTTCTCTCAGACACACACACAGAGTGACACAGCTTCTTAATTTCATTCATGATTTAAGAGGTTGGGTTTTTCATAAATGTATGGCAGTGAACAAAAGATTTGCATGGCCATTGAAGCATTAATTCATTCAACCCAATTGAGTACCCATCATCACCTTACCTACACTACTAACATTGCCTTTCAAACTACCACCAATTATTAATTCACTGACCCCAACTGTGTAATATACTAGTGCCTCCTCCTCCTCCTTTACCATGCACACATACCATATATCACATAATTATTCACGTATACTTTAAATGCGTACGTATGGGGGACTAGGTAGTTCAACCGTGTAATGCAATTGGGCATAATTGTTATTCTTTTTTGGGGGTCACTATTGGGACATGAACACAAACTTTGTTTGATGGGGATGGGGATGGGGATGGGGATGGGGATGGGGCCGGGTACAAATAAATATTACATGTGAAGGACTTAATTGTTAATTTAC
Source organism: Panax ginseng (assembly GCA_020205605.1). Taxonomy (NCBI): domain Eukaryota; kingdom Viridiplantae; phylum Streptophyta; class Magnoliopsida; order Apiales; family Araliaceae; genus Panax; species Panax ginseng. Next base: position 23,704,368 of record CM035137.1, on the reverse strand, counting down.
TTTTCCTGCTGGCTGCTGCTTTTAAGTTTTAACCACGAAGGCAGTACCAGCTGTGCCTCTCTCTGCACATGCACGACTTGATCAACAACATTGCAATGCAATTAAACGTCCAACCAATCAATCTAGCTTCTACTTTGTGAGGCAGCAATAATTTTAGTTTTAATCATTTCACATAATTACCAACCCCTCCCCCTACTGCCCTGCAGCAAGGCCAATGATGGAATTTACCATTATTGTTCTAAGTGCTTCATTCACCCCTACACGTGAGACCACCTTAGGAGGCTTCATAATTCTATTTTAGGGACTCATGCGTACGCCCCTCCTCTAATGTCTATCATCAATTACTACTATTACCTATTATGACCTTTAAATAGTTGTGGTATTCTTCATAACAAATTTCATTTCACACCCCATTTTTTATCCTTCAGAAAGAAATTTCTACTCATTTGGCAATACAAACTAAAGTAAAGATTGTAGCACTACCTAGCTTTTGCTTTACATTATTATACTAGCAGTTTAAAAAATGCACAATTTTTTTTTTCAAACGCATATATATGAATAATAATCTAAAATGATATAATTTCTTCAAATAAATTATGATGATATCACCACTACTAAATTAATTTTTTTTTATCATTTTTAAAAGTAAATATTGAACAGAATTACATTTTTAAAATTTAGTACAAACAAAACTCTTTTTTTTTTCTTAATGGAACCGAGGGTTTAAGATAATTTTCTTCAAGCATATTTAGAGGGAGGGAGGGAGGGAGGGAGGGAGGGAGGGAGGGATTTGTTGTGTTTTGCAGTAACTAACTATTAATTCCTCCTGGTCGGTCAATTTTCAACATTCATTTTAACCAAGTAATTTACATTATCTTTGCAGAAAATATGATTAGAATTAAATTATTTTTGGAATTAACTTTGATAATTTATTTAAGTTTTACTATAAAAAATATTTTATACGTCTACCTTTTTCTCAAACATTTTCATTATAATAGGGGAGGGGGAGGGGGAGGGGAGGGGGGGGGAGGAGGAGGAGGAGGGAGGAGGAGGAGGAGGGGGCAAGGGCAAGGGCAAGGCATAGCTAGGCTAGCACAACATGTACAATTAGACAAGCCCAACCACCAATGTTAATTAAAACAAAACCTCTGAATTTGCTCGCAAGCTAACCTTTTGGGGCTTTCAAAGGTTATTTATTATGCTAATAATTGACACTTTCTGTTTATGTTTGTGTAGTCAGTCACATGCAACCATCTGATCTTGTCAATACATAGGAATTTTAGATCGATGCATGGAAGATGGAATAAAGACCGGCATACATCAATATTTTAAATTTAACCCTTAATTGCAAGCTGCAGGGTCCAAGGCTTGGCAACCATACTTGATCAGATACAACTGCTACATCGTCATCATTTCTATGCCACGACCACAGCGCATGCGTTGCATGCATTCACCACCTCCAATTCCCCATGCCCGAAGCTAGCCTCCCTGAATTCTGATACTTTTGGTTGTGGTCTATATACCTGTACATGCATTTTTGATCATATGCACAACATGATTAATAATCTTGGTATTAATTACAATTTAAAATATTAATCAGTCACTAATTTCTCTATACCAACAAGCGGATTAGTTATAATTATGGGATAAACCAACTTAACTTACTTGGTGGCGAGCCCTTCACGATTGCCACCATCGGACCACAATTGTTGGCTTCATCTTTGTATACTCGGGTGGTCTAAGAAAGAGACGGGAAAATTATTAGTTTGCACCAGTCCAGATCCTAATTCCAGCAGTTCAAAGTAGAAAGTCTATAAATTGAATTATAAAATACTATACAATCACAATTTTCTATTTTATAAATGCAGCTCATTTCTATAGTATTATCCAACTGATTGTCAGTCTGAATGGTAGCTCATTTCTATAGTACTACTATCCAAATGATTGTTCAGTCCTAATCCGTTTGCACCTAGCGTGTCTAATTTAAAATTTTCACTACCTCATAGGCAATGACGTGGATGGTCTTATCCACTAATTTGCCTAACTAATTCAGTTACTAATTTGTCACTTTTAACCTTGTAATATGTCAATAGAGCCTAATATGCTAATTTATCATATGTTAAACTTGACAAATTACCAACTCATATAGTCTTGCTAGCCGTGCAATACATAGATGCCAAATTTTTTTCCCTAGTAAACAGACGATGCAACTTACAAAGCGCTCGTAGGCATGAGCATGCCCTGCAAAAACAATGTCAACACGAGCATCATAAAGCAATTGTTCCATTGCTGCCGGAGTAACTCTCCCCTTGATGAGCAACATTAGAATTGTACTATGGCGCGTGGATAAGCACTATTATCCACGGTGTTCTATTCCGGTCAACCTTCCTCAAATCGGACTGAAGCCATTTGTACTGTTTGGAACTAGGACTAAAATCAGTATAAGAGCCCAACATAATTACATGAACACCAGCAACTTCAAAGGAATAATATAAGTTAATTAGAGGAAGAGCCACTCTCGGCATATGGCATATGCCATCTCGCGTTGTTGGCTGTGCATTACAGGGATTTGCTCAATCTCGTGATTGCCTTGCGTTACCATCCACGGACGCTGGCTGGCTCCACTAGCTGCCCGAATGAATCCCACAGTGGCTGCTCTAAATCTGCATATGACAAGTCCCCTGGCAGTAGAAACACATCATAGTTCGGTTTTTAATACGTATGCTTTTCACATTTACACATAATATGGAGAATCAAAGGCATACCTTTTGAATCCTGATTGAGCCTTTGATTCGGAAAATCTCCCGCCGTTCCTTTAACCGAACAGCGTCTCCGAACTAAGATCGAGAACTGAGCACTAATTCACAGTACGTAACAATTAGAGTTTTAGACTGAATATTGGGAGCGGTGTTTGGCAATTGAAGTGTTGTTGCGAATTGATCGATAGAGGATGACTATTTAACAAGGAAGTGGTTAAGCCACTTCCCAACTCTCTTCCCACGTCTAGTCACCCCACGTTCAAAATCACGAACGTCTCTATTGACCTTGTCAATTAGAGAATGATAAATTAACCCAAATGGGTCGGACCCACCATGGGCGCCCCAATTGGATATCCATATTCCAACATTTCCCACTCGTCCATGGCGGGGACGATGTAATCCTTATATCTGCAAAAAACAGCTCAAACCAAAACATATAAAACTTCTAACTGCCGAACTGCATGCATCACCGAAGTTCACTCAAGAATGCGGAGCTCTATATCAAACTCATTAGGGCCAACATGTAGACATCTACCCTTTCAAAGAAATAATACGGGAGCTTTCACGTCGAACTTAATTAGTTCACGTAGAGGCTACAACCCACAAACTCAGAGTACCCCAGACACATTTGAATTTTAACTAGGTTAAGCATCTCTAACCCCTCAGAGAGCCTTACTTAACCACCTTTAGGCCCAAGTTCATTTCGTATCTCACTTATTACTATATCGCTATCAAAAACGCTATAGTTGTCGTCAATAAGTGCAGAACGAGGTGAAATCAAATTTTCTTCCCTTTGCCCTAATACTACTCGAGAAATGAATCAACCTGCTTTCCCGAATCGGTCCTTATAGTCTCATCAATCCCGACCTTAGGAATCAAACCAAAGTAAAGAACATTAATCCATGTCTTTGCAAGTATAATCAAAGATCACAAAGAGCACTTGATGTAGGAACAAAAATTTGTCCTCATGAGACTCACACTGAGTGAGAAGCGAGGATTCATTCTCTCACCTCTTTTACATGGTCACTAAGCACATATAATCTCGCTTCACAACATGCTATTCTATAGCCTTGTTGTGTGGACCTTAGAAGATTTCAAATTGCTCCCCTTATCTAAGCGCCCATATTTGAAACTTCGCATCCTATTATAATGTTACGACGCATAATCTCATCTACACGAAATATGTCCCATGGTCGTCTTGCAGACGGATCTTAGTTCGATTAAGCTCATAAGCGCTTAACTCAATTTTTCGATTGCTCGCTTTCTAAGGCCAAACCTAAAATTTCAGTGTCCATTATCAAGATCTGAAGTTAATATAGATAATCAGGCATACTATATTTGGTTGATCCAAGTTAACCTCATTCGCTCATGCCAAGGCGACATCATGTTCATTTTGCTCACTACTAAGCGCCAATTGATTGCTATAAAAAAGCATCAACAACTTCATGACTCAAAGTGCCAATAAATGAACTGCCTCAACCTTGCTTCGTTTTTGAAAGCGTCGGTGATTGCTCGTGTGATTGAGCCAATCAACCTGTTGACATATATTTAATGTGTGTGCATATCCAATATGCATAATAAACTCTGTGAACATCTTAAATTTATCATATGCGCTAAAATAACCAAACACAAGTGGAAATAAATAAAACTCGCATAAATGATAAATATCTCGAAATAACAATGAATATCTCTAATACAAGCCAAATAATGAGTGATATACAAGGAAATAATAAAAAAGTACATCAAATCCTATGAAGCCCTAATGAACTAACATGTCTACAAAAAGCATCTTTAGGAATTGGCTTCGTCAAAGGATCAGCTACCATAAGACCAGTGGGCATGTACTCCAATATCACCTCATTATTTGCTATGATATCTCTCGATGAAGTTCATCCTCAAGTCGATGTGTCTTCATCCCCGCCGTGGATACTAGGGGTCCTTAGTGTAATCTAGGGGCGTAGTCTTATCACACAATGCTTGATCACAGATCTGAAGCATGAGAGACAACACCAAGATCCTCGAAGAATCTCCTAAGCCACATGGCTTCCTGAACAGCTGACGTACAAGCCATAAACTCCGACTCCATCGTAGAAAGAGCAACGCAAGTCTGTTTCTTGCTACACCAAGTGATGGCACCACCATGTAACAAGAATGCATATCCTGAGGTCGACTTGCGCATCCCCTGGTTACCTCCCCAACTGGCATCGGAGTAACCAATTAATAGCAGGTCCGGTCCTCCGTAGCATAAAATGTAGTCTAAAGTACCTTTCAAATATCGCAAGATCCTCTTGATTGCCTTCCAATGAGCAATCCCAGGGTTTGACTGATATCGACCAAGATAACCGACTGCATATGCTATATCTGGCCGAGTACACACAACTGCATATATTAGCTTTCCTATAGCATTGGTATACGGATAATGGGACATCTTCTTAATTTCCTTGGGAGAAGTAGGGCATTGTTCGGGTCCAACAGTGTCGCCTTTAGCGATAAGAGTGTCTATGGGTTTGCAGTTGTTCATCTGGAATTGCTCAAAAACCTTCTTAAGGTAGGTCTCTTAAGACAAACCAAGAAGCTTTCTTGAGCGATCTCTAAAGATCTTAACTCCGAGAACATAAGCTGCTTCCCCCATGTCCTTCATCTCAAAGTTAGAGGACAGCCACCCTTTGGTGGCGACAATCATCTCCTTATCGTTCCCAGCTAGAAGGATGTCATCGACATACATAGATAAGATAAGGAATTTATCTTTGGACCGTTTAATATATACACAATGGTCTTCCTCGATCATCGTAAACCCATCACTAATGACGGCTCGATGGAATCTCAGATACCATTGTCTCGAACGCTGCTTTGAACCATAGATAGAACGTTTGAGCTTGCATACTTTGCGCTTTGTCCTTCCACTGACGAAAACCTCCGGGTCGATCCATGTATATCTCCTCAACTAAATCTCCATTGAGAAAGGCTGTCTTAACGTCCATTTGATATAACTCCAAATCTAAATGCGCGATAATCGCTAAGATGAGGCGAATTGAGGCAAACCTCACAACTGGTGAGAAGGTTTCCTCGTAATCAATTCCCTCTTCTTTGGTGTAGCCCGCTACTCACAATCTGAGCTTTGTACCTTTCAATGGAACCATCCGCCTTGCGTTTGACTTTAAGAACCCATTTGTTCCCAATAGCCTTTCGCCCTGGTGGAAGGTCAACCAAGTCCCAGACTTGATTAGTCTTCATGGACTCCATCTCTTCTTCCATTGCAATCATCCACTTATCTCTCATAGCAGATGATAGAGCATCTCGATAAGATCGAGGTTCCTCATCATCTTGCACATCAGCTACAAAGGCATTCCCCTCAATCTCAAAAAGACGACGTGGAATGTTACCCCTTTGACTTCTACGCATTTGAGGAACATGAGACTCTTCATTTGATGGATGAGAACTGCTCGAAGGCATGTCACTCCCACTTTCTACAAGAGCCTGAGGAATAATATCTTCGGCTTCTACTGTATGAGTTGGGGCACCTAAATCTTCCTCCATCTCATAAAGGTTCATCTCCTTGCTCACATCTCCTCTATTAGGGAAATCCATCTCAAGGAAATCCGCATCTCGTGACTCTATCTCAGATACAGTCCCATCAGGCTGCTCTCCTACAAACACATAGCCTTTGGAGTGTTCAGAATATCTTATAAAAATATACTTCTTACCCCCTCGGGCCTAACTTCCCATGCTGATGAGAAGTGTTGTGCACGTAAGCTGCCGATCCCCAAGGCCGCAATTCGCCTAATTCGGGCTTTCTGCCGGTCCACATTTCTTATGGGGTGGACTGAACTGATTTTGAAGGCACCCAATTAAGTATATATGTCGCAGTCAACAATGCATCACCCCAATAGGAGATAGGCAAATTTGCTTGCGCCATCATAGACCTAACCATGTCTAATAATGTTCGGTTCCTCCTCTCCATACACCGCTCGCATTGAGTTCTAGGGATTGTCAATTACCTGATTATCCCTTTTTCCCCACAAAGTTCTTTAAACTGATCGGAAAGATACTCGCGGCCTCGGTCAGTTCGAAGTGCCTTAACACTTTTATCTAATTGATTCTCGACCTCAATCAAATAACGTCTAAAGCAATCTAATGCCTCAGACTTATGAGAGATCAAGAAAGTGTACCCGAAGTACGTATAGTCATTTATCATTGTAAGAAAATAGGAACGTCCATGCCTTTCTTTCACATTCATAGGGCCACAAATATCTGAGTGAATAAGTTACAATGGTGTTTCTGCCCTAGTGGCTTTACCGAATGGTTTTTTAGTTGATTTTCCTGCCAAAAAATGTTCACATGTGGGTAGATTGACCTTAGCGAGTGGACCTAAAAGACATGCTCGAGCTAACCTGGCCATTCTATCTTGTCCAATATGGCCTAATCTAGCATGCCATTGAATTGAACCATCATGATCATTTTCAACAAGTAAGGAATAATAATCGCTACTATTATTGCTAGAATCAATAGTATCCAAAATCATAAAACCATGTCCAAAAACATTCGTCCCATGCGAAATTATTACAGAATTATTCTCAAAACTAATTGAATAGCCTAAAACGGCAATCGATAAAATAGAAAATAAATTCTCACGGATATCCTGCATAAAAGTACATCATAAAGGATCAATGCCGAAGCATCCTCATTTTCCGGTTTGTAAGTGCCAATGCCAAAGACGTCCACACTGAATCGTTCCTATGATATTTTTCTGTCACAATTTAACTCTACGGTATTCCATGTATCCACTCCGATCTCTATTTATGTGGTTCGTTGTTCGAGTCTACAATCCACATACGGAGAGAATGAGCAACAAAAACAATCTTGATACTAAGCACATAGATAGATTAGGACTAGAATTACCTTCTTCTACGATTGCACTCACAAGCGAAGTGTCCCGCCTTGCCATAGTTACAACAAATCAACTTGGCCTTGTCCTTCTTGTCAGAACTACGTTTACTTCTACTCTTCTTAGAAGTACCACCTCTACCCTTCTAAGGCGCATTAGCATTGGTAATCTCTATTAATGAGCCTTTAGGCGCTCATTCTCTAGTCGTTCTCGGTTTTTAAACTCTCAACCTCTAAATGCCAAACCTAAGCGTTCAAGGTGATGAAAAATATCTTCCAAAGATTTAATATTTTCATCTTGAGCTATGTTAATCTTGAGATTATTACAATATGGGAAATGAACGAATCACTGCCCGAATTTGCTGTTCATTTGACAAAAGGTTGCCAGCAGCTCCTAACGCTTCAATTAAATTCGACATAACCTAAAGATGTTCTCTAAATGTGTGTTCATCTTTCTTTGTATAACTATCGAATTTGGTAGTTAAGAGATGCAACCTAGCCATATCTATTTTCTTTTTAGAAAAAAAGAGAGAGAATCTTATTAAAGATATTCGAGTAGTTCACCACAGTATATAAATCATCTTTGCCACATGAACCAAATTAACATAAAAATAATAGGACATAAATATAGAAGTGAGACTTCGCCAGGCTTAGGAATCACAATCCGTATAAATGTCTAATTATTTAAATTTAATTTTTCAGCGCACAAGACGTATAATTTAGGGAATAATTTAATTAAATTACTTCAACCTAAATCACTCCCACTAGGAACAAGGGTATACATGTAATTATAGCATGATAATTTAATTCCAAGCACCAACAATTAATATCCCATAAATATTAACAAAGGAATTAAACAATGGGCTATATTACTCAATTAATATACCAAGTATGCTATAAAAACATTAAAATACATCCAAAAAATTTTCAACAGTAAATTAACATTATAAAACATTACTGTAATTTTTTGGAATTTATTTTGATAATTTTGCTAATTATCACAATTAATTAATCATGCATAAAAAGATGGAAATTAACCAAAGATATCCAAATCTGTTAATTTCTTCCAAAAAGTTTTATAACAGTATCTTATCATCATAAAAGGATAACTGTAATTTTCTGGAATTTTTTGATAATCATGCTAATTATCATAATTAATAAACTATTGCACAATTAATTGGAAATTAACCAAAACTATCCAAAATAGTTATTTTCATCCGAAAAAATCTAACAAAGAACTTAACATCATCATATAGTCACCATATAACGCTTCGAATTTTCGTGATATGTTTGCTAATTTTCATAATTAATAAACCATTAATTATTAGGTAGAAAATTAACCAAAAATATCAAAAACTGTCAATATTTCCAAATTCAAGTATAATAATTAATTATATGCCAATAATTAATTTCTATTAATTTTTCAAAATTTAATAGTCACTGTTACTATTTTTAAATTAATTTCCATGTTAAAAACAATTAATAAATCATTTTCTAGAAATTAAATATAAAAAACTGTTAAAACGGGTCAGATCATGTGTCACCACATTGGCAGGTCCAAGCGCCAGTCATCTTCAACCTCCAGACACCAGAATTTACAGAAATGCCATTTCGCAACTAAAACTTTGAGAAACCATATCTCACTCTATATAACTCCGATATAGGCCCATAATATATCGTTGGAAAGCTTCCAATGAGTACTACGCATACATACAAAAAACAACTGAATCGGACAATTACAGAAAAATTTATGGCTATTCAAAGAAGGCTGTTTGTAAACTAGGGTTTCAAATTAATTTTAAATTAATTATCCAATTAAATCCAAATTATGCAGATCATATACACTGTGTTTAGGCTACAATATACTATAATATTTGTAAGACCCTAACTTATTATAAATAAAATTGAATTTTCCTTTATTCATTATTCTAAATTAATAAGGGTTAATTTGATATAATGCTTTGGTTATGGGTGAAATGTGCAATTTTTGTAAAATAAGCAAGTGGTTATAAAATATTCATTATTGTTTTTGAGAATATTCGCTTGGTCGTGGAATATTCTTTTTTTCGAGGAATATCCGTCATTTACCAATAGCCTTGATCATTTGTGGGCCCCATAATGTAATAATAAGCTTGATGAGAAAACGACAAAGTATGTGTTTTTATAAATAACGACGTAATTATTACCGTTAACAATCGTTGGGTTACAGTGGTAAAAATACGATAATATGCGTGGTTGCATAAAGAAAGACACCAGATTACAAAGATTGTTGAATTATTGATCCTTACGTAAGAAGGCACTACTCAATAATTGTTACGAAGTTATCGCTCAATATTATATCGATTCAATAATTGTTTGCGTTGATATTTTGTATCACCGTTGTTTCAATAATTGTCATTACACAAGATTTTCCATTATCAAATTAATAATTCATATTATTTGAATAATATTATCGATAACATTATTGGCAATGTCTAGAAAGTTCATACAGGAGAGGTTTGGTCACCTAATCATGCGTCGATGAGGAGAAATCCTTATTGAAAGCCCCCTTTCTGAGGACTACCGGGTTGTCGATCTTGTGATTACGTAATATTATTTTTAAATAAGTAATTATTGATTATTATGATAAAAAAAATATTTATTTTATGTGGATATAGATGGAGAAAATTTTTAATGTAACAATTGTTGAAAATTAATATTTTATCTTTTTCTGATAAAATAATTTATTTAAATATATTATTTTAATAATATATTAACGATGATATTTTTATAATGAATGTGGGATATATGAGTATATGAGGAGGTAGAGTATTTTGTGGCATTAAATGTTTAACATATGTTTTGTGTGTCGGTGGACACAATTCTTGACCGAAAATTAAATATAGACTGTAAAATCTCCCGTTTGTGGATTTCGGTCAATTTCTGTTTGGAATTTGGAAAAAATTTCTTCTGTAAAGTTGTAGAGAATGGAATTTCCCATGGAAAATCGCGAGTTTCGAATTTTTCTGATAAACAAGCTATTTTCTACGAATTATTGAAGTTTCTAAGATAAAATAATTTTTATTAAATAATGGGTGGGACCCACTCTTGTTTGACAACATGTGGGTCACTTGGAAATTTATTTTCAAGAGTGGCATGCTTGGGTCTTTGATGGCTAGCATGCGTAGAGATTTAATTTTAAATAATAATAATTTATTAATTTAGTCTCCTTTCATGGCTCTAACATTTTCCTATAAATAGAGGGCTAAGTTAGAATTGAAAATCACACCGTAAACTAAGTTTTCTCTTTCTCTCTATATATTATCGGCGTATTCTTGTGAGTATACTTTGAGTGTTGCTATATCTGGTCTGAAGTTTACAAGACTATACCGAAATTCAATTGGTAAGTACGGTTATTTTGAGGTAAGGGATGTTATTTCTTTCATGAAATGATATTATTTTCTTCAATATCATTATGTCAAAATCTTTGTTGAACTTTTTATCAAATTTAGAACTTGTTGTGTAAGGTTACTTATTCACGATATCTGACTATTCACGTATACGACCTTTATTCACGAATACTCAGACTTTATTATTCATTCAAAAAATAAAAATTTTCTTTTTGCCCAAAATATCTATGTTGGATACTAGCTTTGATTGTATCCATGTTTTGATCATTCTTGAATTTTACACCAATATGATTATTTTCAAGTATTTTTTGGACACGTGGGTAAAACAAAGTACGAATCCTTAATCCTTAATTCTTGCCATTTTGTTTCATTTGGATTCGCTTTTTTAAAAATGTTTTTCATCATCCTCACCCTAAATGGTGATATAAATGAATATCTTTGGCACAGAGTGCAAAGATGAACGATTAATCGATGAATATCTTTGGCTCAGTCAGCAAAGATGAAACAGTGTTGAGATGAACATGACCAACCCAGGATATGAATGAATATCTTTGGCACATAGTGCAAAGAGATGATTAAAGATGTATATTGATTGTTATTACAGGATAAACTATCGATGATGGACTTTTAAACCTTGAAGACATAGTAGAATTCTTTCTCTACGACTCTTCTAATGGATTGTTGTTTCATTGAATTTGTTGATCTAAAACTTGTTGTCTATTGTATTCTATTAGATTTTTCCTCGTTGAAGACTAACGATAATTTGTTGTATATTATCTTAGTCATAATATTCTTTATCTGGTTAGTTGAGCTCACCCTTTTCTTTTTGTTCCATTTTTCTTCTCGGAGAGGTGAGAACATAGCGAGGATCGAGTCCTGGTATGGAGTGATGGTTCTAGGAAGATGTTTTAGGCATGTCCTCACTATTTCAGTAAAATAGTGTATGAATAATTAATGATGACTTATTTGGGTGTGTATATTATACAGAAGATAATATTTGTATTCAAACTCACAACAGATTATCGTATTACTACACGACATCCAGATTGTCAAAGTTGTAGTTTGCTTTCTATACCATGTATTTTGGCGACTCAGAATGGGTGTTGTATACCTATTTTGGGGGCGTCACAATATTAGCCCCTAACATATAGTGTATCTAAGATTGCCATTAATGATGTTTTCAAGCTTCTTAAACATGCAATCATGGCATAAAGTATAAATATTCCATACATAGCATACATGAGATCATTAAACCATGCTCTGATACCAATGAAGGGTTTTTAATACGTATGCTATTCACATTTACACATAATATGGAGAAGCAAAGGCATACCTTTTGAATCCTGATTAAGCCTTTGATTCGGAAAATGTTTTGCCGTTCCTTTAACCCAACAACGTCTCCGAACTAAGATCGAGAACGGAGCACTAATTCACAGTACGTAACAATTAGAGTTTTGGACTGGATATTGGGAGCGGTGTTTGGCAATTGAAGTGTTATTGTGAATTGATCGATAGATGATGACTATTTAACAAGGAAGTGGTTGAGCCACTGCCCAACTCTCTTCCCACGTCTAGTCACCCCACGTTCAAAATCACGAACGTCTCTATTGACCTTGTCAATTAGAGAATGATAAATTAACCCAAATGGGTCGGACCCTCCATGGGCGTCCCAATTGGATATCCATATTCCAACAGTCCAAGATCACCTGCATTTGATTTTAAGACACAAATATTATATAGGAGGTCCATTCAATTCAGAGGCTGTTACGCTATGTCAAACAGAGGTTAGCGCATACAATATGTCAAACGGTATTATTACGAGTGCTATAACTATTAATGTACCTGAAACTGAAAATTTAATTGGAAATTGTGTCGGAGGGGTTTTGAAACTGAATTCACGGGTTGAATATTGGCCACAACGGTAGTAGTAGTAGTATGTTGTGTTGGGGTTGAGTGGACCGATGACAAATGTGTAGGAAGAAGAAGTCCCAGTTGCTGCAATTCCATTAATAACTCCTGGGGAAGTGCCATATTTTATAGTCCTCATCATTCCATTCCCAACCAAAGACAAAATGTGGTTAAATGTTGCTATATCATTCAAAAATCATGCCTAATTTCTTATGGCTACATAAAGCCAAAAAACGAAACTTAAATTTGATGGGAAAAAAAATTTATATTGCAATAAAAAGTTTTTTGTCAAAACATATTTAATTCAACATTTTATTAAATGGAAAAAAACACTTTTTGGTCACTCTGGTTATAGTGTTTTAACTAATTAGCCACTGTGCTTTTAATTTATTCAATTAGCCCACTATACTATTTAAAAATGTGCAATTAACCCATTCCGTCTAATTTTGCATACGGACGTTAAAAAATATCATACGTGGCAGTTCAAAAATACAATAAAAATAAAAGAAATGACATGTAAATGCTGATGTGGCTCATCTTCTTCCTCAGTCGGGTCAACCCGACCCGTACAATGAAATCCTAAATCAATCTTCTGATTCAATGCGTCAAGCTGCTGCTTTACTCGCCATCCTTTGTTGGAGGTGAAATCTTGTTGGAGGCGTTGATTTAACAAAAATTCAACCAACTGCTTAGTTAATTAAACTCTGGCATTAGCTTTATTTTCACACAACAGTGAAAAATGTGAAGCTCCATAATTCAAAAATCAAAAAAGCACGAGAACAAAAAATGAGGTAGCAGCACAGCCATTACACACCTTTCTCTCTCTTCCGCAATGCCTTCAAATCTCAATTCCTTACTGCCACTATTATTAGCCATTTCTAGCCCGGGTTTTTCTAGGGTTGGGCTATAGGTGTGAATCTGAGGAACCGCCTCCCCACCCACTGTCATCATTTAAAAAGTGGTGGACCTCTTGAAGTCCAACAAAGATCACCAAAGTCAAGCTATTCAATGAGGATGATGCTAGATCTATTTATTTTCAGTTCGAATTTGGGAATAATTTAGAGGCTTGATTTTGGCCGAAAAAAATGGGAGAAAAGACTGTAGATTCCTACGAAGTTACTTGGGTCTTATGGATGAATATGGAGATAAATATTATAATATTAATTTTTATTAATATTATAAATATTTAGGTAAAGAAAAAGAAATAAAATAAAATATAAAATATTTTTATTTTTAAAAATTTTATAAGTATTTTAAAATATAAAAGTATTTTTATTTTTATTTTTCAAAAAAAACATACATATTAATTATAAATATTATAATCTTAATTTTTATTAATATTATAAATATTATAAATATTTAGGTAAAGAAAAAGAAATAAAATAAAATATAAAAATATTTTATTTTTAAAAATTTTATAAGTATTTTAAAACATACATATTAATTTTGATATATTATTTGTATTATTTGGAAAAGAGATAAAAGGAAAAAAAAGCCACGCAGGATATTTATTTTTTTTCAAAAAAGCCACGTAATATTTATTTTTTTTCAAAAAAGCCACGTAAAAAAAAGCTTACCAAAAGAAATACACGTAATATTTATTTTTTTCAAAAAAAGCACGTGGGATATTTTTTAACGTCCTATTCGCAAAATTGACTGAATGGGTTAATTGAACATTTTTAAAAATTACGATGAGCTAATTGAATATTTTAAAAGCACAGTGTCTAATTGCTTAAAACACTATAATCACAGTGACCAAAAAGTGCTTTTTGCCTTTATTAAATGCATGTTTTGTCGTCTTAAAACGAATTGACAAAACTAAACATATTTAATTCAGCATTTTATTTGGGCTGAAAAAGTATTTTTTATGCCTAAAATATTGAAATATCATAACTTTAATGATTTAATTAGAGGATGGATTTTTTAAGCTCAAAAATTAAGTTATGAAAATAAAACCAAGAAATGATCCGTAAGCCACACTTTCTCATAACATAATTCAAGCTTTCTTTAGTTAAATAACCTTCTACAAATAATTAAGATTAATGTAATTGTAGGAAATTAATAATTTTACTTTTCATAACTTAACATAAAAAAAATAAAATTATTTGTAAGTAAATTGAGTGATCGCCTAGCAGCGTGGACAGCCAGGCAACACGGCCTCGGAGCTATCCCCTTGGGCCTTGCCATTCATTTGTCTTGCAACTGTTGCTTATATATATATATATATATATATATATATATATATATATATATATATATATATATATATATATATATATATATATATGGTTTTTCATCCATAATAACTCATGGTTGTTGTGGAGCAACCCCTTTTTTACCTGTTAAAATTTCGGTTGGAGCAAAAAAAAAAAAAAAATCAATGGAGGCCAAAAAAAGGGTTTACGTGCAAAGAACAGGATTCTTATGGATGGAACCCCTATATATATATATATATATATATATATATATATATATATAGGAAATGATCTATATCATCAATATGCTATGGAATAAAAAGTGGCATTAACATCTATACCGTCTGCTTCACAAAATCGGGGGTGAGATTAGATCTGGAGATACGGCATCCGCTAATAATACTAATGACGTGGTAAAGATGATTTACGGACGTTTATGCCTCGTAATGTAGCCAAGACAAATTGGAAAAGTAATTGAAACCACATGGTCCGCTAATAATACTAGCGAATGGATAATATAGAAATAGTACAATATTGACCTCTATTCAGTTACAACACTGCTAAATATATTACACAATTTCGTCCGGTAAGTTATTATTTAACACACGAATTCCATATATTAAACAAGAACTTTGCCTGTATTCCTCAAACGGTTAATGTTAAATCCTCTGCAACAACAACTCGTATTCCTCAAACAGTAAATAATTAGTCTTCTACAACAACAACTCTGCATATTCCAAATAACAGTAATACAATTCGCAATTACATAGCACGAACTGTATTCCAAACAAACAGTAATACAATGCACTACTAAATATATTCACTTCAACAGTAATACAATTCATGAGTTGCAAACCCAATTCGCCAATAATAAATATCATTACAACACATTAACTTCCTAGTACATCAATTCAATAATTACACAATAAAATATGATTACAACACCCAAAATCAAAACAAGATAAAATTTTTAAATTAAAACAATTTACCAATTGTTCCTGTACATTAACAATTAAGCAACATCATATCTCCAATACATCAAAATTTCCAAATCTGTCTTAATCCAAATCAAAACACAGGGGCATCAAATTTCAAATTCTATACAATCAAATATATCAAATTCCAAAGGAGATCTAATCAAATACATTAAATTCAAATTCTTACCAATCAAATGAATAAAATTCCAAATTATTCCAAATCAAATACAACACATCCTATTCCAAATCAACAATAAAAATATATCCATATCATAATTCCATATCAAATACATTTTAATACCAAATCTAAAATTTCAAATCAAATTAACTCCTCTACATAATTATAGTTCCTATTCTAATTCAAATTATTGTTATTCCAAATAAACATAATTAAATTTATTCAAGTACATAAAAAAATTAAATTATACAAACCTACTATATTAGGAGATAGATGGGATATCATAGTTAATAATTTTTTTGCCCTACCAAGGTAAACAAAATATTATAGCCGCCTTCAATTGACATCAAGAAAGAAAACCACACAATTAATCAAGCAAATCTTCGTACCTCAAATCGTCATGGTAAGTTTAGAATTATGGCGGAAGATATGTTTAATTCTAGTTCCTCAAATTCTTCTTGTGATAATATTGACATGGATAATATTGGTGCTCATAATATGAACCAATCGCATATTATCGATTCAAAAAGTCTATACGAGGGTCAAATTTTTTCTACTATCCAAGAGGCGGAAGAATTTTATAGAAACTATGCACGAAGTAGTGGATTTGAAATAAAAATTGGGGCAAGTCATAAACATGTCCGCTCCAACAATTTGTCCAACAGACTTTTTATGTATACCAAAACAAGAAAACCGATTGAAAGAAAGAAACAGGACGTTGATGAAGCTGAAGGTAGCAAGGTCAAAAGAAAAAGGGATTCAATAGGTCGCACGATGTGCAAAGCTAGAATGTCTGTTGTTCATCTACAAACACGAAAAAATATAACTCTTGTTGCTCGAACTTTGATCGAAACTTTAAACAGCGCTGGAGTTGGGCCAAGTAAAATGATGAATGTTTTTAGTGAAATAGGAGGAGGGAGGGAAAATATTGATTTCAGTGATAAGGATATTCAGAATGTTGTGAGAGATTTAAGACGTGATAAGGATTTTCATTCAAACACGGAAAAATATAACTCTTGTTGCTCGAACTTTAATCGAAACTTTAAACAGCGCTGGAGTTGGGCCAAGTAAAATGATGAATGTTTTTAGTGAAATAGGATGAGGGAGGAAAAATGTTGGTTTCAGTGATAAGGATATTCGGAATGTTATGCGAGATTTAAGACATGACACGATAGATTCAAACGATGCCCAAGCAGCACTGCAGTATCTGAAAAAAATTTCAGCGAAAAATCCTCTATTTTTTTACGATATCAAACGAGATGAAGATCATCGTATCGCATGTATTTTGTGGATAGATTATCGATCAATGATAGCTTACAAAAATTTTAGGGATGTAGTGACTTTTGATACAACTTATTGGACGAACAAGTATTCCATGCCGTTTGTTCCATTCACGGGGGTAAATCACCATTACCATTTCGTCTTGTTTGGTTTTGCACTGATACAGGATGAAACAGAGGATACTTTTGTATGGGTCTTTGAGACTTGGCTTCATGCAATGAACAATAAGGCATTGGTTACCATTATAACTGATCAGGACAAAGATATGATGTAAGACCTCGAATTTTATGAAATGAAAGTATTCAATTTTCTTATAATTATTATTTTATTTCGTAAATGGTTAAATTGTGAAATGGTTAAAGTTAAGGGTGATATTTAAAAATTTTATAAAGTAAGCAAGTTGTTATTCGTTTGGTCGGGGAATATTCTTTTTATCGGGGAATATCTGTACGACGACATAATTATTGGTGGACCCCACAACGAAAGTATTATCGTAGTTAAAAATGACGTAATTATCTTTTATAAAAATAACTATGAAAGTGTTACCGCTTAAACCTGTTGAACTACAAGGTAGTAAAAAAATACAAGAATATGCGTGGTTGCATAGTAGCACACAAGATTGATTATTGATGCTTACGTAAGAAGTCACTAAGTTATACTCAATTATTCTTCACGATAATTCTTGCATCATATCTCTCATATTATTGATTCAATTATTGTCACAAGATCATCTCGTATTATTTATATTATTAAATCAATAATTGAGACAACAAAGTTATTCATATTATTATTTGAAATATTGACAATGTCTAGAAGTTCTCATGTCTTAGAGGGTTGGTCATCTGATCAATTGCTACCGATAAGGAGAAATCCTTATCTGAAAGCCCCTCTTCTTGGGAACGACACGGTTGTTAAATATTATGAATTATAATATTAATGATGAATAAGTTCATGTTGATTAAAGATGAAATTGATAGTTCCATTGTGTTGGAATTTTTAGTGTTAGTGAAAATCGACATTTATTTCGATAATAATTGATGTCCTGGAGGTTATATCGACCAATCTGGTAATTAACCTGGATAAATGAGCAATTAATTTCTATTGATTCACATGATTATAACTATTTGTTCACATATGTGTACTATTGATTCACATTCATTTACTATTAGGGGAGTTGGTGCAAGATTTATAATACTTGCATGACTAAGTTAAAAATGGAGGTACTATACTGTAATTCGTATTATCACATGTCTAGAACTATTGATTCACATGATTTACTATTAGGGGAGGTGGTGCAAGTTTGATAATACTTGCAGGACTAAATTAAAAATGAAGAAAAAGAGGAAGGTATTATACTGTAATATTTTGAGCCCCAAAATGTGCAATTATCGAAACTATATTTTCCTATAAATAGAAGCTCATTCTTCCATCATTTCTCACCAATTCACTAAAGATAGAGAGCAATTATTATAGAGAGAAATTATAGAGAGAAAGAAGAGGAGAAGTCTGATACCTCACTATTTCAATATCCAGTTTTCTTCTAAAGTAAGGGGTATTATTCTTTAGTATTCATGAAGAGAGTTATTTTCTTTCAATACTCGTAAGGGTTGTTATTCCATTCTTTATTATTATGTTGGAATAACCTGTCTATGCGAAGTACCTCATACATGGTGAAATTCTTCTGTTATTCCATTCTTTATTATTTTGTTGGAATAACATGTACATCTGATCTATCGACGCCTCGTAAATTCGTTGTTATTCCATTCTTTATTATTATTTTGGAATATCCTGCATCTGTAAGTGATTACGCATGACACGGTTCCATTCTTTATTATTCTGTTGGAATATCCTCATCTGTGCGGATTCACGCATGACACAGGTTCTATTCTTTATTATTCTTTGGGAATAACCTCGTTCTGCATGCGATTATCGCATGCATGGTGAATTCTTCCATTATTCCATTCTTTATTATTCTATTGGAATAACTCGCCTATCTGGATTATCAGATGCATGGTGAATGATCCTTCAGATTCATTCTTTATTAAATTGTGGAAATGATCATCTCACGTGGATTATCGCATGGCGGTGAAAATCTATTTGCGATTTCAGTATATTCTATTATATTAATCTGGGATATCATTTCTTTTGTACTCGCTATGAAATATCATTTTCTTTTGGTATTTTTCATTATTTAATTACTATTCACTTGTTACTATTCACCCTTTCTACATTATTCACTCGGGTATTCGGGGCATTTTTCGTGGTTGAGTACTATTCACGAGTCTTATTCACTTGATTACTATTCACCCAATTACTATTCACTCTAGTATCATTTACTTACTCGGGTATTGGGACACTTTTTAGGTAATTGGGTACTATTCACCCGAAAAATATATTTCTTTTACTCATTCAAATTATTTTTGGTACATGAATATTATTCTTGAATTTTACTCCACAAAGCAAGATATCATCTTGACAATTTGACGTTATTGATTCCTGGATAAATTAAATTATAAATCTTTAAAATTTATCCTTGAACTTGTTTTATTGAATTATTATGTCATTATCAACATCCTCATGCTTATATTGTGATGAAAGTCATCTTTGACTTACGTGCATAGATGGACTTGGTATGATTACGACCAGGAATTATTCGGTATAATCATGACCGTAATGTGACGAATGATGTGGTAAAAGTCCTCATTGGCCTGTAGTGCATTGATGGACAATTTTTGGTATGATTATGACCAGGGATTATTCGGTATAGTCATGACCATTGATGATTTAATGAATATCCTTGGCCGTGGTGCAGGGATGATTCGATGATGTGGTTTATTTTTTTAAGCTAAGTCTCAGCGATAAAGTTGATGAAAAACTTTTTAAATCATAGAAGATAGTAGATTTTATGCTCTACTTGACTCTTCTAATGGATTGCTTATTTTCCCCGCAGGTTGTTGATCTAAAACTTGTTGTCTATTGTATTCTATCGGTTGTTAGGTATTGTCAAGGCTAAGGATAATTTATTCTGCATTATCTTAGTCATAATATTTCTTCTTTGGGCTAGTTGAGCTCACCCTTTCTTTCATTGTTCTCTTCAGAAAATCAGAATATAGCTGGGATGAGTCGAGGAATGGAGTGATGGTCCAGGATAAATGGCTTTAGTAGTCCTCACTATTCTACAGAATAATGTGCTAATGATTGTAATGAGGACACCATTGAGTGTGGATATTGTCTAGATGACAATATTTTTGTTTAAACTCTCAGCTATGTTTTGTCGTATTTTACACGATTGTTGTATAATTAAGTTGTATTTGAATTTATGTACCATGTATCTGGCGACTCAAGATGAGTGATGTATACCTGTTTTGGGGGCGTCACACATGACCAATGTGATTGTTAGGGTTCTTCCAGAAACACAACATGCACTTTGCACATGGCATATTAGTAACAAATTTCTAGAGAAATTGTATACATTGTATGACACGTACCCAACATTTAAACATGATTTTATCTGGTGTGTGTATAAATCATTGACTGCTACGGAATTTGAGGAGCGATGGAAAAAGCTGATGACAGATTACGAACTGCATGACCATGATTGGCTACAATCACTCTATGAGGTTAAGAACAAATGGATCATGGCATACACAAAGAATTTTTTACAACGGGAATGACGACTACATCTAGGAATGAGGGAATGAACAGTTTATTCGATGAGTATGTCACGACAACGAGTATAAAAGAATTTATCGTAAACTCAGAAAAAGCCATTGAGAAGCAGGTAATGAGAGAGAGACAAGCTAACTACGCAACCTGTTATCGGACTAAAAATATGACTCTTGAATCATCGCTGGAAACGCATGGAGCGGTTGTTTATACAAAGGAGATGTTTAGACGCTTTCAGATTGAGATTGTAAAATCTCACAAGTACATAATGAAGAAACTTCAACATCTAACAACATTGGATACGAAGTCGTACGCAGTGTACAAGACAAACGCCATCGAAGAATCCAATAAGTACTTTACTGTTGTCAGTAATGTTCAAACTGGAGATATAAAATGTAATTGTCAAAAAATTGAATATTCTGGTATGCTTTGTAGACACATTATAAGGCATATGATTGCAAAAAGTACTTCACAGATACTGAATAAATACATTTTAAGCTGCTGATGTAGAGATGGTAACAAAGTGAACGCTAAACTACCAAAGATTTTGACTGAAATGTCCAACTACGAGGAATCTTAGGCGATGCGGTACAATTATTTGGTGACACTGCTCCTACGATTAGCTTCTACGGGATCATGCTCATTAATGGTTTTAAGCACGTGGTACAATTGTGCAATGATAATCAACCCATCGTTGAGAAGTTTGACCCTGATGAAATTAATGTAAATGGCGTGCCAGAAATTCGAGTAGATGATGATGAGTCCATTCAAGATGAGCTGTTATTGGATCCTATTTATTCCCAAACAAAGGGGTACAAAAAAGCTACAAGAATAAAGAGTGGGATCGAAGAGGCTGAAAGTCGTAAACAATTGAGAAAGTGTGCAATATGTAATATGATGACCAATCATGATAAGCGGAACCACCACAAAGTTTTAGGCCAAGACAAGCCGCGTGTTTGAAGTTATCTTTATATTTGCTTCTATGACTATAAAATTTTTGTTTTCTTAAATATTTAACTGACTATTTGAAAGACATATTTATTGGGTAAATGTGAAGTATTCATTGTTATCTCCTCTGTTTCTCTATTAATGCATCTTGTTAACTCTGCAGAACTCATATGTATTTAAAAGTAGGAAAGAAATTGACCCTGAAATAAGATGAAGAGTAGAGACATCTTATGATAAACATGAGACATAAAGATTGAAGACCTATTTGAAATAAATTAACAACACGAATTATTTTAATCTATACAAATTCAATCTAGTAAAATTACTTCTGTCATACTAAGATGCAAATTCAGCATAAAAATCTTTAGGAAAAGTGTTGATTGGAAACTAAGTAAAGTGAACTCAAAGTTGATAATGCCAAAAGGCACAAAAGGTATAATGGAACTCTATTCATATAATAGCATGCATCAAAGAAAGTATATCAGTATATGAATAATGTGCTTCTTATACGAATAAAGTTCAAATATAAAAATTCACACATTATAAATTATATTCAATTACAAATATAGGCTCATTATTACAATTATTTTAAATTTCCAATCAAATGTTAAACAAGTCTAAAACAAAAAACTAATCATTTTGGAAACAAGAGTATTGAGCTTCCACATGCAAAAACTTAGTGTAGCACACTAAAGACAGGGCAATTTTCTCATTCTTTAAATTTGGCAATAGATTGAGTAACATGCTACTTCAAACTGAACTGACACAATATGGTTTACTTTCAAATGTATAATAGTTGTAAGGGAATCAAGTCAAAATATATTACCATGCATTAGTATGTTTGCCAACTGCAGTATCAATTAAAGGAGCAAGCACAGGTACCTTCATACATTAACAAGTTCAGGCTTTGGTTTTTATGTCGAATATGATGTTCCAGAAACAAGTGCTTCATGCTTAGTTAGTAACAGTTGCAAGTCATCATTCATTGATTATCCCTGACATAACAATGATTCATCCCTACAATATTAAATTCAGTGCTCAACCTCTTGCATATGAAAAAAGGATACAACAACATAAACATCATCACATGCACAAGTAGTTTTGATATAAAATATATGCATCTCTTTTGCCTTAACAAGAAATTTTACAATTGAACTCAATTGATATTCTAAACTATCTTTTAATTGTTAAGGCTGGTTCAATTGTTCAGTTGTTATTCCAATGTTAAAAATGTTTGGATACTTTACAATGATATAAATACTTTTATTTGTTTCTCAAATAACAGCCACACAAGCTAATTGTTCAGCAGCTAACTTTTTTCTAATTGTAATAGTTCTATTAGGACTTATAGCATACTTCAAACACTGGAGGAGACATGTAGTGTGTTGAAAAATATCAAGTTTAAATCAAAACATACACCAAACTGATATGACAAATCAAGAAAGAAAATATTATAGTATTTCAAGATATTACAATAATGGAATCATTTTGAATCCGAATCTAAAGATTGGTCGATATACATTAATTACTCTTCATTTGAATCCGAATCTAAAGTTTGGTCGATACAAAGATATTTTTCAGGAATTCTCTTTGCACATCCTAAGCTCATGTGCTATTTTAAATCTAAAGTTGTAAGCCTAGTTTGGAGTCCACCTCGGTTCCTTCATGATGTTTATCCGGTGTAAAAAGAAATTTACGTATTTTGCAATATAAATGCCACAATCGTCTGAATTCCATTGTTTCGTCCTACTCACACAGACTTCAACTTTCGGCTTCGATCTTGGCAACTTTGCTTTAGGATTTGCCATATGAAGCAATAAAGGAATTAACTCCACCTATAAACCATAAAATAATCATTTAATTCCCTAAACCTCATATGTTTGTGTGATGAAATAAAAAATAAGTAATATATTAACGAACTCACCACAACACCAAAGTAGTTTTGATATAATTGTGACAATGACATTAAGGGTTTGTCATCATTAAGTGGATCAAATAGCATTACTTTCCACTTGTTCACACTCCAAATAAATAGGCAGAAATGATTGTTACTTTCGTTGATGAATAAAACGAATATGTAATCAGACTCATAAACTGGGGCACCAGCTGGAGGATTGATGTAACTTGTTAAAAATTTAAGTGTTGTTGCTTTGCTTACTCCGGCACTTGGTAAGTATTGGATGCCCAAACCCGCAAAGTACGTTGGCATGCAATAAAACATAGCCCATCGTTGCATTCCTTCACTCCTCATCTTAGCTTCTCTGTTTCTCAACAACAACAAATATACATCCAATACATGCGCCCATAACCAACCATTGGGTCTCAGACAGTTCACACCCTTAAACTCTAAGCTGTATAGACCGCCTGGATGGATATGAGGAAAGTGTGATGGGTCGTGAGTTGGACTACACCAATAGTGATTTTACCAAGTGATTTTCTCAATCTTTAAATATTTAACAAGGTGAGTGTGCTTTGTTCCCTCTCTCCTTCTAACCGACAATTTTCTACTGTGTTGAGTAGAAGGATCAAAGCTACCCTGAGTTTCTTGAACCGTAGGCTGGGGTCCCGTCATGTCAATATCCATTTGTCCAACTTGAGGTTGCATTGGATTTTGTTTTGCTGGAACCCCTTTGTAATAATTCATGAACTGCTGGTACAGTGTATTGAACCATAACTCATACATAGTTCTTAACTCATCTGGCAGATCAATTGACATAAACTTTACAAATGTAGCTTTTGCAGTCTCAATCTATAATTAAACAATAATAAAAATTATATTAGTAAAATAAGGTCATCAAACATATAACACAAAAACATGTATAATAATTATAAATTTAAAAACTTACAGTGTTTATAGCCATATATTGGTCAATGAATACATGTGGCTCATAATCTTCCCCTTGACGCCTAAAGGGTCGAGGATGGTGTATCCGTCTCCGAGTAATTTCTCTGTACCATGTCATATAATCCTCGGTAGATATCTGCTGCAAACCCTCCAACACTTTTCCTTCTAAACTCTCCATGTAGGCCTCCCACAAACGAATATAACTGGTCCTATGATTTTCATAATTGATTCTCTCAAATAATTTATGTTCCCTCCTCAACTCCACAACTCCACCATGTTTTCAGAATTAGATGGATACAACTGCAAATATCCAAATTGCCTCATAAATTTATCAGGCATTTGAAACTCAACAATGTCGTAATCAATCAAAGGTATACGTGTGGCTCCACCTAACCTTGACTCAAAAAAGTCCCAACCCAAACGTGTGTCAAATACCTGATATGGACGCCACACACAATCTGTTTCCAGCATATCATCAAACTCTCCTCGGTAAAACACAAGATGGTGATGTGGATTTATGCGACGCTGATATTGTTTTGAATTTGGATCAAAAGAAGAGTATGCCCAGGATAATGCCCTAGGTATCAACTTCTGGGACTTAGGCCTAGGTGTAGGACGACCAATTTTGAACCTTTCGTGAGCCCACATCATAAGCAAGGTTGCGCATCCTGCAAATTGTTTCGCTGTTTTCCGAGTAGCCTCATGCAAACCCCTATACAAATGCCTTAAAACTGTTACCCCCCAAGCATATGTAATTATGTCTTCCAATCTTTCCAATAACAACAAATACTTAGGATGCACAATATTTTTACTCTTTGTTGGAAACAAAATAGCGCCACACAAATACAACAGATATGCCTTAGTGTGTTTTACCACATCATCTGAAGTAGCATCTTTAAGTAGATGTCCATATTTATGTCTTAACCAAGGCAAACTTATGCCCCCCCTTTTATAGCATTGTTCCCAATCCTCTACTGCTACTTGTTGCCCAAAAACCTTTATAAAATAGCTTTTCGAATGTTCTAGTTCTCCGCAAGTCAAAGATTTTCCTAATATGGGCAATCCGAATATAAATCCCACATCCTCTATAGTAATGCCGACCTCTCCACATTTTAAGTGAAAAGCATTTGTTTCACTCCTCCAACGCTCAACAAAAGCAGATACAAGAGATGCATCAATCCTTGACAGTACATCTTGATGACAAAATATCCCGAAATCTAACTGTTGTAGTAGATTTTTTTTTTGTTCAGTCAAGTTCCATTCAGATAATTTTGCAGACATTTGACAAATTTCTAACACACCCCTATCCTACAAGTTAAACAAAGTATACATATGTAAATTATCAAAATATGAAAGTTTTTTAACAAAATTTAAGAAAAATTTGTCATATATATGGGACAATAAACTTACAATATTTTATCATAAGTCAGAAGATACATGATTTTCTTGGTCCCATAAGATAATAGGATAAAAAGGTCCTGGATTGATATCCATATCTGTCCTACAAATTCAACACAATGTCAAGTATTAAACAATTTATTAAAATTCCAATAACGAGTTAAATGGAGAAGGAACAAATCTTTGAGATTCTAACTCATTAGGATCAAAACAAGCGTATAGTATAAGATGAATAACTCAAAACTCAAAGCATATTAGTAACATCCATCCACTTGTTCTGGTAATATATTTAACAGTAAACTATTTGAGCTGCTTGTAATGTCCGGTATGGTGATGGATTTTAACTGGACTGAAATTCTAAAAAGGAAATATCTTTTCAAGTAAAAGTATATTGCCAAAATGGGAGAGAAAGAGATCATGGAAATATCCTCCAACAAATCCATAATGTTAGCAGAGAGCATAGTAAGGTGCATTGTAGACAATGACAAATGCATACAAAAGGCATGTTTATTCATTTATTTGATCATTATGAATGAATGAATTGAGAAATGGATTCACTAGACTATTTGAATTATGTGTTATGTTAATAAATGTAGATTGTGAAGGAATATGGATATTTCAGTGGCTATATCTGGGGTTATGTCGAATATATAGTTTTTAGCTAGCTACTAGTATATATTTATTTATTATTAACTTTTTTTGAAAAGTTAGTAATCTATAAACAAAACAAATGGGTTTTTTGATTTTGCATTAGCTGCTGCTATATATAGGAGGACTAAGAAGCTTGGATTGTGCAGCAACTTTTCAAATTTAGCCTGGTATGGTCTGTCTTGGATTGAAAATCTTGTACAATGATGATGATAATTATGAGGGTATAGTCATAATTAATAACAAAACAAACTGCATGCTATTTGTTCACATATCCCATTTGCAGTAATGTGTAAGCATGTAATTACTTAAATTAGCTGAGGCCTGAGGGTAATTATCTATGGATTATAAAAATCATTCCAAATAATAATAAATAAATAAAAAGTAGTGAACTCTCCATTCCTTCAAATGAAATGGAGACTCAGTATTTATTTTCGCTTTCGAATTAAGATCATTATGACATTCCTAGTCCAACACATTATGACAATCCAATTTTGAGACAATCTTGTTTTTTCTGTTGACGGATAAAACCAATCTAACATGCCTCCTCGCATCACATTCAACACATACCAAATGTTTATAATTACAAATCAGAGCTAGTTAATCTAGCTAGCCAGGGTCCACTTATGAATGCCTTTTATTTTTTTTACTCCTCCTCCTCCTCTTGTAAAATAATAACTTTAATTTGAAAGGACCCTACCAAGAACAAGTGGATATAAACTAATACTAACATGAAAAAGTAGAATCAGAGATTAGGCTGCTACACTCATCCCCATCCAAACTAGATAGCTACTTCTTTATATAAACAGGATGAAACTAGGGTTAAACCGAATTAATAGAGAACAACAACATCAATTCAGATTTTGGAGATTAATCTACAAACTTACTTGCGAATTCTGTTTGGAAGAAAAAGTCGAGCATATGATTTGATTTGCAGATGATTGCTTCTAGGGTTCTTTTGGTTCGCCCAAAATCGCCGAAGAAGTTTCCCCCAATTTTGGCACTGTATTTTTTTACCTCTGTTACTTTACCCATGATAATTTTGAGTTAATTATCCACCTGTTAGTATTACTAGCGGACCATGTGGTTTCTGTTACTTTTCCAATTTGTCTTGGCTACACAGGGGCATAAACATCCAGAAATCATACTTACCACGTCCGCTAGTATTACTAGTGGACGGCGTGTCCCCAGATCTAATCTCAGCCACTGATTTGTGAAACGAACGGTATGGATGCTATATGCCACTTTTTATTCCCTAGCATATAGATGCTATGTATCATTCTCCATATATATATATATATATATATATATATATATATATATATATATATATATATATATATATATATATATCTGTCAGAATCTTAAGCTCACCCCTCTTTAACATACCTTACTACTTTACTTTAGCGAGATGAATTCGGCGATTTATTCTATCATTATAGGTTCGATCTGTCGCTATATGTTGTCCATCGCTAAAAGCTAAGACGATAATTCTATATATAGCGACGGACCGAATCGTCGCCCGGTCCGTCGCTAAAGGTGGGTGAACAAGGTATATTAGATAAGGAGTAAGCTTAAGATCCGGACCGTATATATATATCGTTGGGATATAAATATTTGGGTCTAGTCAATGTGTAACTCAACTTATTTAATGGATCGGATTTGGTGTTGGCCTATATTCGTTTATTTGGACAGCTTCCTCAAATAGTGAGAGAGTTCTTATTAAAATAAGATTATGTTTCCTTATTTGGTGGGATAATCAGATCTAACTTGAGAAGGAAACAATCAATCATTAATTGCAGTTATAAGGTGATTCTAAAAATGCCTACTCATAGTTGGATTCGGGTGGACATGACTTCTATAGATACAACAACAAGCAAGGGTTGGAGGATAGACACATAACATATGACACAAATAAACAATTTGTATTCTTCATATTATTAAAGTGAATTTCTATCTCTTCGTGTTTTTTTTTCAATTGGATTTTCACGTAAATTATTGTGTTCATATTTTATATATCTTTGTTTATGTTTATGTGAGTGTATTTCGTGAGTTTGATTTCACAAAAATACAATCAATTGTTAACGCGATTTTGGCCTGCTGTTTTAGTGATTTTGTCAGGCGTACAAAATCAGGCGTTAACATTGGCGTGGTCTGTGGAAAAGCAAAATTCTATTCAAAAAATCATCAGAGATAAATATCAAATTATATTTATTTATGAAATTTATACGCATGATTAAATTATATTTATTTACGCAATTTGGACGGATGATCGCATGCAATAAATAAATATGATTATGATGATACAAAACAAGTAATATATTTGTTATTATATGATACACTGATGACGTTTGCAATGGCTTATAATAACTAATATATGTGATATTGAAAACAATTAATTGACTTATCAATATATCTCTAGTCCCGTGACAAGAAAGTGATATTATTGATGGAGTCTGGCAGCGGAAAGATGATGATGCAAGCGTCATGATGAAAAGGGTAAAATTATTGGCAGTACAAAACATTTGCACTGGTCATCCACTTCGGCAGTTCGCTTCAACTGCCCCTAGCTAAGTCCACACCATCATCGGACTTCGGCAAGAAAAGGAACCACCCAGCAACGTCAATCTTGACCAATATCATTTATCTCATTCGGGTAATAAAACGTCCTTCGGAAGTGGCTTTGCTCCCCCTGAATGGAAAAACGTCCTTCGAAAGTGGCTTTGTTCACCCCGATCGGACAAACGTCCTTCAGAAGTGGCTTTGTTTTCCCTAAACATAAAAACGTCCTTTGAAAGTGACTTTGTTCCCCCCGAACGGACAAAACATCCCTCGGAAGTGGTTCTGTTCCCCCTGAACGAACAAAAGCTATTCGGTTGTGATAAGGTTGGTTATCTGTTCGGCGTATGGTGTTTGGGTGAAATGGTTCGTAATCGGCAGATACAGATCTTTGGTTGAGATAAATTTGTATACTCTATTATTATTTTAAGTTCCTTATAAATAAGAGATTGGGGGGTAATGTTGGGATGTAATTATTTGGTTCTACCCAAGGTGTAGCCCAACTTATTTAATGGACCAGATTTGGAGTTGGCTCATATATGTTTATTTGGACAGCTTGCTCAAATAGTGGAAGATTTTTTATTAAAGGAAGATTTTGTTTCCTTATTTGGTAGGATAAGAAGATCTAACTTGGGAAGTAAACAATCAATCATTAATTACAATTATAAGGTGATTTTAAAAAAGACTCCTACTTCTAGTTGGATTCCGGTGGACATAATTTCTATAAATACAGCAACAAGCAAGAGTTGGAGGATAGACACAATAACATATGACATAAATAAACACTTTGTATTCTCCATATTATTTTAGTAGATTTCTCTCTCTCCGTAGTTTTTTTTTCAATAAGGTTTTCACGTAAATTCTTGTGTTCATATTTTATATCTCTTTGTTTATGTTTATGTGAGTGTATTTCGTGAGTTTGATTTCACAACAATACAATCAACCATTAGCGAGATTTTGACGTGATATTTTGATAATTTTGTCAAGCGTACAAAATAAAACATCGCTATAGAATAGAAAGTCGATTTTTATGCTATAGCGACAGAAAAAATCGTCGCTATAGCCGGTTCGTTCTTAATTCGCTCCCTCTAGTTCGCTAGAGAGAGCTGAAATATATATATATATATATATATATATATATATATATATATATGAACACGAGATTAATGCACCGTGCACGCACAATAAATTTAGACACACAGACACACAAAATGGTGATGTTATCTAAGCTCTGTCACTCATTTTTTTTCACGTCAAGCCCATTGAATTAGAAGTAGGGGGGCATATATGACCCCTCTAGGATGAAGTTAATTGCCGCAGCGATGTCACTTTGCCCTGCGAGTCCTTTTACGGCTTGACAGTTGACCGAGAGAAAAGTGTCGGAAATTTGGGATCGATAAATTCAAAGTCTTCCTGCCATTGATGGTGAAGAAATTGAGAGTGATTCCAAAGCAAATAACGATCTTGACTCCCTTTTCTTTTTCTGGATTGATTTGTTTCTACATTAAGACCAAGACAACGAATAGAGACCTCTGTCAAGCCCAACACCATGATGGTTATTCTTTTAACTAAATAATACTCTAGAAAGAAAATACTGATGGTAGGTGCTTTTAGAATTGAAACCTTACTTCAAGAAAATTGAGGTCATTGTTTCCATATGTGTTGCAATCAACCAGTTGGGTCTGATTTTGCAGGTAGCATGCTGTCTTGTGCATTGGGCCACGATTCTCTGGTCAGTATGCATTGGACCGCTAATATACTTTCTATTTTTTTCAATCTGGGTCAAAATCAAACCCAAAGACCTTAACTCCGCTCGCTCGCCGCTGCAACCTACACGTCACTGCTCCGGACCTCCGGTAACCGCCCTCAAATTTTGATCCCCCTCAAATTTTATTCTGATTTCGCCACTGTTTTTACGTCCTTCCATTTGAATTAGCAAAGATCTCAAACAATGCCATTCTTTATTATATTGATATATTTGTACACCCCCAAATTGTATATCCAACAAAAAAAATAGACACGTTCGACTAGTAAAATGTTTTTCACTCCTCTCAACAACACTTTTTCTCGTATTGTTTTACATAATTTAATTGTGTACATAAATATATCCTTATTATATATAGCCCTGCATATAATCCATCCATTTTCCATCACAAATTTCTTGTTTCTTCAATTATCATTTCTCAGCCTCATAATTTGAAACAAAATTAGGACGATTCCTTAATGCATGTTACAATGTGTAAACCATAATGTATAATGAGCCTAGTATTTTTCTTTTCTTACTCTATTTCTTTTTAAAATTATCCTAGGACTCTCAAATGTCATGACCTTAAGACGAATAATCTAATTAATAAAATATAATTGATTTTGAATTTTTCGCTCACCTTAATAAACAATCAGAATCGTCCAAAGTTTGAGATAAATTTTACCGTTCAGTATATACTCTTTAACTTTAAAGGATAAAAAATTGCTCTCTCACTCTCTCAGATCCTCCTCCGTTCTTTCTCCTCCCGAACTCATCCTCTGCCTCCTCCATTCTCTAGCACCGACAATCTTTCCTCCCTTTTGTGCGTAGTGCCGGAGACACGGATAGTACGGCTAGTACTACTATATAACAAAATAATTCAACCAATATAATAATGTCATGAATAAAAAAATATACTATTTAAATAATAAAAAATTCAAGACACCATACATTATCCAATTTTATTATTATTATTATTTTATCAACGTCCATAAGTCTTTAGTTTTAAATCACAATGAACCAATTTATTTTAATTTTCAAAACAATAATTTTGTACTTACTAATTGTTTTGAAGTTGTTTTCCATTTTATCAAGTACTCCATCCATTCCGTATTAAATGTTCTAATTTTTTTTAGAATGTTCTTAAATAAATGTTTTATTTTTATATTAGTAACTATATTTATCTTCTTCTTTTTTTCACTTATACCCTCGTAATTTTTTTAGTCTACTTTTATTGGAAACTTAAGATATGATAAATTAGGAAATGATGTATTGTTATACCACTTTCTCATATAATTATTGGAATGTGAAAATAACAACAAAAATTATAAAGTAGCTAGAAATTAATACCAACAAATGTGGACCATATGCATGTAATTAGTGGATAGGTTTGGAGAGAGAAATATACTTATTAGAATGTGAAAATAACAATCAAAATGATTTAGAAAATTGATTTATGTAAGAACTAGTAATGAATAATTAATATTGGGGTCATATATAAAAGTGGATGAATATTTTAATTAATAAGTAATTTAGAAGGATAATTTAGATAAAAAAAATATTATTAATTAACGTGTTGAAATAAATTAGAAGGTTTAATACGGGAACGAAGGGAGTAATAAGGCATGAATGTCCTTTACAATACAAGCTCCATGCCACATAATTTACTTCTTCTAATATGAGCCCAAGTGGTTAATCCACTGGTAGTCTGGTACCAATTTATTTTAAGTTGGATGTAATAAAGTAATGTTGATTCAATTCTTTTTTGGGACTACACCGTCAGAAAATCCACTAAGAGAAAAGCATTGAGTTGGGTACCATTGTTTGTTGAAGTGAAATTGTTGTCATTCTTTATTAAATTTATTTAGAATACGAGTTAAGGCTTGACAGTTACATTTGTGTAAAATTAAATATATGCTGTTCAGAAATCAGAAACTACCTCTGATCTGATCTGGACCTCAATAATCAACATTTGCTAAGGTGTACCTAGGCTGGCTTAAATTAATTGCTTTCCGAGTACATTCCTTGGATATGTTCATCCCTCTGATTAATTTTCATAGATTATCACAGTTTAATGTGAATCAATTTATACCTGTGATTTGCCAAGACATATATATATATATATAGAGGATCAAGTGCATATTCTTTATCTTACTCACTCGTGTTCACCTCTTTTTAGCGACGAACAACATATAGCGTCGCTAAAAGTATAGACGACGGTTGTATGACCAAACCGTCGCCGGGTCCATCGCTAAAGGGGGGTGAGCACGGGTGAGTAAGATAAGGAGTATGCACTTGATCCGGACCAGAGATATATATATATATATATATATATATATATATATATATATATTGGGACCGATTCATAGCTAATGTTGTAAAAAAGAGTCTAACTTTACAACACATTGTGACCCTCCATTTTAAGATCGAACGGTTTAATAGAACTCTCGTTTAGTTTTCAGTATTCTGCAGTTTAATACTGCGGACGACACAGATGAGCAAAATACCCCTTCTTATAAAAGTCTTTGTCTGCAGTATTGAAGCTAAGTATGACTGACAAATTTGAAAACGACGTTGTTTTTAAATAAGTGTCGTTCGCAGTAGCTAAATATGGTTGGTCAATTGATAAAATATGGCTAGCCAACTGAGAAAATATGGAAGGTCACGATGTGTTGTAAAGCTAGACTTTTTTTTACAACGTTAACTATGGATTGGTCCCTAATATATATATATATATATATATATATATATATATATATATATATGGGTAGTGATTATGTATTTTCTACGGATGCTTATATGACATATATACACCATATATACTATTAAAAAAACTTGTACCATCAACTACTAATAGTAGCGGACGCTAATCAGAATAAATATTTGACTTTATTAATTAGAGTTTCAATTAATTAACCAGGGTATATGCATGGTTTATTAACTCATTTTTAACTTGGTTTATTAGTTAAAAAATGAGTTAATAAACTCTGGTTTTTAAACCCTAAACCTTAGTTAATAAACTGTTAACTCTAGTTAATAAACTATAAATCTTGGTTAATTAATTGAATCTCTAGTTAATAATGTAAGACCCCAACTTTTATGAATAAAGATGATTTTTCTATAATTATCATTTTTGAATATTATGGAATGAATTTGTTATAATGTTATAGTTGTGGGTAGTAGTTATAAATTCTGCAAAGTATGCAAGTTGTTATATTATATTCGATTGGTCGGAGAATATTCGTTTTAGCGAGGAATATTAAATATAATGATGGCAATCATTGGTGAACCCCACAAATGTAATTATTGTCGATTGAGAAAACGACAAAAATATATTTATAAAAATAACGGCGGAAGTTTTACCGTTATCTTTGTTGAACTACTCTAGTAGTAAAAAAACGATGTACGCATGGTTGCATAAGTAGCACACGGTATTGATTATTGATGCTTTACGTGAGAAGTCACCAGCTTATACTCAATTATTACTACAAGAATTGTTGCAACATATCTCTCATATTATTGATTCGATTATTGTCACGATTATCATCTGCATAATATGTTATTTTATTAAATCAATAATTGAGACGACAAAGTTATTCATATTATTAAATTACAATATTTATAATGTCTGAAGTTACATCAAGGAGAGGTTTGGTCACCTAATTGCGCTACCAATAGGAGAAATCCTTATTGGAAAGCCCTCTTCCTCGAACGACTTCGGTTGATAAATATTGTGAGTTATAATATTAATGATGAATGTTATTAAAATTGAAGTTGTGCTCGAGTTGAATTTGGAGACGCGACGTGATATTTGAGTCCTAACGATGAAATTAGTAAAATAGACTATAAACACAAAATTTTTCGGGTTTTACTATTTGGTCAAAAGTCAACAATTGACTTTTTTCGAAAAGTCAAACTTTGAAATTTCAAAATTTATATTTTTGATAAAAATAGTTTCATTGTGTTGGAATTATTTGTGTTAGTGAAAATCGACATTTATTTCGATAATAATTGATGTCCTGAGGTTATATTGACTAATGAATTATTTAATCGGATAAATGAGCAATTGATTGCTATTATTTCACATGATTATAACTATTTGTTCACATGTGTATACTATTATTTCACATTCTTGTTACTATTAGGGGAGTTGGTGCAAGATTGATAATACTTGCATGACTAAGTTAAAAATGGAGGTATATGATGGAGTACTATCATTGTAATTACGTATTTTCACATGTCTAAAACTATTAATTCACATGATTTTCTATTGAATCACATTATTTACTATTAGGGGAGGTGGTTCAAGTTTGATAATACTTGCATGACTAAATTAAAAATAAAGGAAAAGTTGGAGGTATTGTCTCGTAATTTTTCGAGCCCCAAAACGTCAATTATTGAAACTATATTTTTCTATAAATAAAGCTCATTCTTTCTTCATTTCTCACCAATTCACTAAAGCTATAGAGCAATTATTATATAGAGAAATTGTAGAGAAAATCATCAGAAGAAGAAAGCTCACCACTCACCTCACTACTCCTATATCCAGCTTCTTTCAAAGGTAAGGGGTATTATTTCTTTCTTTCGTCTTCATGAAGAGAACTTACATTATTCCATTTTTATTATTCTGTTGGAATAATCAGATCATGCTGCCTACCCTATACTTGGTGAAATTCTTCATTATTCCATTCTTTATTATTACATTGGAATATCCTCGTCATGCATGCGTTTACGCCGCCTGAGTTCCGCCTTTATTATTCTCATTGGAATATCCTATCTCGAGCATTTCTGTGGGGACCTAGTTCCGTCTTTATTATTCTATTGGAACATCCCGTCGAAGCGAATTTACTTTGACACGGTTCCGTTATTTATTATTACGTTGGAATAACTCGCCTACATCAAGCAATCGCATGTGGGTGATTTCTTTTGTTATTCCATTCTTTATTATACATAGTTGGTTAAAGTTTTGACTTTTATACTCCGTGAAATTAGTGGAATATCTTTGATATTTGCGCTTCATCTAATATCTTTTTATGGAGATATTCTTCTAGCATTCTTGAATTTTACTTTCTACAAAGAAGTATCATGTTGACAATTTGGGCGTTATTAGTTCCTGGACAAATTAATTAAGTGAACTTGTTTTATTGAATTCTTATATCATTGTCATCATCCTTATGTTTATATTTTTGAAAGTCATCTGCGTGGCATGTGGTGCATAGATGGACTTAGTATGATTATGACCGTGGATTATTCGGTGTAATCATGGCCAATCGTAATTTTACAAATGATGTGGTAAAAGTCATCATTGGCCCGTAGTGCATTGATGGACGAATGTTAGCATGATCATGACCATTGATGAATACACGAATGTCCTCGGCCCGTAGTGCATGGATAATTGTGGTCGTGATACTAAATAATATCCTCGGCCGTAGTGCGCGGGGGTGATTCGATGATGTGGATTATTTATTAAAAGTGAGTCCCAAATGATAAAAGTGATGAAAAACCTTTTAAATCATAAAAGATAGTAGATTTTATTCTTTACTTGACTCTTTTAATGGATTGCTTGTTCATTGCAGCTTAAACTTGATGTCTATTGTATTTTATCGGTTTTACATTGTTGAAGACTAATGATAATTTATTCGCATTATCTTAGTCATAATATTTCTTAATGGGCTAGTTGAGCTCACCTTTTTGCTTTCATTGTTCTCTTCGTGAAATGAGAAAGCGTGGCGAGGGACTAATCGGGGGAAATCGAGTTGACGGTCCAAAGGATAGCATTAGTAGTCCTCACTATTCTCATTAAATAGTGTGACAATAAATGTAATGAGGACTTATTCTGAGAATGGATATTGTCTAGAAGACAATATTTGTATTAAAACTCACAGCTCTTTTGTTGTGTATTAAAGATTGTATTTATATCCTGTACCATGTATTTGGCGACTCAGGATAGGTGATGTATACATATTTTGGGGGCATCACAAATAAAGTCAACTTCTTATTCTGATTAGCATCTGCTGCTATTAGCGGATCATATGATTTTTTTAAACTAATTGCTACTAGTAGTAGATGTAAGACCCAAAATTTTATGAATAAAATGAAAGTAGTATGCACACAAGTCAATCATGTTTGATGATAAAGCATATACTTTGTAACAATCTTATTCATTTATTAATAAAAAATATTAATTAATTAAAGGCTTTTAATTATCTACATGATGCTGCTTTATAATATGTGATAAACCCATAGTTTTAAACAATGCTTTTAGAATAATGATGATGATTATTCTAATGAGATCTAAATTCTTAGAAAACTTAAAACTAAAATAATTTCCAATCATTGGATTACTAAATTGGGGATTAGTGAATCTGGATAGATTGGTACATACGTTGCTTACTCATTGGATGAGGATGATTGATCTCATGATCATTTGTGTGGAGACACTAAAGTAAGTATGTCGGTTCTTATTAGAGAATAAGTTCACCGAACGCGTTGGCTCATTAGGAATACCTAATGGAGTTTTACTTGCTTTCGTCAATAGAATTTCTGTAGTGATAGTAAGACAAGTGATCCTTGGACTTGAGATCATCATAAGATCTTGTGTATGATGAGTTATACTTTAACTTATTCCTTAAGACCCTTAGGGTATATAAAAAGGTATGCTTGGGTATAATAAGTTATACATGGAGATAATGTATGATCAGTAAAGAATCTACCGCTTCTAGTAAAAGCTAGAAGAGAAATGTCCTAGATGATTCGATAAATGACAACCCAGTAGTCCTTGGCCAAGGCAGAATGAAATTAGAAAGGAGTTTCTAATTTGTATTATTTGGAGTTATGCATTTAAGGATCGAAATACATATAATTAAATAAATAAGACTTGACAGTAATTCCATGTCTTATATTTAATTGGGACATTGTATGGTGAAAGGATTGAATTATACGGTAACTATTTACTCAAAGGTTCTTTTATGATTAATATTGAAATCCATATTATCTGGAAAGTCGTTAATCGCTAGGGAGGCTTATCCCTATTGTAGAAAAAATATTATTTATTTAAATAATTTAATAATTTAATTTATTTATTTAAATAAGATTAGAATTGTTCTAATTGATTTATTCACAACCGGTTTAATATAGAAAACCTAAAGGGTCACACCATAAAAGGAAGAATAATTATTTAAGGAGTTAATAGCATAATCGTAATAATAAGTTAAGTATATTTAATTTAATCTATGGTGATAGAATAAATTAAATAGCTTAATCTTTATTATTTAATATTTTTGAAATATTAAATATAAATTAATAAGAGGAGTCTTATTATTATTATTATTTAATTCCTAAAAGAGTTTGGAAATTAATTAATAAAAGTTCTCTTATATATTCCTAATAATATTATGAGACTAATTAATTAAAAGAGTTTAATTAATTATTCCTAATAAGATTAGGAGCCTAATTAATTAAATGAGTTTAATTAATTAAAATAAATCTCAATTCCTTATTTGTTAAGGAGGGTTGCCTACATCTATAAATAAGATGAGTCTTATTATGGGTGAGGGTTGTTGTGGTGGTTGACATTTTCAGAGAATACGTAATTCCAATAGTTGGGAGAGTACACCCTTTTTTATGAGAAATAAAAAAACTAGGGTTTTGCCAAATACCCATATTCTTGAATCTTTCTTCTTCTTTGGTGGATCACCTCTAGAGGCCAAACATTTGGGTGGCTAATGTTTATCAAAGGAAAGAATCAAACCCGGTGGATTCAAGTTGAACGCAAAAGGATTTTGAAGTGAACTTGTACCTGAGGAAGCTCGAATCTTCAAGGGTATGATTCTTGTTTTTTTTTGTTTAATTAATAATTGTGCATAAAAGATGTTCCGGGTATATGGTTTGTAAAATTTTAAAATTCTAATTTTTCATGCTTCCGCTTAATTTGTGCAATTTGATTACGTTCATGAATATTACAAACTCAACAGTGGTATCAGAGCCAAACCTTTATGTAAATTATTAATTATTTTAATTTGATATGTATATTAATATGTGTTTAGAACAATTTAATTAGGCATAATTTTGTTGTATAAAGTTTATTTAAAAAAAATAAGGGCCATAATCAATTTTGCGAAGCCTATTTTGAAATAAGGTATTGTGATTCAAGTTGTAAAGACATTAATATATATATATATATATATATATATATATATATATATATATAATAGTAACTTGATTCTACCACGTGAAATAAATCCTGTGGTCACCGGTTTTGTAAAACGAAATTAAGTTACTCCTCTTTTAATATATATATATATTAATCTTAATTATTTTATAATTAAAATAAAAAGTTTATTTTAATCTTAAAATAAAAATTTTATTTTAATTTTAAAA
Source organism: Panax ginseng (assembly GCA_020205605.1). Taxonomy (NCBI): domain Eukaryota; kingdom Viridiplantae; phylum Streptophyta; class Magnoliopsida; order Apiales; family Araliaceae; genus Panax; species Panax ginseng. Next base: position 23,664,610 of record CM035137.1, on the reverse strand, counting down.
TTATATTTCATGCTAACTAATTAGAGTTGGAATTGGATTCTATGATAACTAATTAGAGTTTATTTATATATGAAATAAGATTTCATATTATTCAAAATAAAGGAGTTTATTTGTGAATAGGAAAGAGAATCCGTATTTCCTTAAATAAAGAAGTTTATTTATATATGAAATAAGATTTCATATTATTCAAAATAAAGGAGTTTATTTATGAGTAGGAAAGAAAATCTGTATTTCCTTAAATAAATGAGTTTATTTAGATATGGAATAAGATTTTATATTATTCAAAATAAAGGAGTTTATTTGTGAATAGGAAAGAATATCTGTGTTTCCTTTAATAAAGGATTTTTTTTACTTGTAATTAGATTCCATAATTAATTAAAATAAATGAGTTTATTTTGATTAAAGAATTTGATTAAAATAAAATAGTTTATTTTATTCAAAATTGGATAGATTAAAATAAAATAGGTTTATTTTATTTAAATTTGGATTAAAATAAAAGAGTTTATTTTGATTTAAAATTAGATTTTATGCTAACTAAATTTGCCCATTAAATGATATCAATATATATATATATATATATATATATATATATATATATATATATATATATATATATATATATTGAATGTTTATTATTCATGAGATGAATGTTATTTATTGATGCATATGGTGATGTGTATGATAATAAATGAGATTGATTATGGACTATTGACCAATGTGATTGGATTTTATTTTAATTGGATGCGTGAATGTATGAGTTTTATTAAATGGGGTCTGCGTACCTCATCTTCTCTAATTTTTTTTAATGTAAATTCTATCTCCCTCCTATATACTTCCCTCATTTTAACGATCAAGGTTTATTTATTTTAAATAGTTTTGTAATAAGAATAGTTAGAATTATTTTGAAGAATTGGAGATCAAGGAGCAAGGAGCGCTTGAAGACCCGTTTGTATTGGTTCCCGGGATTTAAATTCTTGCACCCCTAGGGTTTGACTTTTTTGGTTCACTTGGTGTAATCAATCCGGGAAGAATATAGTATCCTATATGTGCGTGCTTATACAATATATATATATATATATATATATATATATATATATATATATATATATATATATATATATATTATATTATGCAAACATGTTTACACTGTTAATTAATATGACGCTTATTTTATATATATATATATATATATATATATATGTGTGTGTGTGTGTGTGTGTGTGTGTGTGTGTGTGTGTGTGTGTGTGTGTGTGTGCATGCTAAACAAGATGAGACAAATTAATAACAAACCCCTCAAATATTCTATATTAAGTTGTAACGCTCAAAGATATTTAGAATATCGAACGCCGCCTTTCTAAAGATGATGATAGAAACAAAAGAGTATTGAATATTTAATATGAGTTTATTGTGCACACACAAGGCAAGTATTAAATATTTAAGATGTTATTTTATTACATATGATGTTTATAAGGAATTGAACATTCTTCGCTTTGTTGTTAATAACACAAGTATCGTGGTTTTCTTTCACTTATATGAAAAATGTTGGAGTCCGACTTAACTTAAATCATTTTAGTTTGGATGTGCACACACTTGACCATTATGATTTAAGAGGCAAAATACAAGGAGTTGCATAGTTGATGTAATTGATAAGAGTTGTCTACCTATTTATTTATATATAGTTTGTTATGCACACACAAGGCTATATACATTTGAAATGGGATCCTTATTCTCACCAAAGATATCTTTAATTAGATATTACTTAACTATATATATTGAGGGTAATATAGTTTGAAGAAAATAGTGGGAGATACTAATTTAAAATAAGACCTAATTTATTTTGGTAATTAATAAAAGAATGTATGCTAAAATATTGTTAATTACAAATTCATTTACAGAATTTTACAATGTCTAAATCACTATCACTGCGAAACATATTAGATGTTATTTAACCGGACCGAATTAAACGGATTGGTTAAGGAAATTGAGAATAGTTCTCACGGCTAAAAAGCTATCTTATGTTCTTAATACGCCTATCCCTGCAATGGTTGCAGACAATGCCTCCGAGGAAGAGATTAAAAGTGACAAGATGATACACAGTTGGCTCAATGCATCATTCTCGCATCCATGAGTAACGTGCTTCAGCGTCAGCATGAAACTATGGATGCTCCTACTATATTCATGCACATCAAGTAGTTGATGGTGAGGAAAGTAGGATTAATAGATATCAGATATCTAAGGAGCTCTTCCGATCTAAAATGACCAAAGACACTACAGTACAGACACATGTTCTAAACATGATCAATTTGATTGAATAATTAGGACAACAGGTTTTGTCATGGATGGAGAGTTGAGCCAAGATTTGATCTTGCACTCACTCCCGGACTCCTTTCACAATTGTTATGAATTTTTCATATGAATAAGCTAGATATCAGCCTCGCTGATTTGCTTAACATATTGAAAAATGTTGAGAGTCACTTTTCAACCAAGAAAGACCATGTCTTATTGGTAGGGGCCAAAGGATCTTCTGAAAAGAAGAACGATTCAAAGAAGGTAAATAGAAAGGCAAAAACAAAGAATAATAAGAACAAAACTGATACGGATAGCAAAGGAGTTTGCTTCCACTGCAATAAGCCTGGACACTGGCTAGAAACTGTAAGAAGCATCTTGCAGAGGCTAACTAGAAGAAGCTTAATGAAGTTTCAGTTACAAATATAATTTTGTTCATGATTGAAATAAATTTTTCTTTAAGTCAAGGTTCTACTTGGGTATTGGATACCGACTTTGGTTATCATAAATATAGATTTATGAAGGGACCAAGCAGAAGTAGAAAGCTAAACAAAGGATAAGTAATTCTATGTCTGGTAAATGAAGCAAAGATTGATGCATTAGCCATAGAAACTTACAGTTTAGCATTGCCTACGGGAAAAATCTATTAAGTCAATAAGTTGTTATTGTATTCCAATTCTCGTTAGAAACATTATTTCCATTTTGTTGTTGGACAATAAAATCTTTGGTATTATATTTAAGAACAACTTTTGTTCTATTTATAATAATAATATTTTTATAGAACTAGAATATTACTTAATGAATTTTGTTTACTTGACTTACGTGAAAAATTATTTTGCAAATTGAACAAACTAGTATAAGAAAAGAAGATGATCATTCAAGAGTTGAATGTGTGTATTTGCTGAAATACAATTGTGAATTATTTGAAAGGTTCAAAGAATTTAAAAATGAAATAAATTGGCAAAGTATTAGGATTCTTTGATCGGATCAAGGAAGGAATAATTGTGCAATGAGTTTCTAGATCATCTCAAATGGTTTTCTCACAATGGACGCCTCCTGATACACAATAATTATGACGCCCCCAAAATAGGTATACATCACCTATTCTGAGTCGCCAAATACATGGTACAAAATACAAATACAATCTTAAATATACAACAAGAGCTGTGAGTTTTAATACAAATATTGTCTTCTAGACAATATCCACTCTCAAAATAAGTCCTCATTAAAATTATTATCACACTATTTCATAGAATAGTAAGGACTACTAATGTTATCATCTGGACCATCACTCCTTTTCCCTACTCGTCCCAGCTATATTCTCATTTCCTGAAGAGAACAGTGAAAGAAAGGGTGAACTCAACTAGCCCAGTAAGAAATATTATGACTAAGATAATACAGAATAAATTATCATTAGTTTCAACAATGTTAAACTGATAAAATACAATAGACATCAAGTTTAACTGCAGCGGAATAAGCAATCCATTAAAAGAGTCAAGTGGAGAATAAAATCTAATATCTTTTATGATTTAAAACGTTTTTTCATCACTTTTATCGCTGAGACTCAGCTAAAAAAATAATCCACATCATCCCTACACTACGACCAAGGATATTCATTAGGGTCACGACCACAAATTATCCATACACTACGGGCCAAGGATATTCGTTAGTATCACGACCACAAATTATCCATGCACTACGGGCCAAGGATATTTGTGTATTCATCAATGATCATGATCATGCCAACAACTGTCCATCAATACACTACGGGCCAATGATGACTTTTACCACATCATTTGTAACATTACGGTCATGATTATACCGAATAATTATTGGTCATAATTATACCAAGTCCATCTATGCACTACAGGCCACAGATGACTTTCAAAAATATAAACATGAGGATGATGACAATGATATAAGAATTCAATAAAATAAGTTCAAGAATTAGTTTATCCAGGAACTAATAACGTCCAAATTGTCAACGTGATACTTCTTTGTAGAGTAAAAAAATTCAAATGCTCGTAAGAATATTTTCATGAAAAGATATTGGATGAAGCTTGAATATCAAGGATATTCCACTAATTTCATGGAGTATAGAAGTCAAAACTTTAACCAACTGAGTATAATAAAGAATGGAATAACAAAAGAAATCACCAGGCATGTGATAGATCGCACAGGCAGGTTATTCCAACAGAATAATAAATACAGAATAATAAATAATGGAACCACATGATTTCTCTTCATGAATATAAAAGAAATAATACTCCTTACCTTAGAAAGAAACTGGATACTGGAGTAGTGAAGTAGCAGAATACTCTTCTTCTTTCTCTCTATAATTTCTCTCTCTAGTGTTTCAGTGAATTCGTAAGAAATAATGAAGGAATGAGCTTCTATTTATAGGAGAATGGATTGAATAGTAACTAATTCATGAACAGTCCAGATTGATTTACTTTTAAACGGATGGTCCATATTAAAACTTAAAGCAACGGTCCATACTGATTCACTATTAAAACTTTAAACCAGCGATCCATATTGATTCACTATTAAAACTTTAAACCAGCGATCCATACTGATTTACTATTGATTTACTATTATAAATTCAACCAACGGTCTGAAAAATTAGCACATCTCCTTATGGAATAATATTGTACCCAAAAATAATTTGGACCGAAAAGAAATATATTGTTCGGGTGAATAGTAACTCGTAAATAGTAACTCATGAATAGTAACTCATGAATAGTAACTCGTGAATAGTACTCCGACACGAAAAGTGTCCCGAATACCCGATTGAATAATATAACCTCCAGACATCAATTATCATCGAAATAGATGTCGATTCCTACTGTGACGCCCCCAAAATAGGTCCATTCCATCCAACCCATTCTGAGTCGCCAAATACATGGTACAGAAATAACTACAACTTTATTATTACAACATATAAACTGTGAGTTTAAATACAGATATTGCCATCTACACAATATCCACACGCAAATAAATTTCTATCATAATTATTGATACATTACTTTACAAAAATGGTGAGGACTACTAAACAACTCTCTCTAGAACCTTCATTCCATACCCCGACTAAGACTTCATTACATTCTCGCCTCCCCTAGAAGAAAAAAATGGAACAAAAAGGAAAAGGGTGAGCTCAACTAGCCCAAGAAGAATATTATGACTAAGATAATATACAACAAATTATCGTTAGTCTTCAACAGGAAAAATCTAATAGAATACAATAGACAACCGGTTTTAAATCAACAATCGCAATAAAAACAACAATTCATTAGAAGAGTTAAGTAGAGAATGCAAACTACTATCTTCTATGTATGAATTTAAAAGTTCATCGCCTATCTTTATCCTCAGAACATCAATCAATATATATCTGAAATCAAATATTCATCTTTGCACTACAGTGCCAAAGATATTCATCGATTAATCATGTTCATCTAAACACTGCTCATCTTTGCACTACGGGCCAAAGATAGTCATCGAAATCATTCACCTTTACACTACTGGTGCCAAAGATATTCAATAATATCATCATCTAAAGACCGAGGATGATGAAAATAATTTTTAAAGAAACGAATCCAGTGAAACAAAATGACAAGGATTAAGGATTCGTATTTTAAACAATCCAAGTTCAAAAATACTTCATAAGTAATTAGAGTGGAGTAAAATTCAAGAATGATCAAAACATGGATACAATCAAAGCTAGTATCCACAATAGATATTTTAGACGGCGAAGGAAAATTTTTATAAGGTCAGATTCGTGAATAAAGTCAGATATCGTGAATAAAGCCGATCGTGAATAAGAATCTGACACCAAAAGATAGAAATTTCATAAAAAACATCTTCACGCTTTATATGAATAAGTACTCGTGAATAAGAATCATGAATAAGAACTTTCGTGAATAGTAACTCATAAATAGTAACTCGTGAATAAGAACTCATGAATAGTAACCCCATATGAAAAGGTTTCAAATTTGATAAAAATTTCCAACCAATATTTTGGCATAATGATATTGAAGAAATAATATCATTTTTGAATAAAATAACATCCCTTACCTCGAAAAGACAAGATTTTCTAGTTGAAACACCTGATATAGGCTATGACTTGAACTTGCACCGTATATAGCAATACTCAAAGTATACTCAAAATACTCACAAGAATACGCTCGATAATATAGAGAGAGAAAACTTCAGTTTCTGGTATGATTTTCAATTCTAACCTAAGCACCCTATTTATAGGAAAATGCTTAGAACACCAAACTAGAAAATTTAATATAATAATAATATATATATTAATTTGTCTACGCCCACTTATAATCATCTGAATTCAGCAACTTAGCATGTGTTAAAGATGCCCACCAAACACAAAATACGTTTTTCTTATTTAAATTATTTTAAACTTCCACAAATCAATTATTTTGGAGGTTCGGAACTTCAATAATTCATAATAAATAGCCCTTTTATCGTAAAATTTCGAATCTCGCGACTTTTTTATAGGTTCAATTCTCTGACAACTTTACGTAAGAAAGTTTTTCCAAATTCCAAATGAAATTGACCAAAATCCATAAATCCAAGCGATTTTACAGCTATAATCAAATTTCTATCAATAATTGTGTCCACCAACACACAAAATATATGTTAAACATTTAATGCCACAAAATACTATTCCTCCTTATATACTCATATATCCCACATTCATTATAAAAATATCACCAAGTAATATATTATTAAAATAATATTTTTAAATGAATTATTTTATCGTAAAAGATAAAATATTAATTTTCAACAATATTGTCACATTGAAAATTTTCTCCATCTATATCCACATAAAATCAATATTTTCCTCATCATATAAATCAATAATTAATTATTCATAAATAATATTACGTAATCACAAGATCGGTAACTGTGCTGCCTTCTGAGGAAAGAGGGCTTTCCAATAAGGATCTCTCTTTATCTTGGCGCCTTAATTAGGTGACCAAACCTCTCCTTAGACGTAACTTTCTAGACATTGCCAATAATAATGTTATCCAATAATATTATTCGAGATAATATGAATTATTGTCTGATAATGGAAAATCTTCGTAATGACAATTTATTAAAACAACGAGAATATATAAAATATCATCCGCAAAGAATTATTGAATCAATAAAATAAAATACTAAATAGTAATTCTCAGTAATAATTATTGAGTAGTGCCTTCACGTAAGAATCAATAATTGGTGCAATACCGTCATCTTGCTCAACAACGCGTATTAGTGTGTTTTAACCACCGGGTATTCTAACAAAGATTAATCTGAATAACTACGCCAATTATTTATAAACAACTTATATTTGTCGCTTTCTTCATCCAATCGCTTCAGTTATGGGGCCCACAAAGATCACTACAGTATTTAATATTCCACGACCAAACGAATATTCCCCGACAATAATGAATATTTTATAACCACTTGCTTATTTTGAAATATTTCACAGATTTTACCCATAACTATTCACATTAATCAAATCAACCCTTACTATTTCAAAATAATAAATAGAGGAAAATAAAATTTTATTTATTAATAACTTGAGGTCTTACTAATATGATTCTTGTTCTTTATCTTTTTGTTTAATTAATAATTGTGCATAAAGGATGATCCGGGTATATGGTTTATAAAATTTTAAAACTCTAATTTTCCATGCTTCCGCTTAATTTGTGCAATTTGATTACGTTCATGAATATTACAAACCTAACATAAAGATTTAATTTCTCAAAATATGTTTTTAATATAAGGTGTGAATTTGATATAATGTTATAGTTGTGGATAATATTTATAAATTTTGCAAAGTATGCAAGTTGTTATAAAATATTCGTACGACGGCACAATTATTAGTGGACCCCACAACAGAATTACTGTCGGAGTTAGAAAATGATAGAAATATCTTTTTATAAAAATAACGGCAGAAGTTTTACCGTTAAGTACTTTTGAAATACACGTGGTAAAAGTACAAAGAATGTCACGCGTCTTCAGATAAGAAGACACAATATTGATTATTGATACTTACGTGAGAAGTCACTCAGTTATACTCAATTATTGCTACAGTAATTGCTGCATAATATCTCACATTATTTTATTAAATTAATAATTGATATGACACAGTTATTCATATTATTATTTGCATTATTGACAATGTATAGAAAGTTCTGTCGAGTAAAGGAGTTAGGTTATTTAATTCCGCGCCAATAGGGAGAAATCCTTATCGGAAAACCCTATCTTTTCTGCGAATGATCTGTTTGTTAATATTGCAAGTTATATTATTAGTGAATAAATTTTGTTAAAAATATTGAGAGAATTTTTATGAAGTCTTTGTTGTAAATTTTGCTTATTATTTGGACCCACCACTTACCCATTTTTCAAAAATGTCGATAGAAAATTATTTCAATTTTATTTTATATATATATATATGTTAATTAGTCAGAATTGGGGGGGGGGGGGATAAGAAACGTGAAATGGAAGGACTTAGGATAATTATTATATATATATATTTATTATATATTATAATAAGTTTTATTTTTTTTGTGAAAAAATAGAATATATTATATTTTAATTGCATAGTATTTTACTATGCAGTGCACAGTAAAAACTTGTGAATTCAGTTCGGCGCCCGTGATTTCGTCCGATTTCAGCACTGTGCGTCCGTTATTATTTCTAAATAGTATCCTTCCATTTTCTATAAATAGAATGCTCAGTTTAGAAAAGAAAATCACACCAGAATCAGAGAATTCTTCTTCTATAATATTGAGCGTATTTTTTTTTTGAATTTAAGGAAGCTTTGAGTGTAGAAAATAGTGAAAGTTTTCTTCAAGAATATATCCGCTATACCAGTCGGAATTGCTCTCTTTTTGAGGTAAAATGTATTATTTATTTCATATTCGCTTACGATATTATTTTTCGTATTCATAAGAAATTTTATTTCGTTCAATATTCGCAAGAAATATTATCTTCATTTAATATTCGTAAGGAATATTATTTTCGTTTAACAATCGTAAGGAATAATATTTTCTTCCATACTCTGTAGTATGTAAGTAATATTACTTCATTTCAGATTCTGAATTCTACACTCATTTTGTTTAAGTATTGCTTCTATACTCCTTAACATTAGTAGAATATCTTGGAAATTTGCGCTTCATCTAGTATCTTTTCATAAAAATATTATTCTGAGCATTCTTGATAATTTTTGATCTTTTCATGCCGAGTTACTATTTACGGGATATTATTCCTGAAGTACTATTCACGGGATACTATTTACTCGGGTACTATTCACCCAGGGTACTATTTGTGACGCCCCCAAAATAGGTATACATCACCCATCTTGGGTCGCCAAATATATGGTACTGAATACAAATACAAACTTAATTATACAACATGAATTGTGAGTTTTAATACAAATATTGTCTCCTAGATAGTATTCAAACTTAAAATAAGTCCTCATTTATTATCACACAATTTCACAGGATAGTGAGGACTATTAATGCAAACATCTGGACCGAAATACTCCGCTTCCCGACTACTAGTCACAGCTACGTTCTCATTTCAAAGAGAACAATGAAAGCAAAAGGGTGAGCTCAACTAGCCCAGTAAAAAATATTATGACTAAGATAATACAGAATAAATAATCATTAGCCTTCAACAATGTTAAACTGATAAAATATAATAAACATCAAGTTTAATTGCAGCGGAACAAGCAATCCATTAGAAGAGTCAAGTAGAGCATGATATCTACTATCTTCTATGATTTAAAAAGTTTTTCATCAACTTAATCGCTGAGACTCAGCTTAATAAATAAATCACATCATCGAATCATTCCTGCACCACGGCCAAGGATATTAATGTAATCATCAATGGTCATGACTATACCGAATAATCTCTGGTCATAATCATACCAACAACTGTCCATCAATGAACTACAGGCCAATGAGGACTTTTACCACATCATTTGTAACATTACGGGTCATGATTATACCGAATGATCCTTGGTCATAATCATACCAATCAACAGTTCATCTATACACGTAAGCCAAAGATGACTTTCATCACAATATAAGCATGAAGATGATGACAATGATATAAGAATTCAATAAAACAAGTTCAAGGATAAATTTTAAACACTTTAATAATTTAATTTATCCAGAATTCAATAATGTTCAAATTGCCAACATGATACTACTTTATGGAGTAAAATTCAAAAATGATATTGTATCAAAAATGATTTGGACCGAAAAGAAATCAATTTTTGTCATGAATAGTACTCGGGGTGAATAGTACCCCGTGAATAGTACTTCAAAAATAGTACCCCGTGAATAGTACTTTATGAATAGTACTTCGTGAATAGTAATTTATAAATAGTACTTTGTGAATAGTACCCGTGAATAGTACTTTTGTGAATAGTACTATATAAATAAATAGTACTCATGGATAGTACTCCGGCATAAAAAACTTAAAATTTAACAAGAATGTGTAGAAAATATCCTTGTGAAACGATACTAGATGAAGCGTAAATTTTAAGGATATTCTACTAATTTCACGGAGTATAGAAGCAATACTTTAACAGAATGAGGGTATAATCAAAAATACGAGACGAAATAATATTACTCACATACTACAGAGTATGGAAGAAAATATTACTCCTTATGAATACTGAACAAAAATAATATCCCTTACCTCAGTGAGGTAACAGACTTCTCTTTTTCTTTCTCTCTATAGATTCTCTCTCTCTCTAGCTTCTCTCTCTATAATTGCTCTTGTGAGACTTAGTGAATTGGTGAGAATGAAGGAAGAATGAGCTTCTATTTATAGAAAAATATAGTTTCGATAATTGCACGTTTGGGGCTCAAAATATTACAATATAATACCTTTATCTTTTTTTTCATTTTTAATTTAGTCATACAAGTATTATCAAACTTGCACCACATCCCCTAATAGTACATCATGTGAATTAATAGTTCAATCATGTGAATCAATAGTTCTATACATGTGAAAATACAAATTACAGTATAGTACCTCCATCTATATCTCTATTTTTAACTTAGTCACGCAAGTATTATCAATCTTGCACCACATTCCCTAATAGTACATGAATGTGAATCAATAGTACACACATGTGAACAAATAGTTATAAGCATGTGAATTAATAGCAATTAATTGCTCATTTATCCTATTAATTACCCAATTGGTCAGTATAAACTCCAGACATCAATTATTATCAAAATAAATATCGATTTCCACTAACACTAATAATTTCAACACAATGAAACTATCAATTTCATCTTTAATCAACACGAACTTATTCATCATTAATATTATAACTCACAATATTTAACAACTAGGTCATTCCCAAGAAAAAGGGGGCTTTTCGATAAGGATTTCTCCTTATTGACGCGCAATTAGGTGAGCAAACCTCTCCTTGACAGAACTTCTAGACATTGTCAATATTGTAAATAATAATATAAATAATTTTGTTTTCTCAATTATTAATTTAATAATATAAAATATTATGCAGTTGATACTGTGATAATTGTTGAATCAATAATATGAGAGATATAATGCAAAGAATTATCAGAAGCAATAATTGAGTATAACCGAAAGTGACTTCTCACGTAAGATCAATAATCAATACCGTGCTCTACTACGCAACCACGCCAGACATCAGTACTTTTACTACCGGGTAGTTCAACAAATTTAACGGTAAAACTTTCGTCGTTATTTTTATAAAAAGATAATTATGTCGCTTTTAACTATGATAATACTTCCGTTGTGGGGTCCACTTAATAATTATGCCGCCGCATTTAATATACCTCGTTAAAACGAATATTTCCTAACCAATCGAATATTATATAACCACTTGTTTACTTTGCAAAATTTGTAAATATTACCCGAACTATAACATTATATCATATCCATACCATAATATTCAAAATATATTTTTAAGAGAAATTTAATCTTTATTCATAAAAGTTGGGGTCTTTCAATTTCTTCTTGTTTTCAATGGTATAAATCGGTATGCCCTATAAGAATCCATAAAGAAATACATGTTATGGATCATTCCTATATATATATATATATATATATATATATATATATATATATATATATATATGAGAAAATCAAAGGATTTGAAATATAATATAATTAGTAAAATAGTTTTTATCATGATAAATATTATATACAAAATCTATTAATACAACTAAAATTCTTTAAATTTTTCTTAAATTTTCTACGTGACATTATTATTAAAAAGTATAAAATTCTAATTTTATAAGTTATCTGTGGCGACCCCAAATCCGGGTACTTGCAACCCAAACCTCGGTTCTCCACGATACCATTTTTTTGTCAATAATACTAAATAATAATACATTCGAACTTAATTTACATACATCAAAGTTTACTTCCCTGTGCACGTGACCTTCAAATACATTCCTTACAATACCGACAATAGATTCCATTGTCTTTACTAACTATAACCATTAACTCATACTAAATCTCATTCGAATACTTTTTTTTTCCTTGTTTCGCTACCGAGCCTTCGTGTCGATCGACGAATCGAAAAACATTTAGTTTAAGCAAGGATGAGCATTTGAGTGCCCAAAGTAATAGCAATTATATATATAAGTTGAAAGAATATAAGTATTCTCTTTCCATAACACTTCTACAACGAATCGAAAGTTGTGAAGTAATCAGACTTGATAAAAATTCACATAACAATTCTCTTTCAATTTCTTGAAATTAGGCTCCACCCATGAATAGGGTTTAAACATATACTATGAACATGGTTTTCATTTTCGAAAAGGTTTAGCGAAATTCATCCGCATAATCGTCATAACTTACTTTCTGCACGCGAGGGGTGATCACTCGGCCAGTTGTACCTTCAGTATTGATCAATACTACATAACTTGAACGAAATTCATCGCTCACCCTTTGTCCGCCAAGCGCATAAAAATTTTCCCATTATCTGGATGTTCATACATGCCCGTTCCAAACCCAAGGTTTTAATCTTGCTTCAACAATAATATGTAATTCAACATATATGTATACGGTAATCGACAAAGGTATATCAACATGTGAATAAATTCCATGATTATCCAAGTGGGGGACACTTGTATAACCATTTAGAAATCAACTTAATGTAATATATATCCGAGCTAACATGTTGATAATCAAAGCGTCATATAATCTGCATGACAGAATAGAATAATTCAAAACTTCTTACTCATGTCCATTGCATAAATAAAATGCAAAGGTAGGATACTTTCCTCGATTCACCGATTACAAATCTCAACTTAGGTTTTATCTCTTTATCACAACCTATCAATAATCGATCATTCGCTCGATTAGAACAATATATCATAACACATAGTAGATCGCTTTATTACAACAAAGACATAGTCTAATCACGCCATCACATAATCGCAGTTGATCATACTTTCTATTCTATACTTTTATACATTTTTCAAATATCTCATCCATGTTCTTACAAAGAGCCCTTTTTTTCTATTATAGGTTACGGCATTTGTTTGCATGCATCGATAGCCTTTTATCGGCAAATAATTTAGTCTAAGACTCTTATTCTATACCTCAACATCCGTGTAAATATCGGACATTTTACTTTTAATCAATTTCAATTTTCCAAAAATTGAAAAAATTTAAAATAAATCAAATCACACCAAAGGCTTATAGTGATATAATCATTCTACTATGGGTGCTCTTCATCAAATCTGGACTTCATAACTGTGCCTCTCAATACCAGTTTGGTTTCACGGCTATAACTTTCAAACATCTAATCATAATTAAATGACTTAAACATTAAACAATTCCATTATCATTAATAATTAATTTATATTAAACTATTAATGAAACCATTGCCAAAATATAAAAGTTATTTATAATAACTCAAACTATTTTTAAAACATTTATAATACCCTTAAATGATTTTTAAAATAATTAAAATCAATTTTAAATAATTATCATTAATATTTAAATATTAATGTACTATTTATCCAAATATTAAAAGTCATTAATTATAACTTAAAATATTTTTAAAATCTTAATATCCTCTTTAAAATGATTTTAAATAAATAAAACCATTTTTAAACTATTTATTTAATATAAATATTAAATAAACTTAATATCACAAATCATTAACTAAATATCATTAATATATAATTATTAATGAAATTATCTTCTAAATATTAAAAGTTATATATTATAAATCAAAATATCTTTAAATACTTTATTTTCATTTAAAATGATTTTTAAAATATTAAAATCATTTTTAAACTAATTATTTAATATAATCAATAAATAACTTTAATATCATTAATATTAATTAATTAATGAAATTCATCACAAAATATTAAAAGTCATGGAAAATAACTCAAAATATTTTCTTATACCATAAAATAATTTTTCATGATTTTTCATGAATTAAAACTATTTTTAAATTATTTATTTAATATTATAATTAATAAATAAATACCTTTTATATTTCAAAATATTAAATATTTATGAAATATACTCAAAATAATTAAAAACTATTTTTCGGACTTTAAAATAATTTTTCATAATTTATTTGGTATTTTTAATAATTAAAAACTAATTTTTCTAATTTTTAAATTAATTTCCGTAAAATCGTAAATTAAAATAATTAAAATCGTCGCTAAAGGCCCTATAGTGACAGTAACCGTCATATAGGTGTTCTTGAGCCTACCTGATCTTCATAAGGCGTAACCGAGGTAGGCCTACTTTGACCGTGAATAACTCTCTCATATTAACGAATTTGGACAATCTATAAATTGGGTCTTGTAGAGAATTACAGGACTACAATCTCCAATAATCATACCCTTTAAACAAACATCGATCTCGGGATAAATCAGCCATCAAAGTAGTTACCAAAGTCGTTTCTTCACGAAGAATGGTTCGAGGTGCCTACTTTGGACCTCTATAACTTGATGATCGTGTAACGTTTATGTGATCTATCAATTCAAGTGTGTAGACAACATGTAGGAATACAACGCTAACACTTAACATCATCATAAAAACAATAAATCAAGCATCTAAAGTATGGTCAAACCTTGTCGGAAAATTAACACTTAGAAAATTAAATTCCGGGTGCCTGAAATTTTTCGTCAATGCTCGGTCAACCCACTTTGACCTTAAATAACTCTTAATCCGTAATATATATGGACCTGATTCTTTTTGGAGGTTAAATACCACATAACAAGATACACATATCAACCTTTATAACACAAAACACATTAAAGATGACCGAGATATAAGGCTCGACATTTTCCAAAAAACATTTCTGACACTTAGAATATTTTTCGGGTTTGAAAAAGCAGTAGGTCAATTCCTTCAACCCACTTTGACCGCTTATAAATCCCGATCTACAATAGATATAGACCTGATTCCTTTTGGAGTTTAAAGACCACATATTAGGCTACCTATAACAACTTTTAAACAACAAAACGCATGATCGACCAAAGAGTTATAGCCTCGACATTTGGTGAAAAATAATGTAATCTCGCTTTTCCAACTTGCTCAAATCTTCAAATTGCAGCACTTTGATGTTATGGGTTCATTATTTTACAACCCATAACATTAATAGACTCTCTATTACACTACTTTAAACAATCAATTGCATCAATTAACATCGAATCGAAGGATTTCTAGAATTTAGGATTTCCTACCTTTTCAAGCTTGATTTTTGATTTCTGGCTTCTTGATGCTTCTGATTTGTTGTTTGTGATGGTTGGGCTTTGTTTAGGGACTGATATGCTACAATAATTCGTAGGTTTTAGAGAGAGAAGCTTAAGGATGAGAGTTGGATGAATTTTAGTGTACAAAAAAATGCTAACTCTCTCCAATCTATTTATGTAATAATTCAAATGCCTTGGATGCTAGATTGGTTGATTGAATCTGAGCATAATTGAGTCTTGGATGCTCAATTGGTAGGGTAGTGATGTTGGCCATGCTTTGCTAGCAAGATTCCTCCAATAATACACTAATAATACACTAATAAGCCAAAAAGGGCATTTTGGTAATTTCGCATATAATTTCATGGGCATTTTTGTACATAGCAATTAAATGTAGTATTTAATCACTAGATTATAATTCTTACCATTTACCAATTAATTCTATCCTTTGGTAAATTAAAGCATTTATACAATAACATCGTAATTAAACTCAATAATTTTAAATTAGGGGTTTTGATTGAAAAATTAGGGTTTTCTAATTAGGGTTTCTTAACGCCATCAATTAGGGTTTCTAATTGACCATTAGGATTCTCTAATTATCTCGTGTATGTTCTAACACGTCATTACGATCTCTAACTTCAATCGATTAGGTTTATAATAATTGGGGTTTGTCCTAATTATTCGACATACGCTAAGCAGAATTAGGGTTTTCTTCTAATTACTGACATCTTATACACAAAGAACCTTCATATACACAAAGAAATTACTCACCATATCTCAATGAATCGAGTTTAATAATTAGGGTTTCACAAGACTGCGGTAATATGCTATGACCTAATCGATCGTAATTCTTCAATATTATCTCATTCAAGCATACACAAGTATATAATTATTGTCTTTGTAAAATCATTATAACAATAATATAATATTATTATTCTCATCTCTTGATCACAATCCCAATTCGTGGTTTGGATCTCATATCCGACTTCTCTTTCGCATATCAAGTTAAAATACTTGATTTAAATATTCTAACAATTCATATAATAAAATATATATTATATAAATTATAATTATCACTTCATATATTATTTCCAATCATGTTATCATGAAAATAATTAATAAAAATATTTACGCTTCGTAAATTAATTACCATAAAATATAATTTGTAGTAATTAATAATTTCAAAATTATTTCTAATTTTTAAAGAAATAAATATATTCAGATTTTATCGTTCACTTATTCTCGCATTAAATAAAAAAAAAAATATATAAATTTTCTTATTTATTTTATTTAGGAAATCTCGGGTTATTACATTATCCGTATATAATTTATTCTCATATTCTTTCTCTTCCGAATAAGAGATCAAACTTGACTTTTAAGTGTAACATATTTTCAAATTTTAAATTAATTTATTAGCTTTACTTTTACATTCCCAATAATCTTATATTAAAATAACTTAAACTAATTTTAAATTTAAAAATTTATCAAAGTTAGACATTTAAAAATCAATAATAATCTTATAATTTAGAGTATATATATAGGGACGGAAGTGGGGTCGCTGTTCCTATTAACTTTTTTTTCTTCTTCTTCAATCATTTTAACATAATCAAAACTTTTTAATTTTTTCTTTAAATATAAAGTTTGACATTAGTTTACAGATAATTTTTATAGAATTTTTTATCTATTCTATATTTCATTAGCATTTACCCTAATTATGAGAATGAATTTACCAACTTCATATGAACTATGATAAAGATGTTTGTCTTTTGTGATTAATGAATTACAAAAAAGAAAAAAAATTACTCTTAAATATAATGGTTAAATTTATATTAATTATTAAATATATTATATCAAAATCTGCCTCGGCTATACCTAAATCATGAGTTGACTAAAGTATTAGCTAGCTAGCTATTCATGTTTTTAGCTTAGCTCAATATAGTCTTTTTTGGTGTCAATCGGAGAGAGAGAGAGAGTTGATGAATGATGCGTGTTTGATTATGTTATGTGTCCGTCCACATAATAGATCTATGAGTGTAAGCATAAGAAAGTAGTTTAATCATCATTCAGTAAGTTAATTAAATTAAAATAAATAAATAAATAAATTCCAAAACTTAAAGTCAAAGTTGTTATTGTTCGCATTGACAGAGAACATTTTCATAGGGAGGTTAAAATACATCAATAAATTTTTTTTATTTATTAACGTTTAAGGTGCTTCTTTCGATTGTACGACTGAGAGGAGGCAACTGTGACGCCCCCAAAATAGGTATACATCACCTATTCTGAGTCGCAAAATACATGGTACAGAATACAAATACAATCTTAATTATACAACTGTCGTGTAAAATATGACAAAATAAATGTTTGTGAGTTTTAATACAAATATTGTCATCTGTATAATAT
Organism: Panax ginseng; assembly: GCA_020205605.1. Classification (NCBI taxonomy): domain Eukaryota; kingdom Viridiplantae; phylum Streptophyta; class Magnoliopsida; order Apiales; family Araliaceae; genus Panax; species Panax ginseng. The sequence goes on along the minus strand of CM035137.1, from coordinate 23,646,179 downwards.
CCACGCTTCGAAATAAGTCCTCATTACATTTGTCACACTATTTAATGTAATAGTGAGGACTACTAATACTATCATCTCGTCCATCACTCTGCTTCCCGACTCGTCCAAATTTATATTTTCATTTTCCTCAAGAAAGCAAGTGAAAGAAAGGGTGAGCTCAACTAGCCTAAGAAGAAATATTATGACTAAGATAATGCGAATAAAATTATCATTAGTGTTCAACAAATGTTAAACCGATAAAATACAATAGACATCAAGTTTAACTGCGCATGAACATGCAATCCATTAAAAGAGTCAAGTAGAGAATAAAATCTACTATTTTTTATGATTTAAAAGTTTTCCATTACTTTTATCATTTGACTTCTAACGTTTTAATAAATAATTCATCTCATCCTCGCACTACTACCAGAGGATATTCATAAGTATCACAACCACAAATTATCCATGCACTACGGGCCAAGGACATTCGTGTATTCATTAATGGTCATGATCATGCCAACAATCATTCCATCAATGCACTACGGCCAATGAGGACTTTTACCACATCATTTGTAATATTACTTGGCCATGATTACACCGAATAATCTCTCGTCATAATCATACCAATTTCATGGAGTATGAAGTCAAACATTAACCAACCGAGTATAATAAAGAATGGAATAACAAAAGAAATCACCATGCGTGCGGATTGTGATGTATTGTGTTATTCCAATAGAATAATAAATAAAGGAACCAGTCGAATTTAAATTAAGACCGGCGGTGATGTTCCATAGAATAATAGAGATTTTACCGGTCCGGTACAGAAACGCATGCATGTGATATATATTCTAACATAATAATAAAGATTTTAATCGAGTCCCACATAAAATGCATGCAGACGTGATATTCTAACGTAATAATAAAGAATGGAATAATGTAAGAATTTCACCAAGTATAGGTAAATTTCACAGATACTGAGTTATTCCAATGAATAATAAAGAATGGAATAACATAAGTTCTTTTCATGAATACGAAAGAAAGAAATAATATCCTCACCAGTATAAAAATTGGATATAAGAGTAGGAAAGTAGCAGAATACTTTTCTTCTTTCTCTCTATAATTTTCTCTCTGAGTTTCAAAGAATTCGTAAGAAATAATGAAGGAATGAGCTTCTATTTATAGGAGAATGGAAGGGCACCGTAAAAGAAAAATATCACAGATTTAATAATTCACTTGATGAAATTTTGATAACCTACTTGATGCCAAAGTCAAGCCTTCCTCCAATAAGATTAAAGCAACCAAATGTAATATATATATATATATATATATCATATACTAGATTCCCCTCAATAATCAAGATTTTCCCCCTACCACTTTCCTGTTAACACATGTATATATATAAAAATTGAGATAACTTCTCCTGACAGTTTTGAAAAATGGGTAAGTGGGGGTCCCAATAATAAACAAAATTTATAACAATTATTTCATAAAATCACCTCAATATTTTTAACAACATTTATCATCATTATTATAATTCACAATATTAATCGACTAGGTCGCTCCTGCGAAAAGAGGGGGCTTTCCAATAAGGATTTCTCCTATCATCGCGCAATTAGGTGACCAAACCTCTCCTCGCGTAACTTCTGACATTGTTAATATTGCAAATAATAATATTAATAACTTTGTCATCTCAATTATTGATTTAATAATATATAAAATATCGACAATAATTGAATAAAATGTAATGACTTCTAACGTAAGCATCAATAATCAATACCGTGTGCTACTATGCAACCACGCGTATTATTGTACTTTTACTACCGAGTAGTTCAATAGTATTAACGGTAAAACTTTCGTCATTATTTTTAATAAAATAATTTTGTCGTTTTCTCAATCGGACAATAATTCTGTTGTGGGGTCCACCAATGATTGTACGGTCGTACGAATATTTCCTATTAAAACGAATATTCTCCGACCAATCGAATATTATATAACAACTTGCGTATTTTGCAAAATTTATAAATATTACCCATAACTATAATATTATATCAAATTTATTCTATAATATTCAAAAATGATATTTATAGAAAATTCATTTTTATTCATAAAAGTTGGGGTCTTACAGCAACTGTATCCTGCGAGTGTGCATAGTTTGAAAATGTCTCAAAATTTATTCGTTTTCAATTATTGAAAAAATATAATAATTCAATGTTTATAAAAATTGTGGGAATATAGAAATGAGCATATTTAATTGAATCTCTTTACAAAGATTTCTTGATTACATATTAACTAAAGGTTAATTTGGAGTTTCTCCGGTGAAGAATGTAGGTAAAAATTGAGATGCTTATTATATCACCCATTAATTAAATTAAAGGCTAATTTGGAGTTTCTAATGCATCAAATAAGAAAGAAATTGTGTTTTCATGCGACTTTTAATTGATTTTGACTATTGAAAGCTCGTGCTTCAGAATCTTTAAAATTAAAAAAATGGCAAAAAACACCTTTTGGTCACTGTGGTTATAGTGATTTAACGAATTAGCCACTGTGCTTTTAAAATATTCAATTAGCCCACTGAACTTTTTAAAAATTAACAATCAACTCATTCCGTCCAAAAAATTGGACGGAAGTTAACAGCTGGCTTTTAAAAAAAATAATAAAATGATGTGCTAATTACGTGGCAACAGATTTTAAAAAAATAAATGCTGACGTGGCAAAAAAAATACATAATATTCATTTTAAAGTTTTAAAATTAACAAAAATATAAGAAAATAAAACAGATTTTTTTAAAAATATTATTTTTAATAAACAATTTTTTTAAAAAAAAATTTTTAAAAAACAGATTTTACAAATTTTTTAAAAAACAGTTTTTTAAAAAAAACAATTTTTTAAAAAACAGATTTTTTAAAAAAAACAATTTTTTTAAAAAACAATTTTTAAAATTTTTTTTTAAAAAAACAGATTTAAAATTTTAAAGTACAGATTTTTAAAAGCGTACTTTTTTGAAAAACACAATTTTTTAAAAACAGATTTTTTTAAAAACATAATTTTTAAAAAAAAAAACAGATTTTTTAAAAAACAGATTTTTAAAAAAATAGATTTTTTGAAAAACAAATTTTTTAAAACAGATGTTACAAATTTTTTTTGAAACAGATTTTTTTAAAAACAATTTTTTTTAAAACAGATTTTACAAATTTTTAAAAATCAGATTTTTTAAAAAACAAATTTAAAAAATCTGTTTTTAAAATTATTTTTTAACAAAAATTATTTTTTAAAAAAAAATTATGTTTTTAAAAAAATCAGTTTTTAAAAATTGTGTTTTTAAAAAAATACGTTTTTAAAAAAAATTCAGTTTTTTAAAAAATTATGTTTTTAAAAAATTATGTTTTTAAAAAAAAAAAAAAAAATTATGCTTTTTAAAAATCTGTACTTTAAAAATTTATGTTTTTAAAAATCTGTTTTAAAAATTTTTTTTTAAAAATCTGTTTGAAAAAAACAGATTTTAAAAAACATATTTTTTTAAAAAAATACTTTTTAAAAAAAAACAGATTTTTTATTATTAAAAGAAATTTAAAAACACATTTTTAAAATCTGTTTTAAAAAAAATCTGTTTTTTAAAATTTGTAAAATCTGTTTTAAAAAAAACAGTTTTTTTAAAAAACTGTTTTAAAAAAATTGTTGTTTTTAAAAATCTGTTTTTAAAAAAATTGTAAAATCTGTTTTTAAAAAAATTGTTTTTTTTAAAATATCTGTTTTAAAATTTTTTTAAAAAATCTGTTTTTACAAAAGTTCCGTATTTTTAAAAAATTATATTTTTTAAAAAAATTATGTTTTTAAAAAAATCTGTTTTATTAAAAATAATATTTTTAAAAAATCTGTTTTATTTTATTATATTTTTGTTATTTTTAAAACTTTAAAATGAATATTATGTATTTTTTTTGCCACGTCGGCATTTATTTTTTAAAATCATTTATTTGCCACGTAATTACTACATCATTTTATTTTATTTTTAAAAGCCAATCAGTTAACGTCCGTCCAATTTTTTGGACGGAATGGGTTGATTGTTAATTTTAAAAAAGTTTAGTGGGCTAATTAAATATTTTAAAAGCACAGTGGCTAATTCGTTAAATCACTATAACTACAGTGGCCAAAAGGTATTTTTTGCCTTAAAAAAATTATATTAATTTAGAGTTTAAAAATATCTTAATTTAACTTTAAAAAGTTCATAATAATTTTATATTAAAAAAAAACAAAATTGTCTCCCATTTATTAGTATTCATAAACGAAATAACTAATAAAGATCAATTGGATATTCTCGAAACTCACAAATAAAAATAAAGTGAGTTAAAAAAAAAAGAACTCACCCATATTTCCGTATTAATTATTACCCGTGTCGACAAAAAGAGTGCGTTAAGCTCACGTTTAGTAAGTACTTGTTTTTTCTAGTGTGAATCTTTAATATATTATATTATATTATTACTAGCTAGCGCACTATCGACACATCTACTATCCACACATCTACCATTCCTTTCCAACCTTCTACAAACATATATTATCCACACAAAAATGACTTCAACCATTTTTACTCATAATCCTCACTCTCTGTATTGCTTCCCTTTTCTCAGATGTCTTCGCCGTAGTGGGTGGCCTGAGAGGCCTACTTTTGGGCGGTTGACAAGCTATCAATGACCCAAAAGACTCAACAGTCCAATTATCCAAGTCTTTGCCGGCACCAATTATCGGCCGAGCAGGGACAGCACCGTAGCAGCAGGGTACTCTAGCCTCTAAAAAGAGTCGTCGATACAAGCCTACCAGGGTCAGTTTCCCCCCGCCCCGCCCCGCCCCGCCCCGCCCCCAGTTCTGCCTCTGATCGTAGCCTAGCTTTTCACTTTTTTTCTGTGTTAATTCATTGCTGAAAGCATATCCAAAAATAGTTCCCATGGACTTGCTTGAAGCCAGAGCAATCCATATATATTATACTTCTCCTATATAGTTTTTCCAATCTGAATCAATTCATCCTCAAAACTCTTCCTTCCTTTTGTACATAATATACATGCAACTTCATCCCATTATATATATATATATATATATATATATATATATATATATATATGTATATATATATATATGTATATATACCATCTTTCTTCAGTTGAGGTTAATTGCGCACGCACAAGAATAATGGAGAAATGCTGCCGGCCTTATGCCTTATGTCACTTCCTCCTAATGACTTTCCTCGTACAATCCCGTTCCTCCCTAGAATACACCCGTCAACCTCCTCGACCTCTCATCTTTACTTCACATAACCGCTCCGATTCCGACCCTCAACAGGTTTCTACAGCTCTTAATCTAATCTAATGCATGCGTTCCAACAGTTCGACAGACAAATTTATAATACTTATCATCTGTCACACAGTTTGAGCGGACTGTTAGTGTCAAATACATATATATATATATATATATATATATATATATATATATACAGCCTGTCAAAGGATTTTTTGCTTGCTATGAATCTTTTAATTTTTCATATTTATATAACTAATTATTATTTTTTTTAATTGTTGAATCAATTTTAGGTACACATATCATTAGTAGGGAAAGATCAAATGAAAATCTCTTGGGTTACCAGCTCCCATGAACATGTGCAGTCGATGGTCGAATATGGAAAAATAGCTGGGCAATACCAAGAATCGGCTACGGGAGAGCATACATCGTACCAATATTTTATGTACAGGTCGGGGAGGATCCACCATGTCACAATCGGACCATTGGATCCAAACACGACATATTACTACAGGTGTGGTGGTTCCGGGCCGGAATTTAACTTCCGGACACCTCCTCAACTTTTCCCATTGAATTTGCTATTGCAGGTGGGTCATTAATAACTTTTCTATTTCCGTAGGTGCGCTCATACTTGCATTTGCTTCCAAGTTTGATAAACTCGTCTTACTTCCAAATTAATTAAACAATGTACCGGGCATTAAAGCACAAAGTTTGGAATATGCTTGACAATGACCAGAGCTTACTTTTTCTAATTATAATATGGTGTTTTCAATTTCCCTTTCCGTTTTTTTATTGGTTTCTTCTCCAACTATTGTTATATTCTTTCTTGATTTACTAATTCACTTTGTAAGATAATGTCAGAATAATAGTTTTGCTATGAGAACAAATTGTTCTTAAAAGTTTAAGATGATGTTAAAATAGGGTAAAATGCAAAGTTGGCTACTCAGATTTGATCTCCAGACCTCCCACTTAAATTTCAATCCACTTGACCACCTGAGCACCACAGGTTAACTATTATATTTTCGCAAGGATTATACTTTATAACTGAACAAAGAATTCCCCCCAAATTAAATAATACTAATACTAATACTAATAATAATAATAATAATAATACTAATAATAATAATAATCACAATAAAAAATAAAAAAAATATAATAACAATAATAATAAAAATAACAATAATAACAATAACAATAATAACAATAACAATAACAATAAAAATAATAATAATAATAACAATAATAATAATAATATATCTATTTTAATAATAATAATAATAATAATTAATGGCTGGGATGGGTACTGTCCCCATTCGCTTACATTTTATATTGTTTTATGTAGCATTTGATACTTCACTAGAATAGTATAATTATCATGAAATATGAATCACAATTAAGGTGATAAGAATAAGAATTTTTTTTTTCCTTTAATTACTATATATATTTATAATTCTAATTTTATAAGAGAGGATTAATTAAATTAAACAGCAGCAGCTGTAGGGATGTAGTCCATCAAAGACGTCAAGAATGATGTTTATTCAAAAAATTATTATTATTATTATTATTATTTTGAAAAACTCCTACAAGATCTGTTAGTAATCAGTCCGGAACAGATTCAAAATCCGATCAAAAAATCTCACAATATCTATATGATCCAAGGACAGAGTAACAGTTTTATAGATCTAGATCTATATCAGACTAAACCCATAGCAGACTAAATCAAAAACATCAGCACGAAAATCAAAATTTTCCACGTTGACAGTAAATTCGTTCTTTCTCTCTCCTCTTCCCCCACCTCTTCCACGGCTCTGTCGTCGCAACTCAGAGATGATTTATTTTCTGATAGCAGTGATTGAGCACAAACATATTTGGGTAAATGGGTTTGTTCTCCCTCTTTTCTTTCACTTTCCTTTAATTAGGGATGAGAGATGTGATTTTATGAGTAATAGGGCTTCAAGTTGTGGTGATAATAGAGTTTTCTGATCGGTAGTGATGGTGGTGTTTCTAATCGGTGGCGGTCCACTGGTGGTAGAGATATTTTGGGTTTTTATGGCATACTGTTTGTGAATATGATGGATAGTGGTATTTTGTTAAAAAAAAAAAAAAACATCAGCAGACAAAATAAGATCTAGGCCTCTTTTTTCATTTGTTTCTTACATAAATCATGATCGTATACATTTCTATACATATATCATATATCTATTTTAATTTGGGGGAAATTAATTATTATTATTGTTATTAGTATTATTATTATTAGTATTATTATTATTATTATTATTATTATTATTATTGTTATTATTATTATTGTGATTATTGTTGTTATTATTATTATTATTATTATTATTAGTAGTAGTAGTAGTAGTATTAGTTTTAGTATTATTTAATTTGGGGAAAATTTTTTGTTCGGTTATAAAGTATAATTTTTGCGAAAATATAGCAGCTAACCCATGTGCTCGGGTCGTTAAGTGGATTGAAATTTGAGTGGGAGGTTTGGAGATTGAATTTGAGCAGGTAGGTGTCACGTGAGCAAGTCAACGCAAATTTGGCAACAGAGTGAAGTCCAAATTTTTTAGTAGAAAATGGCTCAAAATGTGTTGACCAAAAGAAAAAGGCTCAATACCCAAAAATCCTTAAATGTATTTTTTCTCTGATAACAAAATTATTACTCTGACATTATCAACTTACTTTGTGAAATCATACAAGTTATAATTCTTATTTAATTTTGAATATAGAGCTCTCGCTTCCGCTCTCTCTCATAACTTCTCCATAACTTTTTTTTTATAGATTTTTTTCTAAAAATGATTTATATTAGGTTTTTTGTTCCTGGTTTTGGACTTTTATATACTCAAATAAAATATAGATTAGAAGATTAGTTATTAATGGGTTTTTATTTTCAGAATATATAGAATGAAGGAACATTTTGCTTTGGCTAGCTTTAATAGGGAGGAGTTTAGCTAGGATGTTTCACTGGGGACTGAATATATATAGAAAGAAGGAACACTTTTTATTTTACTTGGTCCGGGTATGAATTTGTATTAATCCGTGAATTAATGTAACATGGGTACTACAGACAGAAGGGTATGGTAAGGCCTGTTTAGAACACTTCTTGGAAAATGTTTATCTTTGTTTGGTGTGTATATATACGGCCTCGATCTTTAAGTTAACCTCTTATCTAACATATCTTGTATACCCTCTTTAGCGACGGACCGAATTATCACTCGGTCTGTCGCTAAAAAGGATATGTAAAATATGTTAGATAAGGAGTGAGCTTAACATCCGGACTATATATATATATATATATATATAGAGAGAGAGAGAGAGAGAGAGAGAGCAAGGATCAAGAGCTTACCCCTTATCTAACTCACCCGAGCTCACCCCCCTTTAGCGACGGACCCGGCGATGGTTCGGTCATACAACCGTCGTCTATACTTTTAGCGACGGACAACATATAGCGTCGCTAAAAGTATAGACGACGGTTGTATGACGAACGAACGTCGCCGGTCCGTCATAAAAGAGGGGTGAGCTTCGAGAGTTAATAAGTGTATGTTATCGATCCGGACCGTATATATATATACACACTTTCATTAAATGATACCATAACATAGACAAATAAATTTGTTTAAAACAGGAGACTTGGGGCAAACTGAATGGACTGCGTCAACCTTAGCTCATATTGGTGCCAAGGATTACGACGTTTTGTTATTACCCGGCGATCTATCTTATGCCGACACACAACAGCCACTTTGGGACTCATTCGGACGCTTGGTCGAGCCACACGCAAGCCGCCGTCCATGGATGGTAACCCAAGGCAACCATGAAATTGAGACCTTTCCCATAATATATCCTCATGGTTTCAAAGCCTATAATGCCAGATGGCCTATGCCATATCATCAAAGTGGGTCCAAGTCAAACCAATACTATTCGTTCGATGTTGTGGGGGCTCACATTGTCATGTTGGGCTCCTACACCGACTTTGATGCCAGCTCGGATCAATACACGTGGCTCAAAGCTGACTTGGCAAAAGTCAATAGGACAAAAACGCCGTGGATTGTGGTGCTAATTCATGCACCTTGGTATAGTTCTAACATTGCTCATAAGGGGGAAGGGGAGAGCATGAGGCAGGCTATGGAAGAGATGTTGTATAATGCCCGAGTTGACATTGTTTATGCTGGACATGTTCATGCTTATGAACGCTTTGTAAGTCATTACATTTTTATATAAAAAACTGATATTTTTATATGATTTTTTTGATATTTTCACATGAAAATCGTCGTTATAAATCTTATAGAGATGGTTTTTATTGTCGCTATAAAGACACTTTTCGTATAAAAATATTAAAAAATCATGTGAAAATATCAATTTCCTTTTATATACTCCCTATGTTTATAACTATGGTGTGTCCAATTATTTAACATCTCCTCCACTAAACACTTGTTATATAAAATATTTTTACATACATATCTTTTAAGTCTTATAATTTAGCATTGAAAAAGTATTCTCATATGGCTAAAGAATAAAGATACCGATTGGTAGTGCGTTTTCAGGTTTCATTAATTTTTTATTTATTAACATTTTTGGCATGGCATGGCAGACCAGAGTTTATGACAACAAAGCTGACAGATGCGGTCCTATATATGTTACCATTGGGGATGGTGGGAACAGAGAAGGGCTTGCCATGTCGTGAGTATTTAAATTAAGTCTTTTATTAATGTTAAAATATCATTGCCATCGAATTGATACGTACTTCATCCTTCTGAAATATAAGATTAATTTAATTTTTTTATAATTATAGTGTATAAAATTAAATAAATATTCAAATCAAATTGAATTTTTACAGTTCTCTTAAATTGATTTTAAAAAGTCAAAGTGACCATATATATATATATATATATATATATATATATATATATATATATATATATATATATATATATAAAAAGAGAAATTTTTCATGGAAATTCTGTGATAATTAATTAGTTATTTGTGATTGTGTTGGTGATGGATTTATTAGGTTTGAGAAGCCTAGTCCATCTATATCAGTGTATCGAGAGCCAAGCTTTGGACATGGACGAGTGAGGATTATAAATGAGACGCATGCGCATTGGTCATGGCAACGCAACAATGACTCCAACTCATTTGCAGCCGATGAGGTTTGGCTACAAAGTTTAAGCTCTTCCAATGCCAATTCCTGCAGCAGCGGCAAGGATACTTTCACACCACGCGCCGGCCTATTATCAACTCCTAACGACGAGCTCTGAACCTTCGATTCATGCATGCTTAATGCTTTCTCAATTCAAATACCAATGTGGCAATGTATTAATACTTAATTATAATTTGATTATCTGGTTTTGGAATATTTATTTATTTATTTAGGGGATTGATTTTTTATTTTTAGTCTGACAATGATGCTGGCCAAGATATTATAATAAGATATATATATATATATATATATATATATATATATATATATATATATATATATAGCGAGATCGAAGCATCACTTATCCAATTCACATTCACCTCTCCTTTTAATGACGGACGGTGATGGTTCACATACAATAAATCGTCTATACTTTTAGCGACAGACAACATATAGCGTCGCTAAAAGTATAGATAACGATTATATATAGAGACCGTCATGGTCCGTCCGTCAAAAAGGAGGGTGAGCTCGGTGAGTTGGATAAAAGTATGCTCTTGATCCGAATCATATATATATATATATATATATATATATATATATATATATATATATATAGAGAGAGAGAGAGAGAGAGAGAAGAGATCAGTCATACCCTTATCTTTACTCACTCTTACTCTTTTACCCACGCTTAGGCGACGGTTTGATTAAATACAATAGTAAATACATATACTTTTAACGACGCTTATATGTTTTGTCCGTCATCGCTAAAAGTATAGGCGACGATTGTATGGCCATAACCAAACCGCCGCTTAAAAGGGGTAATAGTGAGTGGAAGATAGATATCTTGATGATCCGATCCATCTCTATATATATATATATATGTACAATTAGTCTCACAACAGGTCTGGTGGCTAAAAGACTCACTTTCTCACCCAAACAATCCTAGCTGGCTAAATTAGTCTCACAAGTGGTCCCGAGTACTATCTCACTTTCTCACCCAAATAAAATATTCACTAAAAGACAAAACTTAAAACACCCAAAAAATCAGCAAAAAACAAAGAAAAAAATCATACCAGCGTATTCTCTTCAGAGGCATTCCCTCTTTCCTCTTCCCTTTTCCCTCTGCGTACGACGTATTCTCTTCCTGATATTGCATACCAGCGATTTTCTCTCTTTTTAGATTTGGGTTTAAACGAAAAAAAGAAAAAGAGGAATCTAGGTTTAAACCTAGATCTAAATAACTAAATCAGTGTATATAAATTTTGCCAATGTATATATAGAACTTAATTTCTCTAAAAAGTTACAAAGAAAAAAGTCCTAATTTTGGATTAATTGTTACATTTTTTTTTCTTCTTTACAAAAGCAGAAAAAATTAATATTATTCATATTAGTGCAATTAATGTACTGACATTAAGCGATTAATATTTGTTGACTATAAAATTTTTATTTGCATCGGAAAAGCCTTCTTTTTTGAAAAAAATAAATAAATAAAATTTGGGAGTTATTCTGATTGTTTTTTGCATAATTTTGTATATTTACTGATTGTTGAAGTTCGATGACTAAACTTTTAAAAGCTACGATTGCATCTTCTACATAATTTTTGCATAATTTTTGTATATTAACATTATTGCATAATTTTGCATATTTAATGCTGATTATTCTGATTGTTGCATAATTTTTTCATATAACCTTCCTATTTTTGCATAATTTTGTATATTTACAAATAAAGTTTGCCTTCTTTTTTGCATAATTTTGTATATTTACAGATTGTTGAAATGGACACTGTTGACTTATAGTTTGGGAGTTGTGACAATGTTAATTTGAATGTAGGAGAGAGTGGTGATGATATAGAGTTTTAAGTAGAGAATGAGTTAGAAGAGTCAATGTCCATTTATAATCCTCAAGTAAGACTTGAGCTAAAGCCCAAAAATGGACAACAATTTGAAACATTAGAGGATGCCAAAAAATTTTACAATGCATATACAAAAGAGGCCGGATTTAGTATTCGAAGTTGGACCCAAAGGAATAAAGGGGGAGGGAGTAAAGAAATCATAAGGAAGGAATATGTTTGTTTTAAGGAAGGACGGGGTTCAATAGTAGCAGAATCTTGATACACAAAGGCGTCGGGGAATGTGAAAGAAATTGCAAAGCTAAAATTGCTTTTTGAAATCAAAATCTGAATTTTTTGTTGTGAGTGTATTTATTGAAGGGCATAGTCACGCATTGTCCACCCCAAAAAAAGTCCATCTTTTAAGATCTCACCGCATGATGTTTCTAATGCCCAAAAATGCTTAACACAACAACTTGGAATGGTAAATATACCCTTTGCATCAACAATATAATTTTTTGGGAGTTCAAGCGGGGGTTAGAAAACATAGGATGTCTGAAAAAGATTTATATAATTATGAGAGGGATAAGCGTAATGAGATGAAGGGGCATGATGGTGGTATGTTGGTTGAATATTTTAAATTAGAAACGGATCAAGAATCCTTCTTTCATCTTTCAAATTGAGTCGGATGATGAAAATCGTATTACTTGTTGTTTTTGGTAGATGGAAATTCTAGGCGAACTTATAACTTTTATGGTGATGTGGTGATATTCGATCTACATACAATACCAACCAAGTATGGAATGATTTTTTGTTTTAATAATTGTGCTTTTCTTATCTTATGATGAGGCCCTGGAGATTCTTTTGTTTGGCTTTTCAATCAATTCCTAGAATCTATGCGGTGATGCTCGAAAGATGATTATCAGCGATCAAGATCCAAATGATGATGAAAGCTATTTACGAAATTCTTCCAAGTACTTATCATAGGTATTGTAGTTGGCACATTTTGACAAAATTTTCTGAGAAGTTAGATTCGGTAAAATATGCTCAATACTATAAGGAATTTTCAGATTGTATATAGAAATCAGAAAGTATAGAAAAGTTTGACTCTAGGTGGTTGGGTCTTGTTCTCATAAGTGGGTTAAATGAGAATAAATGGCTAAAGTCAATGTTTGAAATTCGTTCAAGATGGGTGCCTGCATATGTTAATCATATTTTCTCGTAGGTATGTCAAGTAGCCAACGAAATGAGAGGCGTTAATGCATTCTTCAGAGATATGTTAACAAAAATTCATTGGTGGATTTTATGATTCGGTTTAGGTAGGGTCTTGCACTAACGTTATGAAGAATTAAAGGTAGATAATAAAGACATGAATGAAAAGCCTAAGGTGAAAATGTTCCACTCTTTTTTTATTCTGAATGGTTGATATTTACACATGTGAATTATTTTATAATTTTCAAGATGAGTTGTGGGGAGCTTCTTGAATTATAGATTCCGACTTATTGGAGATTATGATAATCATTGTGTGTATAATATTAAAAAAAATGATGATAAGTATAAAATGAGGAGATTGTTTATGAAAAAGACTTGGATTATGCTTCATGTAGTTGTAAAAATTTGAGAGCATTGGAATTCCTTGTAGGCATCTTTTAGCTTATTTGAACAAGTTTCATGATCTGAAAAACTTCCAAATAAGTACATATTAAAGAGATGGACTCAATCGCAAAATATGGGAATGTTAGAGATAGTGCGGGAATGGAGATAAATGATGACAAATTATATCTCACGTTCTTGAGTCGATTGGTTCGAGAATCTTTGGAAGTTGTTGATAAGGCACTTGTAACTGTGGAAGGAACTAAGATATATAGGGATGCTTTGAGTAATGCACTTGAGAAAAAGAATATATTGAATAATGGTGATAAAAGTGTAGGAGTTTCTGCTGAAAAAATTGGTCTTGATATACTTAGTTCAGTGAAATTGAGTTCAACATATGAACATATGCTTCAAGAACCGAGTCAAGTGCGGGCAAAAGGGTGCGGAAAAAGGCTCAAAAGAGGAAAAGAAAGAGCATTAGGGAGGCCCAAAAAAACAGAAATCGAGAATGTGTTGTGGATGTGGAAAAATTGGACAAACACATGATAAAAAAATTGTCCAATGCTTCAACTCAGGTAACAAATCTTTTTTTTTCTGTTTTATAACTTTAAGTGGATTTTGGCAAAATTATGAATATATTTTTTTATTTAATGTGATTTTATTGAATTTTTTGTAGGTCGTCCGTATGCTCTGAAGATTCCAATTCAAATGCAAGTGAAGACGATGACGAAAATTATTCATCTACTTGATTGACTACTATTTTTATTTTTTTGACTATGTAATGACTATTGAAGTTGTGTGCAGTTAACTAAAGTTGTTAATTCACTAGAATTATGTTTTATTGACCAAATGTAATGGCTATTGACTATTTTTATTTTTTTTATTGGTCATTTTATTATTTTATTGGCTACTGTAATGGCTATTGAAGTTATATTTAGTTAGCCAAAGTTGTTAATTCACTGGAACTATGTTTTCTTGGTCAATGTAATTGAAATTCTAAATTTTTGGATTGATGTTTTAAATTTTTTGGCTACTACAATTGGTACTGAAGTTGTTATGATAATTGACAATTTGTAAAATTGATAATTCTCACTAAAATTGTGTTGAAATTGATAATTTGTAAATTATGTTGAAATTGATAATTACAGTTTTTTTTTAATTTTCAAGCTGGAACGATTTTTTTATTATTTTACTATTTGTTTTATTCTTATTCAAGTTGGAACGATTTATTATTATTATTTAAAATATTTTTATTTATTTGTCCTGATATTTATTGTTGGAACGAAATAATAATGCCTCTGAAGAGAATATGCTGGTATGACTTTTTTCTTTGTTTTTGCTGATTTTTTGGGTGTTTTAAGTTTTGTCTTTTAGTGAATATTTTGTTTGGGTGAGAAAGTGAGATAGTACTTGGGCCCACTTGTGAGACTAATTTAGCCAGCTAGGATTGTTTGGGTGAGAAAGTGAGTCTTTTAACCCATTAGAATTTATTAGTTTATGAGCAGTCCAAACATGAGACTAATTGTGTATATATATATATATATATATATATATATGGGTGGGTGTATATATATAAATGGTGGAAAAGGGTGTACTATATATGTATATATGTGTTAAAAGTAAGTAGAATGATAATGGGGAGAATCACGAGAATTGGAAGGAAGTTGTGATGGTGGGTGTCTTATATATATATATATATTTAGGTTGGAAAATTGCGAAATGATTTAAGCAAAGTCACGGGGGTGATAACTTAGTGAACTTTTATATATATATATATATATATATATATATATATATATATATATATATATATTTTATTTTATTTAAAAGATTTTATTTTATTAGAATATTTTATTAATCTTTGCATAGTAAATCAATCTGACCGTTCATGAATTAATTCTTATTCACCCCATTCTCCTATAAATAGAAGCTTATTCCTTCATTATTTCTTACGAATTCTTTGAAACTCTAGAGAGAAACTATAGAGAAAGAAGAAAAGTATATCTCGCTACTTATTTACTCGTATATCCAGGTTTATCTAAGGTAAGGGGTATTATTTCTTTCTTATTCATGAAGAGAACTTACATTATTCCATTCTTTATTATTCTGTTGGAATAACTTTTGTATATCTGCTACCCTATACTTGGTGAAATTCTTCATTTATTCCATTCTTTATCATTATGTTAGAATAACTTTTCTATCGTCAAATCTGCATACGTGGTGAAATTCTTCATTATTCTATTTTTTATTATTACTGTTGGAACATCACATGCATGCGTTCACGCATGACACGGTTTCGATTATTTATTATTACATTGGAATATCGTATGCGTGCGTTTACGCATGACTGGTTCCGTTGTTTATTATTACATTGGAATATCACATACATGCGTTCTGCATTGACTGGTTCCGTTATTTATTATTACTGTTGGAATAACTTTCTATGCATGCGATCTATCGCATGGTGGTGATTTTTTGTTATTTCATTCTTTATTATACTCATTTGGTTAAAGTTTTGACTTATATACTCCATGAAATTAGTGGAATATCCTTGATATTTGCGCGCTTCATCTAGTATCTTTTCATGGAAATATTTTTCCTCGAGCATTCTTGAGTTTTACTCTCTACAAAGAAGTATCATGTTGACAATTTGGGCGTTATTAGTTCTGGATAAATTAATTCTTGAACTTGTTTTATTGAATTCTTATATCATTGTCATCATCCTCATGTTTATATTATGTTGAAAGTCATTTGTGGCTTTTGAGTGCATAGATGGACTTGGTATGATTATGACGAGGATTAATCGGTATAATCATGGCCGTCTCACATACAAATGATGTGGTAAAAGTCCTAATTGGCCGTAGTGCATTGATGGACAGTTGTTGGCATGATCATGACCATTGATAAATACACGAATATCCTTGGCCCGTAGTGCACGGATAATTTGTAGTTGTGATACTAATGAATATCCTTGGCCGTAGTGCAGGGATGATGTGGATTATTTATTAAGCTGAGTCCCAGCGATAAAAGTGATGAAAAACCTTTTAAATCATAAAAGATAGTAGATTTTATTTTCTATTTAACACTTTTAATGGATTGCTTATTTCGCTGCAATTAAACTTGATGTTTATTATATTGTATCAGTTTAACACCATTGAAGGCTATGGATAATTTATTCTGCATTATCTTAGTCATAATATTTTTTATTAGGCTAGTTGAGCTCACCCTTTTGCTTTTATTGTTCTCTTCAGGAAATAAGAACGTAGCCGGGACTAGTCGGGGAACGGAGTGACGGTCCAGATGATAGCATTAGTAGTCCTCACTATTTTGTTAAATAATATGACAATAAATGTAATGAGGACCCCATTGAGTGTGGATATTGTCTAGATGACAATACTCTTATTAAAACTCTTAGATTATGTTTTGTCGTATTTTACACGACTGTTGTATAATTAAGTTGTATTTGAATTTTGTACCATGTATTTGGCGACTCAAGATGAGTGATGTATAACTATTTTGGGGGCGTCACAACCGTAAATATCGTACCCTTTTTTAAATTAAGTCTAACCGTATATTTATACGGTCAACTGGTATTAAATACACAAAACTCGATCGGATTCTTGGGCGAATCGGGTATTCCGGCTAATTTTGGCCGAATTTAAAAATTGAGGACTAAATTGTATCAAAATAGGCATTTGATAGAATAAATTGTAAGCCAAATTCTTTGGGAGCCGAATTATAAATTTGATGATAATTTATGTAATCTATAATCAATACATAAAAAAACCCAACATCTCAAAGAAGATAGAAAAGGTAACTATTAATTGTAAATATATATATATATACAATTAGTCTCACAAGCGGACTGTTCGTAAACGAACAGTCTTAGCTGGCTAAATTAGTCCCACATTGCAGTGAGATCTTAAAAAATGGAGTTTTCTTGGGGTGGGCAATGCGTGACTATGCCCTTCAATAAATACACTCACAATAAAAAATCCAGATTTTGATTTCAAAAAAGCAATTTTAGCTTTGCAATTCTCTTTCACATTCCCCCGACGCCTTTGTGTATCAGTATCTGCTACTATTGAACCCCGTCCTTCCTTAAAACAAACACATTTCTTCCTTATGATTTCTTTACTCCCTCCCCCTTTATTCCTTTGGGTCCAACTTCAAATATTAAATCCGGCCTCTTTTGCATATGCATTGTAAAAAATTTTGGCATCCTCTAATGTTTCAAATTGTTGTCCCATTTTGGGCTTTAGCTCAAGTCTTACTTGAGGATTATAAATGGACATTGACTCTTCTAACTCATTCTCTACTTGAAACTCTATATCATCACCACTCTCTCCTACATTCAAATCAACATTGTCACAACTCCCAAACTCTAAGTCAACAGTGTCCATTTCAACAATCTGTAAATATACAAAATTATGCAAAAAAGAAGAAGGCAAACTTTATTTGTAAATATACAAAATTCTGCAAAAATAGGAAGGTTATATGCAAAAATTATGCAACAATCTATAACAATCTGTACTAAATATGCAAAATTATGCAATAATCTGTTAATATACAAAAATTATGCAAAAATTATGTAGAAGATGCAATCATAGATTTCTAAAAGTTTAGTCACTGAACTTCAACAATCTGTAAATATACAAAATTATGCAAAAAAAAAAACAATCTGTAAATAAATACCAAATTTTATTTATTTATTTATTCAAAAAAAGAAGGCTTTTCTGATGCAAATAAAAATTTTATAGTCAACAAATATTAATTGGTTTAATGTCGTCACATTAATTGCACCCAATATGAATAATATTAATTTTTCTGTTTTGTAAAGAAGAAAAAAAAACAGAACAATTAATCCAAAATTAGGACTTTTTTCTTTGTAACTTTTAGAGAAATTAAGTTCTATATATACATTGACAAAATTTATGTATACTGATTTTGTTATTTAGATCTAGGTTTAAACTTAGATTCCTTTTTTTCTTTTTTTCGTTTAAACCCAAATCTAAAAAGAGAGAAAAAGTATTACTTAAAATCGAGATCCACGGATTTGGGAGGACGTCGAACTTGAGAGGGATGGACGAAATGACTCTTCAAGATTGTTTTTCGCTTGTATGCAATATCAGGAAGAGAATACGTCGTACGCAGAGGGAAGAGGGAAGAGGAAAGAGGGAATGCCTCTGAAGAGAATACGCTGGTATGACTTTTTTCTTTGTTTTTTGCTGATTTTTTGGGTGTTTTAAGTTTTGTCTTTTAGTGAATATATTTTGTTTGGGTGAGAAAGTGAGATAGTACTTGGGCCCACTTGTGAGACTAATTTAGCCAACTAGGATTGTTTGGGTGAGAAAGTGAGTCTTTTAGCCCGACTAGAATTGCATTAGTTTACAAACAATTAAAACATGAGACTAATTGTATATATATATATATATATATATATATATATATATATATATATATATATATACACCATCACTCCACCACATTCACGGTGAAAATCCTCCACCAAAATCCTTCATCCCACTAATACCCCAACCATATATATATATATATATATATATATATATATATATAGACCAGGTCGTTCCTAGGAAAGAGGGGGCTTTCCAATAAGGATTTCTCCCTATTGGCACGGAATTAGGTGACCAAACCTCTCCTTGACAGAACTTCTAGACATCGTTAATATTGTAAATAATAATATTAATAACTTTATCGTCTCAATTATTGATTTAATAATATATAAAATATTGACAATAATTGAATCAAATAACGTGAGATACTATGTAGCAATTACTGTAGCAATAATTGAACAAAACTGAGTGACTTCTCACGTAAGCATCAATAATCAATATCGTGTGCTACTATGCAACCACGCGTATTACTGTACTTTGGGTCTCGATCAGAAACAATGGATACTGGCATATCATGCAGTCTTACAATCTCGTTTATGTACATACGAGCAAGTGTATAAGTTTCTCGTATTGGTAAGAAATGAGAAGACTTGGTCAATCTATTAACAATGACCCAAATTGCATCTATGCCTTGAGAAACCTTGAGAAGACCAGTAACAAAATCCATGGTAATGTGCTCCCACTTCCATTCTAAAATTTCAAGTGGTTGCAATGGACCTTTTGGTACTTGATGCTCCGCCTTGACTCGTTGACAAGTTAGACACCTTGAGATAAACAGCACTATCTCTCTCTTCATATTGCTCCACCAAAATGTATGACGAAGATCACAATACATTTTGGTAGTCCCATCGATGGATTACAAACGGTGTGTTGTGCTTTCCATCATGATTTTATACTTTAAATCGGTCGTTAGAACACAAAGTGCGGAGTTGACTCAAGTATTCCTTCTTCATCGATTCTTGCTTCCGCGTAGCACCTTCTTGCACTTTCTTCCTCATACGCATCGACCTCCAGTGTCCGTAGCTTGGCGGCTTTAACTTTATCAATTAAAGTCTCTGTTCTACTCGTATATTCGCCATCATCATATGGGTTCCTATAGTCTTTAACTCTATCTTCATTCTTTGCGGTCACACAAAATGGGCCTTTGTGTTGACAATATCGCTTTTCGTAGATATGATCTTCTACTCAATCGCCACCACCACATTCGCTTTTCGGGATGGTATTGGATGGTATGATCATAATATTTCAACAGTTCAAGCCAACGTCGTTGTCGCATGTTGAGTTCCTTTTGAGTGAAGAAATATTTGAGGCTTTTATGATCTGTAAAGAACTCCACTTTCTCCCCGTACAAGCAATGCCTCCAAATTTTAAGTGTGAAGACAACAGCTTCCAACTCTAGATCATGAGTAGGATAATTCCTCTCATATTCTTTGAGTTTCCGAGAGGCATAGGCTATGACTTTCCCATATTGCATGAGACCACATCCTAACCCTTTGCCCGAAGCATCACTGTAGATGATAAATCCCTCCGAGCCAGATAGTATTGTCAAAACAGGTGCTGAAATGAGTCTCCTATTGAGTTCTTGAAAACTCTTCTCACATTCCTCGCTTCCAATTTGAATTTTGTATCTTTTGAGTCACCGAGTTAAGTGGAGTAGCGATTCGAGAAAATCCTCCACGAATCTCCGATAATAACCAATTAAACCGAAAAAGCTACGTCGCTTGGTCAATCGATTTAGGTTGCTCCCGACTTTGAATAGCTTCAATCTTTGTTGGGTCAACAGATATTCCATGACTTGATACTACGTTCCCAAGGAATGCTACTTCCTCCAGCCAGAACTCGCATTTCTTCAACTTGGCATAACGCTTGTTTTCACGATGCTTTTGGAGTATCAGCCTTAAGTGTTGCTCATGATCTTCACGGCTTTTGGAATAAATAAGGATGTCATCAATAAAGACGACCACAAAGTGATCCAAATATTCTTTTAATACTCGGTTCATCATATCCATGAAAGCAGCAGGAGCATTAGTCAATCCAAAAGACATAACCAGAATTCATAATGCCCGCATCGGAGTTACGAAAAGTCGTCTTTGGAATGTCATCGATTCTAATCTTCAATTGGTGATATCCAGAACGAAGATCAATCTTTGAAAAGAATTTGGCTCCTTGTAACTGGTTAAACAGGTCATCAATACGTGGCAATGGGTACCTATTTTTGATGGTGATATGATTCAACTCCCGATAATCAATACAAAGTCGCATACTCCCATCTTTCTTTTTCACGAATAAAACAGGAGCACCCCAAGGAGAAGTGCTAGGATGAATAAAGCCAATGTCTAACAATTCCTGTAGTTGGGTCTTTAACTCCTGAAGTTCAATAGGAGCCATTCGATATGGGGCTTTGGAAATGGGTTTGTACCGGGTTCAAGGTCAATACAAAATTCAATTTCATGCTAGGCCAGGAAGTTCTTCAGAGAATACGTCAGGAAATTTATTAACAATAGAAATATCATTCAAAACTGACGTATTTGTGTTTAGATCCGTGACATGAGCTAAGAAAGCTTGACATCCATTTTTCAATAAATGAATATCTTTATGGCTTGAGATGACAGTGATTGATTTTAATGGTTTGGTTACTTGACTTCGCATAATATGTTGGTTAGGAATATGAAAGCTAAAAAACCTTACGAAAATAATCAATTTTTGCATGATGAGTAGTTAACCAATCAATCCCTAGAATTACGTCAAATGCAAGTATTTTCAATGAAATAAGATCGACAGGTAATGTGAGGGTACCGATTTGAACCAAACAAGACTTATAAACAGTGGATGTAATGAAGGTTTCTCCCAATGGAGTTTCAACAGATAAGTCAAAGTCCAATTTCTCCAAAGTCAAATTTAAACGTTGAGCGCAAGTAGGAGAAATAAAAGAATGGGTAAAACCGGTATCAAATAAGGTATATACTTCGCTAGAGTTTATGATAAGCTTACCCGTGATGACGTCGTTCGGGTTCCTTGCTTTTTGGGAGGTCACAACAAACACTCTCCCTTGCAATACCGGCTTTGACTTTTCTAGGACGGCCTTTGGTGCCTCCATCTTAGCTGAACTTGTCTTCGGTGAATGACAAAATGGGGATAGGTGACCTTCTCTTCCACAATTATAACATGCTTTGACTGACATCGCTAGCTTGTTTGGGTGATGTCCCTCCCTCGCATTTGAAGCATATATGATAGGTGGTCGTTCTCCTTCTTTAACAACGGGTGCTGGTGCTGATATCTCTCCATTATTGTTGAATCTCCTCTTCTTGAAATGTCGATTCTTATTGTTTTGTCCCTGATTACCACCGAAGTGGTTACCATTTATGGCCTGTTGATTCCTTCCACACTTGTTATCACCGCTTCATGATCGCTTCACTAGTATTATCATTTTGTCATTGCTTCTTTTGTTGGGTTGACTCATTATCGTGTTCCAATAACTGAGCCCTATTAACAACATCTGAATACAAACACATTTTATGAGAGATAAGATATTGACCTATCTCGGGTTTCAAACCTCTTAGAAACATTCGCGTCATTCTCTCCTCATTATCAACCAAATAGGGTGCAAACCGGGATAACTCGGCAAACTTGGCTTCAGTCTTCGTGACACGGTCATGTTGTTTTGCTCCAACTTGATGAACTCTACCTCTTTCATGTGATGAATAATACTTTCGGGAAAGTACTTGTCGTTGAACAATTCTTATAACTTCTCCCAAGTCATCTTCAAGCAAGGCAAGAGTTGAGTACATTTTACTGATTCCCACCAATGTCGCCTTTTGCTTCGCAAACATGAAGGTGTCAAAGGAACCTTTTGCTCCTGAAAGATCCTAAGACATCAAATATCTTGTTGATTTGCTTTATCCACGTCTCACCTTAAGTGGTTTTGGGTCTCCAAAAACTCCTATGGTCCCATCTCCTTGAATCGCTTAGCGATGGCCGTCCCGAAACGATGTTGCATGAATTGCAGAAAGCCTCTAAACATTCCATCGTTCATTATTTGGTTATTTTTGTTGTTTGCCTGAGGATTGTTGCCTTCCTGATGCACATTATCCTAATTATTGATCTGTGGAGACTCAATGGTCTCCTGTGCTCCATTGATGTTCTCAACATTCTCGGATGTCATTTTCAAATATTGACACAAAACAAGGGTTAATTAACATATCACATATTTTTCCTATACTCTGACCGACCAATTAAATACCAAATAAACTTAAGTAGGTCATACTAGCGAAAGAATTCCCCGTCTCTCCCCTCCTAGTTCTTATCTCACCTTTCACCCAGGGATCATATCCCTAAGCTTTGATACCAACTATGACGCCACCAAAATAGGTATACATCACCCATCTAGAGTCGCCAAATACATGGTATAAAATTCAAATACAACTTAATTATACAACAGTAGTGTAAAATACGACAAAACATAATCTAAGAGTTTTAATAAAAATATTGTCATCTAGACAATATCCACACTCAATGGAGTCCTTATTACATTTATTGTCACAATATTTAACAGAATAGTGAGGACTACTAATGCTATCTTCTGGACCGTCACTCTGTTCCCCGACTAGCCCCGGCTAAGTTCTCATTTCCTGAAGAGAACAACGAAAGCAAAAGGGTGAGCTCAACTAGCCCAGTGAGAAATATTATGACTAAGATAATGCAAAATAAAATATCTATAGCCTTCAATAGTGTTAAACTAATACAATATAACAAACATCAAGTTTAACTGCAGCGGAATAAGCAATCCATTAAAAGAGTCAAGTAGAGAATAAAATCTACTATCTTTTATGATTTAAAAGGTTTTTCATCACTTTTATCGCTGGGACTCAGCTTAATAAATAATCCACATCATCCCTGCACTACGGCCAAAGATATTCATTAGTATCACAACAATAAATTATCCATGCACTACGAACCAAGGATATTCGTGTATTCATCAATGGTCATGATCATGCCAACAACTGTTCAACAATGCACTACGGCCAATTAGGACTTTTACCACATCATTTGTAACATTACGGTCATGATTATACCGATTAATCCCTGGTCATAATCATACCAAGTCCATCTATGCACTACAGGCCACAGATAACTTTCAACATAATATAAACATGAGGATGATGACAATGATATAAGAATTCAATAAAAAAAAAGTTCAAGAATTAATTTATCTAGGAACTAATAACGTCCAAATTGTCAACATGATACTTCTTTGTAGAGTAAAACTCAAGAATGCTCAGAAGAATATTTTCATAAAAAGATACTGGATGAAGCGCAAATATCAAGGATATTCCACTAATTTCATGGAGTATAGAAGTTAAAACTTTAACCAACTGAGTATAATAAAGAATGGAATAACAAAAGAAATCACCAGTCATGCGATAGACCGCACAGACAAGTTATTCAAACAGAATAATAAATAATGGAACCAGGTCACGCGTAAACGTCATGAGATGGGATATTCCAACGGAATAATAAACAACGAAACCGGTCGTGCGTAAACTCACGCATGACGGGATGTTCCAATGAATAATAAATAACGGAACCAGTCATGCGTAACGCATACGGGACGGGATGTTCCAAATGAATAATAAAAAATAGAATAACGAAGAATTTCACCATGTATGCGGTATTCTCATGATGAGTTATGCTAACATAATGATAAAGAATGGAATAATGAAGAATTTCACCAAGTATAGGGTAGCAGCATACACTGAGTTATTCCAATGAATAATAAAGAATGGAATAACGAAAGTTCTCTTCATAAATAAGAAAGAAATAATACCCTTACCTTAGATGAAAACTGGATATATGAGTAGCGAAGTAGCGAGAATACTTTTCTTCTTTCTCTATAGTTTCTCTCTAGAGTTTCAAAGAATTAAGTAAGAAATAATGAAGGAATGAGCTTATTTATAGGAGAATGGACTGAATAGTAACTAATTCATGAACGGTCCAGATTGATTTACTATGCAATATCAATAAAATATTCTAATAAAACAAAATCTTTTAAATAAAATAAAATATATATTATATATTATATAATATATATATATATATATATATAAGTTCACGGGTTATCACCCCCGTGACTTTGCTTAAATCATTTCTGCAATTTTCCAACCTACATATATATATAATACATATAGTACACCCACCATCACCACTTCCTTCCAATTCTCGTGATTCCCCCATTATCATTCTCCTGACTTTTAACACATATATACATATATAGTATACCCTTTTCCACCATTTATATATATACACCCACCATATATATATATAATATATATATATATATATACCGAAAAACTTTCTACCGATTACTTCGAAAAATGGGTAAATAGGGGTCCATAAAATAAGCAAAACTTCATAAAAAAATCACCTTAATAATTTTAACAACATTTATCACCTTTATTATAATTCACAATATTAATCGACCAGATCGTTCCTAGGAAAGAGGGGGCTTTCCAATAAGGATTTCTCCCTATTAGCCAAGCAATTTACGTGACCAAACCTCTCCTTGATGAACTTACTGTGACATCGTTAATAATGTAAATAATAATATTAATAACTTTAATCGTCTCAATTATTGATTTAATAATATATAAAATATTGACAATAATTGAATCAAATAACGTGAGATACTTATGCAACAATTCATTGTAGCAATAATTGAACAAAAGCGAGTGACTTCTCACGTAAGCATCAATAATCAATCTTGTGTCTTTCTTATCAACCACGCGTATTCTTGTACTTTTAACAAACAAGTGTGTAACAGTTATTGGTAAAACTTCTGCCGTTATTTTTAGAAAAAGATATTTTTGTCGTTTTCTCAATCCGACAATAATTCCGTTGTGGGGTCCACCAATGATTGTGCCATTGTACGAATATTCCCTGTTAAAACGAATATTCCCCGACCAATCGAATATTATATAACAACTTGCGTACTTTGCAAAATTTATAAATATTACCCACAATTATAACATTATATCAAATTCATTCCATAATATTTAAAAATGATATTTATAGAAAAATTATCTTTATTAAAAAGTTGGGGTCTTACAACGATTCCCTTACATCAAGTACCACCACATTCATGATTCAGCCCCCAAAGAAAATAAATTAAAATTATAAATATAATAATTTTTAGCCCTTTAAAAAAAGTAACTAATCTTTTGTAGAAATACGGTATAAAATTATAAATAAAATTTAAAGTTATAAATAAAATTATAAAAATTATAATTAAATACAATTTGTAAAATTTAAGTTGTGATATAATTTGTAAAATTTAAGGCGTAAAATTTATAATTTATGATATAATTTATTATTTGCAAGATTTAAGTTGTAAAATATATACAATTTATTAAATTATAGATATAATTTTAAAATTATTATTTTATAAATATAATAGTTGTATTAATTATTGTTTGTTTGAATAATAAAATGGAAAATGGACGAAAAGAAAGTGTTGTTAGATAAACTAATTAACGACTATTTGTTTGAAAAATCTTTTAACTAAATAAAAACAACTCACTTTCCATATTCAAAAAAAATTACCTATGTCGTCTTATGTACCTTCTCTCTTTGTAATTCACTTTTTGCACATCATCTCCTCTCTCCTCCTTCTTCAATGGCGATAATCAACCTTTTTCTTCAGAAATGTCTGTGAATTAATATAAAATTTCAGGTTATTTTCTACTTAAGTCGATCACAGCTACTGAACAGAATCCAAGGCGCTGAAATTTCTAAATTTGAAGGAACAAATCAATTTAAATGATTAGTGTAAGACCCCAACTTTTTAAAAATGAAATTGAATTTCCTCTATTTATTATTTTAAAATAGTAAGGGTTGATTTGATTAATGTGGTTAGTTATTGGTAAAATGCGCAAATATCTTAAATAAGCAATTGGTTATAAAATATTTATTTTTGTCGGGAAATATTCGTTTGGTCGTGGAATATTTTTACTGTCGGAAAATATTCGTATGACGGCATAGCCTCTTTTAGGCCCCATAATGGAAAGCGATTGGATGAAGAAAACGACAAGTATAAGTTTTTTTATAAATAACGGCGTAGTTGTTACCGTTAACACTGTTGAAATACCCGGTGGTTAAAACACAAGAATGTCTGTTGTATTGCATGCGATGAAGCACGCAGTATTGTACCAATTATTGATTCCTACGTAAGAAGGCACTACTCAATAATTGTTACAGTAATTACTGTTCAATATTTTAATTTATTGATTCAATAATTGCTACGTTGATATATTTTATATTATTGTTGTTTCCATAATTGTCACTGCATAATATTTCCCATTATCAGATTAATAATTTATATTATTTGAATAATATTATTAGATAGCATTATTGGCAATGTCTAAGGAAGTTCTATCTAGGAAAGGGGTTTGGTCACCTAATTTCGCGCCAGTAAGGAGAAATCCTTATCGGAAAGCCCTCTCTTTCCTGGGAACGACCTGGTTATCATTATTGTGATTCTGTAATATTATTTGTGAATAATTAATTATTGATTTATATGATAAGAAAAATATTTATTTATGTGGATATAAATAGAGGAATTTTTAGAAAAGTGATAATTTTTGAAAATTGATATTTTATCTTTTCTGATAAAATAATTCATTCAAATATATTATTATATTATATTATAAATGTATAATGTGATAATATAATAATATAATAATGGTGATATTTTTACAATGAATGTGTGATATATGAGTAATTGGGGAGAAAAAGTATTTTTGTTACAATAAATGCTAAAAACATGTTAAATATGTTGGTGGACCTCATTTTTGACTGAAATTTGATTATAGCCTGCAAAATTGTCCGTATATGGATTTCGGTCAATTTTTGTTTAGAATTTAGAAAAACTTAAAGCTACAAAGTTGTAGAAAATTGAATTTTCTGTGGAATGGACATAAGATTCGAATTTTTTTGATAAAATGGCTATTTATTATGAATTATTGAAGTTCTAGAATAATTGATTTTTTGGAGTTTAAAATATTTATTTTAAGAAAAATGTTTTTTACAATTGGGTGGGCCCCACGTGTGTTATAAATGTGCTGAATTCAGATTTTTAAAAGGTAAGCGTGAATTTTTTTTAATATATTAATATTTTATTAAATTTTCTGCTTTGGTGTTCTAAGCATTTTTCTATAAATAGGATGCTTAAATTAGAATTAAAAATTACACCAGAATATGAAGTTTTCTCTCTCTATATTATCGAGCGTATTTTTGTGAGTATTTTGATACTTTAAGTGTTCTTTATCTGGTTGCAAGTTTCCTTCAAATTATATTTGATATTCCAAATTGTAAGTACTATTCTTTTGAGGTAAGGGATGTTATTTTCTTCATAAATTATATTATTTCTTTTAATATCATTATGCCGAAATATTAGTATAATTTTTCTTGTGAAATTTGTACCTTTTCGTGTCGGGGTTACTATTCACGTATATAACACTATTCACGTATACGGTACTATTCACGAATACAGCACTATTCACAGAAAAATTAAATTTTTTGTTTTTTGTCCAATATGTCTATTATGGGTATTATCTTTGATTGTATCCATGCTTTGATCTTCATTCTTGAATTTTACTCCACTATGATTTATTATGAAGTATTTTTGAACTTGGATTGTTTAAAATACGAATCCATAATCCTTTTATTTCACTAGATTCGTTTCTTTAAAAATATTTTTCATCATCTTCAGTCCTAAATGATGATATTACTGAATATCTTTGGCCTGTAGTGCAAAGATGAATGATTTTTTGATGAATATCTTTGGCCCGTAGTGCACATACAACATTCGTGTAAAATATGACAAAACATATGCTGTGAGTTTTAATACAAATATTGTCATCTAGACAATATCCACACTCAATTGAGTCCTCATTATATTTATTATCACACTATTTAACAGAATAGTGAGGACTACTAATACTATTATCTGGACCGTCACTCCGTTCCCCGACTAGTCCCTGCTACGTTCTCATTTCCTGAAGAGAACAATGAAAGTAAAAGGGTGAGCTCAACTAGCCCAGTAAGTGTTGGGTAAAATCTATATACGCACAACACGCAAGTATACGTGGTCAACAAGTAATAAAGTGATAAGTATAGTATCGTTCCCACAAAGACTAATTAGCAATAATCTTAACTTACAATTATCAATTTCCTATTAACCCAAATTTTATTAAACAAATCAACTCAATAATTATAACTAATGATTCTAAATTGAATAATAATTAAAATAACACAGCAATCACAAATATCAAAATCTGGAAATTTTAAACAATTAATGGAGAATTAGACTTATGATTTCACCCTAAGCTTCACTCTAATTTTAACACCTTCATTCCACTTCTATGCACTATCCCAGTTTATTAATCAAGAACACGAAAGTAGTATTAACCACCTCTTGATGCACTAATACCATATTAACATCAATCCACAGTTAAGATAGAAATATGTTAAACACCTTAATCAACTAACCCACTATATCTCTATGTGAATTACAATTGAAGAAGGTTTAAGAATAAGTTCTCTATCCGATTACATGCGATGTCAAACATATTTCTACCTTAACATTCATCAAGATTAAGTTATTCACAAAATCCTGAACACATGCGATATCAACTAGGTCTAGAATTTCATAAGTTTTTCCAATTTTTGCTCCAATTGACTTCAACTCACACCAAATAGTTCCAAACGTACGTTGAATGCCACAACCACCATTCTACACATGAAATAACATAAAACAAGTAAAAATGAACATGACCACAAGAATTTAACAACAAATAAGCATGAAATGGATATTGAATCGCGTATATAAAATCCACTTATCAAAATCCCCCAAACTTAAACTGTGCTAGTCCTCGAGCATAAAACAACTACATGCAATGAAATGCAATGATATGAACACTACCTAAGTTATATGCTTTCGAATCCAATAATATCACAGAATCAAAATTATCTTAACAGCCTCAGCGAACATAAGCAACTATACAATATCAACCATCTAAAACTAATCTACAATTCCGTTTTATCCTCAAATCTCAAGCCATCATCACTGGTATAGTGAGTGTGTGCAACATCCATGATAACCGATACTAACCCAAATTTCAATATATAACCAATCTCTTAGAAGGAATCACGCAGCGTAAACTTAAAAAAAATATCAAAAATAGATAGTTCCAACTAAAATTAAGCAATCACTAATCTCAAGGGTTCAAGCGGGGTACTTATACTTTATTCATACAAATTTATATATATATATATATATATATATATATATATACGGGGGCTTCTTGCTCTTATTTCCCGTTTTATTATTATTATTTTTATACACATAGCTATGCAATATCTTATTCCCTTAGGCTTTTCAATGATACCTTAACGAGCTTTCGACCAACGACTCCCAGACCATTAAGACCTTAGGGCGCTAGGTGTAAAGGCAATCCCCTCGAGCTTACTTACTCAAGTAACAAAGGCCACAAAACTAGACAAGCACGCCACGGTATTCATTTTTTTTTTAATAAAGCTTATATACCCCACATATCATCCCCCAAACTTAGGTTCTTACCTAACTTTAGCCTTTACTGTCCATCTTTGTCGTTTCATCATTCACTCTAACATTATCCTTTAGAGACCATTTAGGTACCCATTTGAACTGACCAATCAACATAGATGTTTGTTAATCGTGTTATCCTTTTATACCAGTTTCAAACAAGCTCAAGATTCGATTCATAAACAAAAATTATTTCACAGTTCTAATACTCAATACTGTATTTGTTAACTTATTGTCAATCACATCATAGGCCGACAAACAATACGAAACACAACATTGATGGACTTATGCAACACAACATTTACTAACTAAATTTTTTTTATAAGGATAACGAAATGCATTACAAGATTATCTACTATGCATTGACAAAAATTAACCTAAGCTACTATGGATGCACCTAAATTATCATGCAATACTAAAAGTAGAATGCAAAATGCAAAAATTTAAATGACAACAATTCAATATGCAACCTAAATGCTAAATGCATGCAAACATGTATTTAAATCCCCCAAACTTAAATAAGACAATGTCCTCATTGGTAGAATAATCGAATTAAGTACGTGAGGACTTCCCTAATTTCATTTAAGTCTGAGGAGGTGGTTGTTGGTTTTCTTCATCGGAATCACTCAGTGGGAACCTTGGCATTGGTCCGGGCTATTGGTATGGAAATTATGCCGCCGGGTTGAAACTTTAAAGAGTCGTGTTCATCGAGGCGAAAGATGCGTTTATAGCATCGAACATATGATCTTGCCTCATTGCCAATCATCTTATTTCCCGACGAGTTGACTTGGTATGCGCATTCATTTGATTTTGGAACACAAGGAACTGAGAACTGGATATGGCCTCGGCCTGCGGTACCTGCTCAGGCCCTTGTTCGCCCATTTCTTCTTCTTCATCCCCTGATGTCTCTGTAGCATCAACGTTGTCATCTGAATCCGAGGAAAAAATGAAACCCACACCACGTGGATGTGATTCACCTCCCGCCCATACATAATATCGCTCAATCATTCTCGAATCAAACAATACAAGCGGCAATTGTGTGGGCTCTTCGTCGGACCATCTAACCCCGGCATTGCGACACAACCCACAAATGAGTAATGGATGTGGCAATCCTCCAGAAAAATTCCCATATAAGTACCGACGGATTGATGAACAGAGTATTACCCCGACGTCAATAATAAAATCTTGCACAATGGCGTACAACAGTAACGCCTTCTCTTTGGAAACGTCCGAGGTATGTTGGGACGGAAGTAATTTTGCGCATAGGAATGCGTACCAAATTTTCCCATACCGACTAAGGTCCTTGCTATGAAACATGGTGCCTCCCTTTCGACCTTTTATCCACGATGTTCCCGGCTTTGTCATCTCTGTAATTATAGCATCAAAATCCAGGTCAGAATTACGGAGATGAGCATACTAGCAGTGGCGAGGCACCCTCAGTTGATAGTAAGTATTGATGGCGTTGGCACTGAATGGAACCAACTGTCCTCGCACAAATGCGTGGAATGGTTCTTTGTCCTCAGCATTTGTGTAGAATTCTTTGACGATGTTAATAACGGCTGGTTTCGGCTCCCCGGTGAATTTGGTCCATCCCTTTTGGTAAATTTAAGGCATAAGCTCCCCATCGTTTGGATTCGGTGCCAACCCCCTCTCCGGTGTAAGGGCTTTAATGAGCATGTAGTCGTACCGGTCGGCGGCGGCGACACTAGTAAATTTCCGGCGATCGAAGGTGCGGGTTAGTTGAGATGGCCGTGAACTCTCCCCCCTTTGGCATTTTGATGATGATTGTGAAGCCATGTTCTCAATCTAGTGTTTTCCCCCAAACTTTGCAAATTGCTCCTCTCTACTCTCAAGTATTCTATATGTTTGTTTTATATTAAGTGTGGTGAGAGAGTTTGTATGAGATGTGGTGATATTTATAGAGGGAGAAGGATGGCTACCATTGGTGGATTAAAGAGGTGGAGAGGAGTAATGGAGTATTGGGAATAGTGGGGTAGAAGTAATGGTACTGGGTGGTGGTTATGAGGTTATGAAGTAGTGGGAAAGTGGTAAGTTATTGGGAAGTGAAGAAATCAGAATCGCCTAAAGTCTGTTGATTCAGGGACCCCTTGAAATGGGGTATTAGACTAGAGGGCTCCACCTCAAGCAAGGCTATGCCACTGTCTTCTGAAATCGTGGACCCCCCACCCCAAATGGGGTCAGTTGTAATCTTGAAAAGGCCCGCCTCTAAGGCTATACCACTGATAACCAACTGGGAGACCCCCGCTTGAAGGCTGAAGTTATAGTGTAGTGGGGCCATACAATGGCCATGTTATTATCAGAGTCTTTTTTCCTGCTTCATGTAGTTCTCTTAATGCTATATTTTTTTATCCTGCAAGATTCAACACATGAAACTTAGTGAGTTTTTGATAACAAACCATAATGTGGAGATGTTAACGAAACTTTAATTATTCCTCTACCTAGTAATTTCATGAAAACTATGAGTAATAAATATAAATTAAAAATATGATAAATAAACTAAAGATTGGGTTGCCTCCCAATTAGCGCTTGATTTTAAGTCGTTCAGCCTGACTACTTCTTACTTATGTTGTGTCAGTCAATGTGATGGCGATCACGTCGGTGTTGGCTTCTCCACCCCAATAATTCTTTAGACGGTGTCTATTGACTTTGAATGTTTCTAGTGGATTGCGACTGTAGATTTCGACTGCACCATGAGGAAATACCTGCTTGACCGTGAATGGTCCCGACCATCTCAACTTAAGCTTTCCGAGAACGATCAAGGTAGTGAATTGAATAAGAGTCTTGATTGGTCTTACCGAATGTTCACGCGTAATTTTCTGGTCGTGCCATCTTTTGACTTTTTCTTTGTATAATTTGGCATTCTCATAGGCGTGAAGACGAAATTCGTCCAATTCATTCAATTGAAGTATTCTCTTCTCACCAACAGTTGTTTGATCAAAATTGAATTTTTGCACATTGAATATGCCTTATCTTTCATAGCTTTCGTAGGTAAATGACATGTTTTCCGTCGAATGGTGGTATGGTGACATTCCGATTAGTGTCTTGTATGCCGTCTTGTAGGCCCATAATGTGTTGTCCAATCGAAGTGACCAGTCTTTCCTACTAGGATTCACCACTTTCTCTAGTAGCTTCTTAACTTCTCTGTTAGACACCTCAGCCTATCCACTGGTTTGAGGGTGATATGATGTAGCTACCTTGTGATTGACCTCATACTTAGACAAAATAGCAGTAAAGGATTTATTGCAGAAGTGACTACCTTCGTCACTGATTATTGCTTTTGGTGTGCCAAATCTTATGAAGATGTTCTTTTGTAAGAATTTGAGGACAACCTTGGTAATGCTGCAGCTTCAACCCACTTCGATATGTAATCCACTGTGAGGAGAATATACTAATTATTCAAGGATGAAGGGAATGGTCCCATGAAATCGATACCCCATACGTCAAAAATTTCCACTTCAAGAATTGTTTGCAGAGGCATCTCATTCCGTTTCGTTATGTTGCCCACCCTTTAACACCTGTCGCATTGTTTCACAAACTGGTGGGCATCTTTGAATAATGTAGGCCAATAAAAACCTGTTTGTAACACCTTCGCGGCTGTCCTCTCACTACCATAGTGTCCACCATACGCTGATGAGTGACACTCATGCAGAATATTCTTCACCTCACTTTATGGGATGCACCGTCAAATCATTTTGTCGGCGCACTGTTTGAACAAATATGGTTCGTCCCACATGTACCATTTCACGTCATGAAGAAATTTCCTTTTTTGTTGTATTGTGAGGTCAGGTGGTAGAATATTGCTCACAATGAAATTTTCATAATCCCCATACCATGGAATTTCTGCTGAAATCCCAAACAGTTGCTCGTCTGGGAATGACTCATTAATCACATCACATCCGTCTGCTTTCGCTTTCCTTGGTTTTCCAACCTAGACAAGTGATCGGCTACTTGGTTCTCCGTCCCTTTTCTATCCTTCATTTCTAAGTCAAACTCTTGAAGTAGGAGAATCCATCGGATAAGGCGTGGTTTAGCATCTTTTTTCGCTATCAAGTACCGAATCGCCGCATGGTCAGTGTAAACTATCACCTTAGTCCCGATCAAATAGGCCCAAAATTTGTCAAACGCATACACCACTGCAAGCAATTCCTTTTTTGTGGTTGTATAATTCATTTGAGTCTCTGTAAGTGTTTTGCTTGCGTAGTATATGGCGTGAAACACCTTGTTTCTACGTTGGCCCAAAACAGCTCCAACCGTGAAATCGCTCGCATCACACATAAGCTCGAATGGCATGCTCCAATCCGGTGCGACTATAACGGGGGTTGTCATCAATTTCCTCTTTAATAAGTCAAAAGCCGTCTTGTACTGTTCATCAAAACTGAACGTCGCATCCTTCTCTAAAAGACTGCATAATGGTTTCACAATTTATGAGAAGTCTTTTATAAACCTCCTGTAGAACCCAGCGTGACCTAAGAAACTCCTAATACCCTTCATTGAGTTTGATGGAGGCAACTTTTCAATAGTTTCCTGCTTTGCTTTTTCAACTTCCAATCCTTGAACCGATACATTATGGACCAAAATTATGCCCTCTTCAACCATGAAGTGGCATTTTTCCCAATTTAGTACGAGATTTGTGTCCGTACATCTTTGCAACACCATAACCAGATTCTGTAAGCAAGTATCGAAGCTGTCCCCATAGACCAAAAAGTCATCCATGAAGACCTCAACATTTTTCTCCACCATATCTGAAAAAATGGCCATCATACACTGTTGGAAAGTTGCAGGTGCATTGCATAGCCCAAACGACATCCTCCTAAATGCAAATGTGTCGTAAGGACACGTGAATATGGTCTTCTCTTGATCCTCCGGAGCGATGACTATTTGATAGTAGCTCGAGTACCCATCCAACAAATAGAAATATTGGTGTTCCGCCAACCTATCTAACATTTGATCAATAAAGGGCAGCGGGAAATGGTCTTTGCGGGTTGCCTTGTTCAATTTTCTGTAATCCGTGCAAACCGTCCAACCTGTCACTGTTCTAGTTGGTATTAATTCATTGTCCTCATTCTGCACCACTGTCATTCCTCCTTTATTCTAAGACGCATCGCACCGGACTAACCCATTTCTTTATCAAAATCGGGTAAATGATGCTCTGCGTCTAACCACTTCAAAATTTCCTTCTTCACAACTTCCTTCATAATTGATTGAGTCATTGCGCTTCTCCACCATTAGTTTTGCCTCATCTTCCATCAGAATCTTGTGCATGCAAAATGAAGGGCTGTTTCCCTTTATATCCGTGATTGTCCACCCGATAGCTAACTTGTGTTCCCTAAGCACCCTCGACAACTTTTCTTCCTGCAATTCTTTAAGTGCAGCAGAAATAATAACAAGTAAAGAATTTGAATTGCCTAAGTATGCATACCTGAGGTGTTTAGGGAGTGGTTTAAGTTCCAGCTTTGGTGGCTCTTCCAATGATGGTTTCAGTTTTTCTGCGGTTACCTCCTCCGTGTGCAGCGGTTCAAACGGTGTTCTAAATCTGGAAACTCGTGGCAATGAATCTAGCATTTGTAGGTAATCCACCAATTTTGGATCGTCAACCTCTTCATCCCCCAATAACGTTGCTTCTAGTAGATCGTTTACCAGACTCCTGCTCATGTCATCACTAATGATTTCCTCAATTAAATCCATTCGAAAACATTCTTCCTCATCCGTAGGGAATTTCATCGCCTTAAACACATTGAATTTTACTTTTTGATCTTGGACCCTCATCATGAGTTCTCCCTTTTGCACATCTATGAGTGTCCTTCCTGTAGCCAAAAATGGTCTCCCTAGGATAATTGGGATGTTCTTGTCCTCCTCAAAATCCAAAATGATAAAGTCCGCAGGGAATATAAACTTATCTACTTTCACTAAGATGTCCTCTACTATGCCTCTCAGATATGTGACTGACCTATCCGTCAATTGTAAGGAGATGTTTGTAGGCCTTGGTTCAGGCAAACCCAATTCTAAGTATACTGAAAATGGCATAAGGTTTACACTCGCCCCCAAATCACATAAACACTTTCTGAAATGCATATTCCTGATAGTGCATGGAATAGTGAAGCTCCCTGGGTCCTTGAGTTTTGGTGGTAATTTCTTCTGTAATACCGCACTACATTCCTCTAGTAGTGCCACAGTTTCAAAATCGTCCCATTTCTTCTTTCTTGACAGAATCCCTTTTATAAATTTTGTGTAGCTCGGCATTTGTTCTAGGGCCTCTACAAACGGAATATTAATCTGGAGTTTCTTGAAAATTTCCAAAAACTTGGCAAATTGCTTGTCTAATTTCTGTTTTTGGACCCTCTGCTGAAATGGTGGAGGTGGATAAACAATTGGCTTATTGTTTAGCTTTGTTTCCTTACCATGCTTATCCTCACCTTTGCTTTCTACACTCACGTCCCTCTCATCAACTTTTTCATCCAGAGTTGCTGAATTTCCTGCATTAGTACCTTCGAGATGTTTTCTACTCCGCGATGTAATTGCTTAAAACTGTTCATGGTTACCCTTCGAATTTCTCTTTGTGTCACTTGGTAATGTCCCTTGTGGTCTATTATTCAATGCCAACGCAATTTGTCCTATCTGATTCTCTATATTATTGATCGCTGGGACTCGGCTTAATAAATAATCCACATCATCCCTGCACTACGGCCAAGGATATTCATTAGTATCACGACCACAAATTATCCATGCACTACGGGCCAAGGATATTCATTTATTCATCAATGGTCATGATCATGCCAACAACTGTTCATCAATGCACTACAGGCCAATGAGGACTTTTATCACATCATTTGTAACATTACGGTCATGATTATATCGAATAATCCCTGGTCATAATCATACCAAGTCCATCTATGCACTACAGGCTATTTATCCAGGAACCAATAACGTCCAAATTGTCAACATGATCCTGCTTTGTGGGGTAAAACTCAAGAATGCTCAGAAGAATATTTCCATGAAAAGATACTAGATGAAGCGAAAATATCAAGGATATTCCACTAATTTCATGGAGTATAAAAGCCAAAACTTTATCCAACTCAGTATAATAAAAAATGGAATAACAAAAGAAATCACCAGGCATGCGATTGATCAATGACACGTGTTATTCCAAATGAATAATAAATAATGGAACGGTGTCATGCGTAAGCGCACGAGATAGGATATTCCAATGTATAATAAATAATCTTAAACCAGTCGTGCAAAATTAAGACCGAAGCGTGATGTTCCAATGTAATAATAAATAACGGAACCAGTGTCATGCGTAAACACACGTATGTGGATGTTCCAACAAAATAATAAAGAATGGAATAATGTAAGAATTTCACCATGTATGTGGTACTTCAGATAGACAAAGTTATTCCAACATAATAATAAAGAATGGAATAATGTAAGAATTTCACCATGTATGTGGTACTTCGCATGACAAAGTTATTCCAACATAATAATAAAGAATAGAATAACGTAATAATTTCACCAAGTATAGGGTAATTCACAGATACAAAGTTATTCCAATGTAATAATAAAGAATGGAATAATAGAAGTTCTCTTCCTGAATACGAAAGAAATAATACCCCTTACGAGTACAACAAATAATATCCATTACCTTAGAAAAAACTGGATATAGGAGTAGTGAAGTAGCAGAATACTTTTCTTCTTTCTCTATATAGTTTCTCTCTATAGTTTCAAAGTGATTTCGTAAGAAATAATGAAGGAATGAGCTTCTATTTATAGGAGAATGGACCTGAATAGTAACTAATTTATGAACTATCCAGTTGATTTACTTTTAAACTGACTGGTCCATATTGATTTACTATGCAAAGATTAATAAAATATTCTAATAAAACAAAATCTTTTAAATAAAATATAATATATTCTATTTATAATCTAATAAAACGAATAACTTTATAAAAGTATTCTGCTTTTATATAAAAAAGATTTTACTATGTAAATACTATGCAGTAATATTATGCAAACACTATGCATAATAGAATATTATATATTCTATTTATAGTTTAATAAAACAAATAACTTTATAAAAGTATTACATTTTATATAAAAAAGATTTTACTATGCAAACGCTATGCATAATAAAATATTATATATTCTATTTATAGTCTAATAAAACAAATAACTTTATAAAAGTATTCTGTTTTATTACATTTATAATAATAATAAAACAAAACTTATAACCTTTATTATAATTCACAATATTAATCGACCAGGTCGTTCCCAGGAAAGAAGGGGCTTTTCAATAAGGATTTTTCCCTATTGGCGCGCAATTAGGTGACCAAACCTCTCCTTGGCAAAACTTCTAGACATCGTTAATATTACAAATAATAATATTAATAACTCAGTCATCTCAATTATTGATTTAATAATATATAAAATATCGACAATAATTGAATCAAATAATGTGAGATACTATGCAACAATTACTGAAGCAATAATTGAACAAAACTGAATATTCCCTGTTAAAACGAATATTTTGTTGTGGGGTCCACCAATGATTGTGCCATCGTACAAATATTCCCTGTTAAAACGAATATTCCCCGACCAATCGAATATTATATAACAACTTGCGTACTTTGCAAAATTTATAAATATTACCCACAACTATAATATTATATCAAATTCATTCCATAATATTTAGAAATGATATTTATAGAAAAATCATCCTTATTAAAAAAGTTGGGGTCTTACAACCTCCCCTTCTTATGAAATTTCGCCCTCGAAATTAGGGTACATACCTGGTATATCGAAGAGGTAAGGATACCTTGATTTCATTTCAGATTCTAACTCCCAGGTCATTTCCTCCACATCGTGATTTCTCCATAAAACTTTGACTTGAGGTATAACCTTGGAGCGTAGAATATGTTCCTTCTTATCCAAGATTTGAACAGGAACCTCTACATATGTTAAATTTTCCGCTATTTTGTCCGGTTCTAACTCAATAATGTGGTTCGAGTCTTTCACATATTTACGTAATATGGATATATGAAAAATGTTATGAACACGAGACATACTTGGCGGTAAAGCGAGTCTATAGGCTACAGTCCCTACTCGATCGAGGATTAAAAATGGGTCAATGAATCGAGGATTGAGCTTTCCTCTCTTTCCAAATCTCGTAACTCTTTTCCATGGAGCAACACGTAACAACACATGATCTCCAATATCGAATTCCACGTCCTTTCGATGAAGATTAGCATAACTCTTTTGTCGGTCTTGTGAGGTTTTATACGTTGTCGTATCGTTTAAATATTTTCCGTAGTCATACGTACTAACTCCGGTCCCAACAACGTTGCTTCACCCACCTCATCCAAGCATACTGGAGAACAACACTTTCTTCCATACAACGCTTCGAATGGAGCCATGTCAATACTTGTTTGAAAACTGTTGTTGTAAGAAAACTCCACCAATGGTAAGAACTTGTCCCAACTTTCCTTGAAGTCAAGGACACAGAGTTTTAATAAATCTTCAAAAGTTTGAATAGTCCTCTCTGATTGTCCGTCTGTCTGAGGATGATATGTCGAACTAAATCGTAAATCCGTGCCCATAGCTTTTTGCAAACTTACCCAAAATCGTGAAGTGAATCTTAGGTCTCGATCAGAAACTATAGATATTGGCATACCATACAATCTTACAACCTCGTTTATGTACATACGAGCAAGACATTCAAGTGTATAAGTTTCTCGTATAGATAAAAAATGAGCAGACTTGGTCAATCTATCAACAATGACCCAAATTACATCTATGCCTTGAGAAACCTTGGGAAGACCAATGTGTAATCCATGGTAATGTGCTCCCCACTTCCATTCTAGAATTTCAAGTGGTTGTAATGGACCTTTTGGTACTTGATGCTCAAATTTTTGACTCGTTGACAAGTTAGACACCTTAAGATAAACAAATAAGTTATCTCTCTCTTCATATTGCTCCACCAAAATGTATGACGAAGATCACGATATATTTTGGTACTCCTGTGATGGATTGCAAGCGGTGTGTTGTGCGCCCCATCATGATTTTATACTTTAAATCACTATCGTTAGAAACACAAAAGTTTGGAGTTGACTCAAGTATTCCTTCTTCATCGATTCTTACTTCCTAGTATAAAGACCTTCTTGTACTTTCTTCCTCATACGTATCAGCTCTAGGTCTATAGTTTGAGCAGCTTTAACTTTATCAATTAAAGTAGGTTCTACTCGTATATTCGCCATCATCACGTAGGTCCCTTGAGTCTTTATCTCTATCTCCATCCTTTGCAAGTCATACAAAATAGGCATTTGCGTTGACAATATCGCACTCGTACCCGTATATGATCTTCTACTCAATGTGTCAGCTACCACGTTTGCTTTTCCATGATGGTATTGGATGGTATGATCATAATCTTTCAACAGTTCAAGCCAACGTCGCTGTCGCATGTTGAGTTCCTTTTGAGTGAAGAAATATTTGAGGCTTTTATGATCCTTAAAGATCTTGACTTTCTCCCCATACAAGTAATGCCTCCAAATTTTAAGTGTGAAGACAACAGCTACCAACTCTAGATCATGAGTAGGATAATTCCTCTCATATTCTTTGAGTTGTCGAGAGGCATAGGCTATGACTTTCTGTTGACTTGGTCATATTCCAACCTTAGGTTTTGATGATGACTTTCCTATTGTACTAAAATGTTTACTCATGCATTTACAGGATATTAAAAGAATTCTTGAAGCTTTGACTTATTAAAGGATTGAAGACATGAAGGCTTGAAGAATTGCTTGAGTCATTAAGAAATAAATATAAGATCCTAGCTTTAATTATTTCTCAATCAAGGCTC
The DNA here is from genome assembly GCA_020205605.1 of Panax ginseng. Lineage (NCBI taxonomy): Eukaryota > Viridiplantae > Streptophyta > Magnoliopsida > Apiales > Araliaceae > Panax > Panax ginseng. Next base: position 23,604,458 of record CM035137.1, on the reverse strand, counting down.
TAGGATTTGCATTGCATTGCATCATTAATTAATTGTGGAATAAATTAAAATGATTAAGTAATTAAAGATTAATTATGAAAATATTTAATTAAGCTTTCAAAATTAATAAGGATCAAATATTAATTAAATTGGAGTAATTTTTGAAAAGCTAATTTTGAAGTTTTTCCATAATTAAAGGATTTAATAAATCTATAGCACGTATCTTGGGATTGATTTATTCATTATGAAAATATTTAATTAAGCTTTCAAAATTAATAAGGATCAAATATTAATCAAATTGGAGTAATTTTTGAAAAGCTAATTTTGAAGTCTTCCCATAATTAAAGGATTTAATAAATCTATAGCACATATCTTGGGATTGATTTATTCATTATGTTTTCCATGATTTATTAATTGATTTAACTTTCCTTAAAATTTATTAAGCAAATCAAATTTTCATATCTTCAGAATCAATTATCATGGATCAATAATTGGAGTAATTTTTGAAAAACTAATTTTGAAACATTCCCATAATTAAAGGAATTAATTTAAAATATATTTTGATTCTTTATATAAATTTATATCATATATCTTGGGATTAAGTTATTCATTATTTTTTCCATGATTTATTAATTGATTGAACTTTTCATAAAAATTGATTAAGCAAATAAATATTCATATCTTGAGAATCAATTAGCAGGGATCAATTAATTGGAGTAATTTTTGGAAAGCTAATTAGTGAGGGCAAATCTAAATAAATTGGGATTTCAAAAATATGGAAATATGTTTTAATATTGATACTTCCCATAATTGATGGAGTTGATTAAGAAATGAGTTTTAAAAAGATCATTATCTATAATCAAGATTGTTTCCATAAATCTTGGGATATGGATTTTCCATTATTGGATTTGCCATAAATCATGAAAGTAATTAATTATGGAACAAATTAATTGGAGGAGTATGGAATATTCAAATACTTTCCTTCCATATAATAAGTTTTTTAGTGCTGATAAAGTTGTCCAAATTGATATGCTCATCCAAAGGAAATCTTTCACATATGTCCATAGGGTGAAAGTTCTTGATCCTCTTCATATAAATAAATCAAGTTATGGTCTAGCATATCATCAATCTAGTAAAATTGATTTATCTATATTCTCTCTAGCTCCAACGTTTTTAATTGGCCAACGGTTAGAATATCAGAACTGATTTCTTTGAAAATGGGCAACTAGCAGCTCATGAATATAAAAGGGATAGCTTGATCTTAATATCTTTATAAGGAGGCAGAATCTTTGGGATTTTAAGATATTGAGTTTTCTTATAAAATCCTTCTTTAAATATCCAAATTAGTTAGTATAACTGATTGCATAAATGGAAGGGATTTTGGTGATATAGTATTCTCCTAATTAACGCCACTTCATGATTTATACTAACAAGATTATATCCTGCCCTTAATTGATGCCATTAAGGATTGCCTAAATCATCTCTAAAACATAATAATTTTCTAAAGGGATTAAATTGATTGGAGTGCAACAATAATATATTAAGGCTATAAAATGCATGGAGACATTGGTATGCTAAGGGAGAACACTGAATTCTATCCTTGCACTAATATACTTATAAGCTATTATTTCAAGTGCAAGCATACAAGCTGCTAGGCAATTCTACTAACTATATTTTCAGCTACTTTAAGAACATCAAATTGGTGATATCTCTTCTATTCTTTATCCACTGCGATTAATCTTTGCACTAATATACTTGAAAGATATTTTATTATTTTGAGTGCAAGCATACAAGCTGCTGGGTAATTAAATTGACTATATTTTCAACTAAGTCTCGTGAGCTTAAATCAGTGATATCTTTATCTTTCATATTGATCATTGCATATTAGTTGAGCCTTGAATTGTTGATATAATTATTGCTTTGATTATAGATTATTTTGTTGTCATATATTTGATCAATTCTCTAAATATGTGGTAGACTAAGTTGTTAGTCTAAGGTTTCTAATCTGGTTTTGCAAGCAAGTTCAAGGAAGCATAGGTGCTTAAGAGTGCATAGGTGCACAGGGAGCAAAGGTGCTCAGGAGCAAAGGTGCTCGAGGAGTATAAGTACTCAAAGCTTGTGAAACTTGTCTTGTAAAGGGGTTTAATTGTAAACAAAGTTAATTAATAAAGAGAGTCTCCAATACTAGTTTGTATTGGACGTGGATTAGGCCACTAGAATAGAGGATAGGGGCTGAACCACATAAAAATTCCTTGTGTTCATGTAATTGCTTATTGCGCTAAATTATCTCATCATTCTGCTAACTATCCAGCAGGCTGTATTCAATATCTATAAACTTACAAACCTAATTCAGCAAATTGTTTTCTCACAATCACATTCTGAAAAAGGTTAAGTCACGTATTTAATCATTGAGGAAAGTGTTACATAAATTCAATACAACATCTTAACATTTCCACATATAAGGATATAGAATCCAGTTTGCTACATTGTATATCCAAAAGAATTTTTATTGAATCGAAAGTTTGACATCATTTGTTCCTACACTTATTCAACCCCCCCCCCCTTCTAAGTGTGCCTACTTAAATTTCACTTTCCCATGTTGCATGAGAGCACATCCTAACCCTTTGCCTGAAGCATCATTGTAGATGACAAATCCCTCCGAGCCAGATGGTATTGTCAGAACAGGTGCTGAAATGAGTCTTCTCTTGAATTCTTGAAAACTCTTCTCGCATTCCTCGTTCCAACCAAATCTTGTATCTTTCCGAGTCAGCTGAGTTAAGGGAGTAGTGATTCGACAAAATCCTTCCACGAATCTCCGATAATAACTAGCTAAACCGAGAAAGCTATGTATTTTGGTCACTAATTTAGGTTGTTCCCAGCTTTGAATAGCTTCAATCTTTGCCGGGTCAATAGATATTCCATGACTTGATACCACGTGCCCAAGGAATGCTATTTCCTAAAGCCAGAACTCGTATTTCTTCAACTTGGCATTAAGCTTATTTTCACGAAGCTTTTAGAGTATCATCCTCAAGTGTTGCTCATGATCTTCACGGCTTTTGGAATATATGAGGATGTCATTAATAAAGACAACCACGAAGTGATCCAAATATTCCTTGAATACTCAGTTCATCATATCCATGAAGGCAGCAGGAGCATTAGTCAATCCAAAAGACATAACTAGGAATTCATAATGCCCGTACCGAGTTCTGAAAGCCGACTTTGGAATGTCATCGGTTCTAATCTTCAATTGGTAATATCCAGAACGAAGATCAATCTTTGAAAATTATTTGGCGCCTTGCAACTGGTCAAGCAGGTCATCAATACGTGGCAATGGGTACCTATTTTTTATGGTGACATGATTCAACTCCCAATAATCAATACAAAGTCGCATACTCCCATCTTTCTTCTTCACGAATAGAACAGGAGCACCCCAAGGAGAAGTACTAGGACGAATGAAACTGATGTCTAATAATTCCTGCAGTTGGGTCTTTAACCCCTGAAGTTCAATAGGAGCCATTCGATATGGGAATTTGGAAATAGGTTTTGTACCAGGTTCAAGGTTGATACAAAATCAATTTCACGCTCTGGGGGTAGGCCAAGAAGTTCTTCAGGGAATACGTCAGGAAATTCATTAACAATAGAAATATCATTCAAAATTGACGTATTTTTGTTTAGATCCGTGATATGAGCTAAGAAAGCTTGACATCCGTTTTTCAATAAACGAATAGCTTTATGGCTTGAGATGACAGTGATTGATTTTAATGGTTTGGTTGCTTGAATTCGCATAATAGGTTGGTTAGGAATATGAAAGCTAACAACCTTACGAAAACAATCAATTTTTGCATGATGAGTAGTTAACCAATCAATCCCTAGAATTACGTCAAATGCAAGTATTTTCAATGAAATAAGATCGACAGGTAATGTGAGGGTATCGATTTGAACCAAACAAGACTAATAAACAGTGGATGTAATGAAGGTTTCTCCCAACGAAGTTTCAACAGATAAGTCAAAGTCTAATTTCTCCGGAGTCAAATTTAAACGTTGAGCGCAAGTAGGAGAAATAAAAGAATGGGTAGAACCGGTATCAAATAAGGTATATACTTCTCTAGAGTTTATGATAAGCTTACCCGTGATGACCTCGTTCTGGTTCCTTACTTTCTGAGAGGTCACGACAAACGCTCTCCCTTGAACTACCGATTTTGTCTTGTCTGGGATGGCCTTTGATGCCTCCATCCCAGTTGGACTTGTCTTCGGTGCACGACAAAATTGGGTCAGGTGACCTTCTCTTCCATAATTGTAACATGTTTTGGATGCCATCACGCAGTTTGGACTGATGTGTCCCTCCCCTCCACATTTGAAGCATATGATAGGTGGTCGTTCTCCTTCCTAAACGACGGGTGCTGATGCTGACATCTTTCCATCATTGTTGAATCTCCTCTTCTTGAAATGTCCACTCTTATTGTTTTGACCATGATTATCACCAAAGTGGTTACCATTTTTGGTATGTTGATTCCCTCCACGCTTATTATCACCGCTTCGATGACTGCTATCACTAGTATTATCATTTTGCCGGTTGCTCTCTTTTGGTTGGGTTGACTCATTATTGCGCTCCAATAACTGAGCCCTATTAACAACATCTGAATACAAACATAGTTTATGAGAGATAAGATATTGATGTATCTCGGGTTTCAAACCTCTTAGAAACATTCGCGTCATTCTCTCCTCATTATCAACCAAATGGGACGCAAACCGGGACAACTCGACAAACTTGGCTTCGTACTGCGACACGGTCATGTTGTTTTGCTCCAGCTTGATGAACTCTACCTCTTTCAAGTGACGAATACTTTCAGGAAAGTACTTGTCATTGAAAAATTCTTGGAACTTCTCCCAAGTCATCTTCAGTGCAGCAGGTTGAGTACGCTTTACAGATTCTCACCAGTAATCTACCTCTGCCCGTAACATGAAGGTGGCAAAGGGAACCATTTACTCCTCGGAGCATCCCAAGACATCAAATATCTTGTTGATCTGCTTTATCCACGTTTCCGCCTTAAGTGGTTTTGGCTCTCCAAAAAACTCCGGTGGTCCCAGCTCCTTGAACTGCTTAGTAGTGACCGTCCGAGCCTAATGTTGCATGAATTACAGAAAGCCTCTGAATATTCTATCGTTCATTATTTGGTCAGTTTTGTTATTTGCCTGAGGATTATCGCCTTCCTGATGCACATTATCTTGATTATTGATCTGTGGAGACTCAACGATCTCCTGTGCTCCATTGATGTTCTCAACATTCTCGGATGTCATTTTCAAATACTTCCACAAAACAAGGGTTAATTAATATATCACATATTATCCTTATACTCTGACCGACCAATTAAATACCAAATAAACTTAGGTAGGTCATACTAGCGAAAAAATTCCCCGTCTCTCCCCTCCTAGTTCTTATCTCACATTTCAGCCAGGGATCATATCCCTAAGCTTTGATACCAACTGTGACGCCCCCAAAATAGGTATACATCACCCATCTTGAGTCACCAAATACATGGTACAAAATTTAAATACAACTTAATTATACAACAAATGTAAATGTAAATACGACAAAACATATGCTGTGAGTTTTAATACAAATATTATCATCTAGACAATATCCACACTCAATTGAGTCCTCATTACATTTATTATCACACTATTTAATAGAATAGTGAGGACTACTAATGTTATTATCTGGACCGTCACTCCGTTTCCCGACTAGTCCTTGCTACATTCTCATTTCCTGAAGAGAACAATGAAAGCAAAAGGGTGAGCTCAACTAGCCCAATAAGAAATATTATGACTAAGATAATGCAGAATAAATTATCGTTAGCCTTCAACAATGTTAAACTGATGCAATATAACAAACACCAAGTTTAACTACAGCAGAACAAGCAATCCATTAAAAGAGTCAAGTAGAGAATAAAATCTACTATCTTTTATGATTTAAAAGGTTTTTCATAACTTTTATCGCTGGGACTCAGCTTAATAAATAATCCACATCATCCATGCACTACGGCCAAGGATATTCGAGTATTCATCAATGGTCATGATCATGCCAACAATTGTCCATCAATGCACTACGGGCCAATGAGGACTTTTACCACATCATTTGTAACATTACGGTCATGATTATTCCGAATAATCCCTGGTCATAATCATACCAAGTCCATCTATGCACTACAGGCCACAGATGACTTTCAACATAATATAAACGTGAGAATGATGACAATGATATAAGAATTCAATAAAACAAGTTCAAGAATTAATTTATCCAGGAACCAATAACGTCCAAATTGTTAACATGATACTGCTTTGTGGGGTAAAACTCAAGAATGCTCAGAAGAATATTTCCATGAAAAGATACTAGATGAAGCGAAAATATCAAGGATATTCCACTAATTTCATGGAGTATAAAAGCCAAAACTTTAATCAACTGAGTATAATAAAAAATGGAATAACAAAAGAAATCACTGGCATGCGATAGATCAAGACAAACAAAGTTATTCTAATGAATAATAAATAACGGAACAGTCACGCGTAACGCACGCATAAGATATTCCAATGTAATAATAAATAACGAAACCAGTCAAGCAAAAATTACGCCAAGCGTGATGTTCCAACAGAATAATAAATAATCTTAACCCGTCGTATACGTAAACGCATTACATGGATGTTTCAACAGTAATAATAAAGAATGGAATAACGTAAGAATTTCACCATGTATGTGGTACTTGGCATAAATAGGTTATTCCAACATAATAATAAAGAATGGAATAACGTAAGAATTTCACTATGTATGCGGTGCTTGGCATGATGGCGAGTTATTCCAATATAATAATAAAGAATGGAATAATGTAATAATTTCACCAAGTATAGGGTAGTCCACGTATACAAAGTTATTCCAATGAATAATAAAGAATGGAATAATGTGAGTTCTCTTCATGAATACTGAAAAATAATAATACCTCTTACAAGTACAACAAATAATATCCTTTACCTTAGAAGAAATCGGATATAAGAGTAGTGAAGTAGCGAGAATACTTTTCTTCTTTTCTCTCTTTATAGTTTCTCTCTCTACGCTTTTAGTGAATTCGTAAGAAATAATGAAGGAATGAGCTTATTTATATAGAGAATGGACCTAATAAGAACTAATTCATGAACGGTCCAGATTGATTTACTTTTAAACTGACAAATCCATATTGATTTCTTACTATGCAATATTAATAAAATATTCTAATAAAATAAAATCTTTAAAATAAAATATAATATATTCTATTTATAATCTAATAAAACGAATAACTTTATAAAAGTATTCTGCTTTTATATAAAAAGATTTTACTATGCATGCACTTATGCAAACACTATGCGTAATAGAATATTATATATTCTAAATAGTCTAATAAAACATATAATTTTATAAAAGTATTATGTTTTATATAAAAAGATTTTACTATGCAAACACTATGCATAATAAAATATTATATATTCTATTTATAGTCTAATAAAACAAATAACTTTATAAAAGTATTCATTTTATTACATTTATAATAATAATAATAAAACAAAACTTATCACCTTTATTATAATTCACAATATTAATCGACCAGGTCGTTCACAAGAAAGAAGGGGCTTTCCAATAAGGATTTCTCTCTATTGCGTAATTAGGTGACCAAACCTCTCCTCGATGTAAACTTCTAGACATCGTTAATATTACAAATAATAATATTAATAACTTTGTCATCTCAATTATTGATTTAATAATATATAAAATATCGACAATAATTGAATCAAATAATGTGAGATACTATGCAACAATTACTGAAGCAATAATTGAACAAAACTGAGTGACTTTTCACGTAAGCATCAATAATCAATACCGTGTGCTACTATGCAACCACGCGTATTCCTGTACTTTTAATATCGGGTGTTTCAACAGTTAACGGTAAAACTTCCGCAGTTATTTTTATAAAATATTTTTGTCATTTTCTCAATCCGACAATAATTCCGTTGTGGGGTCCACCAATGATTGTGCCGTCGTACGAATATTCCCTGTTAAAACGAATATTCTCCGACCAATCGAATATTATATAACAACTTGCATACTTTACAAAATTTATAAATATTACCCACAACTATAACATTATATCAAATTCATTTCATAATATTTAAAAATGATACTTATAGAAAAATCATCTTTATTAAAAAAGTTTAAATTATTTGAAAAACGTACCATATGACTCACGTAAAAAGCCTATAGTAAATAAACTTTTTTAATAACAAAGGAACATATTACATTAGATAAATCATGAAGTGCATGTACTCATAAAATATGATCTTACCGATCAGGGGTCTTCTGAACCCAGATCACGGGTTCGGATATCTCGATCAAATCCTAAGCAAATTAGATTGGTATTAAAATTTGGCCAAGTTCTATGATCTTAATCGGTTCGATCTTAGGTTCGGTTCGACTTCTACCGATTTTTACCTCTATGAACACCCCTAGATAAATGTGCTTTTTGTCAATACCCTTCCATATTAAATGTGATAACCACAATCTTGTTATCGATTTAAATTGCATTATTTTGTACCCTTCCATGTTAGGTTTGATTACCACAATTTGTGTTGTGCAAAATTTTCGGTTTTTCAGACCGAACCGAACCGATCGGTTCATTACAAAAAAAAAAATCCTGGTTTGATAAAAAACTCGAGATATCTTTTGGTTTTTGATACCGGTTTAATTTGACATTCTTTTGGTTCCAGATTCTTTAATCGGACCATTATATACCGATTTTCTAATATTTTTTATTATTAATAATAATATTATTAATAAAATGATTATAATAATAATATTAATAAAAATAATAATAATAATAATAATTATTATTATTATATTAATTTTCAGTAAAAATTGATACTGAATCGGTTTACCGATCCAACAGGTACCGATATCGATATTAAAATTTGATTAATTTCAGTACCGGTCCGATTCGGACCAATATTTACTGGTTGCACACCTCTAACCAGAATCTTGTTATCAATAGTATATTGATTGTATTGAGGTTACATATATATTTTTTTTATGTTTAAAATACAATTTAAAAAGTGATAGTATTTATATTCAGAATGCTACATAAGTAGTACATCATTTGTTTGATTCATGGCCTTTTATTTTCATTTGTAGTACAATGGTACAGGCCTGGCCTTTTATTTAGGCACTGAAAAGCAAAAATCATACCGGACTGAATATGTCTTTTGCTATTAAAATAATTAAATTTCAGTCCTTTTCTTGGGTGTTGGGATGACTATCCCCTAAAAAATAGAAACAAAAATAAAATAAGGAGAGGAAAGAATTACTTACTGTCTACTATTATTTTTGCAGTAAAAAATTAAATATATATATATATATATATATATATATATATATATATATATATAGTTTTCGATGAAAGTGATCTATATGCAGATCAACTTTAGTAATTCGTTAAACTTAAACCGTCGCTAAATTAATTGTCATAGGACTGAATCATTGCAATAGTCTATAATCTTCGTTATATCTCAATTTAAATTTTATAACAACGAATTTAGCGACAATTTAATCTATCGTTAAAGTTGCACGTGGAGCGGACTGTATATATATTACTCCCTTCGTTCTAAATTAATTACTCAATTTTGACTTTTTAAAATCAAATTGACCATTTTTAAAACTAATTTTTTTACTATTTTTACTAAAATATAGGTGAAAAAATTATAACCAAAAAAAAATATATACAATTTATTACTAACCCCAATTTTTATAATTTTAAGAATATATTTATATATGCTTAATTATTAATTCTAAAAATAATTAATTTGACTTAAAAAAATTAAAACTGAACAATTAATTTAAGACGAAAAGATTATATTCGTATTATGGTTTTCTCATTTCCAACTTCCAAGCAAAATATAAGTAAACTACTGAAAAAGATGGAGAAAAGGAAAGTAGATTCAATTATCAACAAAATAAAAACGTAGTAGTATCTACAATCAAGACCACATAAATTAGAAGAAAAAAAATCAGAAAAATCCAAATATCAACAATCTTGTCCCTTCATCTCCGCCTCTCATTTACTCGACGGTCATCAAACCTTCAATTCATCAAATCCAACGGCCCCAGATCAATTCAAATCTTTTCCAATTTCTCAGCCTTAACTAGAGGATTCTCCCTCGCGATTGCCTTTCTCCCTGCCGCCTTGAAATCGAAGGCGCAGCCGTGCTGTTCCGGGTACCTGTGGGTCCCACAAAACGTCGTCCCACACCTGCACATGAAACCCATCAGCCCGACCCTCTTCCGGCACGCTGAGCACCGGTTCGGTCGGACCACCTGCTCTGCAACCGTCTCTATCGTACAAACCAACCGATCGAGAGAAGTTTCTGACAAGGACACCGCCGATGAAGACGGCAAAACCACCGCCGGAGCTGGAGAGGGAAACAGGGAGTTTTCGACAGCAGATTTGGCGGACTTCTCTTGCTCGGCTTTCATGGATATGTCCCGGTAGCACTTGGAACAGAAATTTTGGGTGGCCGGGCTGCCGAAAAAGCCGCAATTGTTGGCACAAAGGCGGTGACCTTCAGGAGCTTGAAACCCATGTTCTTCTGCCATATTTCTTCTACGGAGGAAAAAAACAATATTCAAAACAGAGGAGAAAAAAAGGATTCGAGTAGATAATTGAGATGGGTATAATTTTTTTTGCCTTTATATTGGGGGATGAGATAGTGGGGGAAGGCCGGGAGGGGGCGTTGGGAAAGAAGAATCAATGAAAAGTATGAGAACGAAAAGGAGAAAATGAGAAAAGGAGAGGGAAGGGACCAAGAAATGGGACCAATAATTATAATTATAATAGTAAATGAGTGAATAAATATAAGAATGATTAGGGAAATATCAATTGGGGGAAGAGGAGCCAAAACGGAGGATCTCTATTTATAACCTTTTTTTATATAAAAAACTTTTTATTTAATTTAATTAATTGTAATATAGAACACTATAACATCTTTAAGCTTGTCCTATCATGTTACTATTACTAAATCGATACGTTGATATTTTTAGTGTGACATGAATAAAAATACACCCTCAAATGTGTTAACTTGGCAATAAAGTTAAGGTAATTGTTAAATTCATAATATTTTTTATTATTTTTATAATAAAAGTATATATTTGTAGATGTATAAATGACGGTAAAAAACTCGTCATTATGTGATCTATAACGATCTTTTTTTGTTATGAAAATAATAATTTCTGTTGTGATTTTAACAATTTCCTAAAGTTAATCCTCACTCCCCAATTCTACCTTTGAAGGAATTTAATGACTTTATTTTAATATTTTAAGTGTGTTTTGATGTTGATGTGAAGTATGGTGTTATAAAATAACATAATTTTAAATTATGTGAATTTTATTTTACCGCATTCCACATAAAATAAAAATAAATATAATTGAATAAATTTTTATTCTACCGAGATATTTTATCCGTCAAAATATCATTAATACATTATTTTTGATTATATTCTTTTCTTGACAAAAGAAAACAAGGAGGGTTAGGTTAGGTGATTTGTGTGTTGTTGGTTTATGGGTTACGTCTTTGTTTTTTCGCTTTGCTGTTGGCTGTTGCATTAAACTTTATTTGGGGTCGGTCAATATTGGGTTACTATATATGATATGATAGGCGGAACATTGTTATTAAAACGAGCCTAATAATTTGAGCTCCACTTATATAAATATGAGTGAGATTTGAATTAGTTAATAATATAATTTAAATTTAAATATAAAAAATAATTTAAATAAAATATAAATAGAATAATAAACAAAGTTATACTTGACTCGTCTAATATTCAAACAACACGAATTTTTAATTGTCATTTGATATATACTTGATTGATACAGATTCGATTAGATACTCGATACATTATCTTATAATATATACAAAATTAAATTAAATTAGGTTAATTAATTAATTAATTATTATTTTATTTTATTTTTATTTTTAATTGTGATTTTATATTTGTAAAGTGTAATAGTAAATCTATTCTCTCATTTCTAAGTAAAATAACAAATTTAATTTATAATTATATTTATTATAAAGTTAATTATTATGTGAAGACTCAAATTCGAAGTTGAATTTGAAGCTATAGAGTAGTTTGAATATAATTTGATCCGTGTCGGATCGAATTTGAGTACTAAATATTCGAGTCGAGTTGAATCTTAGTTTAATTTTTCAAATACAATTCGAATTCAAGTCAAATTCGAGGATGAATTTAATATTTTGAGTCGAATTCGAGTAGCTCTCTATTCGTTTCGGTTCGACTAGTTTACATCCTTAATTATTACTAGTTGATAACCCGTGCAATGCACGAGCTAGTTTGAATAATGATTTTAATAATTTGTCAGGTATTCATGTCAAAAAAATAATGCATAATTCAGTAATTATTTTTACCCGTAAGTGTGACGCCCCCAAAATAGGTATACAACACCCATTCTGAGTAACCAAAATACATGGTATAGAAAGCAAACTACAACTTTGACAATACAGATGTCGTGTAGAATACGACAATACAATCACGTGAGTTTGAATACAAATATTGTCTTCTGCATAATATACACACCCAAATAAGTCCTCATTAATTATTCATACACTATTTTACGTAAGTAGTGAGGATGCCTAAAACATCTTCCTAGAACCATCACTCCATACCCCGACTCGATCCTCGCTTATGTTCTCACCTCCCGAGAAGAAAAATGGAACAAAAGGAAAAGGGTGAGCTCAACTAGCCCAAGAAAAGAATATTATGACTAAGATAATATACAACAAATTATCGTTAGTCTTCAACAGGAAAATCTAATAGAATCACAATAGACAACAAGTTTTAGATCAACAAATGCAATGGAAATAAAGAATCCATTGAAGAGTCACGTAGAAAAGAATTCTACCGTCTTCTAAGGTTTAAAAGTCCATCATCAATAGTTTATCCTCGTAATAACAATCAATATACATCTTTAATCATCTTTTGCACTACTGTGCCAAAGATATTCATTTGTATCATCACCAATTAAGTCATGTTCATCTCAACACTGCTCATCTTTGCACTACACAGCCAAAGATATTCATCGATTAATCGTTCATCTTTGCACTACAGCCAAAGATATTCATTTATATCACCATTTAGGACCGAGGATGATGAAAAGCATTTTTTAAAAAACGAATCCAAAGGAAACAAAATGACAAGGATTAAGGATTAAGGATTCGTATTTTGTTTTTACCCATGTCCAAAAATACTTGAAAATAATCATATTGGTGTAAAATTCAAGAATGATCAAAACATGGATACAATCAAAGCTAGTATCCGTAATAGATATTTTGACAAAAGAAAAATTTTTACTTTTTCTATGAATAAAGGCCGATTCGTGAATAAAGTGTCGATACGTGAATAAAGTCCGATAATCGTGAATAGTAATCCCGACACAACAAGTTCCAAATTTGATAAAAAGTTCACCAATACTTGGCATAATGATATTGAAAAAAAAAATATCATTTAAGAAGAAAATAATACCCTTACCTCAAAATAATCGTCTTACATTTGAATTTCTAGATATAGTCTTGATGAAACCCGCACCAGATAAAGCAACACTCAAAGTATACTCACAAGAATACGCGATAATTTAGAGAGAGAAAGAGAAAACTTAGTTTACGGTGTGATTTTCAATTCTAACTTAGCCTCTATTTATAGGAAAATGCTAGAACGCCTAAAAGGAGACTAAAATAATAAATTAATATTATTTATAAACCAATTTCTACGCATGCTTTCAAATTTCAATGCTGAAAATTTCAAGAGCCTATGTGCATTCAACACCCACCAAAAGTGGGTCCTACCATAAAAAAAATTATTTTATTTTCCGTAATCTTCAATAATTCATAGAAAATAGTTCGTTTATCGTAAAAATTGAAACTCGCGACTTTCCATGGGAAATTCCATTCTCTACAACTTTGCGTAAGAAAACTTTTCCAAATTCCAAATGAAATTGACCAAAATCCATAAATCAGACGATTTTACGATTTATATAATCAATTTTCTATCAAGAATTGTGTCCACCGACACACAAAAACATATGTTAAACATTTAATGCCACAAAATACTCTACCTCCTCATATACTCATATATCCCACAATCATTATAAAAATATCACCGTTAATATATTATTAAAATAATATATTTAAATGTATTATTTTATCGTAAAAGATAAAATATTAATTTTCAACAATTGTCACATTAAAAATTTTCTCCATCTATATCCACATAAAATAAATATTTTCTTTATCATAATAATCAATAATTAATTATTCAAAATAATATTACGTAATCACAAAGATCGACAACCGTGCCGCTCCTTCAGGAAAGAGGGCTTTCCAATAAGAATTTCTCCTTACTTGGCGCAAGCAATTAGGTGACCAAACCTCTCCTTGATGCGAACTTTCTAGACATTGCCAATAATGTTATCTCGATAATATTATTCAAATAATATGAATTATTGATTTGATAATGGAAAATATCGTGTAATGACAATTATTGAAACAATAATAATATAAATATCAATGCGTGCAATTATTGAATCAATAAGATAAAATAATGAATAAAGAATTATCGTAACAATTATTGAGTAAAGGCCTTCACGTAAGGATCAATAATTCAACAATCTTGTAATACCGCAAATGTTCTTTATGCAAGCAACCACGCCAGACATCAGTATTTTAACCACCGAGTAACCCAACAAAGTTAATCGGTAATAATTTACGTCGTTATTTATAAAACTCAATCTTTGTCGCTTTTCCTTCATCCAACCGTTTTTTCGTTATGGGCCCACTTAATGATCGCGGCTGTCGCATTTGGAGATTCCTCGACAAAAAGAATATTCCACGACCAAACGAATATTCCCGAATAATAATGAATATTTTATAACCACTTGCTTATTTTGTAAACTTTGCACATTTCACCCATAACCAAAGAATTATATCAAATTAACCCTTATTAATTTAGAATAATGAATAAAGAAAAATTCAATTTTATTTATAATAAGTTGGGGTCTTACAACCTCCCTTCTTATGAAATTTCATCCTCGAAATTAACATACGTTACGGTATATCGAAAAGGTGAGGTACCTTGCTTTCATCTCCGATTCCAACTCCCATGTCATTTCCTCAATTGCATGGTTTCTCCACAAAACCTTAACTTGTGGTATAACTTCGTCGTATGTAAGACATGCTCTTTCATATCCAAAATCTCAACAGTATCTCCTCGTAGGTTAAATCTTCTCTATTATCTCGTCTCGGTTCTAATGCAATAATGTGGTTCGGGTCTTTCACATATTTACTGAAGCATAGATATGTGGAATACATTGTGAACACGAGACATACTTGGAGGTAACGCGAGTCTATAGGCTACGTTCCTATTCGGTCGAAGAATCTCAAATGGACCAACAAACCTTGGATCGAGCTTTCCTCTTTTCCCAAATCTTGTAACTCCCTTCCATGGAGCAATACGTAATAATACATGATCTCCAATATTAAACTCCACGCCTTTTCTATGAAGATCAAGATAACTCTTTTGTCGATCTTGTGAAGTTTGAATACGTTGTCGAATCATTTAGATCTTTTCTCGTAGTCATGCATTTCATTCTCGTCCCAACAATATTGCTTCTCCCACCTTGTCCCAAAGATATCGGAAGCGACATTTTCGGCCCATACAACGCCTCAAATGGAGCCATGCCTATACTTTCTTGATAATCGTTGTTGTAGGAGAATTCCACCAAATGGTAGGTACTTATCCCAACTTCCTTTGAAATCTAGGACACAGTCTTAATAGATCTTCAAGGGTTTGAATAGTCCTCTCTCGATTGTCCGTCTGCTTTGAGGATGGTATCTTTGGAATCGAATCATAAATCCGCGCCTCATAGCTTTCTTCAAGCTAACCCAAAATCTTGAAGTGAATCTCGGGTCACGATCCAAACTATGGATACCGGCATGCCATGCAATCGTCTGATCTCATTCACGTATATACGAAGCAAGACGCTTCAAGGAATAAGTCTCAGCGATTTCGGTAAGAAATGGGCGGACTTGGTTAATCTATCAACAATAACCCAAATCAGATCTACGCCTTTGAGAAACTTTGGGAAGACTCGTAACAAAATCCATAGTAATGTGTTCCCATTTCCATTCCTAATCTCAAGTGGTTGCAATGGACCTTTTGGCACTTGATGCTCCGCCTTTACACGCCGACAAAGTTAAACATCTTGAGATAAACTCCGCAATCTCTCTCTTCATATTGTTCCACCAAAATGTATGTCGAATATCATGATACATTTTGGTACTTCCGAGATGGATTGCAAACGGGGTGTTGTGTGCCTCCATCATGATTTTATGCTTCGTGTCGTAATCGTTAGAACGCAAAGTCTAGAATTGACTCAAGTATTCCTTCCTCATCAATTCTTGCTTCCTAATAGCTCCTTCTTGCACTTTCTTCTTCATACGACGCAAATTTCTGTGTCCGTAGCTTGGCTTGAGCAAATTTTAACTTTATCGATTAAAGCTCTGGTTCTACTTG
The DNA here is from genome assembly GCA_020205605.1 of Panax ginseng. Taxonomy (NCBI): domain Eukaryota; kingdom Viridiplantae; phylum Streptophyta; class Magnoliopsida; order Apiales; family Araliaceae; genus Panax; species Panax ginseng. The sequence continues at coordinate 23,587,828 of CM035137.1, read as the reverse complement.
TATATTCGCCATCATTATGTGGGTCCCTCAAGTCTTTAATTCTACCTCCATCCTTTGCAATTCATACAAAATGGGCCTTTGCGTTGACAATATCGCACTCGTGCCTTGCATATGATCTTCTACTTAATGCGCTACCACTACGCTCGCTTTTCGTGATGATATCAATAGTGTGATCGTAATCTTTAATGACTCCACCAACGTCGTTGCCGTGCATGTTGAGTTCTTTTTGGGTGAAGAAATATTTGAGGCTTTTATGGTCCGTATAAATCTCCACTTTCTCCATACAAGTAGTGTCTCCATATCTTCAACGCGAATACGATCACGCTAACTCTAGATCATGAGTAGGATAATTCCTCTCATATTCTTTGAGTTGTCGTGAGGCATAAAGCTATGACTTTCCCCCATGTTGCATGAGAACACATCCCAACCTCTTGCCGTAAGCATCAGAGAATAACAAATCCATCCGAACCGGATGGTATTGTCGAAAACAGTCTCCGCCTCTCTCTTGAGCTCTTGGAAGCTCTTCTCGCATTCCTCGCCCCATAAGAATTTTGCATCCTTCCGAGTCACCGAGTTAATCTGAGTAGCGATTCGAGAAAATCCTTCCACAAATCTCCGATAATAACCAAATAAGCCCGTAAAGTCAATGCAGTCTTGGCCACCGACTTCGCTGCTCCCTAACTTTGTATTGCTTCAATCTTCACCGTCATCAATGATACTCCTTGTTTTGACACCACGTGCCCAAGGAATGCTACTTCCTCGCTCGCCGTAACTCGCATTTCTTCAACTTGGCATAAAGCTTGTGTTCACGAAGTCTTTGTAGTACCAAATTTTCAAATGGTGCTCATGATCTTCACTTCGGCTTTTGGAATAGATGAGGATGTCATCAATAAAGACAACAACGAATCGATCCAAATATTCCTTGAACACACGGTTCATCATATCCATGAAAGCAAAGCAGGAGCATTAGTCAATCCAAAAGACATGACCAAGAATTCATAATGCCCGTGACGAGTCCTAAATGCCGCCTTTGAATATCCTCGCTTTTAATCTTCAAATTTGATGATATCCGTAATCGAAGATCGATCTTTGAAAAGAATTGTGCTCCTTGCAATCGGTCGAAACAGTCATCAATGCGAGGTAATGGATACCTATTCTTGATGGTGACATGGTTCAATTCTCGATAGTCAATACAAAGTCTCATACTCCCGCCTTTCTTCTTTACTTAAAAAAGCAGAGCACCCCAAGGAGACGACTTAGGGGCTTAATGAAACCGATGTCTAATAACTCCACAGTAGTTGGACTTTTAACTCCCGAAGTTCAATAGGAGCCATTCGATATGGGGTTTTAGAAATGGGATTTGTACCCTTGCTCAAGGTCAATAAAGAATTCAACATCACGCTCGGGGTAGACCGGGAAGCTCTTCAGAAATACATCGTGAATTTCTTTAACCACGTAAATATTATTCAAATCGACTTGTCTTTATTCAAATCCATAACATGGGCTAAGAAAGCTTGACATCCGCTTTTCAATAAACGAATAGCTTTGTGGCTTGATATGACGATGGATCGATTTTAGTGGTTTAGTGGTTTGAATTGTATATGACAAAGTTGGTTAGGAATATGAAAACTAACAACCTTACGAAAATAATCAATTTTGCAATGGATGAGTGGTTAACCAATCAATTCCTAAAATCACATCAAAAGCAAGTATCTTTAAAGAGATAAGATCAACGGTAATAATGTGATAGTGCCAACTTGGATCATGCAAGATTTATAAACTGTAGATGTAACGAAGGTTTCACCCAACGGAGTTTCAACAGATAAATCAAAATCTAATTTCTCCTGAGTCAAGTTTAAACGTTGAGCACAAGCGGGAGAGATAAAAGAATGGGTAGAACCGGTATCAGTAAAGGTATAAACTTCGCAAGAATTCAAGATTAGCTTACCCGTGATCACCTCGTTTGGGTTCCTCACGTTTTGTCCATCCACGACAAACGCCTTCCAGAACCGGCCGATTTCGACTTATCCGGATGTTTCTTGGAATCACCACTCTCTTGAACTTGGTTTCGCGATAAGACAATCTCGAGCGATGTGGCCTTCCTTTCCACAAATTGTAACATACCTTGGATTGTTGTGGACAGTTGGGTGATATGTCCCTCCTTCCCGCATTTATAACATCTAATCGCGGTCGTTCTCCTCCCCAAGCATTTGTTGTTGGTCTTTGGTCTTCCGCTTGATATCTTCCCGTCATTGTTGAATCTTCTCTTTCTCGAAATTTCCACTTGAGTCACCTCTCTCCTATTATCATGTCCACGATTACCACCGAGTGGTTACCGCTTTGTCCGTATTCTTTCCTCCTCACCGGTTATCATCGCTCGATGACTACCCCGATTGTGGTCCCCTATTGAGTATACTCACTATCTCGCTCTAATAATTGAGCCCATTGCTGACAACATCCGAATACGAGAAAATTTATGAGAGATAAGGTATTGACGAATCTCTGGTTTTAGACCTCTCGAAACATACGCGTCATTCGCTCCTCATTCTCCACCAAATGAGGTGAAAACTCGATAACTCTGCGAACTTTGCCTCGTCTTCGAGACACCGCCATGTTGTTCGCTCGAGTCTAATAAACTCTACCTCCTTCATATGACGAATACTTTCCGGAAAGTACTTGTCATTGAACAGATTCAAATCTTTCCCAAGACATGTTAAGTGCATCCGGTCAGAGTACGCCTTCACGATTCCCACCAAAGAATCTGCTTCACCACGAAACATAAAGGTAGCGAATGGAACCTTCATTTCCTCCGTGCACCCCAAGACATCGAATATCTTGGTAATTTGCTTGACCCACGCTTACGCTTTGATCGGATCCGCTTTCCATGAAAATCGTGGTCCCAACTCCTTAAACCGCTTGGTTTGTGATGCATCGTGCATTGCCATCATTTCCACCCGTATTTTGTACACGAAGTCTCCTTGTTTGATTTTGCATGAACCGCAAAAAGCTTCTAAACATCCCGTCGCTCATCATTTGCTCACAGATGGCGTTGTTCACAGGAGGAACATTGCCACTTGACTGTTGCACGCTTCTCCTCGTTGGTGAGAGTAAAGGCGTCTCCACGGTCTCATAAACTCCATTGTTAACGCTCTCGGCAGCCCATTCTTAAATCTTGCCATAAAACAAGGGTTAATTAAACAAATTAACATATCACATAATATCCTATATTATGACCGACCAACAAATAAGCTTAGTAGGACACACTAAATGAAGGATTTACTCGCCTCTCCCTCCTAGTTTACATTCCCCATCTCCGCTGAGATCATATCCCTAAGCTCGATACCAACTGTGACGCCCCAAAATAGGTATACAACACCCATTCTGAGTCGCCAAAATACATGGTATAGAAAGCAAACTATAACTTTGATAATACAGATGTCGTGTAGAATACGACAATACAACTGTGAGTTTGAATACAAATATTGTCTTCTAGACAATATACACACCCAAATAAGTCCTCATTAATTATTCATACACTATTTTACAGAAGTAGTGAGGACAGCTAAAACATCTTCCTAGAACCATCACTCCATACCCCGACTCGATCCTGCTATGTTCTCACCTCCTGAGAAGAAAAATGGAACAAAAAGGAAAAGGGTGAGCTCAACTAGCCCATGAAGAATATTATGACTAAGATAATATACAACAAATTATCGTTAGTCTTCAACAGGGAAAATCTAATAGAATACAATAGATAACAAGTTTTAGATCAACAAATGCAATGTGAAATAATAATCCATTGAAGAGTCACGTAGAGAAGAATTCTACCGCCTTCTAAGGTTTAAAAGTCCATCATCAATAGTTTATCCTGTAATAACAATCAATATACATCTTTAATCATCTTTGCACCACGTGCCAAAGATATTCATTTATATCACCAAATTGTCATGTTCATCTCAACACTGCTCATCTTTGCACTACAAAGCCAAAGATATTCATCGATTAATCGCTCATCTTTGCACTACGGGCCAAAGATATTCATTTATATCACCATTTAGGATCGAGGATGATGAAAAGCATTTTTTAAAGAAACGAATCCAAAGAAACAAAATGACAAGGATTAAGGATTAAGGATTCGTATTTTGTTTTACCCATGTCCAAAAATACTTGAAAATAATCATATTGGTGTAAAATTCAAGAATGATCAAAACATGGATACAATCAAAGCTAGTATCCGAATAGATATTTTGACAAAAAGAAAAATTTTTACTTTTTCTTGAATAGTCTTAGTATTCGTGAATAAAGGTCGATATCGTGAATAGTCTTGGATACGTGAATAGTAATCCCGACACAACAAGTTCCAAATTTGATAAAAAGTTCACCAATACTTGGCATAATGATATTGAAAAAAAATATCATTTAAGAAGAAAATAATACCCTTACCTCAAAATAATCGTATTTCGATTTGAATTTCGGTATAGTCTTGTGAAACCAAGACCAGATATAGCAACACTCAAAGTATACTCACAAGAATACGCCGATAATTTAGAGAGAGAAAGAGAGAAAACTTAGTTTCGGTGTGATTTTCAATTCTAACTTAGCCTCTATTTATAGGAAAATGCTAGAATCGCCAAAAGAGACTAAAATAATAAATTAATATTATTTATAAACCAATTTCTACGCATGCTTTCAAATTTCAATGCTGAAAATTTCAAAGAATTTATGTGCATTCAACACCCACCAAAAAGTGGGTCCCACCATAAAAAATTATTTTATTTTCCGTAATCTTCAATAATTCATAGAAAATAGTTCGCTTATCGTAAAAATTAAAACTCATGACTTTCCATGGGAAATTCCATTCTCTACAACTTTGCGTAAGAAAAAACTTTCCAAATTCCAAAATGAAATTGACCAAATCCATAAACGGACGATTTTACGATCTATAATCAATTTTCTATTCAAGAATTGTGTCCACCGACACACAAAAACATATGTTAAACATTTAATGCCACAAAATACTCTACCTCCTCATATACTCATATATCCCACAATCATTATAAAATATCACCGTTAATATATTATTAAAATAATATATTTAAATGTATTATTTTATCGTAAAAAGATAAAATATTAATTTTCAACAATTGTCACATTAAAAATTTTCTCCATCTATATCCACATAAAATAAATATTTTCTTTATCATAATAATTAATAATTAATTATTCAAAAATAATATTACGTAATCACAAGATCGATAACCAGTAGCTCCTGTGAAAGCAGGGGGCTTTCAATAAGAATTTCTCCTTACTTGGCTGCATGATTAGGTGACCAAACCTCTCCTTAGATGTAACTTTCTAGACATTGCCAATAATGTTATCTCGATAATATTATTCAAATAATATGAATTATTGATTTGATAATGGAAAATATCGTAAATGACAATTATTGAAACAATAATAATATAAATATCAATGCAAAGAATTATTGAATCAATAAGATAAAATAATGAACAAGAATTATCGTAACAATTATTGAGTAAAGGCCTTCTTACGTAAGGATCAATAATTCAACAATATCAGGTAATACCGTGTCTTCTTCGTGCAACCAATGTAGACATCAGATTTTAACCACCGTGTAACCCAACAAAGGTTAATAATCTGTAATAATTTACGTCGTTATTTATAAAACTCAATCTTTGTCGCTTTCCTTCATCCAACCGCTTTTTTAGACATGGGGCCCACCAATGACTACGCCGCCGTCATTTGAGATTCCCGACAAAAAAGAATATTCCACGACCAAACGAATATTCCCCACAATAATGAATATTTTATAACCACTTGCTTATTTTGTAAACTTTGCACATTTCACCCATAACCAAAGAATTATATCAAATTAACCCTTATTAATTTAGAATAATGAATAAAGAAAAATTCAATTTTATTTATAATAAGTTGGGGTCTTACAGTAAGCGCCTAATAACACTAATCAAATAATGATATTTGAGTTTAATTGGAATACTAATTCCTAATAAATTTTTGTGCTAAATTAAATTGATTATAATAATATTTGAGAAAGAAAATCTACACTATATATTTTAATTAATTAATTTAATAATGGTATTTTCAAATTTTTAATTGGCTATATCTAAAAATTGAATATCTTAATAAAATTATAATAATTAAATTATCTTACATAAAATTGGTCGATATATTATCTTAAACAATTTTTTTAATAAAAAATATTATAATAAGTTTGGTAGAACGAAAAATAAAAAATATTTTAGACTTACCTTCTCTTGTTAGAAAATAAAAATAAAAAAATTATTTATGTGTATCATCATTTATGATTTCAAATTTTTCCAATTGATTTGATTTGATGATGTCATTATTTATGTGTATTTATATATTTAAAGTATTGATTTCAAATTTTTCCAATTGATTTGATTTGATGATGTCATCATTTATGTGTATTTATATATTTGAAGTATTGATTGAGTGTGTTTGGAAGCCATAATTGATTGTCAATTAGAAAATTAAAATAAAAAAATTAATTATTTATGTGTATCATCATTTATGATTTTTTTAATTGATTTGATTTGATGATGTCATCATTTATGTGTATTTATAGGATGTAATGTGCAAAATAGATTAAAACTAGGGGATACAAAGTGAAATTTACTCTATTATTAATTAAAACATTAAAATATACATTTTACACCTGTTACAAAAAGTAAAGTGAGACCAAATATGATAATTTAGTGGCAAGATACATCTACATATTGAAAAAAAAGGTTTTTCCTTAGTTTCACTCTTCTAAAATTGAAATATATTTTATAATTAAGTTGTATTACAAATTATTAAACAAAAAAAATTAAACACTAGTAAGAAGAGTTTCACTTATATTCATAGTGGACCCTTTATAAGTATACAAATAAAATTCTGCCTCTTATAACTTATAGACATCACTTGCATTAGTTGCATATACATTTTGTATATGTTTTATTCATAAGTTGTATACAATGTATATATATTTAATAACAAAAATGTTATGAATTTAACAATTCACTTAAAAATATATCATCATCTTCTTTCTTTTTTGTAAGAAAAGATGCTTTATATTACATTACAAGCTCATTGCTTTTTGGGTTGTTTTTTTTTTTGGTGCAAAGGAGGCCTTACGGCCATAGATTTGCTTTCTGCTTTACTGGTTTCTTGTCTAGCTCATCTCGTCTAGTTCCCAAGGTCCCAATTCTTGCCGCTAGCTTGGTTTTAGAGAAAATTCGAGTATATTATAATTTTATAAACTTAACAATTGTTAATTTATCATAATTTATCAGTTACATGAATAAGTATTAATAATAATTTTTTTGAAGATATGTTGAATAATTGAGGCTCTTTTATAAATATTTCTACCAATCACATGCATAAATTTTGTATTTATAAGTCGTCATAAATTTATCTCAACACATATCATAAGGGTTAAATATACTTTTTCGACTCTATTAAGTGTCGGTTTACAAATGCATCACCAAACTGAATATTTTTTCATTCGATTCACTGAACTACAATATTTTTACGAACCGTTACAAATTCTGTTAAATTATTTGACTTTGGACGAAAAAATTACATGAGTACTTGCCACGTGAGAGAGAAAAAACCTACATGTCAGACATTTTTCTTTGTGACATGCCTAGATAGAAACTTGTATAAATTTAATGCTAAATTAATCAAAATAAAATAAATAAAATAAAATAATCCATTCAAAATAAAAGTACAATAAAAATAATATTTTGAAATTTATTTTAATCATTAATATTTGTTTGGTATAGTAAAACTTTGGTATTATAACATACAAAAAATCTTTTTTTTCAATATGTTACAATTTTAAATAAATAATATAAATTACACATAAATATGTAATTTTCTTTTAATTTAAATAACTCAATAAATTCAATTTAATTAACATCTCTTCAGATAAAACTAAAATTGATAATAAAACATATAAGAACATGGTCAAAATGATTATATTTTCACAGGGAAATTATTGCCAAGGTAAACCCTTATTTCCACCACCACATTAATTTTATATAAATACATTTGTAAAAATTATACATTAATATATTTTATTATTAATTAATTTAATTAATATATTTTATTATTAATCCGGTGACAATACCGGCGACAATCCGACAGCTACCTTCCTCCGGCGAAGACTCCCCAGCATCAACAAGGAGACAACCAGAAACATAGCAAAAACCAAAATGATTCCACAAATAATAATAGGCAGACACGAAAATCAGTAAATTGGTTGAACCCAACAAAGTTAAACCAATTCAAAACAGAATCACAGCACAAACCCAGCGGAATAATACGACAATCAAACCCAGATTCGTATAAACAATATATTCACAGGATCCCGATCAAAAATACAGAAGAAATTTTCTAGGTCAATAAAGCCAATCACATCACTAGATCGAAAACGAAAATATAAGAATAACCCAAATTGAAAGGAACTGGAACATAGGACAAACATCTAGCTGAGCATTTAAAAGATAATCAATGATAAGAAAATTACACAGATCGAAAACCGCACAGAAGACATCCACTTCCAAACCCTAACCCCAGTCCACCGAAAACTCCAGAGAACCTGTAAGGATTTGGATAATCAAATTCTTTACTGAGCTTAAGTTCAGCTCAATTTATGGAAATTTGTGACTAAGAAGAGATTTAGGGAGAGAGAGAGAAAGAGTTCACAAGAAATACAGAGAAGTTCAGAAGAAAGAACAATTCATTTTTCATCCCCCAACTCATTACGGATAGTTTCTCTTATACACAATAAAATGAATACTACGATAACCAACCGACTCAATTACACAAAGACTATTATACCCTTAATGGATATTTATCGTAAAGTAATAGTTGATCGTAGAGTAATAGTTGATCGTAGAGTAAGAGTTGATCGTAGTGTAACAGCTGAGTTCCTTACAATCCATCCCTCTTAAAAAACCACTTGTCCTCAAGGAATAAAATCAGAAAATTTAGCATGCAAATCAGACCACAATTCCCAAGTTGCCTCTGAAGATAGAGTGTTAGCCCATTTAACCAAAACTTCAACCTCAACTGCATTGTTTTTCTTAACCATTCTCCTATCCAGCACGACAAGAGGTTCAATAACAAACTGGTCATGAGCATCAACTGGAGGCAGAACTGGGGAAACTTGAGCAGAAACACCAAGTTTCTTCTTCAATCGAGACACATGAAACACCGGGGTGTATTTTAACGATGAGAGGCGAATAATTTGTAAAGCAACAGAGCCTATCTTGTCCAAAGATTGTAGAAAGGACCATAGTATTTGGAGTCCAACTTGAAATATTTAGATTGTGTCATAGAATGTTGTTTATAAGGTCGAACCTTCAAATAAACCAAATCTCCCACATCAAGACCCTTTCCTGCCTATCGGCATCAAGATAATTCTTCATACGACATCGAGCTTGGGAGAGATTGTGCTTCAGAAGTTGTAACAACTGGTTTTGAGACTGACAAAACAATCTAGCTGTAGGATCAGAAATAGTACCATATTGATGATAAGAAACATGTGGAGCTGCATACCCATACAAGGCTTGGAAAGGAGTCAACTGTGTTCCACTGTGGTAATGAGTATTATACCACCACTCAACAAGCCATAACCATTCACTCCATGATTTAGGTCTCTGACTGCACATATATCTCAGATAAGCCTCCAAGCACTGATTAAGTCTTTCAGATTGGCCATCACTCTGTGGATGATAGGTTGTACTAAGTTGAACTTTAGTACCCAAGAATTTGAATAGGGATTGCCAGAAATGTCCTATGAAAATTCTATCTCTGTCTAAGACTATAAAATTAGGTAGCCCATGCAGCTTATGAATATGATTGAGGAACAAGGTAGCAACATCATCGATGGCGAAAAAGGTTCTTTAAACCTGTAAAATGTGCATATTTAAAGAGTCTATCTATAACTACCAAGATGGAGTTGTAACCACGAGAAGCATGTAATCCTTCAATGAAGTCCATAGCAATATCTTTCCAAGGAATATCAGGAATAGGGAGTGGTTGCAACAGCCCTGGCAACACAACAGTTTCACGTTTGCTCAGTTGACAGATGTCACATTCCTTAACAAAACTGATTACATCCTTCCTCAAAGATGGCCAAGAGAAAAACTTTGAAATCCTTTCAAAAGTCCTCTTCTTCCTCGAAAGTGACCTCCCACAAGAGAGAAGTATGAAATTCGTATAAAAGCTTAGTTTTCACAGCTGGAACATGACCAACAACTAATTTGTCCTTGTATTTAAGGCTGCCATTAACAAGAGAAAAATCTGGCAAGGAAGTAAGATCTAATGCAAGTTGAGCTATCACCTGCTGAAATTGAGGATCAATTTCCTAAGTCTGAGCTAGCTCTTGAATCCAAGTAGGAGTAACTGAGGTAATAGCCAAATAATGAGAGACATTGCTGATACCTTCCTGAGACACATGATGAAGCTGCTTAGACAACCCATCAGTTGCTAACTTTTCCTTTCCTTTCCTGTAACAGATTTCATAGTCCAGTCCCATTATCCTTGTGATCCACTTCTGTTGATTAGTAGTAGTTATTCTCTGATCCAACAGATATTTGAGACTTTGGGGATCTATTTTAATAATAAACTTGTTTCCCATTAAGTAATGCCTCCATTTCTGCACAGAATAAATGACAACCATCAACTCCTTCTCATAAGTTGACAGGCCTAAATGTTTTGAAGCAATAGCTTTACTTAAGAAAGCAATAGGCCTGCCATTTTGCATTAATACTGCTCCAATTCCAGTAGCACTAGCATCAGTTTCTAATACAAATGGAATACTAAAATTAGGCAAAGCCAACACAGGAGAAGAAACCATAGCTCTTTGAGCTTAACAAAAGCCTCTTTAGCTTCAACACTCCAATGAAACTGATCTTTTTTTAGCATATCTGTCAATGGTTTACTTATTAAACCATATTGTCTAATAAACTTCTTATAATAGCACATGAGAGACCTGTAAATCCCTCAAACCCTTAAGGTTCTTAGGCTTTGGCCACTGCACCATACACTCTATCTTTGCAGGATCAGTAGAGACTCCCTCAGGTGTAATGATATGACCCAGATACTGAACTTGTTGTGTAACAAAAATACATTTAGACAATTTGGCATACAACTGATGTTGCCTCAACAACTGTAATGTCATTTCCTCATGTTGTAAATGAGTTTCATATGTGGGAATGTAAACTAGGATATCATCAAAAAAAACTAAGATGAATTTCCTCAAAACAATGTTCATTAATTTCTGAAAGGTAGCTGGAGCATTGGTTAGCCCAAAAGGCATAACCTTAAACTCATTATGCCCTGAATGAGTCCTAAAAGCTGTCTTAGGAATGTCAGGTGGGTGTACTCTTATTTGATGATAACCAGACCTGAGATCCAACTTTAAAAACTAGCTTGAACCATTAAGTTCATCCAACAACTCATCTATTACAAGTATAGGAAATTTATCTTTAATAGTAGCATCATTGAGTGCTCTATAGTCAATACACATTCTCCAAGTATTATCATGTTTCTTTACTAACAAAACTGGAAAAGCAAAAGTACTATTACTATTCTGAATAACCCCACTATTCAGCAACTCAGTCACTATTTTCTCAATTTTAGATTTCTGGACATATGGATATCTATAGGGTCTCAAATTCATAGGTTTACTACCTTCCTGCAAATTAACATGATGGTCATGAGATCTTTCAGGTGGCATACCTTTAGGTTCTTCAAAAACATCGGAGAATGATTTCAAAATCTCTTTAAGTTTTGGATAGTTAGGTTCTGAAAGTGGACAGTCTTTACATTCCAAGATTCCATATAAGCATCCAAAAAAACCATGAGATGTTGTTCGCAATAGGTTCTGGAACTCACTAGATTCCATTAACTGTATTGTTGGAGTAACATTAATGTCTTCCCCTTTCATCAACATTGTCCCCCCATTTTTCACAAATTAGAGCTGCCGTTTATTGAAGTCAAAAGTTACAGGACTTCACCGCCCTTAACCAATCGGACCCCTAGATCAAGATCAACACCACCCAAGGGCGTAATCCTCATCATTGTAGTGTAATCTCTACCCCCCTGCACCTCGCCATCGAACTCAAATATACTTGTTCACTTTGCACCTTAAAACCATCTCAGAATCGAGATCACACGGTGGAGTATTTGTTAACTTTAACCTTCAATTTCTTAAGATCGTGAGGATCTAAGAAATTTCCAGCTCTACTTTCGCCAATTAATATGCTAACCGATCCGCCCCACCGTCCCTTGTACTCTGATGGTATTGTTAGCATTATGTCCAGATAAAGCATGCAATATTATTTGTACGTCATCCTTTTGATCCTCCAATACTGGCTTGTTTTGCTCTTCCTACATCTCTACTTCTGTTACACAATTTTTTTGTTCCTCACTTTCCAAGCACATTTCCTCCTCCTCAGATGGTACCATCATAAACAAATGAGGTTGTTTGCATACATGACCAAAAATATACGGCTCATCACAGGAAAAGCATAGCCCCTTCCTCCTTTTCTCAAGTATTTGATCTCTAGTCAAATGCTTAACTGGTATACTTCTTCCTTGCTCATTTCGCACCAAGAACCTTAGTTTCCCCACATTAGGTCTAGAGAATTCCATTCCATTATTGTGGACACTTTTCTGCAAGCTAGAACTCATTACTACATTCCTGCTGTTGGAATTATTAATGATAGAAGATTTTAGTACAACTTTGCTTCTTCTGATCCATGCTTCCACTTTAGCTTCTTCAACTTTAGCCAATCGAATAGCTTCCTTAAGAGTAGTAACCCCTAACTCCTGGATACCTAACTGAATATCCTCCCTCAGTCCACCAAAAAAATAATCAATAAAAATTCTTCATTCAACTTTGAATTTTTTATAAGTGCCCAACCTCTTAGTTCCTCAAACTTTGTTCGATATTCATCTACAATTGTGGTTTGTTGAAACTTTTAAAGTTCAGCTATAGGATTCATCTTAGTCTCAAGGCTAAATCTAGCAAGTAATTCATCAATTAAACCATTCCAGGTCAGGTCAACACCATTTTCAATAAAGCTAGAATACCACAACTTAGCCTCTCCTTCTAGATGTATAGTTGAAAGGTATATTTTCTGATTTTCAGCAACATTATGATAAGAAAACAATTTATTGCACTTCCTAATCCAGGTCCTTGGGTTAGATCCATGGAATTTAGGGAATTCAAATCTAATATTCCTAAATATACCTTCATTTATAATGTTTTGTGTACTACCTCCCTCAAACGATCCAAGGATTGATCCAGAACTCTGTTGATTTGGATTTAGATTTGGAGGTATTTGTTGAGTTTGTTGATTGTGACTATTAGGATTTCCCTTATCTTGTGCTATCAACATTGCTTATACTCCTTTCATTAGCTTCTCAAGCTTATCATCGAATCCTTTTTGCAGAGACTCCACTGAAGATTGCAATTGAATTTGCAAATCCTGAAGGTTCGTTTCTAGATTCGTTAATCTTTGATTGTTAGTAGCCATAACCACTGATCGTAGCAAGCTTTGATACCACTTGTAAGGATTTGGATAATCAAATTCCTTACTGAGCTTAAGTTCAGCTCAATTTATAGAGATTTGTGACTAAGAAGAGATTTAGGGAGAGGGAGAGAGAGAAAGAGTTCAGAAGAAATAGAGAGAATTTCAGAAGAAAGAACAACTCATTTTTCATCCCCCAACTCATTACAGATAGTTTCTCTTATACACAATAAAATGAACACTACGATAACCAACTGACTCAATTACACAAAGACTATTATACCCTTAATGGATATTTATCGTAAAGTAATAGCTGATCGTAGAGTAATAGTTGATAGTAGAGTAGTATCTGAGTTTCTTACAGAACCCTAAACGATCGCCTCTTCAGATCATAAATTTGAGTCCAATCAAAACCCCATACTATTCATCACCAAGAAAGCCTCACGATCTAACACCCCGGACTTTGCAAACATAGATCAGAAAAAATTGATTTTCAGAAAGGTCCACATTCAGTCGTCGGCAAAGCTCGAATAGCACCAGCTCGATCGAAGAACAACGAAGGAATAGTGGGCCGAATATGAAGAATGAAGGGGAGGGTAAGGAGAAAGAAGGGGAGGCGGGGAACTACTGCTTATCTCTATAAAGCAAAACCAAAATAACAGAAACCCAACCAGATCAGATCTGTGAGACCCCAAATTTTATGAAATGAAAGTATTCAATTTTCTTATAATTATTCTATTTATTAAATGATTAAATTGATAAAAGGTTAAAGTTAAGGGTGATATGTGAAAAATTTTCAAAGTAAACAAGTTGTCATAAAATAATCGGCGATAAAAGTACAGTAATACGCGTGGTTGCACAGTAGCATACGATATTGATTTTTGATGCTTACGTGAGAAGTCACTCAGTTTTATTCAATTATTGTTACAATATTTAATATTATTAAATCAATAATTGAGATGACAAAGTTATTCATATTATTATTTGTAATATTGACAATGTCTAGAAGTTCTGTCAAGGAGAGGTTAGATAATCTAATTGCGCGCCAATATGGAGAAATCCTTATTGGAAAGCCCCCTCTTTCCTGGGAACGACCTGGTTGTTAAATATTGTGAGTTATAATATTAATGATAAATAAGTTCGTGTTGATTAAAGATGAAATTGATAATTCTATTGTGTGGGAATTATTAGTGTTAGTGGAAATCGACATTTATTTCGATGATAATTAATGTCTGGAAGTTATATTGACCAATCGGGTAATTAATCGGATAAATGAGCAATTAATTGCTATTAATTCACATGCTTATAACTATGTGTTCACATGTGTGTACTATTGATTCACATAATTTACTATTAGGAGAGTTGGTACAAGATTGATAATACTTGCATGACTAAATTAAAAATGGAGGTATAGATGAAGGTACTATACTATAATTAATTTTTTCACATGTTTAGAACTATTGAGTCACATGATTTACTATTGATTCACATGATTTACTATTAGGGGAGGTGATGCAAGTTTGATAATACTTGCAGGATTAAATTAAAAATGAAGAAAAAGAGGAAGATGTTATACTGTAATATTTCGAGCCCCAAAATATGCAATTATCGAAACTATATTTTTCTATAAATAGAAGCTCATTCTTCCTTAATTTCTCATCAATTCACTAAGTCTCACAAGAGTAATTATTATAGAGAAATTATAGAGAGAAAGAAGAAGAGAAGTCTGTTACCTCACTATTCCAGTATCCAGTTTTCTTCTAAGGTAAGAGGTATTATTCTTTCGTATTCATGAAGAGATTTATTTTCTTTCAATACTCGTAAGGGGTTGTTATTCCATTCTTTATTATTATGTTGGAATAACTCATGTACATCTGAGTACCACATACACGGTGAAATTCTTACATTATTCCATTCTTTATTATTTTGTTGGAATATCCCGTCTGTGTGCAATTACGCATTACACGTGCCGTTCTTTATTATTCTCATTGGAATATCATATGCAATGCGGATTACGCATGACACAGTTCCATTTTTTTTTATTCTGCTGGAATAACTTTTCTGCATGCGGTTCTATCACATGTCCGGTGAATTACATTTGTTATTCCGCTTCTTTATTATTCTCGCCTACATGCGCAGTACCGCATACATGGTGAAATTCTTCTGTTATTCCATTCTTTATTATTTGTTGGAATATCTTTTCTCTCGAATTACGCATGACCGGTTCCGCTTCTTTATTATTCTCATTGGAATATCCAGTGCATCGCGGATTACGCATGACTTCGGTTCCATTCTTTATTATTCTGCTGGAATAACATGTCATCGCGCTTATCCTATCACATGTCCGTGAATTACATTGTTATTCCATTCTTTATTATTCTCGTTGGAATAACTCGTCTCACGCAGATTACCGCATGCGTGGTGAATTCTTCATTATTCCATTCTTTATTATTACATTGGAATAAACTGCCTATGTGGATTACCAGCGTGCATGGTGAATGATCCTTCGTATTCATTCCTTATTAAATTGTGGAAATGATCCGCCTACGTGGATTACTGCATGGCGGTGAAAATCCATTTACGTTTCATATATTCTATTATACTCAATTGGTTAAAGTTTTGGCTTCTATACTCCATGAAATTAGTAGAATATCCTCGGATATTTGCAGTGCACTTCATCCAAAGATCTTTCATGAAAATATTCTTACGAGCATTCTTGAATTTTACTCCCAAAGCGAAGATCATGTTGACATTTGGGCGTTATTGATTTACGGATAAATTAAATTATAAATATTTAAAATTTATCCTTGAACTTGTTTTATTGAATTATTATGTCATTGTCATCATCCTCATGCTTATATTGTGATGAAAGTCATCTTTGGCCTACGTGCATAGATGGACTTGGTATGATTATGACTAGAGATTATTCGGTATAATCATGACCGTAATGTAATGAATGATGTGGTAAAAGTCCTCATTGGCCCGTAGTACATTGATAGACAGTTATGGGTATGATTATGACCAGGGATTATTCGGTATAGTCATGACCATTGATGATTACATGAATATCCTTGGCCTGTAGTATAGGGATGATTCGATGATGTGGTTTATTTATTAAGCTGAGTCTCAGCGATAAAGTTGATGAAAAACTTTTTAAATCATAGAAGATAGTAGATTTTATGCTCTACTTGACTCTTCTAATGGATTGCTTATTCCGCTGCAGTTGTTGATCTAAAACTTATTGTCTATTGTATATCAGTTGTTATACTATTGAAGGTTAAGGATAATTTATTCTTCATTATCTTAGTCATAATATTTCTTACTGAGCTAGTTGAGCTCACCCTTTCTTTCACTGTTTTCTTCAGGAAATGAGAATATAGCTAGGACGAGTCGAAAAATGGAGTGATGGTCCAGGATAAGTGTCTTTAGTAGTCCTCACTATTCTGTGAAATAGTGTGATAATAATTGTAATGAGGACTCCATTGAGAGTGGATATTGTCTAGAAGGCAATATTCTTGTTTAAACTCTCAGCTATGTTTTGTCGTATTTTACACGACTGTTGTATAATTAAGTTTGTATTTGATTTATGTAGTGTGATATCTGGCTACCCAAGATGGGTGATGTATACCTGTTTTGGGGGCATCACAAGATCCGTGAGAAACGAGTGGGCCGCAGGAAGGTGGGGAGATCTTGGTGCTCGGAAGAGAAAAATGACAGTCGAAATGAGGGAGAGGATTGGAGAGATTGACACATAGATTAAATTATCCTGTGACGCCCCCAAAATAGGTATACATCACCCATTCTGAGTCACCAGATACATGATACAGAATTCAAATACAATTTAATTATACAACTGTCGTGTAAAATATGACAAAACAAAATTTGAGAGTTTTAATACGAACATTGTCTTCTAGACAATATCCGCACTCAAATTCAATCTTATTATATTTATTATCACCCTATTTCATAGAATAGTGAGGACTACTAATGCAATCATCTGGACCGTCAATCCATTCCCCAACTAGTCCCAGCTATATTCTCATTTCCTGAAGAGAACATTGAAAGAAAGGGTGAGCTCAACTAGCCCAGTAAGAAATATTATGACTAAGATAATGCAGAATAAATTATCCTTAGCCTTCAACAGTATAACAACTGATAGAATATAATAGACAACAAGTTTTAGATCAACAACTACAGCGGAATAAGAAATCCATTAGAAGAGTCAAATGGAGCATAAAATCTACTATCTTCAATGATTTAAAAGATGTATCATCAATTTTATCGCTGAGACTCAACTTAATAAATAATCTGCATCATCGAATCATCCCTGCACTACGGGCCAATGATATTATTTAGTATCACGACCACAAATTATCCATGCACTACAGGCCAAAGATAATTGTGTTTTCATCAACGGTCATGATCATGCCATAAAACAATTCATCTTTGCACCCTTGGCCAAAAAGAATCCATTGCCATAATCATACCAAAAACTGTCCATCAATGCACTATGGGCCAATGAGGACTTTTACCACATCATTTGTAACATTACGGTCATGATTATACCGAACAATCCCGGGTCAAAATCATACCAAGTCCATCTATGCACTACGGGCCAAAGATGACTTTCATAACAATATAAACATGAGGATGATGATAATGACATAATAATTTAATAAAACAAGTTCAAGGATAAATTTTAAAGATTTATGATTTAATTTATCCAGAATTCAATAACGTTCAAATTGTCAACATGATACTGCTTTGTGGAGTAAAATTCAAGAATAATATTGTACCAAAAATGATTTGGACCGAAAACGAATCAAATTTTATTATGAATAGTACTCCGAGTGAATAGTACCCTGTGAATAGTACTTTGTGAATAGTAATCCGTGAATAGTACTCCGACATGAAAAAGTTAAAACTTATATCAAGAATGCTCAGAATAATATTTCCATGAAAAGATACTGGATGAAGCGCAAATATCAAGGATATTCTACTAATTTCATGGAGTATATGTAAGACCCCAACTTTTATGAATAAAGATAAATTTTCAATAATTATCATTTTTGGAATAAATTTGATATAATGTTATAGTTGTGGGTAAAATTTATAAATTTTGCAAAGTAAACAAGTTGTTATATAATATTCGATTGTTAGGGGAATATTCGTACGACGGCACAATCATTGGTAGACCCCACAACGGAATTATTGTCGGATTGAAAAAATGACAAAAATATTTTTTATGAAAATAACGGCGGAAGTTTTACCATTAACTGTTGAAACACCCGGTGTTAAAAGTACAGAAATACGCGTGGTTGCATAATAGCACACGGTATTGATTATTGATGCTTACGTGAGAAGTCATTCAGTTTTATTCAATTATTGTCGATATTTTATATATTATTAAATCAATAATTGAGATGACAGAGTTATTAATATTATTATTTGCATTATTAACAATGTCTAGAAGTTCTGCCAAGGAGAGGTTTGGTCACCTAATTGCACGCCAATAGGGAGAAATCCTTATTGGAAAGCCCCCTCTTTCCTGGGAACGACCTGGTCGATTAATAGTGTGAATAATAATAATGATGATGAATTTTTATTTTATTAGTATTATTAATGTAATAAAATAGAAACACTTTTTATATAAAACAGAAAACTTTTATAAAGTTATTCGTTTTATTAGGCTAATAGTAAAATCTTTTTATATAAAATGTAATACTTTTATAAAGTTATCTCGCTTTTATTAGACAATAATTAGAATATATTATATTTTATTATGCATAGTGTTTGTATAATGCCTCGTGCGTAAAGTTTTGCGTAGTAAAATCTTTTTAAAAGTTATTCGTTTTATTAGATTATAAATAGAATATATTATATTTTATTGTAAACCAATCTGACCGGCCCCATTTAAAGTAAATCGATCTGGACCGTTCATGGATTGGTTACTATTCACCCCATTCTTCTATAAATGAAGCTCATTCCTTCATTATTTCTTACGAATTCACCAAACTCTAGAGAGAAAACTGTAGAAAGAATTATTCTTATTTAATCTTGAGCGTATTTCTTTAGCGTTTAAGAAAGCTTTGAAACGTAGTGCAAGTTTTTTCAAGTATATCCCCGCCTCTACTACTTCGAGTACTCTTCTTTATAAGGTAAGGGGTATTATTTTTTTCATATTCATGAAGAGAACTTCATTATTCCATTCTTTATTATTCATTGGAATAACTCAGTACGTCTGCTGAATTACCTATACTTGGTGATTCCTGTTGTTATTCCATTCTTTATTATTCTGTTGGAATATCTTGTCTGTGCATTTTACGCCGGACCTGATTCCGTTATTTATTATTCTGTTGGAATATCCTGTCTGTGCGTTTTACACCGCACTGGTTCCGCTTTTTATTATTCTGCTGGAATATCCTCGATGTATGCGCGTTTACGCCGGACTGATTCCGTTATTTATTATTCTCATTGGAATAACTTTTATCATGCCAAGTATGTATGCATGGTGATTTCGCTTGTTATTCCATTCTTTATTATTCTCATTGGAATATCCTTGCCGGTGCGTATTACGCTTTGACCGGGTTCCGTTATTTATTATTCTGCTTGGAATAACTTTTATGCCTATGTGAAGTATCGCATGCATGGTGATTTTTTTGGTATTTCATTCTTTATTATACTCAATTGGTTAAAGTTTTGACTTATATACTCCCCGAATTAGTGGAATATCCTTGATATTTGCGTTTCATCCAAAGATCTTTTCGTGGAAATATTCTTCCGAGCATTCTTGAATTTTACTCTGAAAGAAGTATCATGTTGACAATTTGGACGTTATTAGTTCCTAAATAAATTAATTTTGTACTTGTTTTATTGAATTCTTATATCATTGTCATCATCCTCATATTTATATTTTGTTGAAAGTCATCTGTGGCTTTCAGTAGTGCATAGATGGACTTGGTATGATTATGACTGTGGATTATTCGTTGTAATCATGGCCGTAATATTACAAATGATGTGGTAAAAGTCCTCATTGGTCCGTAGTGCATTGATGGACAGTTGTTGGCATGATCATGACCATTGATGAATACACGAATATCATTGGCCCGTAGTGCATAGATAATTTGTGGTTGAAATACTTATGAAATATCCTTGGTCAGAAAAGGGGATGATGTGGATTATTTATTAAAATCGAGTCCCAATATAAAAGTGATGAAAACCTTTTAAATCATAAAAGATAGTAGATTTTATTCTCTACTTGACTCTTTTAATGGATTGCATGTTCATTACAGTTAAACTTGATGTCTATTGTATTTTATCAGTTTAACACTGTTGAAGACTAATGATAATTTATTCTGCATTATATTAGTCATAATTTTTTTTATTGGGCAAGTTGAGCTCACCCTTTCTTTCACTATTCTCTTCAGAAAATGAGAACGTAGCCGGGGCTAGTCGGGGAACGGAGTGACGGTCCAGATGATAGTATTAGTAGTCCTCACTATTCTGTTAAATAGTGTGACAATAAATGTAATGAGAACTTATTCTGAGAGTGGATATTGTCTAGAAGACAATATTTGTATTAAAACTCACACCTTTCTTGTTATATATTAAAGATTGTATTTGTATTCTGTACCATGTATTTGGCGACTCAGAATAGGTGATGTATACCTATTTTGGGGGCGTCACAGTATAGAAGCCAAAACTTTAACAAAATGAGTATAGAATTCGAAATCTGAAATGAAATAATATTACTTATATACTACAGATGTGACGCCCTGAAAATAGGTATACATCACCCATCTTGAGTCACCAAATACATGGTACAAAATTCAAATACAACTTAATTATACAACAGTCGTGTAAGAGACGACAAAACATAATATAAGAGTTTTAATAAGAATATTGTCATCTAGACAATATCCACACTCAATGAAGTCCTCATTACATTTATTATCACACTATTTAACAGAATAGTGAGGACTATTAATGCTATCATCTAGACCGTCACTCCGTTTCCCGACTAGTCCCATCTATATTCTCATTTCCTAAAGAGAACAATGAAAGCAAAGGGTGAGCTCAACTAGCCCAGTAAGAAATATTATGACTAAGATAATGCAGAATAAATTATCCTTAGTCTTCAACAGTGTTAAACTGATAAAATACAATAGACATCAAATTTAACTGTAGCGTCTAAATTGTCAACATGATATTGCCTTGTAGAGTAAAATTCAAGAATGCTCAGAAGAATATTTCCATGAAAAGATACTAGATGAAGCGCAAATATCCAGGATATTCTACTAATTTTATGGAGTATAGAAGCCAAAACTTTAACCAACTGAGTATAATAGAATATATGAAACTGCAAATGGATTTTCACCAGCCATGTGGTAATCCACGTAGACAGATCATTTCCACAATTTAATAAGGAATTAATACGAAGGATCATTCACCATGCATGCGGTAATCCACATAGACAGGTTATTCCAACAGAATAATAAAGAATGGAATAACAAAAGAATTCACCATGCATGCGGTAGTCCGCGTAGGCGAGTTATTCCAATGTAATAATAAAGAATGGAATAATGTAAGAATTCACCGTGCATCGATGATAGACATGATGCATGATTATTCTAATGTAATAATAAAGAATGGAATAACGTAAGAATTCACCGAGCATACGATAGTCACAGACAAGATAGATAAGTTATTCCAACGTAATAATAAAGAATGAAATAACAGAAAAATTCACTAGGCATGCGATAGACCGCACAGATAGGTTCTTTCAACAGAATAATAAAGAATGGAATAATAGAAGAATTCACCAGGCATGCGATAGACCAGCATGCATGTGTTATTCCAATGAATAATAAAGAATGAAATAACGAAGAATTCACCGTGCATGCAGTAATCCAAGCATGTATATGTTATTTCAAATGTATAATAAAGAATGGAATAACAACCCTTACGAGTATTGAAAGAAAATAACTCTCTTTATGAATACGAAAGAAATAATAGCACTTATCTTAGAAGAAAACTGGAATAGTGAGGTAGAAGACTTCTCTTCTTCTTTCTCTCTATAATTTCTCTCTATAATAATTGCTCTATAGCTTTAGTGAATTGGTGAGAAATTAAGGAAGAATGAGCTTCTATTTATAGGAAAAATATAGTTTCAATAATTGCACATTTTGGGACTCGAAATATTACAGTATAATACTTTCCTCTTTTTCTTCATTTTTAATTTAGTCATGCAAGTATTATCAAACTTGCAGCACCTCCCATAATAGTAAATCATGTGAATCAATAGTAAAATCATGTGACTCAATAGTATAATTATGTGAAAAAACTAATTAAAGTATAGTACATTCATCTATACCTCTATTTTTAATTTAGTCATGCAAGTATTATCAATCTTGCACCAACTCCCCTAATAGTAAATCATGTGAATCAATAGTACACACATGTGAACACATAGTTATAAGCATGTGAATTAATAGCAATTAATTACTCATTTATCCGATTAATTACCTAATAACTTCCAGACATCAAATATTATCGAAATAAATGTCGATTTCCACTAACACCAATAATTCTCACACAATGAAACTATCAATTTCATATTTAATCAACACGAACTTATTCATCATTAATATTATAATTCACGATATTTAACAACCAAGTCGTTCCCGGGAAAGAGGGGGCTTTCCGATAAGGATTTCTCCTTATTGGCGCGCAATTAGGTGACCAAACCTCTCCTCGATGTAACTTCTAGACATTGTCAATATTGTAAATAATAATATGAATAACTTTGTCGTCTCAATTATTGATTTAATAATATAACATATTATGCAGATGATACTGTGACAATAATTGAATCAATAATATGAGATATGATGCGAAGAATTATCGTAGTAATAATTGAGTATAACCGAGTGACTTCTTTACGTAAAGATCAATAATCAATATCGTGTGTCTTCTTATGCGACCACATCGATATTCTTTTACTTTTACTATCGGGTAGTTCAACAGCTTTTAATTGGTAACAATCGTCGCCATTATTTTTATAAAAGATAATTACATTGCTTTCTTTACTACGCAATACTTTCGTTGTGGGGTCCACCAATGATTGTACCGTCGTAAGGATTTTTCCTGACAAAAAGAATATTCCCCGACCAAACGAATATTTTATAACAACTTGCATACTTTGCAAAATTTTCACATATAGCCCTTTACTTTAATATTTTATCAATTTAACCATTCACGAAAAAAAAATTATAAGAAAATTGAATACTTTCATTTCATAAAATTCGGGGTCTTACAACAGAATATGGAAGAAAATATTATTTCAAGCCAATATTGAACAAAAATAACATCCCTTACGAATATTAAACGAAAATAATATTCATTACGAATATTAAACGAAAATAATATTCATTACGAAATATTAAATCTAATATAATATTTCTTGTGAATATTGAATCGAAATAAAATTTCTTATGAATATTGAATGAAATAATATTCATACGAATACTGAAAATAATATCTCTTCGAATGTGAAATAAATATTACCCTTACGAGTATTGAAAAAAATAATTCTCTTCATGAATACTGAAAGAAATAATACCCTTACCTCAAAAAAGAAGAGTATTCCAACCGGTATAATCGGATATATTCTTGAAGAATTTTTTTACTATTTTCTACTCAAAACTTTCTAAAACTCGAAAGAAATACGCTCAATATTATAGAAAAAGAATTCTCTGATTCTAGTGTGATTTTCAATTCTAACTAAGTATCCTATTTATAGGAGAATGGATGGGGTACTGTTTGAAATTCTCACGGACGAAACAATTGAAAATTTTCACGGGTCGGATTATTGAAATTCACGATTTAAACATTTTAAGAAAATAAAAATATAATATTCAAGTAAAACAAATAACTTTATATATAATAATATATTCTATTTCTTCATAGAAAAACAAAACTTATTATAATATATATATATATATAATATATATATATATATAATAAAAAAATAAAGTAACTCCCTCATTCCCATCGCATTTACCCCCCCCCCCCCCCCCCCCACCCACCCCCACCCCCCCCATTCCCCATTCCCCATTTTTTCTTTCATCACATGTATATATATATAATATAATACTTATATACATATATATATATATATATATATATATATATATATATATTACCTTTCCTCCTTCCTACGTAACCAAATCCACCCCTCCCCCTCCCCCCCCCCCCTTTTCAATTAAATTTTTAACACATATGGGCCCCATCTTTATTATATTAAATAATTTTTTACTAATTATTTTGAAAAATGAGTAAATGGGGGTCCATAAAATACGCCAAAATTTACATCAAATACTTCATAAAAATCCCCTCAATATTTTTAACAATATTTATCATCATTATTATAATTCGCAATATTAACAACTAGGTCGTTCCCAGAAAAGAAAAGGCTTTTCAATAAGGATTTCTCCCTATTGGCGGACAATTAGGTGACCAAACCTCCCCTCCACAGAACTTCTAGACATTGTCAATATTGCAAATAATAATATGAATAACTGTATCGTCTCAATTATTGATTTAATAATATAAAATATTGACAATAATTGAATCAAATAACGTGAGATACTATGCAGCAATTACTGTAACAATAATTGAACAAAACTGAGTGAATTTTTACGTAAGCATCAATAATCAATACCGTGTGCTACTATGCAACCACGCGTATTACTGTACTTTTACTACCGGATAGTTCAACAGTTTTAACGGTAAAATTTTCGCCGTTATTTTCATAAAAATATATTTTTGTCGTTTTCTCATTCCGACTGTAATTCTGTTGTGGAATCCACCAATGATTGTGTCATTGTACGAATATTCCCTGATAAAACGAATATTCCCCGACCAATCGAATATTATATAACAACTTGCTTACTTTACAAAATTTATAAATATTACCCACAACTATAATATTATATCAAATCCACACCATAATATTAAAAAAAATATTTTGAGAAAAATTAAATCTTTATTCATAAAATTTGGGATCTCACATATCCAGCTTACCTTCTCTCTATTTGTCAACATTGACACATAAATTTAATCAATTGTCACATCCTTCTTATGTTAAATGTTTAACAGACATAAACGACAAAATCATTTTTTGTAAATAACGTATAGTTAAATGAGTTGACCGTAAAAAAAATTAGTTCAATAATGTATTTGTAAATCAACCTCTAGTAGAGTGAGAAGAAATGTATTTAACCCCGTATCATGATTCATAAACCTATTATCTATTGTTTCTTTATTGAGGGTATTATGTTATTTTGTTAAAATTATATTATTTTATAGTGAAATATCATAAATACTTATGTTTTGAATTTGAAAAGCTCGAGGAGTTAATTGTAAAAAAAATAGGAAATTTTGTAAGAGACTCACTCATTATTCATGTGAGAGGGATCATATGAAAATATCAAATTTTTTATGTATAAATACCAGTTCTCTAATATTAAAGATGTAGTTTTTGTTTCGTATTTACTCTTAAAAATTATTAGTTGTTAATTTAATAGTGATAGTATGATAAAAAAATATTTTGGTGTTTATATTACTATCAACAAAACAGACTTTTTTTTTGTGAAACAAAAAATTTGACAAATGAAATAGGTTGTAAAACATAATATATATATATATATATATATATATATATATATATATATATATATATATATTTTAACTTCTTTTTTTGTTATTTGTATCGTTGTGTTTTTTTTGCCTTATTATTTTTTCATTTTCTTCCACGCCCACCTCACTCCCCCCCCTCCTCCTCCTCCTCCTCCTCCTCCTCCTCCTCCTCCTCCTCCTCCTCTCACCTCTAGTGGCCTAAATTAAAACTAAAATTATTCTTCCTCCGTCGCAAATTAAATCCTAGTTTTGATTTTTTAAGTTAAATTGTCTGTTTTTAAAATTAATAATTAAGTATATATAAATATATTCTTAAAATTATAAAAATTGTAGTTAGTAGTAAACTGCACATACTCTTTTTTTATTATAATCTCTTTACTTATATTTTAGCAAAAATGATACAAAAATTAATTTTTAAAATGACCAATTTAATTTTAAAAAATCAAAACTAAATATTTAATTTAGGACAGAGGAAATATAATTTTGAGCAAACCTATAGATGAAACGTTATATAGTGACTCATAATATATACAATCTCCTTTTCACAAAAAAAAAAATTCACAAAAAAAGGTCAAATTATAAAATAATTTTATTTCATAAAAAAAATCACATTTTATTGATAATAGTAGAATGATATCATATTCTTAAATCTTTATCACAAATTCATTATTATTAAACTTTAATTTTTAGGGATAATTGTAAAACAAGAATTCATTTTTAACATTTTACAAATAGTTCTCTTTTTGGTACGTAGGGAGTAGGGACCAGAGAGTATGTTTATTCCCAAAAAACCATGTTGTGACATCATTATTTCTAACTTTTGTTCGTGCAAATATTATTAATTCCCTATTTATTTGGGGGTTAGTCGTGCTTTAGAGTTAAGCGTGCCAACCTCCGAATAACGTCGACCGACCGGCTGGTGACCCTATTATTCTCACTCGTCCACCCAAAATTTCCCAAATTGCACACATCCTTCCCTTATTATAAATAATTTTAGAGTTGTGCACAAGTATTAAAAAAATAATTATATAATACTCTTTCAATTTCATAATAACTGTCTTTTTAGAAGAAAAAATTTATTCCAATTTATTTGTCCACAATAAGTAATTTTTTAAGCTTAATATTTTTTCCCAAAATAAGTGATGTGTTAGAACTCCAATACAATTTTTATAATATTTTCTCATATTTACCCTTATGCATCCAATAGTTTTTATTTCGTCTTGCAATCATTACAATTAAATGACACTCATTAACTCTTCAACTTCAAATAAAATATATTAAGGATATTTTTGCCATTTTAGCTTGTGTATTGGTATATGTGATTTAAGCTAAAAAATCACTTATTATGGGACGGAGGTAGTAGTATTTATTTTCTTATATTACACTAACTTCTCTCATTCTCCCAATAAATTTTTTCTCTTGCATTAATAGTTTCTAACTTAATGATAGTATTAAATAATTTTCTTAATTCATGTGCATGAAGTTAAAAAACAGTTATTATGGAACCAAGGGAGTATATATATTATCCTTGTGTTGAAAAAAAAACTGCTATTTATTAGATAAAAAATAATAACAAAATCAAAATTATATTTAATACTTTAAAATAATATTAAAAACTAAACAAGTAACCCTTACTTGAAATGATTTATTAGTACTAGTTGGAGTATTATTTTACTCTTTGTATACTGTAGAGTAGTACTTATCCGAAGAATGGTAGTTGCAAATCCCATCGACAAACTTCCAGACATGAGAGATTATATTACATAGATATGTAAAAGAAAAAAAGAATAGTAGGTTTTTATTGGGGATTGTTGAGTTAGGTTGAGGTTTAGAGCAATAGAGATTATGTGGTTGAGCATGAGGAGGACATTGCAAGCTCTGTTTCTGGGTCAGTTGATTTCTTTAGTATCGGCAGTGATGTGCTTCACTGCATCTCTGCTTGCTAATCTCGGTAATCTCTCTTCCTTCCTTCCTCCCTCCCCCCTTTCAGTGATTTATTGTTACGTTCTCGATTGTTTCTCTCATCGGGTATTCTACTCTAATCTATGCATTTTGTTCTACGTTACTTGGTTGTTATTATTATTATTATTATGATATTTGTAACATAAATCATTTGCTTTTTTGTTGGGTTTCCAATAATTGGTGTCTGAATGGCTAAATTGGATCATAAATTCTTACTTAGTTTCTTGTGTATTGAGTTTCCTCCCTATCTTTTGTTTGATTTATAGAGTATTATTTGTGCAGGTGTTGATACCCCACTTACTCTGTCATTCTTCTCCTACTTGGTTTTAACTTTGGTGTATGGAAGCATATTGGTTTACCGTCATCAGAAGAAACTAATGGTAAAGTCAATATAGACTATCACTAAACTTTACTCCATTCGTCACGGAACCAGAATCCCCATATTTCTTTTCTGACCGCTGATCGAAAAAGATATTTTGGGATGGGTTATTGGTCTAACATAATTATATTTTAAAAAAATATAATTATTATTATAAATTTTATATTAAAGATGCCAAAAAAATTATATACCTAGATAAAAAACAATACTTGATTAAAATAAAATTATAATAATTTTCTTTTAAGAAAAAACAGAAAAGATAAGATAAAGTCAAATTACACTGAATCAAACGATAATGTTCCCAATTTCCCACTCCTCTAAATAACCCACACCCTGACTCCTCCCTTCAATATTCTCTCTCTTCCGAGCTTCAGAGTAAATATTTTTTCATTCTCAACTGGCCACCCACTTTTCTCTGTAATTATTTTGATGAAGAGCAAAACCTTCATCAAAATTATAATCCCTAAACCTTTCTCCATTTGAATTTGTTAAGACTAAAATTATATCCATGAAATTGAAACACGCACACACACATCTGATATGTGAGATGGTAAGTAGACGGCTATCATGGCTGGCGGACACTGTCCACCTGAAAATCTGATACGATTTCCGTTTTTTTTTTTTTTATTTGCTGTTGGCGGACCGGCTACAACTGTCAACCGGTTTGAATGGTTTAATCACTGTGTTATCGGTTTTCACCGGGTTTTTTTGGTAGTTTCGGTCCGATGGACATAACCGGTTCGTTTTGTTGACCGGTTTCCGGTCCTACAGGTCGGGTCGGCCGATCCGGTCCGAGTTAAGAACTCACCAAAAAAGTAACAATGTAACATGTCTCAAATTTCAATTTTGTTAGAATTTAAAGCGAATAATAACACGCTCGCACATAATATATGAAAACAGAAAAATAAGAACATATGATACATGTTTTACCAGTTTGGTTAATTTTGCTTGTAAGAAGAATTCATAAAATTTCCCACACCCCACACACCAAACAATAACTAAAAAATTCCAACAGTTATAACATGAACTCAAACTCATGAGTCTCAATACATTAATAAAATCAATTATTAATAAATCTTCAAATCCAATTGCACCATGTGCTCGGCTTTCAGGTGGCATTGTCCCTTGCAACCCCTGCCAACTTATGGGCAAATTGAGCAGCCACTAGCTCACCGGGGAGCGAACCCCCACTGCTCTATTATAGTGGCCATTAGTGGAAACCGCAAAAATATAAGTCAATCCTAACACCCTTAAAATCAAAAAAGTAAATTAAAATCATGTAAATATATATATATATATATATATATATATATATATATTTTTGATATTGAATATGAAGTTAGTTATAAACGCAAATTGACAAAGTCTCTTAAATTGTTCAAGTTTTCATATTGAGACTTGTTCCTGGGACTGAGGGAGTATGTAACTTGTGAAAGCATCTATAAGACTACAATCTTAGTCATGTACCTTGCATTTACTTATTTTATATATTGGTGTTAGTTTCTAGTTTTTGAAACTAAAAGTTCTAATTTTACTGGGTCTAAATCTATCATCAGTATGTCCTTTGGCTTTAAGTTTGGCTCAAGAAGATTGTGCTTCTTTATTGTATAGATCTAAACATTTTCATATTTCTTGTAATGTTCTGGCATCATTATTGAAGATGCTAACTGTTTCTAAAGGCTAATTTACTTCAGGGTTTTTATTTGTGTGCAATATATTATGTGGGATTTGCAGATTCCCTGGTATTGGTATCTGTTCTTAGGCTTTGTTGATGTTCATGGCAATTACTTTGGTAAGTAATGGTTCTCTCTCTCTCTCTCTCTCTCTCTCTCTCTCCCTCCCCTGCATGCACCCTATAGAATATAGACTGAGGTGGACCATTAAACAGTCCCTGATTAGGCCCCTCTTTTGACATCTTAGTTGAACAGTAGTTTCCTGGTGAGTGATTGCTGATTCAACATAATGGAAAACTTAAATGACCAGTCAGGGGTTTTAGGAATTCTTATATCAGATACTATTAATAATGAATGTAAAGTTAAAGGCACAAATCATGGTAGAGAGCCAGGAATAATGATAAATCTTAGCAATACATCTTTCATACTGAACATTGGATGGACATACGTAACCCAAGAGAAAGTTAGCAAATTAACAAATGTAACATTAATGGTGGAACAGGTAATAATCTGCCAAAATTGGGTGGGTTGTGAAGATATCTATATGATTCTTCTATTATCTGAAGAAATTCTGATGACATACAATAGTTGTCAATAAATCCATTTCTACTAAATTCCTATACGACTTCTAATCGGGAAAGACTAAACACAAATGAAAAAGATATCCATTTTCCTGGAGAGGCGGATAAGATATCCCGACATAGTGGCGTCTTGATACAACCAGGAACCTGGAAAAGAAATTCCAAGGAATCCAAAAAAATGGAAAAATTGAATCAATCAAGCCTCATATATATGATAACCATTAACAAATCAGGGGAAACCTCTCCATCACGTTAATTTATTTTAAAGCAAATTTTGAGAAATTTCAAATATTTTTCTGCTTATTCATTTCCAAATATTTACTCTATGACACTTTGCTGCAGTTAATAAAGCATTCCAGTATTCATCAATTACAAGTGTGGCAATTTTGGATTGTTGGACAATTGCATGGGTAATAATTCTCACTTGGCTGTTCCTGGGAGCACTATATTCCTTGCGGAAATTCTTTGGTGCGGCAATCTGTCTGTTAGGCCTTGGTTTAGTGCTGCTCTCTGATGCCGGGGTGGGTGGTGGAGGTGACATTATCTGTTCCACCCTTAATATTCCTTCTTATTTTCACCTGCCGTTTTCTCAACATGGTTGTGAATATAAAACAATTTAAACGTCGGTTGTAGTCTGGTATTAGTTTCTTCATTCATGTTCATCTGCAGAAAAAACATTATATGGGATTCGTAACAGATCCCAATTCCCCCAAGTTCATCAACTTTATTACCGTAGTTACTTCTATTGAAGTATTTTGTCACAATTGTATTCATTTCAGGCGGTACAAGACCTGTTTTGGGAGATACTCTTGTTATTGCAGGGACATTTTTCTTTGCAATGAGCAATGTTGGTGAGGTTGGTGAATCTCTCTCTCTCTAGCTCCATTAAGTTTTCCAGTGAGACTCATTTACAGTTACTTCTGATGCCTAAGCATAAAAGAGTGGAGAAGAACTGTACTCAAGGTTAACGACTAGTACTACTCCTTCGGATTCAATTTGGATGCCCTCCTTTCCTATTTTAGGATGTTCTACATCCTTGGAAGTTGGAACTAATCTAGATTTTTACTCCATCTCCTTTACTTTCATAAAGTGTGTGAAATCCCAACTGATTTTAAGGAAAAAATTGGAAATTCTCTTTTTTTCTAACAGAAAAAAAGAAAGAAAAAAAAGGGGACATCTAAAATCTGACGGGGGTTACAATTGTTAAACATTATCATAACTATTAAATCTGGCCTCTTAAATAATGTTATGCATTCTTATGGCTTCGTACATGCAGGAATTTTGTGTTAAGAAGAAGGATCTTGTTGAAGTAGTCTCAATGATTGGTCTTTTTGGAATGCTTGTTAGTGTATGTGAGATGTATCCTTTCCATCCAACAATATAGAGAGACTTCATAACTTGCTTCTGTATAACATCAAGTTTTTTAGCTTGGGTAATGATTACTTTCAGTTACATTAAGAAGAAAAATTGCTCGTATAGTCATATTCCATGACCTTATCTTAGAGCCATATTGGAGAGGAAGAGTCTGGAATCAGTGAAGTGGACTTCCGAAACTGTAAGCATTGAAATTACTTAAGCTTTCTAGTTTCTACATTGCCTTTCCAAGATCACATCATATCAAGATAACAGATTTATCATTATTATTTTTTAAAATGTTCAAAGCTTCTTATCGTTCTGTTTTCGTATGAAAAATGGCAATTACTATTCGTTGCAAATGGATTAGTTTAATGACTTTTGCCAACACAAACCCATTCATGGACGAAGACACTCAAACCCATTCATGTCTGTATCATCTCTGCAATAATCCAGTTACCTGGTTTTGCTTCTCCACGCTGGGGAATGGAAATATGAAATTGGACCTGACCTCAGTCAAATGTTCAAAGCAATATTTCTCACTTTATATATGATGGTCTAATTTTTTGTTTTTTCTTGCTGTATAGGTTCTCAGATATAATCAGGTGTCTTCCGAGATTTTGTCTTGTATGAATTATCATCCAGTTCATAGATTTTTTTACCTATACTTAAATAATGCCATACCTTTAAGCTAGCTAAATATATGTAATTAGGTCAGTACTAAAAGTTGAACAAAGAGCAATATTTATTCATCTATTTTCTGTGTTTCAGTTATTTTTTTCTTTTTCTCTGTTATTTTTCCTGGATTTCAGATACATTTTCAGTTTCTTTGAAATTTTTTTATATTGCTGCTTTCAGATATTAGCATTCACTGGTTATGCACTGGCAAGCTTTATGTTCTACACTTTTGTTCCTTTTGTTCTGAAGGTCAGTTTAATTAATAGAATGTACTTAATTTTCATCAAGTCTGCAGGATTTTGGATTGAATTTATGATAGAATTAACTTATTTACAACTAGCTGCAAATGGTTTCTATGATTAAGATGGTATAAAATGAAACGTCTCAGACTGCCCAAGTAAGTTCCTAAATCAATTTGTATACTCTAGTCTACAATGATTCAAGAATTCTGTCTACCTCTCAACCCCGAAAACCAAAAGGAAAATTCAAAAGTATAGAAAGTCGATTTAGTTGTTCGTTTGCTATGAAGCACGGACACTTCTCGGAAGTTAATGAGTCCATGCCGGGGGCATCCCAAACATGGACACGTGTGACGTCCCAAAAGTTTCTTTTCTTTTTGAATTTTGGGCACGGTGGATACATGCTGGGGACATGTCCCGACACTTTATTAAGTTCTTTTTTTTTAAGTTTATAGAATATTGAGTGTTTTATAAATGTAAATGCTAGACTTAGATATGTTTCTTATAGGACATACTAGTTTTTTATCATCGTATCCCCAAATGCACTGTACCTTTTTATGGAAAATTATTGTGTCGTATCCGTGTCAATTATCTGTATCGGTGTCTCATAGTTTGGCTGAATAGTGTACTGACTATGAGTCTCTGACCGGCATTCTAAGAACAGACTGTTTTGACAATGGACAATAGTTTGAAATGCCTGTTACACTTCTCTTTTGCTGAAGGAGTTATAGTATCATCTTTCTAATGTGAGGATTATTTGAGTACAGATGAGTGGATCCACATTGTTCAATCTCTCCCTTCTCACATCTGATATGTGGGCAGTGGTCATTCGCATATTTTTCTACCGCCAGCAGGTAATGTTTTCAGACTTGAGCCAATTTCAATTTAAATGAGCTATACTCTGAGGGTCTGAGCTTGCTTTTGATTTTTACAGTTTTCAATCATCTTAATCTGATACGTGTGGTGCTTCTTTTTTCCCGGAGAATTCCCATTACTATTCTCACTATGATCAAATCTTCGACTGCAGGTTGACTGGTTGTATTATCTATCTTTTGCAACTGTAATTATTGGGCTCGTCATATATTCAGAAATGTAAGTCCTTTTCTTGCTGGGTTATCCTTTATTTTATGTCTCGGATTCTCGATAGTTACTTCCTGTAAGTGCCCCTAATTGTAACTATTTTTTGTTTTTCCTGGTTTGAGAAAAAGAGTTTATCCCCCTATGGTGACTAATGGAAATAAGATGAAAAGCCAATGCTGAGTTTCCAAAGAAAAACTCAAAAGTACCCAATTAAGCGTGACCAGTGTGCTCCTAAGCATTCTATATTATTTTGGTGAAGGGACTCAGGTGCTGGTTCTATCATGGTGTGTGGAGTAATAAGACAGTGCTGTCAAAGTGTTAACAAAATGCAATATTGCGTAACTAAAGACCCGAAGTGGCCATGCAATATTCAAATGCTTGAGATTAATTGTCATCTTATGACTGATTCGAGGATAAAAAAGCGGTTAAAAAATTATGAAACTATGTATAATTAGCTTTAACTCTTTAGCTTTGTGGGTAAAAACCAAATTTATAATGTCTGTTTTGAGTAAATGATGCGTTTCAATCTTTGATACATTTGTAGGGCCTACGTAATTATCAAAACTTGAGTAGTATGTAGTGAAAAGTAGTGTAATTTATTCCTGCTTATTCCTTTGTATGGCAGTGGGAAGGATCCTTCTTCCATACCATCTCCCGAGGATGGAAATCTTAATACACAATACCAACTGCTTCATGAAGAAAGTGCAGATTCTAGAGTTGAGGCCGCGGCTTTGTGAAGTTGAGAATAAGCTCGTCAGGGTTATATATATATCGAAAATGTAATTGTATCATTTGAACGTACCTCACCTTGCATTATTACTTGCATTTCAAGCCTGGGTCAACTCTACCAAACTTTTATTCTCAAATGCTCTCTATTAACTGTTCTAGTACGTTGTTCTCAAGAGAAGCATTAATTATATATGTTGGAAATTTTAAAGCAAAGCAGGCGTGGAGTTTACTGAAACAAGGGCGATCGAGAAGTAATTGATGAACAAGTGCAGTATTTGTAAAATATCATTTACTGAAACAAGGGCGATCGAGAAGTAATTGATGAACAAGTGCAGTATTTGTAATATCATATATATATATATATATATATATATAGGGTTTCATCCACAGCAACCCGTTGCTCTGGAGCAGCCCTTTTTTGGCCTGTTGAAATTTCGACTGGAGAAAAAAAATAAATCAACAGGCCCTATCTCTATATATATATATATAATCAGTAGCGGAACCAGAACATATTTTAAGGGAGGGCAAAATACATCAATAAAAAAAAATTATTTATTGACGCTTAAAGAGCTTATTTCGGTTGTATGAGTGAGAGCAAGCAACTGTATTTTGCGAGTTTGCATAGTTTGAAAACGTCTCAAAATTTGTTCGTTTTCAATTGTTGAAAAAATATCTTTCTCAATATAAACTATTAGACTGTCATTCATTCACTCATCTCCCATTTTGTTACGCAAGTCAATCTTGACAATTTTTATCGCGGAGAATACTCTTTCAACAGTAACAATAATTTCATCAATTTAAACATTTCATAATAATTTCATCAATTGCTGAACCAAATAATATTTAAACATTTCATGTTAATTTTATGAAAATACATCAATAGCATTCTTCAAACTTCAAAGAAACAGAAACTTTCTCAAATTCCCAAAAGCCACATCAATGAGTGTAAAAATAAATTATGCCACATCAATGAACTTACTAAGGTCTGAGTGTAAAAATAAAAAGCCACATCAATGAGTGTAAAAACAGAAACTTTCTCAAATTCCCAAATTCTCAAATTACTGAGTGTTAAAATAAATAATGCCACATCAAATAATATAATGAAGGTAATGAGTATAATATTGAACCCATAAGAACTTACTGAGTGTAAAAATAAAATATGGCGTCGTGGAGCATAAGAGCAGCCGAGCAGAGTATCTCCTGGTCGTGGAGCAGCCGAGCAGTCGGAGCAGAGTCACCGACGGCGGACGAAGATCCGGAGTAGTGGCGGCTGACGCCTGACTGGCTGAACCGCTGAAGCTTGAACTCGGATTTCGGAACAGAGGCGGAAACTAAAGAGTAAAGAGGCAGAGGCGGTAAAGAGGGAGAGACGGAGAGTGACTAGAAGACCTAGCAATTTTTTTTTATGAAACGACGTCGTTTCATGGTTCTTAAAAAAAATTGAGGAAACAGATTTGTTGCTGCGTTGCCGGACTGTCGGAGCTAGCCCTCGCTGGCGCCTAGTTGCGGTTGCCAGTTGGCCCCCCGCCCCTGCCCCCGCCCCCCATCTCAGTCTGAACCTCCACCCTACCGGGGTCAACTGCCCCCCGCCCCTGCCTAGTTCCGCCTCTGTATATAATGGAGCATTTATATATATATATATATATATATATATATATATATATATATATATATTGCTCAGTGCACCAAACCCTTGGGAGATGAACTCTAAAATACAAGAAAAAAGAATACAACAAAGAAAAAGAAAGTGATATGCAAAAAGTACAACAAGAAATACAAATGCCTTATTGTTGAGCAATCTTGGAGTGATAGTGAAAATGATTCAGACTCGGATATAAGTGATGATGAAAGTCCTCAAGTGTCTAATATCTGTCTTATAGTCATTGAAGTTAAGTCAACACCAATGAGGTATTTGATTTTGACTTTCCTGATATTGATATTTATAATTTAAAAACTGCTTTATGTGACATAACATTTGAGTTGCATAAATATATGAAATGGTCTAGGTGATATCAAAGAATTATTTTTTATTATAAGAGAAGAAAGGAAGAGTACAACTTGAGTTGGAAATAGTTCAAGAAAATACTAGTTCATTCTCCAAACTTGAAACCGAGAATAAAAATTTTAAAAACACTATTGAACGATTTGCACAAAGAAAGTCTACTTTAGTTTCTAGAATTATGGAATTAGAGAAGGCAATCTCTACGTGGACAAGTCTTCATCTTCCGTGGACTCCCTAATCACTAATCAAAGATCAAGTTTTAACATATCAGGTTTATGATTTTGTGGACTTGTCCTCAGATCGCAATGTGGATACAATCTTATAGACTAACAACAACAGTCCTTCTAGTTCCCATAAAAGTATTGTGTTTGTGAAATCTACACAGGTTTTTGCTATTCATAGTTCTACGATTTCTGCTGATTAAATTACAATCCCTGAGAACAATAGATGACATATTGGTTTAGGATTTAAGAAATTATAGAGTAAAGCTAAAACTAACTTCAAGTCAAGAAGGATCGTAAAACCAATTTATGCTTACTCTACGAACCAACTTGACAAGAAATGTAGAGCTAGCTTCTACTCTACGAATTCTCAAAATCATAGAACAGTGTGGAAGCAGAAAGAGTTTGAGCCAAGAAGAAAGGTTATTGGTGTTTTTGTTTCACATGTGTCCTTGAAGAAAAAAAAATCATACACACGCACAAACATGCATAATATTAAATGTTATAATTGTCATCATTATGGTTATATTGTTATAATGTGTGATTTCTATAATTACCCTGTGTATAGGAATCCTAAAGTTAGACAGGTCTCGGTTCCTAAGAGCACTAACCTATTAGTACTCAAGTAAATCTGGGTACCAAAAATCTAAGTTTTTTTGTACGATAACAACTTTACTAATTCAATTTGGTTTCTAGATAGCGGATGCTTAAGACATATAACATGGAACAGAGCTCTTTTATCAAACTTCAAAGAGAAAGATGTTCATGTTGTTGTCTTTGGAGATAGCAATTCAGTAAAAATAAGAGGATGACATAATAGAAAATGGTACAGTCTTCTTCAACAAGGTAGCGTTTGTTTAAGGCTTGAAGCATAATCTTCTGAGCATTAATCAACTATGTGATAAAGGGCACCAAGTGATCTTCGTCAACGATCAATGCCAAATGAGAGACTTGGAGAAAAATTCAGTAACGCATATTGGAACCATAGAATGAAATGTCTATGTAGTCAACTGATGAAAGATGAGCTCAACAAAATTTGCTTGCTTCTTTGTCAAAGCCTCAGAAGACGTTAGTTGGTTATGACACAAAAGGTTGTCTCATTTGAATTTCAGGCATATGTTCAAGCTTGCCTCTAAAGATTTGGTTTCAGGTTTATCCAAGTTAAACTCTGTCAAGAAAAAGTATTGCAAAGCTTATCAGCTAGGGAAACAAACTAAAATCTCATTCAAAAACAAAACAGTCCACTCCAACAATAGGTCATTATAACTTCTTCTTATGGACTTATTTGGGTCTATTCTTACTATTATAGTCTTGGAGAAAAAAAGATATACACTAGTGGTAGTAGATGACTACACTAGATTTACTTGGGTCTTCTTTTTAGCTTCCAAGGATGAAACTAAATCTTAATTGATCAAGCTTTTCAGACTAGTTGAAAATGAGAAGGGTGAAAAGATCAAAGCTAACATGAGTGATCATGGAAAAGAATTTGATTTTTCTGAAGTAGATAAGTTTTATGGAGACAATGACATTTATCATAAATTTTTAGCATCAAGAACTCCTCAGCAGAATGGAGTAATTAAACGAAAAAATAGAACTCTTATAGAAGCAGGGATGACTCTTATAGTTGCAACAAGGCTACCTGAGTATTTTTGGACTGAAGTTGTCAACATTGTTTGCTACACTCAGAATAGATCACCCATTTATCATTATTTAATAGAACATCCTATGAGTTGTGGAAACGGATGAAACTCAATATCAGTTACTTTCATATCTTTGGTTGTGCATGTTACATCCTCAATAATAATAAAAGTTATATGACTAAATTTCATGCCAAGTCAGATGAACATATTTTTCTTAGTTATGCAACTGATAATAAATTATATAGGGTATTTAATAAAAGGTTATTAAATGTTGAAGTATCAACTTATGTTACATTTAATGAAACTGACACCAATGAGTCAAGTAAGGCTATCATGTTGATAACATCGTAGTACACGATCAAGAAAACGTAGAACAAGAGGACCCTACGACAAAAGAGCCAATGATCGTAAAACTAGAGTAAGAAGTCTTAAAGTTATAAGTTCTTGAGTTGGGAACTCTATAAATAGAATATTCTCTTGAACCTGAGAAAGATGATCTAAACCTTGAAGTTCTTAGACAAGAAGGCACAAGAACTTATGTTCCAACTGGAAGAAGATGAGTTAAAGGTCACACACAAGATCTAAATAAAAAAGTCAAAACCAGATCTGCAACTGAGAATAAGTGCTTCTATTTGAGTTTTCTATCTCATCTGTAACCTAAACAGATTGATGAAGTTTGTGACGCCCCCAAAACAGGTATACATCACCCATCTTAAGTCGCCAAATACATGGTACATAAATCAAATATAAACTTAATTATACAACGATTAAATATGCAATCACGACAAAAACATAAATGAGAGTTTAAACAAGAATATTGCCTTCTACAGACAATATCCACTCTCAATGGAGTCCTCATTACAATTATTATCACACTATTTCACGTAAATAGTGAGGACTACTAAAGCCACTTATCCCGGACCATCACTCCATTTCTCGACTCGTCCCAAATATATTCTCATTTCAAAGAGAACAATGAAAGAAAAGGGTGAGCTCAACTAGCCCGATAAATATTATTATGACTAAGATAATGCGGAATAAATTATCCTTAGCCTTCAATAGTATAACAACTGATAGAATACAATAGACAACAAGTTTTAGATCAACAACTGCAGTGGAATAAGCAATCCATTAGAAGAGTCAAGTAGAGCATAAAATCTACTATCTTCTATGATTTAAAAAGTTTTTCATCAACTTTATCACTGAGACTCAACTTAATAAATAAACCATATCATCGAATCATCCCTGCACTACGGGCCAATGATATTCATGTAATCATCAATGGTCATGACTATACAGAATAATCTCTGGTCATAATCATACTCATAACTGTCCATCAATGCACTACGGGCCAATGATGACTTTTACCACATCATTCGTTATATTACGGTCATGATTATACTGAATAATTCCTGGTCATAATCATACCAAGTCCATCTATGCAAGTAAGCCAAAGATGACTTTCATCACAATATAAGCATGAGGATGATGACAATGACATAATAATTCAATAAAACAAGTTCAAGGATAAATTTTAAAGATTTATAATTTAATTTATCCAAAAATCAATAACGTCCAAATTGTCAACATGATACTGCTTTGTAGAGTAAAATTCAAGAATGCTCAGAAGAATATTTTCATGAAAAGATCTTCGGATGAAGCCTTGAAAATATCCAAGATATTCTACTAATTTCATGGAGTATAGAAGCCAAAACTTTAACCAACTGAGTATAAGAGAATATATGAAACTGTAAATGGATTTTCGCTCGCCATGCGGTAATCCACATAGACAAATTATTTCCACAATTTAATAAGGAATGAATACGAAGGATCATTCACCATGCATGCGGTAATCCACATAGACAGGTTATTCCAACATAATAATAAAGAATGGAGTAACAGAAGAATTCACCATGTATGCGGTAGTCCACGTAGATAGGTTATTCCAACAGAATAA
This sequence comes from Panax ginseng, assembly GCA_020205605.1. Classification (NCBI taxonomy): domain Eukaryota; kingdom Viridiplantae; phylum Streptophyta; class Magnoliopsida; order Apiales; family Araliaceae; genus Panax; species Panax ginseng. Next base: position 23,547,043 of record CM035137.1, on the reverse strand, counting down.
TAAATAATGGAATAACAACAGAATTCACCAGGCATGTGATAGACCGTACATACATGTTATTCCAACAGAATAATAAAGAATGGAACCGAGTCAAATGCGTAATCAAGATGCACGGGATATTCCAACGTAATAATAAAGAATCGGAACCAGTCATGCGTAATCCACATGTAGGCAGGATATTCCAATGAATAATAAAGAATGGAATAACAACGAGATTCACTGATACGTGCGATAGATCATAGCATATACAAAAGTTATTCCAACAAAATAATAAAGAATGGAATAATGAAGAATTTCACCATGTATGCGGTACTTCGCATAGACAGGTTATTCCAACATAATAATAAAAAATGGAATAACAACCCTTACGAGTATTGAAAGAAAATAACTCTCTTCATGAATACGAAAGAATAATACCCCTTACGAGTATTGAAAGAAAATAATTCTCTTCATGAATACGAAAGAATAATACCCCTTACCTTAGAAGAAACTGGATACTGGAATAGTGAGGTAGCAGACTTCTCTTCTTCTTTCTCTCTATAATTTCTCTCTATAATAATTGCTCTATAGCTTTAGTGAATTGGTGAGAAATGAAGGAAGAATGAGCTTCTATTTATAGGAAAATATAGTTTTGATAATTACACATTTTGGGGCTCGAAATATTATAGTATAATATCTTCCTCTTTTTCTTCATTTTTAATTTAGTCATCCAAGTATTATCAAACTTGCACCTCCTCCCCTAATAGTTAATCATGTGAATCAATAGTTCTAAACATGTGAAAATACGAATTACAGTATAGTACCTCCATCTATACCTCTATTTTTAACTTAGTCATGCAAGTATTATCAATCTTGCACCAACTCCCCTAATAGTAAATGAATGTGAATCAATAGTACACACATGTGAATAAATAGTTATAATCATGTGAATCAATAACAATTAATTGCTCATTTATCCGGTTAATTACCCGATTGGTCAATATAACCTCTAGACATCAATTATTATCAAAATAAATGTCAATTTTCACTAACACTAATAATTTCAACATAATGGAGCTATCAATTTCATCTTTAATCAACACCTTTTATTCATCAATTATTTACACATTTTCAATCTTTCAATAATTATTCACAATTATTAACATAGACCCACAATACTTCCAACTGGTTTAATTATATCGTATCAAATAATATGAGTCACTGTGTAATAACTATTGTGGCAATTATTGAAATAAATACCGAGTGACTTCTTAAGTGAGAATCAAATCAATACCTTACTTATAAACGGATCAACATCAAATCATAATTATCTCGAATAACATATACACCAACTAATAATTTATTATTCATTAAAGTTGTCTTTATTTATCGTATAATATCATTATATTTAATAATGTTCATGTTTTACAACTTAGAACAACATCCTTTATCGTCGAAAATATTACACGTTGCATACGTGCATGCCCGACGTCCTCTGATTGCCTTTGAATGCACATCAGTCTCTAAAATAGCCATTTTAGGCCTTGATACCGACCTCAAATCTCAAAACATAAAAAATGAAAGTTTTAGGTCTACTCGTTATCTTTCCGAATCATCCTGAATCACCTCAATCGGAGTTCGTATGAAAAAGTTATGCCCAATTTACTAAAGGATGTCCGGACAGATTTTGGCTTAACACTTGACCAGCGTCTAGGCGGCCAAATGTGGCATTGGGCAAGCGCCTAGGCACCCAAGAACAGATTCTAAGCGCCGAGCCTAGTGCCTAGGCGCTCGACCTTTGGCACTTAACTCCAATTTTCCAGATTTTGTAACTTTTGACACACATACTTCAAATCTTCATAACTTTTTCATCCGTTATCAGAATTAGTCCATTTTCGAGGCTATGGAAAGCTTGTAACATGCTCTACAAAACTCCCATGATTTCATAATTTTTAGATTCATTAATTATTACAAATTTGGCTCAAAAGTCCCCCAAGACTAAGTTTTTCATTGTTTAACATGTTTTACGAAAACTTTCACCACTACTTCGATTTAAATCATTTTTAGTCCGTTCAAATTTAAATATTTCCATAACTTCTTAATCTATAGATCCTCCTCCTCAGATTTTACACCTAAATCAACCATCAACACTTTTACAAGTTTGATTTAAGTCCTCAACATAACTTTTGTTCATCCTCAAACATATGCCCAACTTTTTGTTCTTAAATTCTATTATGACATGGATTAAACATAAAATCTTTATCATATACTCCCTTATAACTTTGGATCCATCATGATCCCTTATAACCCAACTTTCAACAAATTAAACTCTTAGTAAAATTAAAGAGATGAAAAGTTTTGGTTTTACCTTTTGAGTTCATATTCTACCTTCATGCTTCCATGGTTTCATCTTCGTCTTTCTTCCTTTCTTTCTCCTTTTCTTTCTTCCTCTTTTTCTTTTATCTCCCCCACATGTTCCCCCCATTAATAAATCAACCAAATAATTTTGGTAAGACAAATGTGAAATGGCTTGGAAGTATATGAAAACTAATTTCAACATACTCCCCACATGGCTAAAAATTATATCCTTTCCTCTTTTATTAACTCACTTATTCAACTAAATGTTTGTTTGATCAATTATCAATTTAACATTTTACAATTTTAGATTAATAAATATAAATTAAATTAGACTTTTATTTTATAAAAGTCGAGGTTTTACAATGTTTTTCAAGATTCAAGTTGGATTGAAGCAATGCAAGAAGAGTTGAACCAGTTTAAAAGAAGCAAAGTGTAGAGACTGGTCCTAAAACCAAAAGATCATCCAATTACTGACACCAAATGAATTTTTAAAAACAAGATGGATGAAGATGGTATGATCACAAAAAATAAAACAAGACTGGTAGCTAAAAGATTATTCTCAAAAAGAAGACATTGAATATGATGAGAACTTTGCACCATTTACTGGTTTGTCAGAAAAAGATGAATTTTTGTTCTCTTTCCAGTTCTCACAGACGACGCCAATCTGATGCGTCAATCAGCAACCTGTAAACTAGAGTTTTGATTAACCCACAAATTTTAGCCTTGACTGCCACGTAACCACCTCGATTTTGTCGGATTACCTGCAAAAGATCTACCGGAGTTGGTGGGGACTCTCCGATATTTAAGTCAAAACGTTGATATAGGGAGAGATAATTATTTTGGGAGTAAAAATTGTGTTCCTTGAAAGTGCTAGACCATCCTTTATTTATAACATAAAATCCTAGGAGTTAGAGACCTATTAAGTTACCAATCTTTGACTGATTAAATATTATGAGAATTCTATCTTTTATATAATTCAAATACTTTTAGAATACTCAATTAACAAAATTACTACACTACCCTTTATTAATAGGGTTACAAGAATTATACTTGATAATTTATTATTAGTGAGTTATTTTTAACCACATCAAAGCCTATTAAATTATATACTTTTACTTTTGTTAATGACTTATGATATATAAATATATAGTTAAAAAAAATATGTTATACTTCACATATCTTAAATATTTACTACATCTTTTTTTTCATCTTCTTCTTATTTTTTTTTCCTTCTTATTTTCATTTTAGAAAATCTTAAGTTCAAGACTTAACTATTAATAACTTTAATGATATATATATATATATATATACTGATATTTTGTTAATCTAACACATATATAAAAAAAATAAAAAAATAAGGCGTGGTGAGCATTCACAGCAGTTTCCCTAATTAACTCTCTATCCCTAATTTTGAAGAATACATCAATAAATCTTTATCCAATAATTTCCTTTTCCTTATTTAACTCTCTATTTTAATCCCTATATGTGACACCCCCAAAATAGGTCTACATCCCCCATTCTGAGTTGTCAATACACGGTACAGAAACAACTACAACTTTATTATTACAATAGTAAAACTGTGAGTTTAAATACAGATATTGCCATCTAGACAATATCCACATACAAATAAATCCTCATCATAATTATTGGTACATTATTTTACAACAATGGTGAGGACTACTAAACAACTCTCCCTAGAACTTTCATTCCATATCCCGACTGTACTCGCTTATATTCTCGCCTCCTAGAGAAGAAAAATGGAACAAAAGGAAAAGGGTGAGCTCGACTCAGTAGCCAAGAAAAATATTATGACTAAGATAATATACAACAAAATTATCGTTAGTCTTCAACAGGAAAAATATAATAGAATACAATAGACAACAAGTTTTAAATCAATATTCGCAATGAAATAATAATTCATTAGAAGAGTTAAGTAGAGAATGCAAACTACTATCTCTTATGTATGAATTTTAAAGTTCATCGCCTATTTTTATCCTCGTAACATCAATCAATATATATCCGAGATCAAATATTCATCCTTGCACTACTGAGCCGTGACATTCACCATTGGTCATGTTCATCTAAACACTGCTCATCTTTGCACTACGGGCCAAAGATATTCATCGAAATCATTCATCTTTTGCACTACTGGGCCAAAGATATTCATCGAAATCATTCATCTTTGCACTACGGGCCAAAGATATTCATCATAAATCATTCATCTTTTGCACTACGGGCCAAAGATATTCAATAATATCATCATTTAAGACCGAGGATGATGAAAATATTTTTTTAAAGAAAGCGAATCCAAAGAAACAAAATGACAAGGATTAAGGATTAAGGATTCGTACTTTGTTTTATCCACGTCCAAAAATACCTCAAAAATAATCATAGTGGTGTAAAATTCAAGAATGATCAAAACATGGATACAATCAAAGCTAGTATCCACAATAGATATTTTGACTGAAAAGAAAATTTTCATTTTTCGATGAATAATCTTGAGTATTCGTGAATAATAGTCAGATATCGTGAATAATTAATAGTATCACGTGAATAGTAACTCAGACACCAAACGTTCCAAATTTGATAAAAACTTCAGATCAATATTTCAAAGATAATGATATTGAAGAAATAATATCATTACGAAAAAATAATATCCACTACCTCGAAAAGATCAAGATTTAAGCTCGAATATCGGATATAGACTATATATTGAACTTTCACCGTATAGCAATACTCAAAGTATACTCAAAATACTCACAAGAATACGCTCGATAATATAGAGAGAAAACTTGATTTAAAATTGTGATTTTCAATTCTAACCTAAGACTTATTTATAGAAATTGCTTAGAACACCAAAAGCGAAAATTTAATAAAATATTAATATTTATAAAAATATTATACGTATTCTTTGAAATCTGAATCTCAACAATTCACACATGCCAACCTTCTAGAAGAAAATAAAAAAACGTTTTTCTAATTTAAAATAATTTAAACTTCCAAAATTAATTATTTGAGCTTGAACTTCAATAATTTACAATAAATAGCCCTTTTATCAGAAAATTCAATCTCGCGAGTTTTTATAGAAATCCAATTCTCTACAACTTTGCAGAAGAAAGTTTTTCTAAATTCCCAACAGAAATTGACCGAAATCCATAAACGGGTGATTTTAGAGGCTATAATCAAATTTCACTCGATAAATGGGGTCCAATTGAGCATGTATAACATGTTTTAAACATTTATTGCAACAAAAATACTCTTCCTCCTCAGATACTCATATATCCCACATTCGTTGTAAAAATATCACCATTATTATATTATTAAAATATAATAATATATATTTAAATGAATTATTTTATCAGAAAAAGATAAAATTTCAATTTTTAACAATTGTCACATTAAAAATTTTCTCCATCTATATCCACATAAAATCAATATTTTCCTCATCATATGAATCAATAATTAATTATTCACAAATAATATTACAGAATCACAATATTGACAACCAGTGCGGTTCAGAGAAAGAGGGCTTTCCAATAAGAATTTCCTTCTTCGGCGGCGCTTGATTAGGTGACCAAACCTCTCCTTAGATGCGAAACTTTCTAGACATTGCCAATAATGTTATCTAATAATATTATTCAGATAATATGAATTATTGTTTCGATAATGAAAAATACTGTGTAATGACAATTATTAAAACAACAGCAATATAAAATATCAACGCAGCAATTATTGAATCAATAAAATAAAACACTGAACAGTAATTACTGTAACCATTATTGAGTAGTGCCTTCTTACGTAAGAGTCAATAATTGGTGCAATACTGCTGTGCTACTGCTCAACAACGCCAGCGTATTCTTGTTTTTAACCACCGGGTATTCCAACAATTAAATTCAGTAACAACTTCTGTGAATTATTTTTAAACAACTTATATTTGTCATTTTCTTCCTCCAATCGCTTTTTTCGTTATGGGGCCCACACACGGTCATTTTACATTGTCATGCGAATATTCCCAAGCGATCTGAATATTCCACGACCAAACGAATATTCCCCGGCAATAATGAATATTTTATAACCACTTGCGTATTCTCAAATATTTGCGTATTTTACCCGTGAATATCCACATTAATCACATCAACCCTTACTATTTCAAAATAATAATTAGAGGAAATTAAATTTCATTTATTAATTATTTGGGATCTTACAACCTCCCTCCTTATGAAATTTAGTCCTCGAAATTGGCGTGCGATACTGGTGTTTCAAAAGATGAGGATACCTCGCTTTCATTTCCGTTTCCAACTCCCGTGTCATTTCCTCTATAGCATGGTTTCTCCACAAGACTTTAACTTGTGGTATGACCTTCGTCGTAGGACATGCTCCTTCCTATCCAAGATCTTGACAGTACTTCCTCATCGTTAAGTCTTGGCTATCTCGTCCGGGTTCTAACTCAATAACGTGATTCGGGTCTTTCACATATTTACTGAAGTACGATATGTGAAACACATTATGAACACGAGACATACTTGGAGGTAACGCGAGTCTATAGGCTACATTTCCTACTCGGTCAAGAATTTGAAATGGACCAATAAATCGTGGATTGAGCTTTCCTCTCTTCCGAATCTTGTAACTCCGCTTCCATGGGGAAACACGCAACAATACATGATCCCCTATACTAAATTCCACATCCTTTCGATGAAGATCCGCATAACTTTTTTGTCGATCTTGTCTTGCCGCTTTGTATCGTTGTCGAATCATTTGGATCTTTTCTTTGAGTCATACGTCTTAACTTCGGGTCCCAACAATGTTGCTTCACCCACCTCATCCCAACATATTGGAGCGACACTTTTTCGTCTATATAATGCTTGAATGGGGCCACACCTATACTTGCGATAAGCTCATTGTTGTAGGAGAATTCCACCAATGGTAAATACTTATCCCAACCGCCTCTTGAAGTCTAGGACACGAGTCTTAATAAATCTTGAGAGTTTGAATAGTCCTCTCCGATTGTCCGTCCGCTTTGAGGATGGTATGCGAACTAAATCTTAAATCCGTACCCATAGCTTTTTTGCAAGCTAACCCAAAATCTTGAAGTGAATCTTGGGTCACGATCTCAAACTATGGATCTTGGCATGCCATGCAATCTCACAATCTCATTTACGTACATTTGAGCAAGACGTTCAAGGAATAAGTCTCTCGATTCGGCAAGAAATGAAGCGGACTTGGTTAATCTATCAACAATAACCCAAATAGCATTTATGCCTTGAGAAACCGTGGGAAGTCCCATAACGAAATCCATGGTAATGTGTTCCCACTTCCATTTCGAATCTCAAGTGGTTGCAATGGTCCCTTAGGCACTTGATGCTCCGCTTTACACGTTGACAAGTTAAACATGTTGAGATAAACTTTGCAATCTCTCTCTCATATTGTTCCACCAAAATGTATGTTGAAGATCACGATACATTTTAGTACTTCCGGATGGATTGCAAATGGTGTATTGTGTGCCTCCATCATAATCTTGTACTTCAAATCGTAATCGTTAGAACACAAAGTCCGGAGTGGACTCAAGTATTCCTTTTCATCAATTCTCGCTTAATAGCTCCTTCTTGTACTTTCTTCTTCATATGCATCGATTTCGGAATTCGGCTTGAGCAACCTTTAACTTTTTTCTATTAAAGTTGGCTCTATGCGTATATTTGACATCATCGCACTCATTCCTGCATATGATTTTCTACTCAACGCATCAGCTACCACGTTCGCTTTTCCAGGATGGTATTGAATAATGTGGTCGTAGTCTTTCAATAGCTCGAGCCAACGTCATTGCTTGACATTTAAGTTCTTTTTTGAGTGAAGAAATATTTAAGGCTTTTATGGTCCAATATATCTCCACTTTCTCTCCATATAGATAGTGCCTCCATCTTTAAGCATGAAACGATCACGCTAACTCTAGATCATGAGTAGGATAATTCCTCTCATATTCTTTAAGTTGTCGCGAGGCATAAAGCTATGACTTTCCCACGTTGCATGAGAACACATCCTAACCCTTTGCTCAAGCATCGTCAGAGATAACAAATCCATCCGAACCGGATGGTATTGTTAGAAAAGTCTTAGAAATAAGTCTCCTTTTAAGCTCTTGAAACTCTTCTCGCACTCTTCGCTCCAAACGAATTTTGTATCCTTCCGAAGTTAGATGAGTTAACGGAGTAGCGATTCGAGAAAACCTTCCCACGAATCTCCGATAATAACCAAATAAGCCCAAAAAGCTACGTCTTGATCCACCGACTTGGTTGCTCCCAACTTTGTATTGCTTCAATCTTGGCAAGGTCAACAGATACTCCATGTTTTGACACCACATGCCCAAGAAATGCTACTTCCTCGAAGCGAACTCGCATTTCTTTAACTTGGCATAAAGCTTGTTTTCACGAAGCCTTTGGAGTACCAAATTTGAAATGGTGCTCATGATCTTCACGGCTTTTGGAATATATGAGGATGTCATCAATAAAGACAACAACGAATCCAGATCCAAATACTCTTTGAATACTCGGTTCATCATATCCATGAAAGCCGCAGGAGCATTAGTCAATCCGAAAGACATAACTAAGAATTCATAATGCCCGTCTGAAGTTCTAAAGGCGCCTTTGGAATATCCTCGCCTCTAATCTTCACCGATGATATCCGAATCGAAGATCGATTTTGAAAAAGAATTGTGCTCCTTGCAATTGGTCAAACAAGTCATCAATACGAGGTAGAGGATACCTATTCTTGATAGTGACATGGTTCAATTCCCGATAGTCGATACAAAGTCGCATACTCCCGCCTTTCTTCTTTACAAATAAAACAGAGCACACCCAAGGAGATGTACTAGATTTAATGAAACCAATGTCCAACAACTCCTGTAGTTGGACCTTTAACTCTGAAGTTCAATAGAGCCATTCGATATGGGGTTTTAGAAATGGGCTTTGTACGGGTTCAAGGTCAATAAAGAATTCAACTTCACGTTACGGGGTAGACCGGGAAGTTCTTCAGAAATACGTCGGGAAAGTTAATAACAACAGAATATTATTCAATTTTGACGTGTCTTTATTCAAATCCATAACATGGGCTAAGAAAGCTTGACATCCGCTTTTTAATAAACGAATAGCTTTATGATTAGATATGACGTTGATTGATTTTAATGGTTTAGTTGCTTGAATTGAACAACAAAGTTGTTTAGGAATATGAAAGCTAACAACCTTACGAAAACAATCAATTTTGGCATGATGAGTAGTTAACCAATCAATCCCTAAAATCCCATCAAAAGCAAGTATCTTTAAAGAGATAAGGTCAATAGTAAGATAAGGGTGCCAACATGGATTAGACAAGATTTATAAACGAGTGGATGTGATGAAAGTTTCTCTAACTGAGTTTCCACAGATAGGTCAAAGTCTAATTTCTCCTGAGTCAAGTTTAAACGTTGAGCACAAGCGGAGAGAGATAAATGAATGGGTAGCACCCTAGATTCAGTAAAGTATAAACTTCACAAGAATTTATAAATAGCTTACCCGTGATCACCTCGTTTGGGTTCCTCACATTTTGACCCCGGTCACAACAAACGCTTCTTCCGTGAATCGTTGACTTTGACTTTTTCGGGACGATCTTTTGAGTCACCGTCCCCATTGAACTAGGTTTCGCTTCTGCAAATGCTCGAGCGATATGTCCTTCCTTTCCACAATTATAGCATACCGAACTCGCCGTGGGCAATTTGACCGATATGTCCCTCTTTTCCGCATTTATAAAGATATGACCCATGGGTCGTTCTCCTCCTTGGAACCCGATTCTTTGTGGGCACTTTGTCGTCTTCACATGGTTGTTGTTGAATCTCCTCTTTTTAAAATCTCCTCCTGACTCGTTTCTTCTATTTTCATGGCCATGATTACCACCAGAGTGGTTACCATTTTTGTCCGCCTTTTTCTTTCTCCACCGATTATTGTTGTTTTGTTGATCGCTATCTCCTAGGTATGATCCTCGATTGTGGTACCTCAGTTGGCCGTACTTTCGTTATCTCGCTTCTAACAATTGAGCCTGCAATTAACAACATCTGAATAGAGAAAAATTTATGAGAGATGAGATCTTGACGTATCTTAGGGTTTCAAACCTCTCGTAAACATCCGCGTCATCGTTCCTCATTCTCCACCAAATGAGGTGCAAACTGGATAACTCGCAAACTTCGCCTCGTCTTGAGACAATCACCATGTTGTTCTCGCTCCAGTCTAATAAACTCCACTTCCTTCATATACCGAACACTTTCGGAAAGTATTTGTCATTAAATAGTTTCTGAAATGTCTCCCAAGACATCTTTGAGTCTTGGTGGATGGAGTACGCTTCACGATCTCTCACCAAGATGATCCGCTTCGCCACTTTAACATAAAGGTGGCGAATGGAACCTTCTGTTCCTCTGTGCATCCCAAGACATCGAATATCTTGGTAATTTGCTTGACCCATGTTTCTGCCATGATCGGATCTGGCTTTTCCTTAAATTCTGGTGGTCCCAACTCTTTGAACTGCTTGGCTGTGACAACCCGTGAATTGCTATCATTTCCTCCTATGTTTTGAACACGAGTCTCCTCGTCGATTTTGCATGAACTCGCAAAAAGCTTCTAAATATCCCCTCGTTCATCATCTCTTTCGATTGGTGTTGTTCACATGAGGAACATTGCCAGCCTGTTGCACGTTCTCCTCGTTGGTGAGTACAGGCGTCTCCACGGTCTCATTTCCATTGTTAATATTCTCAGTCGACATTCTCAAATACTGTCATAAAATAAGGGTTAATTAAGGAAATCAATATATCACATAATATCCCTATATACTGACCAACTATCAAATAAGCTTAGGTAGGATACACTAGCGAAGGATTTACTCGTCTCTCCCCTCCTAGTTCAATTCCTCGATCTCCGCCAGAGATCATATCCCTAAGCTCTGATACCAACTGTGATACCCCCAAAATAGGTCTACATCCCCCATTCTGAGTTGTCAATACACGGTACAGAAACAACTACAACTTTATTATTACAATAGTAAAACTGTGAGTTTAAATACAGATATTGACATATAGACAATATCCACATACAAATAAATCCTCATCATAATTATTGGTACATTATTTTACAACAATGGTGAGGACTACTAAACAACTCTCCCTAGAACTTTCATTCCATACCCCGACTCGTACTCGCTATATTCTCGCCTCCTGAGAAGAAAAATGGAACAAAAAGGAAAAGGGTGAGCTCGACTATTTCAAAGAAAAAGAATATTATGACTAAGATAATATACAACAAAATTATCGTTAGTCTTCAACGAGGAAAAATATAATAGAATACAATAGACAACAAGTTTTAAATCAATATTCGCAATGAAATAATAATTCATTAGAAGAGTTAAGTAGAGAATGCAAACTACTATCTTCTATGTATGAATTTTAAAGTTCATCGTCTATTTTATCCTGTAACATCAATCAATATATATCCGAGATCAAATATTCATCCTTGCACTACGTGCCAAGGACATTCACCATTGGTCATGTTCATCTAAACACTGCTTCATCTTTGCACTACGGGCCAAAGATATTCATCGAAATCATTCATCTTTGCACGACGGGCCAAAGATATTCATCGAAATCATTCATCTTTGCACTACGGGCCAAGATATTCATCATAAATCATTCATCTTTGCACTACAGCCAAAGATATTCAATAATATCATCATTTAAGACCGAGGATGATGAAAATATTTTTTAAAAAACGAATCCGGTGAAACAAAATGACAAGGATTAAGGATTAAGGATTAAGTACTTTGTTTTATCCACGTCCAAAAATACCTCAAAAATAATCATAGTGGTGTAAAATTCAAGAATGATCAAAACATGGATACAATCAAAGCTAGTATCCACAATAGATATTTTGACGAAAAGAAAAATTTCATTTTTCGATGAATAGTCTTCATGATTCGTGAATAAGTCTCAGATATCGTGAATAGTCTTGATATCGTGAATAGTAACTCAGACACCAAACGTTCCAAATTTGATAAAAACTTCAGATCAATATTTCAAAGATAATGATATTGAAGAAATAATATCATTACTGAAAAAATAATATCCCTTACCTCGAAGATCGATTTAACCGGAATCTTTGGATATAGACTATATCTTGAACTTTCACCGTATAGCAATACTCAAAGTATACTCAAAATACTCACAAGAATACGCCGATAATATAGAGAGAAAACTTGAGTTTACGGTGTGATTTTCAATTCTAACCTAAGACACTATTTATAGGAAATTGCTTAGAACACCAAAAAGCGAAAATTTAATAAAATATTAATATTTATAAAAATATTATACGTATTCTTTGAAATCTGAATCTCAGCAATTCACACATGCCAACCTTCTAGAAGAAAATAAAAAAACGTTTTTCTAATTTAAAATAATTTAAACTTCCAAAATTAATTATTTTGAGCTTGAACTTCAATAATTTACAATAAATAGCCCTTTTATCAGAAAATTCAAATCTCGCTTGTTTTTATAGGAAATCCAATTCTCTACAACTTTGCGTAAGAAAGTTTTTCTAAATTCCCAATGTAAATTGACCAAAATCCATAAACGGGTGATTTTAGAAATTTATAATCAAATTTCGGTCGATAAATGGGGTCCAATCGACATGTTTAACATGTTTTAAACATTTATTGCAACAAAAATACTCTTCCTCCTCAGATACTCATATATCCCATTTCGTTGTAAAATATCACCATTATTATATTATTAAAATATAATAATATATATTTAAATGAATTATTTTATCGTAAAAGATAAAATTTCAATTTTTAACAATTGTCACATTAAAAATTTTCTCCATCTATATCCACATAAAATCAATATTTTCCTCATCATATGAATCAATAATTAATTATTCACAAATAATATTACGTAATCACAATATTGACAACAACCAGGTTCCTCAGGAGCAGGGGGCTTCCGATAAGAATTTCTCCTTTCTTGGCGCAGCAATTAGGTGACCAAACCTCTCCTTAGAAGCGAACTTTCTAGACATTGCCAATAATGTTATCTAATAATATTATTCAGATAATATGAATTATTGTTTCGACAATGAAAAATCTTGTGTAATGACAATTATTAAAACAACAATAATATAAAATATCAACGCAGCAATTATTGAATCAATAAAATAAAACACCTTTGAATGAATTCTTATCAGAACCATTATTGAGTAAGTGCCTTTTACGTAAAAGTCAATAATTGGTGCAATCTGCAGCCACTCTTCAACAACGCCAGACATTCTGTGTTTTAACCAACGGGTATTCCAACGATTAATACGGTAATAACTACTGTAATTATTTTTAAACAACTTATATTTGTCATTTTCTTCCTCCAATCGCTTTTTAGTTATGGGGCCCACATGGTCATTTGCTTGTCAGTGCATTTAATATTCCCCGATCTGAATATTCCACGACCAAACGAATATTCCCCGACAACAATGAATATATTTTATAACCACTTGCGTATTTTGAAATATTTGCGTATTTTACCCAATAAATATCCACATTAATCACATCAACCCTTACTATTTCAAAATAATAATTAGAAAATTAAATTTCATTTATTAATTATTTGGGATCTTACACTATATATGATTTTACTCCCTAGTATGAGGGAGTCAATATACCATTTTCTATATATACAAAATGACATTTCACACCCTCATTTAAGTGGATAACTCATCAATAATACACATCTTGACATTGTTTTACTATTTCATTTTCAAATTATAAAATTAATATAACTTATTTTTAAAAAATTATTTTCAAACATATTCAAATTAAAATTGATATAAATTTATTTAATTTATGTCAATATAATTATAAATATTATAAAAGTACTATTAATTATAAAATTTATTATTTTCAAAATTTAAATGAATCATATTAAATTTAAAAGTATCACAAATTAACCTTTTAAAATTTAATATTGATCTTATGTATATTTGTAGATACAATTCATTCAATACTCACTCCATAAATTATTTAAAATTTAAAATAAAATAAAAATTATTTTACTATGATATACTGATTGATAAATTATCTTATCTCTTTTATAAATTATAATATTATTATTAATTTGATGTTTTCAATCGTTGAAACTTTCAACTTTTAATTTTAAATTTTAAATTTTATTATTTAAAGAATCAATATAAGGAATTTGTTAAGTACATACTGAAAAAATTGAATCTCTATTTTATAAAATGATGCAATATACTACAGAATAAAAATAAAGATAAAAAAATTGTTGTGAATGATCTAACAACACAACCTAAATTTAGTGTCCTTTGTTTGTATTCATTGGTTCCATTTAACATGTCATTTTTTATCTTTTTTTATTCTTATAATTTTAATTATATTATTATATTTATATTTTTATATATATTTTTTATTCGATCTTTTAAATCATATAAAATTATTACTTTACCCCGCAGTGATTTGGTGCGCGTGCCACTCTATATATACGCCTCAATAGGACTTTCTCGCTGATTCAATGGAGCAGCACACAACTTCAACACCCACCACGTCCGATCCACAGCGAACTGAAACCCCATCACCGTCGTTTCCATCGTGACCGGCGTCATCGCTTCAACAATCATCTTTAACTCCCCCGTCATTATCAGTACTCCCATCTTCCCCAAACCCTAACCCTAAACCCTCAACTTCACAATCACAGCAACAACCCTCACTTCAAAATTCTCAATCAAGGCCACCTTTTAACAGAGCATCGTGGGCACAACAACAACAACCCCATTCCCATTTTACCCAATTTTCTTCTTCCCCTTTGCCTGTGCCGCCCTTTTCTTCCCCTGCTCCGTCATCAATTTCTCCCCTACCGCCACCACCAAGGGGAGGGATGGCCATTGGAGTTCCTGCTACGCCACCTCCCACCTTTTCCTCTCCGAACCAATTCCCGCCTCCTCCTTTTGGACAACAGTTCAGTGCATTGGCTCGCAATTCAGTTAATATACCGGATTCTGGCCCCAGCTCAAGCTCTTCCCAGGTAGAGTTTTATATTAATTTTTTCTGACTATAATTTTTCTTACTCGTGTGTGTATGATGAAAATTAACAATGTGCTTGTTTTTGTAAAATGTTTACTAATGACTAACGCTTGTGATTTCTTGCTGTGTATATATATGTAATATGCAATACTCCATCCCTTCCACCAAAATTGTCCCATTTGAGTGGTTAGTTTAGTAATGGTGGCATGATGATGAAATT
Source organism: Panax ginseng (assembly GCA_020205605.1). Taxonomy (NCBI): domain Eukaryota; kingdom Viridiplantae; phylum Streptophyta; class Magnoliopsida; order Apiales; family Araliaceae; genus Panax; species Panax ginseng. The sequence continues at coordinate 23,531,400 of CM035137.1, read as the reverse complement.
GTGATTGCAAGGCTGAGGATATTGTTTCATTTTATTCTACAACGAATAAAAATGGTACTCTTTTTGTGGATCAGAAAAAAAGGAAATGAAAATGGGACTCTTTTTGCTGATGAGAGGGAGTACTATTTATTAAGAAACAGTTTTGATATGGAAATGAATTGACTTGGATAAGTTTAGATTGAGTTTAGTTGTGTAGTACTTATTTTGTTATATTAACTGGTGGTATTTATTTCTTTTTTCTTGAATGTGTAGGTGAGACCACCTACGCAACCAATTAGTGGAATGGGAATTATGGGATCACTTGGTTCGACTTCGCCAATGCGTCCAGGTGGGATTCCTGCACAACATCAGCAGAGGCCTGTTCAGTCATCTCTTAGACCACATATTAGTCCAAATAACCAGTCCCCGGCTACCCAAGTCAGTACCCAATTATGAGATGTAAAATTTTCTTTTAGCTTTTATGTTGAAGTTGCATGTATGATGTGTTGAAATTTACTTGCTATGAGTTTCTGATTTAACCTAGAATTTTACTACATGATAGACATGTCAAGATTGAGATTTATGCTTGGAATTTTTTAGAGCATGCAAATTTAACCATCCTAATTCCTAAGTATGAATTTTGTACTGTTATTTGTTAACTATGAGTTATTTTCTTTTTAAAATGGTTATTTATGGTATTAAAATGTAGATTATATAAATTGACTTCTGGTGCTATTGGTGACTCTAGAAATTGTATGGTCAATAAGGACGTCGTATGCATATGATGTAATATTGTGTTTGCCTATTCCTTTTGCAGAATTTCCAAGGCCATAGCCTGTTAAGAGTTCCATCAGTGGGATCTCCTGGTTCGTCATTGCCTAGTACATCGATGAGCTCGCAGCCTCATAATCAGCCTTGGCTGCCTTCAGGATCACAAGGGAAACCTCCTTTACCATCCCCATCATATAGACCACAATGGAATGCACAATCGGTGCAGCAAAGATCCCACATCCCTCAGCAACATCATCTTCCTCAGCAGCAACAACAAACACCATCTGGCCAGCAATCACAATCTTCACTCTCACATCAGCCACAAGAGCATTATGGGCAACAATTTCCTTCATCAAGGATCCAACAGTCTTTACCCCATCAACAGGTCACAAGAGTTCAGGGATTGGGAAACCAGAAACTTTCCTCTCAGGCAATGATACAACCTAGTGCCATCCAGACAGTCCTCCCTAGCGCAGCAGCTACTGCAGAACCTGTTGAATCTTGTAATAGAATTCTAAGCAAAAGAAGTATCCAAGAGCTAGTAACTCAGGTGATCACTTCAGTCTTTCATGTGTTAAATTTGGGAGCCTTAAGGGCTAAAAAAGATATATACTGATTTCCTTTACTTTGGGAAGTCTCATTTACTTAAATGTTCATTGAACAGATTGATCCGTCAGAGAAGTTGGATCCAGAAGTAGAAGACATACTGGTGGATATTGCTGATGAATTCGTAGAATCCGTCAGTTAGAGTTCACATTACTATTATTCAGTTTCTGCATCCTTGATCATGCATTAAAGAGATCTTTGCTATAGATTATGCTAATTTCTGATTGTTAATTTTTCGGGGTTCCTTCAGAATAGCTCAATATCTATGGTTAAAGTTCTGTTGGGCTTGAGATTTCAAACTTTATCGGATGGATATTGTTGTTGTCTAGCAAGAACATTCAAAGTAGTTTTTGTTTAACCACAATTTTCATTGCAAAATCCTATCTGAACAATTATGCCCCTTGGTCCTGCGAACAACATTTGAGTGCTTGACTAGAAATATGTATCCCTTGCTTCATATGGATTGAATGAACATTAGTATGGGTGGAATATCAAAGGCTTTATACTTATAGGTCAAAGGACACAACTCGTAATCTTTTAGTATAATGGTAGGTTCAAACCAGAAGGAAAATTTTATCACCCGTGTTACTTTTTTGTAACAAGTAATCTTTTTTTAACACCCCATGAAGACATGATAGGCACACCCAAAACAAAACACTATTTTTTGCGCGATGAAACTATGAAAGGGATAGCAGCACGCCAGCACCCAACTGAGGCTCATTGTTCTATAAGAGGAATAAATTCCACAGTTTCACCCTGGTAACTCTTCGCCTTCGAAGCAACTCCTATGCCTTTCCTCCAAATAGACCTACTCACGCAATCAGGCACCATCTCCCATGTTTTACTCCCCCTCAATCCATCATAATGCTTTTCCAACAGTAGTTCTATTCCGCAAGAGCTGAGCTTGGAAGCAGCAAAGCTTTCTGATGCTATTTTAGGAGTTAAAAAGCCAAACTTCTGCCACTATTTGTCTACTACTACTATACGCAAGGCACATGAATTTAAGATAAAACTTGGCCATGTGATTGCAATGTGGAGATTTTATGTTTGTGTTGAAACACCTTTGTGCAGCTGATTGTGTTAAAGAAGGTTCTTAACAGTAGCTGGCGAGTGAAAAGGATATGTGCTTTCCATCTAATTGACATATGCCTTTTTTGTTTCTTTAATCCTATGTTGTCTTTTCGCTTTGTAAGGCAATTTCCTGCTTTTTGTTACCATTTTCAAGTACTTTGTACTGCCTTTCTAGATTTTTTGTTTCTTTTGTCTACATGTTTATGTCATTTCTTTGTTCTCTCTCTCTTTCCCCGCTTATATAAACCAATGTTTGTTGCAGATTACAACTTTCGGTTGCTTTTTGGCCAAGCATCGAAAATCAAATACATTGGAGGCCAAGGATATTCTTGTACATCTTGGTTAGTTTGCGGGATTTGTTGGGTGTATTTACCAAATTTAGCACCCAGCTTTATTTTCTCTAATATAGTATCCAGTTTTAATTTCCCTAAATTAGCATCCAGGTTAATTTCCCTCTAATGGTGTTGTTCAGAAAGAAACTGGAATATGAATCTTCCTGGGTTTAGTGGAGACGAGATTAAGGGCTACAGAAAACCGGTAAGAATGTCAATTTTTTAGTTTTTTCTTTAATGATTTGGTTTAATAGATAAGAAGTGTACTGTTTTAAAGTTGAAACAAGTTTCTGATATAGGTCACTTGTTGCATTCACGGAAACACTTTTCGAACACCTTAATCCTTTCTTTTGATTATACTGTATGATTGTTTTGCAGGCTGCTAATGATATTCATAGGGAGCGACTTGCGGTGGTATGGTCAATTGCAGTTTTGTTCTTTATTTTTTTTTTCTGTTTTTTGGTCACTCTTCCAAGAAAATCACGACTCTATGTTCCGACATAACAATTTATGAGAAATTTTGTTTGAAGAAAGTGAGCGTAGTATAACCCATGTTGAGTATACTTGAATCAATAAATTTCTTGTTGGTTTCTGTTAATCTTCTTCTGGCAGATAAAAAGGTCCATGGTAGCGACAGAGATAACTAGTACCAAGAGTTCTGCTAGTCAAGCTAGTGGAAATGCCAAAGGTCAATCTAAAGGCACCTGACAATATTATTGGTTTGCCGAACCCCAAGATACGTGAAGCTGCATGAAGCATTAAGCTGGTTAATTTGATTCTCTCTAAAATCCTTGGGCATGTGTGCTATATATATATATATATATATATATATATATATATATATATATATATATATATATATATATATATGATTCAAATAGATTCTATTTTCTGAGTTAGAGTTTGCTTGAAATGGGATTTTGGATCTGCATCATTTAGTGTCGCTTCTTTCATATCCTCGACCATTTTAGTCAGTTGAGTTCATGCAGGGAGAAGTGTTGAATTTTAGCTGGCAGTCTGTCTCTGTACTTGGGTGATCATTTTGAAAGCCAAATATTAGTGCATTACTTGATGGAACCCGTGTAATTCAAGTTAGGTTCTCAGTTGTGCTTTAGAGGTGGTTCTAACTTTTTACACTTTCTGGGATGTGCGAAATATTGAAGTACATTGTTGTTGCAATAACCTCAAAAATGTTGGCCATAGGCCTGCCTGTCATGAAAACTTGGAAGGAATGTTTTGACTAACATTCAGGTGAATAGGTTAAATGATGTGGAGTGACCTTTATTGATTTTCAGGTCCAGGTTGAGGGGAGAATTGTATGTTTAATTTATAGTTTAGTAAATTTAACATTTTTATTAAACTAAAAAATTGCATATCCATTAACTCCTGTAGAAACACAATTAAGAGCTATTTTTAAAATGGTGTTTCTAAATTCTAAGGATTGATTTTACCTTTGTTGTAGGTGAAATGCTGTGGACCCAAAGTTTTGATTTTCATAGTTCTCTTGGAGCATATAACATGTTTTGTGTTTGGTGTTTTGAGTTTCGTACACATTGGAAAATGTTTTTTTTTAAATTAAAAAAAAATCAAGAATATTGGGTTTTGGGCATTCATGTTGTTGACCCTGCCAATACATTTTTGTGGTTTGACCTTTTTCTAAGCAGCCTGATGCAGGGGCATGGAAGATGCCCATGAGAAAATGTTGAACTTCAAGTTAAATGGTTAATGGTGGATGCAAAATTATAACACATCCCATTTGCACCTGAAAAAACAAGGGAGAAGACACATACATACATACATACATTTGATTATTGGTTGCTGTGTTTATATTAATTTTCTTCATCTAAAGGATATAATACTCTCTCAGTGAGTCAAACTGGGAGGGATTATTATTATTTATTGAAATATTACTTTTTCCTAGAGATCTAGCATTTGATTAAAATAACGTTTTTATGCTCTCATTTGGTGTTAATTAATTAATTAATAAGTCTATCTATCTATAACCATATAACTTTGGTTTATGGTCTTACAAATTTTAATATTAATTTATTACAAGTAAAATATTTTTTATAATGTTAGTTAATTAATTATAACTAAAACTTTATATATGGTCTTACAAATTTTAACTTAAAAATTACATATTTTGAAGAGTTATTTAGTTATATAAAATTTTTAACTTAAAAATTATATTTCTAAATTTAGTTTATTTTATCAACTTTAATCTATATATATATATATAAATATATATATATATATATATTAATGATTACTTTAGTTATCAATTTTATTACATATATGAGATTTTTAGTTAATTAATATTATCAAAGCAATTTTAACTTATATATTACTTATTAAAATTTAGTAAGTTAACTTTTTAAAATTAAATTTATAATGACAACTCATTATTTATAATAATTATATTCTTAAAAATATAAGAAAAATGTTATGAGTAAATAATAATTTATATAATTTTTTAATGTATATTATAAAATATATTAACAATTAAAATTTTGTAAACTACTTTATTCTGAATATGAGATCTTGAGTTAATTATTATTTTTATAGAAATAGAAAATCACTTATGCGTTACTAATTAAAATTTAATTATTTTTTAAAATTAAAATCATGATTATTTTATAATAATTTTATTTTTTTATAGAATTTATTTTAATTATATAGAAGGTTTTATTAAACTTTGAACTCTAATTAAAATACATATATAAATATGAATGATTAATTATAAAAACTTAAATATTATATTTTAAAATTATATAAAATTTATATTAAATTAAAAATAACAAAAGAATCACATTAATAACACTCAATTGTGAGTTTTTGGCAATTGTATGTAATATATAGTCATTCATTTTTTAAATAAATTTATAATCATTCTAATAATAGCAGTAATGAATTTAAAATTGAAAAAATGTATTTTATAATCACTATATAAAACCAAAAAAAAAAAAAAGGTTTTAGTGTACAATAAGTAACGATAATTATCACAGCAACAGCATTTATAATTATCACAGATATAAAAGAAACAAAATTTTAATTATCTTTCTAAAAAGAGAAATTTGTAAATATTTGAGATATATTTATATCTTAAGGTAATTCATGTATATGGAGTATTATTAATTTAAGGTAATTGTTAAATTCGTTTTTTGTTATTTTATAAAAAAAGTGTTACTTAAATGTATAGTGATAATAAAAACTGTCGTTATATGATCTATAACGATATTTTTATTATAAAAATAATAATTTCTGTTATGAATTTAATAATTTTTTAATTTAATCATAAGATTATAATGGGAAATAGGACTTTGACTAAGGGAGGGAGGGAGGTGATACGTTGATTACTTTGAAGCTCGTGCGTTGATGAATTGATGAGCTAACATTTCCTCCTCTCACCCACACCCCACCAATTGACCACGTTGTTTTGACCCAACAATTTTAGTCCATGATTACTTTTAAGGAATTGACATTTTTATATAAAAAATTAATATTTCTATCTAATTTTTCTCACATAAATAGTAACACTCTTTTTGAGTTTTAGACGGAAAAAAAACATAAATTAGAACAGAAAAAAATATAAAATTTAAAAAAAAAATTGTGTTATTTCTGAGTTTTTAATAGAAAATAATAGAAAATTTTTTTAAAAAATTTCTTGCGTTTTTGAGTTTCAATGAAAATAAAATAAAAATATCATTTTTACAAATTTACACCCTTCTATTAATTATAACCATTGAACCATGAATAAAAATATGTAAGATAAATTTAATCAAAGAAAATATTTCATAATTAAATACAAATATTTAAATAAATATTAAATAAAAATTACTTCTATAAAGTCATTGTCATCTCATACTCAAAAGTCATCAAATATAATCTGTATTATTAATACTTACGGAGATTATTTTTCAAAAAATTCAATTTCCTAACCCCAATATTACTCGTGTCTTGTCTTGATTTTCTAGTAGTTATAAATAAACCTGATCGAAATTCATTTCGGTTAGTCTTTTAAAGATATCGGGATGGAAACTAATAGTAGGAGTTTGGCTTTGCAAGTATTATAAGTATTATTTAAATGGGTTTAGTCTTCCTCATTTGGTGCGGGCAGTGATGCAACGGGGATTATGGTTTGGTCGGAGGAAATAACTTGTGATTCAAGAACACGTTATTCAAGGAAATCAATTTAGATGATATGAGTAGTTGTTGTTTTTTGCTTGATTTATGGGAATCCAAAGTTTGCAGGATGGGAAGAGATTTGGAATATTATTACAAGTTGCAATCCTAACCAGGAGTCACCATTGATTCTCATAGATGACTTCAACCAGCTTTAATTTCAAAACTTTTTATTCTAAAGGATCTTTTGGGTTACTAAAACTGGGAGACACTGTGAGGAGAGAATCAGGATCTTCTGCGAGAATTTCTCTGTAAGGATCTTGTGAGGGTTTTGTTATGGAGTTGACACCATATTAAAAAAGAGATCCAACGGCTCACAACATTTTGATAAGAATTTTTTTTTACGTTGACAGAAAATTAGAAGCCACCAAACGCGTTTATTTTTACATATAATTTTTTTAAATTTCTTGATAAAGTTGTGAGCCGTTGGATCTCTTTTTAATGTGTTGTCAACTCTACAACAAAACCCTCACAAGATCTTCACAAAAAAAATCCTCACACAGGATCCTGATTCGTGAGGAGAATAGCTCTTTGTGATTAGGTTTAATAATTGGGGACATGAGTTGTAATTTAAAATTTATTATATTGAAAGTTGAGGATAATATGAGAATTATAAAAATATTACTCATTTCAAATTCTTTTTCGTCCGAATCAAGACGAAAAACTTTGATACGAAAGTTTTCTATCCATTTTTTTTCTTTTTCGTCTATTAAAAAACTCAGAAATATAGGAATTAAAAAGAAAAATTAAATTTTTCGTCTATTTTTTTTTTCTGTCCATTTTAAAACTCAAAAACAGAGTATGGATGAGTCCTAACTCCATGCAAAAGAAATTTATGTAGAAATATCATTTTAATATATAAAAAATATCTGTTTCCTATTATTTAACCCACCATTTGTTTTCATTTCTAAAATTATTTGATACATGAAAAGAAATACTCCTACTCCTATTATGTAATGCTCTCTCTCTCTCTCTCTCTCCTTATTATCATGACTTTGTAAAAGTTTTATTTAAATTTAAAATTATCATGAATTCGTTTAAGTTTTTAAAATAATAAATTTTTAATTTTTTAGATAATTTAAGATATTTATAATTGTATTGACTTAAATAAATTATATTAATTTTAAATTTAAAACCGTCTTATAATTTAAATTTGGAATGTAGGGACTAGTACATACTTAAATAATAATTCAACTATAAAAATAACAATTTTGTTAAAACTGGCTGTCAATTGCAATATATATAGCAAGGTTGAAATGGGATCTACATTTTACCCTCTTGTATAATGATGAAATAAAATAGGAATTGAAATTTATAATATTTTTTGTTATTTTCATAAAATTTATAGTGATATTTTGTTTGTGAAAATAATAATTTTTATTGTGGATTTAACAATTTCCAATAAAAATAACATGATAGATGAGAGGATGAAGTCGTGAAATGACCAACCAACCCCTATGTAAATAATTTGAATACACTCATCTTTTGTAATAAAATTACACTTAGTAATATATTTTAATCTTTGAAATTAATTATGAAAAATTTTTGTAAAAAAGTGACACTATTATTTATAATGTCGTTACAAAAATAAGAATTTGGGAGTTGTTTTGAAATTAAAGATAATTTTGAAATACTTGAAAAATAAACATAATAATAATAGAGAGAGAATAAGTAACTGTTTGTTTATATTACACAATGGACTTCACTTTTTTTCTTCTTCTTAAAAAATAATGTATATACTTAACTAAAAACCTTTTTGATTTGAATTTAGAATTAAGATAAAATATTTGATATTTTTATAAAATATGACAAAATTGAATTACTAACTATAGATGATGATGATAATATAATAATATATAAATCACTTTTTAATTTTTTTCTATCTTATAATATTTGTTTTTTAATATTGATACAAATTTGTTATAGACGCGCTTCGGTATTTTTTTATAAATTAATATATATATATATATATATATATAAAAGAATATTAATTAGTTAACCAATTGACTGAGAGTTACAATTACGTATTGTGATACTAGTTCTCCTTATAAAAAGTTATCTGTAACATAAATAAAGATTTGGATATCCCGATCCAGTTAGACCACGACACTTGTCTACCAATAATTGGTACTATAAAGAACATCAAAATCTTTTCGCCTTCTTCCTTTATTCAGTAAGACGGAAAAATCAATAGCTGGAGGTGGTAGGTGGGGTTTGTACGCTAGCGTCACCTGCCTCTCCGTTCCCTACAATTACAAAGCTCACAGATTCCCAGATCCTGTTCTACCCATAACCCATATATAGCTAGCTACTTTCCTACTTTTCGATTTCAATTTCGCTCTCTCAACCCTCGTACTATTTTCCAACCTTACTTCTCTTTTTTTAACTGTGTTTGATTTGAGTCCAGAAAAAGATGGAGTCTTCGACTTTGATGTCGAATCATCATGTTGATGTTGCCGATGGAGTATTTGTCCACTCTTACCCCCCTGTTAAAGCTGAAAAGATCATTATTGATACTGATCCTGGCATTGGTAAATTCTTCTGTATCTCTTCTTAAATCATCTAATTTAAATTGTGAGTTAAAAAACAATGTGCTTTATGTATATATGTGATATGGTATCTCTTAATTATTTGACCAGGATGTGAAATATTCCTTGTTCAATGCTGGAAATTAAATGAGATTATATAGAATTTCCTTGAGATGAGTAGATGATGAAGACGGTACTGTCCTATTGCTAACATGCGCTTGCTGCTTTCCTGAACAGTTTTTATCGGCTATGCCAAGGAGAAGGGATTAACATTGGGTTATGTTTGGAGGAGGAAAAAAAACGCACGAGATTAATTGGTTTATTAATTTGAAGGCTGGTACTACTAGTATTAGTATTAGGAGAAGGTATATTTTATATATAGCAGAGGTGCCAAATACTGTTAGGAATTTCAGGTAACAAATTAAATGAATACCAACAGCAAAATATTACCGGGAAAATTAAAATGATGAAAAACTTTTCTGTGATAGAAATTGGTAAATGGTTTAGTTAGGGATGTGGTGAAATGATTGAGAATTGTTTGTGGGGATGTTTGATTGAAGGAGTGAAGCCAAACATTTGCAGTTTTCTGTGAAAATTTTCCAGATAAAAGATGTTGGCAATTGGGAGGAGTATGAGAGGTAGGACTAGAGATTTTTCAGGAAACCAAGAGATTACGCCCAATGGTTTTCCGGCTGACAATTGCAGTTTTACAATGCAAGATTTTTTTGAGGAGGTTTACAAGAAAAAATTGTTATATGTGAGGTGCTGGATGGTTGCAGCATTTGTCTGTTTCAAGCTTCAATCACCATTTGATGCTTGATAACTTGATACTTGTATTATTGGAGGAGTCATCACCCCTTCTCATAACACTAATGAAAATAGGAAATGAAAAAGCCTAATAAATTCATTATCCTGTCTCTTCTGTGCTAAAAATTAATAATTGCTATAACAATCATGACATTGACATATAGTTGCAGCTTGGAAAGAGTGTTTGGATTAGCATGAAAGTATTCTTTTCCCTTCTTTTAGCTAACAGCTGCAATCCTACAAAGTTCATGAAAATACCTAAAAATATAGATTTCAACTTCTGATATGAACATATATGTCTTTCTTAAATATGTTTCCCTCTTAGAGTTGTATGTTACTATGTTATAATCTTATTTGTTATTAGACTTGGAGATGTTTATGGTACAAGTGTTCCTCAATATCTTACTTGATTTTATCATGCTGAACTATTAAATTTATTTACACATTTATATTTATTGAAAACATACATAAAATTCAATGTATCCCCCAACATACCGTATCCTGTTTTGTGGGAAATGTCGTGTTCCATGTCGCTAATCGTGTTGAAGGTATCCTGTGTCCGTATCGTGCTTCCTAGTAAATGCACATATCATTCAAGTTTTCACACCACCAATTTCTAATGTTCATATGTGAGATGTGACTGGAGTTTTGTTCGACTTACAGATGATACCATGGCAATCCTAATGGCTTTCCAGATGCCTAATTTGGAGATCTCAGGCCTAACGTCAGTATTTGGTAACGTTTCAACAGAAATTGCCACCAGGAATGCTTTGTTTTTGGTATGTTTTTCATTTGGTTGATTATATGTTGTTTAGTAATTTTCTTTAGGAACATGTTCATGATCGATTATTGTTTTTGATGTTCAAAAGGATAGTGTGAGATTGCAGGCTGTCCAGATGTTCCTGTGGCAGAGGGTAGCCCAGAACCTCTGAAGGTAACTGCTTTAATAGTCATAGCTTTATAAACAAGTTGACAATCATAAGGACATTCTACCACTTATCTGTCCCCTCCCCAAGGCAAGAAAAAATCAAAATAAAAACAAAACAAAAGCCACTTTACTGGATTTTACTCCAATTTTCCCATTGGTCATCATAGTTGTCAAGGCTTCGTGGCGCTGGAGAAGGGTAAGGCGACACCTTGGATTCCGAGCCGCCAAGGCTCACACCTTGGTAGCTAGCCTAAGGCAAGCGATTAAGTCATTTTTTACTCATGACTCATCATAACCCATGAATTTGCTATGTCATGTAATTTTATTACTTATTATACTTGTAATGGGTGATGGACAAGTCCTCATTCTTTATTTTCTACGTGGTGTTTGTTGACTTGTTCCACTAGTTTTTAAATCTCAAGTGTTTTATTTTTGAATTTTGATTGTGAAGTATTCATATAATTGTGTTTATAATTATATTCCATAGTGTTAGTTATTATGTTTTGGGTATTAATGTATATAGAATTTTATTGTTTAATATACTTTTGAAGTAAAATAATAATATTTAAATTGCACATTGTTAATGACTTGTCGCCATATGCATACCGGGCGCCTTATTGCGAAGGCATCCTGGCGGTGAAGTTCCACCGCATCTCGTCGTGGTGCCATGACAACTATGTTGGTCATACTTCATCTGTAAGACTGTAACACTTCTATGCTAGCCAGTTTTGAATTTCCATGTATATAAGCAAAACTCAAAACAGTGTAATTTTTTTCTTTGTCAAAACCTCTCTAAACTTATGTATTTCATGGTATGGTTTGTCTGTGTTATCTGGTTTTCTATCCAAATGTCAAATTATATGGCTATTGTCGGTGCAATTTTCGATTTCTCTGAAACAATTCAGACATCTGTTTATTTCTTTTTTCAGGCGTTTATGTATTTTATATGATTATATCTCGAATAACATGAGCAACACTTTTCCTCGACTCGATGTATTTTTGTACTATGCTTGATAATATATATATATATATATATATATATGTAGCTTTATCACCTTATCGAAATATGCTACTTAGCGGTACAAGTCTCCTCCTTAGCTTATCATCTTTTGTCCACTTTTTTCATTTTATGAACTTGCATCACTCATAGGGGGGCAGACCACGTGTTGCAGACTTTGTTCATGGTTCGGATGGATTGGGGAATACATTTTTACCTCCTCCAAAATCCAAGAAAATTGAGAAGACTGCATCTGAATTTCTGGTTGACAAGGTTTCTGAATATCCTGGCGAAGTATCCATACTTGCACTGGGACCTCTGACAAACTTGGCTTTGGTAACTACTAACTACTGGGTTTCTATGTCAGTTTTGACCCGAAAATCACAAACTGCAAAATTTTCAATCTCTTATACTTTTCTGATTTAGGCCATTAAAAGAGACTCATCCTTTGCAAGCAAGGTAAAGAGAGTAGTTGTACTTGGTGGATCTTTCTTTGCATTGGGCAATGTCAATCCTGCTGCTGAAGCAAATGTATGAGAATTTTTTTTCCTGCATTTAGCTCTTCCTTTCTATGAAATGACTACTGTGTAGTTCTCATGTGCATGAATCTTAAGATGTACAAGTATTTTGTTCTAATTCTTGTGCTCATACTGTTTCAGCTTAAGTTGTTTAATCAGTTTCAATTTATAACGCTGCTTTATCTTACTGGCTCTCTAAATGTTTGTGGTAAACCCATCAGTGAGAGTAGCTTAAAATGATTCCAGTTGTTCATGAAGAACTTGGTGTTAGATCATTTATAGCAAAACTTAGGCATGTTCAATATCTAAACCAAAAATCAAAATTTAGGCTGTTTGATAAATGAGCCAAGCTCGAACAAGGGTGAAATCAAATAGATGATTAAGCTCAACTATTTATTACTCCTCTCCGTCCCAGGATAAAAATCCTTATTACTATTTTGGGTTGTCCCATGTTAAATGTCCACTTTCTTTTAATAACCAAACTTTTACACATTTTTTCCTATTATGCCCGTAGCATTAAATATCTCATACTTTTCTTATTCTAATTCTCTCTCATATTTAATGACATTATTATGGACAATTTTGTCATTTTATTCTATTTATGCGTGAAAAGTCCACTGGGACTTTTATCCTGATTTGACGGAGGAGTATAATTTTATTTGAATTATGCTGTTTCACTAAACCTTGACAAAAACTTGCGCTAAGAAACATTTCTTAACATATCATATGAATTTTAATTTTTTTCTTGCGTCTTATTGGGCTGAATTTGTAATAGGCTTGGCTCTTGCTCATTCATCAAGTAAATGACCCAAGTTCGAATTCAATTTACAAGCTTGTTTAGTAAATGTGAACCTGAACAAGGGTGATCTTGGTCTCAGTTTGGTTCATATGCAGCTATAAATGGGTGCCAAGTTTTTATTTTTTTTGGTTTAAATTTTTTTCCAGTAAATCACTATAGCATAGGTCAATGTTATGTTTGAAACTCTATAAAAAGAAAAATTCTGTACTGCTGTTTCTTCCCATAGCTGCGGTCAAATTTGTTCTATTTAGGGGAAGAGTTCCATTATATAAATCTTAGATTTTGTCATTTAGAGTTATGTTATATTTTGTTTATTCTGTTATTGTAGATTTATGGGGACCCAGAAGCAGCAGATATAGTGTTCACCTCTGGGGCTAATATTGAAGTTGTTGGCATAAACATAACAACGCAAGTCAAATTTACAGGTCCTAGTCCACTTCTCATCTTTTCTTATTTCCTAGATCTAATCTTATTTTACAGTTTAATGTGAAAACCATGTTTCTGAAACAAATTATTTATAAACTATGTTTTCTGAAAAAAAATTGTTTATTGATCTAGACGATGATCTGGCTGAATTAAGTAAGTCTGGAGGAAGACATGCTAAATTTGTGTCTGATATGTGCAAATTTTACCGAGACTGGCATGTGAAGTCTGATGGTGTATATGGTAACTCCTCTTTATAACTTGGACGGTCCTACAATTACATGTTTAGTTTTTTATGAATTGCCTTCAATATTTCATTTCACTGAAATAGGTTCTGTGATGTTTGGTAATTTCAGGAATTTTCCTTCACGACCCAGTAAGTTTTATGGCTCTAGTCAGGCCTGATCTGTTTACATACAAGAAGGGGGTTGTGAGGGTCGAGACACAAGGCATCTGTGTAGGCCATACGTTAATGGACCAAGGATTAAAAAGGTATGCGCTACTAGAGGCTTTGTAATGTTTCTGTGCTATGTGCTGCATATTTTTTTTTTAAATTTTGTTGTGATAATCTGATACAGATGGAACTCAAGTAATCCATGGTCAGGCTATTCCCCTGTTTCTGTTGCATGGACAGTTAATGTGGATGAGGTGCTTGCTTGCATCAAGAAACTGTTGATGACTCCTTGATGATTGCTGTGAGATCTTCTCCTCTACAACCCGGAACTCTGATGATTGTTGGGTTGGCTCTTGTTTCATCATATGGGGCTTATTTCAGCTGATTTTATGTTAACCAAACTTTATGTAATCTATTCAATTTGTGTAAACTTACCTTTTAATAATGCTATTCGTGTTTCTATTTATTGTATTGTTGTCCCCTCTAATAATTACTCCAATCATCAACTATCAACTACTCCTCTCGTTCCAAAATATAATTATAAAACTACGATTTTTAAGATCTTTTTTTGACTAAATGTATTCTTAACCTTGGTTAGATCGTAGTATCGGTGGTATGATAGTATTATTGTCAATGATGTCTTATTATTGGAACTTGGTAATCATTAAGTTTAGGGATGACAATTTGCTCCCCACGCCTCGCCCCTCCCCTCCCTCCCCGAATGGAGACTGTAATTTTGATGTATATACTATTATAAATAAAATTAAAATTAATTTTTTTTAATTTAAAATATTCATAAAATATTATTCCCACTAGTAATATAAATTTTCCGTGTAAATGAGGATAGTTGTTAAGTTTTAATCTTCGTGGAGAATGGTGCGGCTATGGATATTTTTTTATGAGACTGAGGATGGGGATGTGAAATTCCCGCCCCGCCTCGCCTCATTGTCATCTCTAATTACGTTGAAAGTAATGACATGTTAGAAATTTTATGTTATTAGTCTAAAAAATAAATATATATTTTGATTCTATTAAATTCTCACAATATATTTATTAAAAATTAATTTAAAATATAGCGAGATAGTAATGAACATTGTCGAAGACTCATTCGAGATCCCTTCTTAAATTTTGTCTGCTTTTTTCTTTGGTGATTCATCCGTATATTAGACTTTGTTCGTGCACGTAAACCTAGACCCAGTCAATTTTGAAAACAATTTCCAATTTGCTTTATTTGGTGGTGAGTAACAAGTTGAAGAACCTGCTTAGTAATTATGTGATTTCTGCTTGAATAGTTCTTCTTTCCAGATAAGTAAATTAACCAACTCATCTGTAGTGTTTTGAGTCAATCTATATGGGTCCTGCATCATGGTCCTTGTAAATGGAATGATTTAACTATCATCTGAATGTATTTGGACTTGGTCTATGCATATGAATATGCATGGAGATCACTATATACATACATACATATCAGCTGACACACTTCTAATTTTAGTTTCAAATTTAAATTAACGATCAGTACATATTAATTTTTAATGCCTTTTTTTCTCCTTTTCTTTTCTTGCGTCTTTCACCGTATATTGTGTCTGATAACACACGCATATATATATATATATATATATATATATAGGAAAAAATGTATGTCTGTTCATGTATTATACAATGAAGCATGATGACGGTTTTTTGAAATTTTATTATGACGGTTTCACCTGTCATTACATATTATTCGGACTATGACGACAGGTTTACCGTCATATAACCCAAAAAATCATCATATATGTTTCATCAGATATATCTGTAAATTATCTATACATATAAATTTATATATATATATCGAATAATTAAGTTCAAGTCTATACAACATTATATTCAGCACAAGCGGCCTTTCATAGCAACGTTAATTATTACCTAACTATGTGTTCTAATAGAGCTAAATAATTAAGTAGCTCTAAAATAGATAAAAACTTAAACAAGAAAAAAATATTTAAGAGAGCAAAGATATCTAGCTATATAGTTAATGACCTAGAAACTGAGGGAATTGAATGTTATTTCGAATTAGGGTTTTGAAAGAAGTTCTTAGTGTTAGTATTCTTCACAATATTAGTTTTTTTTTTCCTCACTCTGTGAACATAAGTCGTCAAAACCAAAAATATATATGTACGGAATTGATATTTTTACAAGTAAAAATATTAATTCAACAAAATTCTCTCTTACATGAGGGTGAATTCCACTTATTATTCACGTAAGAAAGAAAATATAGAACTATCAAATTTGCTTTTAAAAATATCCAATATTCCAACAAAATATTAACATAATTAATTGTCACAACAAACATAATAAATATGAATTACGTTAGTATAAATATAAACACAAACATAGTATATTTAATTACTTGTGTGTGAGATAGAGATAGAGATAGAGATAGTATAATGTGATCTGTTAGGATTAAGCATATATCCTTTAAAAAGTAAAGCAAGTCAACCTGAATGTTAATATGGTTGGGAAAGAGACCTCCACTCAACTTAAGTCATAGCTTCGTTCATTGAATAAAAGCAGTTAAACTAACATTTTTTCTTTTTCCCCATCTTCTCATAAGTCATAACAACAACAACAATAAGTACTGTTCTTGTTCTTCTTCTTGTTGATTTCTTCCCTTAAAACAGTTAGCAAGTTACCTACCACGCTGAAAGAACCGCTTCAACTCCCGCCAGAAACTAATTAACTACAATTGCACCCACTCCAACCACCACCTTTAATTATACCACGTAAGTACGTATACTCCTTTTCATCATATATATGTATATTATCATCCCCTAGCTCTCCTTAGGTAACGTCTTGAGTTTAATATATAATTAGTGCATGATGATGGGTGGTGTTCATTGGTCTACTGATTTAGCGGAGAAGGTTTCGTGTAGTGCGTTGTTCTTGGCAATTATGTTGGTTTTGAACTGTTGTGAATCCAGTAGTAATAGTATTGATCGAGGTGACATCGCGATGATACAGGTCAAGGAGATGAGCAGCAGCAGGCCTTGTGACGAGATTTACGTTGTCCGAGAAGGGGAGACTTTGCATACTATAAGTGAAAAGTGTGGGGATCCTTATATTGTTGAGGAGAATCCCCATATTCATGATCCGGATGATGTTTTCCCTGGCCTGGTTATCAAGATTACACCTTTCAAGAATATATAGATAGATACATAGATGGATATATACGAAATGATCGATCTCTGACTAGCTAATATATATATATATCAAAAGTATTTAGCTGGTCAACCCACCTCCTTGATCGAGTACTGAATGTATAGACATTTAAACAAATACTAATATATACTTAACGGACGGACGAACAATTAAAGTGACATGTTGAATCTCTACGGCCGGATTTGATGGTCATGTGTAAGTTTGGATTAAATGCTCCTAATTATTAATGATAATCATGGATCATTCTCATGGATAGATAGATATAGCTAGGTATATTAATTACTTTAGTTAATTTCAATATTGTTATTTAAATAATGATATATGATGTGAGTAATTTGGAAATGTAGAGTAGGTTTTCATGAGTGAGAGAAGCTCTCTGCACATGATGACGTCGAAGGTTCAAATGAGTAGAATCTGTTACCCTTTTTTTTAATGAACTTTATTTACTTGTGTTTGAAAAAGAGAAATATATGTTGTTAGTTTTGTATGTTCTTTAATAGTAAAATAGATAGATAGCCTTTTCTTTTGACTGTTTGACTCAATCTGGAAAAACCAAAAAAATAAAACAATGATGGGCTTGAAAGGACTTGAATAGTCATGACTTGTATAGCCCAAAAACATATATAATTGGCTCCTAAACTTTATCACCCAAGTGGCTTGGAAGGACAAAGTCCAACACAATCGATTACTGCAAAAAAACTAGCAGGCCTAATAAAGTGTCAGACAAGATCGATGCTTACGCTCTTTAATAATTTTGTCAAGTATTAATGTTTAATTTAGGAACAATTACATATATTAGTACTTTTTTAGAAATAATTATAAAAATCATACACCTATAAAATAATTACAAAAATATTACACTTTTCCATATTTATTTACAATAATAGTGCAATTAGGATTCCTTAATTTAAGGGATTAGTATTAATGGGTACGATATGGCAAATCTGTGGTTTTTTTTTTAACGCGCGTGAAATCTTTTTTTCTTTCTTCTTTTCTCCCAACTCCCATATCATCCTCCTTTGTTCGTATTTCTCTCTCTTCTTCTTCTTCTTCTTCTTCTTCTTCTTCTTCTTTTTTTCTTCTTCTTCTTCTTTCTCCTTACTATTTCTCTCACTCTCTTGAAGCCACTCGTCGTCAATAGATCGAATCTACTTCTTCGCATTTATGGAACCGCCTCCTTTTGGAACCTACCATGCGATATGTACATGATGATTGAGTGATGTTGTCATACTATGAGTCTTTATATCTCCTGGCGACATTCGCTCGATACCAAATTGGCGCTTTAAACTTGCATATTGTCAAAGAGATGATAAGACATCCGGGCAACTCTTCCCCATCCGAATTTGTACAAATATAATTTTGGGAGTTATGCTTAAATTTTTCCTATTTCGTACTTTGATTTTGTTGGATATTCATAACAATTTGTTATGATTTGTGAGTCCAGTAATGTTTGTGAGTCTGTAATGTTTATTGGAGTTTATGTAAACCGGGTTGATATACTGTGTTGTTTCGCTTTTTGGTTATCATTATTAAAACTTGTTCGTTACTTTCATATAACTATTTGGTTACTTTTTTATTATGTTTTGATTCATCGTTATCTTATGGTTTGCTACTATTATTGTGCCCTCGATGTGGGATTTTGGTTACTTTTATTTTTTATCGTTAATATATAATTGTTTAGTATATATGGATTGCACGAATCGAGTTTTATTACATGATATTTCTTTTTTGGTTACCATTAAAACTTGTTCGTTACTTATCATATAATTATGTGGTTACTTGCTTTATTATGTTACATTATGGTTACTGTTATTTAATAATTTTTGACTACTATTATTGTACAATCAATGAGGTATTTTAGTTATTATTTATTGTTTCTTTTAAGTTGTGTTTGCTACATTGTTTGAGATGTACAGTTAGTAACCAAATATGTATATAAAGGTAACCAACTATTATTTTGATAGTAACCACAGAGTTACAAGCTTGTTTCAGGACATATATCAAATGTGAAGTGTACATGTCATAGTATAATTGGGTTGCCTAAACAAACAATATCACATTCATTACAAGATGCTGGATACACAGGTTATTTTATGTTTTGGTTACCATTAAAACATATTATGGTTACTGTTATGTAACTATTTGGTTACTTATTTATTATATTTGTTTTACTGTTATTTAATGGTTTTTGACTACTATTGTTGTACAATCAATGAGGTATTTTAGTTATTATTTATTGTATCTTTTAAGTTGTGTTGGATACATTGTTTGAGATGTACAGTTGGTAACCAAATATGTATATAAAGGTAACCAACTATTGTTTTGATAGTAACCAGAGAGTTACAATCTTGTTTCAGGACATATATCAATTGTGAAATGTACATGTCATAGTATAATTGGGTTTCTTAAACAAACAATATCATATTCATTACAGGATGTTTGGATATACGAGGTTGTTTTATGTTTTGTTACCATTAAAACATATTATGGTTATCAAGTATGTAACTATTTGGTTACTTATTTATTATATTTGTTTTATCATTATTTAATTGTGTTTGACTACTATTATTGTACAATCAAATGAGGGATTTTAGTTATTATAAGGGTAACCATTTTAGTTTTTTGTTAGTAGCCAAATAATTAAAACTTATATCGTAATGCTTATCAAGTGCTTAATGTATATGTGAGGGTTCCCATTTATCTAGTGATGGATACTTTTAAATTACATAGTTATAAAAGTTATTTGAAATGGTCTACGCCAGCTTGGTAACTAAATATAAATATAGAGGTAACCATTTTATTTTAGATGGATAACCAAATTTACATAAAAATATTTCGTAATGCTTACAATTGTTCAATGTATATGTTTACTTTATATTGATAACTCATGATGGAATCACAAATTAAAATATTAATCAACATCAATTTTGGTTATCAGACACCATCAAAAAATGTTACCAACCATGTGGTTAATAGTTACTAGCAAGAAACAATTATATATTCCTCAGAAACAATTAAATTTGTTGTATTGGTTATCGTCAATAGCCATTGTCTAACAACTGAATAAACATTGTAAAGTAACCAAATCAATATTAGACAGTAACCAAATTACATAATTTTAGTAACCAAAAAATAAACCAAATTTTTACATGCAATTTTGAAGGCCTAAATGATGGAATTCGACCAAAAATCCTCTGCAGCTCACTCAAAGAAAGTCGGTGACTTTTGATCGTCAATTCGCTTTCCAATGAAATTAGGATCTAAAAACGCCAAAATCCGACACTCCAAACTTGACAAAAATTGTCAAATTGTCACTGCAACCAAATAAACATTATACTGTAACCAATTAAATAGTATACAACAACCAATATATATAATCAGATTAGCAGTTGTATGAAGGTAACCAATGTATTCAATGAGTAACCACCAATATAAAAGAAACAATTATAAACCTAATAACAAAGATAGAGTAAACCAAATAAACACCTTACAAAGATTCTAAATACATATTATACAAAGAACTAAGATATATGTAATTAGTAGCCAAGATTATAAAAAATATTTTACATTCATTTTACAACCAAAATAATCAAGAATGAATTTGACAAAATTAAAGACTAATGATGTATGAAGGTTCCTACCAATGTAGTTAATCAAGAACCATCAATATAAAATAATCACTATAAAACACAAAGAATATAATGCAAGAACTATGATAATATTACACAAGAACTAAGTCAAAGATTATATACTAACCAAATCCAAATTAGATAAAGAATCAACATATATTTACTTAGTATACACAAGATAAATACATTCTCGCATTGCATTTTTATAGTAAAAACAACCAAAGATAATTTGTTTGTTACCAACTAAAGGCAAACTTTTGTAAGAATGTAACCAATGTAGCTAACAAGTAACCATTAATATAAAAAACATAAGTAGAAGTGTACATTAATATGCTTCAAAGAATCAATATTACAAAGAACTAATTAATCATTACAAAGAATTAAGTTTGCATTAGTCAATAACCAAGTCAAAGATTAGTTAGAACCAAGTCAAGACTATAATTTTACAAAGTAACCAAGTCAAGATTATTAACAATTGTATAAAGGTAACCAATATATATAATCGATTAATAGTTGTATAAAGGTAACTAATGTAGTCAATAAGTAACCACCAATATAAAAGAAACAATTATAAACTACAATAACATTATACAAAGAACTAAATAAACACCTTACAAAGATCTAAATACATATTAGACAAGTAAACATTAATATAACCAATGTAGTTAATAAGTAACCATTAATATAAAAATATAAGTATAAGATAATTAGATTAATGCAAAGAACTATTCAAAGATTAATGAGTATCCATTATATTTTTACATAATATCCAAATCAAGATTATTCAAGAACTAAAATAATGTTAAACAAAGAACTAACTCAAAGATTAGTCAAGAAAACATATACATATAATTGTTCATACATAGGTAACTATATACATTTAATTGTTTTAGTAACCATATATAACCATAGGAATTTGTAGTAACCATAGGTAAATATATACATATAATTTTATAATCGATACACCTCAATATTAGACAAAGAACTAATACAATGTAGTCAATGAGTAACCACAAATATATAATAATATAAATCGTAATTAGTTAATAACCAATATATCAAAGTCAACATTAATCAAGAATTAATTCATCATTTTTCATTAACCAATTCAAGATTGTTCAAGAATATTATATAAGAACTATTATAATTTTAAACAACAACCAGATCAAAGAATATGCAAAGAACCACAATAAAGTTACCCAAAGAATCAAATCATCATGAATCAAGAATCAATATATTGTTACATAGTAACCTAGGAAGCATTAGACAAGAATTAGCTTATCATTAGATATTATAATGTTACAAAGTAACCAAAACATCATTAGACAAAGAACTAACATAGCTTCATACAAAGAATTCAAGACAACATTAGACAATATAATGTTACAAAGTAACCAAGACAAAGATTAGATAGAACTAACATATTGTCATACAAGAACTAAGATATCATTAGACAAAGAACCAAGACAACAATCGAACAATATAATGTTATACAATAACCAAAACAACAATAGACAAGAATTAACAAATGATAAAGACAAGAACTAATGTTTATGATGAGTAACCATTAATATAAAAATTCAAGAGAACTCGCTTTGAAAATTATAAATTAATCAAATAAATGCTTAGTGAATGTGTTATATTTATTTAGTAACCATAATCTAAAACATATGAATGAATCAACCAAACGCTATAGGAATTTGTAGTAACCATTTTAATTGTGAAAAACTTAATAAAGGTAACCAATATACATACGAATACCGTAGTAACCATAGGTAACTATATGCATATTTAACTTTAAACTCACATACCTCGTAGTTCGATTTGTATCGGGTTGCTGTGATATTATTTTTGGTTACTGAACTTGAAGTTGATGATGATTTTGTATTCTATTTCGTCTTCTCCGATCTTAGATGTTACCGAAATTGAACTTGAAGTTGCTGTGATCTTAGTTGTTAATGATGATTTTGTATGTCGCGATCTCAGAGGTGAGTCGAAAGGGAAACGTCGATAGAAGATTTGGATTTGTCCGATATCAATGTTGCATGTTGTGTTCAGTTGCTTGAATTTAGGAGCGGTTAGTGTTAGATAGGGCAGTCGGTAACCGACGTGTGCGTGATGTTAGCAATTTTATTATTGGGTTGTTTTATTTTTGTAATTATGTTGTGTGTATTTTATTTTTGTAATTATTTTCTAATTGTTGTATATTAGTGTTAAGGACCCTTTAATTTATACACATCATTCTTCTACCCTTCTTAAACATCCCATTAAGGAATCAAATATAGTAGTAGTAGTATTAAATTTGTAAACCTGTTACAATTTATGAAAAAAAATAAAAATTAAAAGAAGTAATAAAGTACAAAAACGATAATATGTTAAAACAATAATTTGTATATCTAATCAGTTTTTCAGCACTAGCTAGAATTCCAAAGTACTAGCCGCCAACAATGTACGTATTTGAGAAACATACTAATTCATTTTGTTATTATTTCGTAATGTTAATATTCTTTTATTGCACAACCACTATTTTTTTTTAAAATATGTAATAACTGATAATAAAAGGTGACCCAAAATTTCATTACGTTTACATAGTGGAGTATATATTTATCCCAGAAACTATATACGTCTTACAAGTCACTTGACATAGATTGGTGTTTCCAATATATATATATACACACACAGACATTAGAGTTGTGCAAAAATATTGATTTTTCAGTTTTTAGACGAATTGGCCAATTCGGTATAAATGTAAACCGGTTGGGTATCGGTACAGAAAATCGGTATATACTGGTTAAACGGTACCAGTTTCAAGAT
The DNA here is from genome assembly GCA_020205605.1 of Panax ginseng. Classification (NCBI taxonomy): domain Eukaryota; kingdom Viridiplantae; phylum Streptophyta; class Magnoliopsida; order Apiales; family Araliaceae; genus Panax; species Panax ginseng. The sequence continues at coordinate 23,507,424 of CM035137.1, read as the reverse complement.
ATGATTTTCATGGAACGGTATAAATTGAACCGGACCGGTCCGTATCGGTTTTCTAATTTGTTATTATTATTAATAAATAAATAATTAATAATAATAATAATAATAAAATAATGATTATAATAATACTAAAAATAATGATATTAATAATAATAAAATAATAATAAAAATAATAAAATAATAATAATAAAAATAATTATTATATTAATTTTCGATAAAAACCGGTACCGATCCGGTTCAGACCGATTTTATCGGTTGAACACTTACACACTACATGTTGGGGTTACGATTTAAGCTAGGATCAACAAGTAGAGATTCAATTTCTAAGATAGACTTTATCTTTTATTTTTTTACGCTTAAATATAATTTACTATCCTGAACTATAGGACAAATCTCATTTCGGTGTTTTACCTTTCAATTTTGTCAATTATATGAACTATTAATTTTTTTCAATTCCATCCAATTGAGGTTGCCACGTCAGAAATTGCTGACGTGACTATCTGTGTGGGGGCATAACTAAGCTGCTGTGTGTAAAAAAAATAATTTTTTATTTTGTGATTAAACAATTTTGATATATTAAAGGGAAAAATTAATGATCATACTCCTTTATATTAAACATTAAAACTAAACAAATTAACTACTCATTTCTTCAAACAAACAATGAATCATAAAACCAAAAATTCAGAAATCCTTCCCAAAAATCTATTTTTCGATCTATGCCCGGTGATATTTAATAGACTCGGAAGATGGATTAATATTACCCCATTAGTGATCATTAGTTCTAGTTGGGCTTCATAGTAAAATTTGAATGGCATCTTGTTATTCCAAAAGAGCAGAGAATTTATAATCTCCTGCTCTCTTTCTTCTTCTTCTTCAGAATTTGGGGCTGTTTGATTAATCAATCTTCCTTTGAAATGGATCTGGGGTTCTTAAATCAGAACTTGAATATGCCGGTATCTGAGTTTGGTTTTGATTCCGATGGTTTTTTTGCATGGATGAGGCTTGTTTATCCTCAGTGTGTTTTTTGATCTGAACTTTGTGTTTATTGTTTATTTATTTAATGTTCGATTTTGGATGTTTTTATTGTTGGTTTTGCTGTGGTCTATTGTTGGTTTCCAGTTGGATTTTGGCTTTGGATCTGCGTATTCCACTTTGTTCCATTTCTGTTCGATCTGGAATTGGTTCTCTATTTTTGTCTTCAAAAAATTTGGTGTTTTATTTTGGTTTTCATCTGATGTAGTTTGGTGGCTGCATTTAGGTTCGTTCTTTATTGGACCAGATTTGCTCCAAACTGCGTTGTCTCTCATTCTAGTTATCAATCTTTGTTGGTATTATTTTGGGATGTTATATTTATGATTTTCTTTCATTCTAAGCTCTATTAATTGTTTGGATTAGATTTGATTGTGTTGGCTGGTTTGGCCTCCCGTATAGATGATTTGCTTACTTGTGGAATGTATTTTATCGTCATATTTTTTGGGAGTCTTTGCCGGAGTTTGGCCAGAAGCTACGGTGTCAGGAGATTTTGTCGGAGTCTTGCCGGTGGGAATTTCTGGATTTTTGGTTTTATGATTCATTGTTTGTTTGAAGAAATGAGTAGTTAATTTAGTTTTAATGTTTAATATAAAATGGTTTGACAATTTAACCATTTAATATATTATAAATGTTTAATCAAAAATTAAATAACTATTTTTTTTTGTTACAGATCAGCACAACTATGCCCCACCCAAATAGCCATATCAAGAATTTTTTATGTGGCGGCCCCAATTGGATGGAATTGAAAAAAATTAATAGTTCAATCATCTAATTGACAAAATTGAAAAGGTGGATCATCGAAATGGAATATAACTTATAATTTAGGGTAGTAAATTACATTTAATCCTTTTTACTATTGTAGTAATTTTCTTCTTGACTAAAATACAGTTTGCACCAAAAAATTTGAATGATCGTTGAGATTTGCATCCCGATATTTAAAATGTATCTAAATGTATTCTAAAGTTCTTTTTTATTTAAAAACATACAACTTGTACTCAAAAATGAGAATGCCTTTTGACACGTTAAAAGTCTCGAATGGTGCATTTTGTCTAGCGAAAATAACTTTAGTTTCCACTTAAATACGTTTTAAATATTAGTATGCAATTCTCAATAACCCTATAAATTTTAGGGTGTAAACTGTATTTTAGTTTGCATTTATATTTTGGAAGAATTACATTTTCTAATACATTTTTAAAAATAATTATATAAATAGTGCACTCATAAAATTTTTACAAATTAGTGCATATGCAATATTTTATTTATAAAATTAGTGCATTCTTATCCTTTTAATTTAGTTGAGTGTTTTAATAGGTTGCAATTTAATAATTATTTTGCCCGAATCAAACACATTCTCTTTATCACCTTCATTTTCTTCATATTCTTCCTCCTCCACCACAACCACCGCTACCCCAACTGTGACGCCCCCAAAATAGGTATACATCACCCATTCTGAGTTGTCAATACATGGTACAGAAATAACTACAACTTTATTATTACAACAAGAAAAGCTGTGAGTTTGAATACAAATATTATCTTCTGATAATATCTATATTCAAATAAATCCTCATCACATTTATTGATACATTATTTTACAAAATGGTGAGAACTACTAAACAACTCTCTCTAAACATTCATTCCATACCCCAGGCTGTGCACTCACTATATTCTCGCCTCCCGAGAAGAAAAATGGAACAAAAAGAAAAGGGTGAGCTCAACTAGCCCAAGAAAAGAATATTATGACTAAGATAATATACAACAAATTATCATTAGTCTTCAACAGGAAAAAATCTAATAGAATACAATAGACAACAAGTTTTAAATCAATATTCGCAGTGGAAATAATAATTCATTAGAAGAGTTAAATAGAGAATGCAAACTACTATCTTCTATGTATGAATTTAAAAGTTCATCGCTCATCTTTTATCCTTGTAACATCAATCAATATATATCCGAATCAAATATTCATCTTTTGCACTACAGCCAAAGATATTCATCACTTAATTCATGTTCATCTAAACACTGCTCATCTTTGCACTACGGGCCAAAGATATTCATCGAAATCATTCATCTTTTACACTACTGGGCCAAAGATATTCAATAATATCATCATTTAAGACCGAGGATGATGAAAATATTTTTAAAGAAACGAATTCAGTGAAACAAAATAACAAGGATTAAGGATTAATGATTCGTACTTTGTTTTATCCATGTCCAAAAATACCTCAAAAATAATCATAGTGGTGTAAAATTCAAGAATGATCAAAACATAGATACAATCAAAACTAGTATCCACAATAGATATTTTAGACGAAAAGGGAAAATTTTTATTTTTCGATGAATAGTCAAGTATTAAGTGAATAAGTGTCGATATATATGTGAATAAAGGCCATATCGTGAATAAGAACTCTCGACACCAAAAGTTCCAAATTTGATAAAACTTCAGATCAATATTTCAAAGATAATGATATTGAAGAAATAATATCATTACGAAAAAAAAAATATCCCTTACCTCGAAAGACAATCTTTCAGTTGAAACAATCGGATATAAGCTATGACTTGAACTTGCAACCAGTATAGAAACAATAAGACTCAAAGTATACTCAAAATACTCACAAGAATACGCTCGATAATATAGAGAGAAAAACTTCATTTCTCGTGTGATTTTCAATTCTAACCCAAGACCCTATTTATAGGAAAATGCTTAACACCAAAGCGTAAAAATTTAATAAAATATTAATATATATAATTTTATTCCAACGCACACTTATTTTGCTTCAAAACCTCAAATACCAAACCAAACATTTCACCTCACAAGACTTGCACAAAAAAACGTTTTTTTATTTAAATTATTTTAAACTTCCAAAATTAATTTTTTCTTGAGCTTCGAACTTCAATAATTCATAATAAATAGCCCTTTTATCCGAAAATTCGAATCTCGCGCGTTTTTATAGGAAATGCAATTATCTACAACTTTGTAGAAGAAAGTTTTTCCAAATTCCAGACAGAAATTGACCGAAATCCACAAACGGGCAATTTTACAGGCTATAATCAAATTTCAGTCAAGAAATGGGGTTCACCGACACATAAAACATGCTTTAAATATTTTTGATAACAAAAATACTCCTCCTCCACATATACTCATATATCCCACATTTATCGTAAAAATATCATTATTATATTATTAAAATATAATAATATATTTAAATGAATTATTTTATTAGAAAAAGATAAAATTTCAATTTTCAACAATTGTCACATTAAAAATTTTCTCCATCTATATCCACATAAAATAAATATTTTCCTCATCATATGAATCAATAATTAATTATTCACAAATAATATTACGAGAATCACAATATTGACAACCAGTGCGCCTGTAGGAAAGAGGGCTTTCCAATAAGAATTTCTCCTTACTTCTTGGCGCTATGATTAGGTGACCAAACCTCTCCTTAGATGTAACTTTCTAGACATTGCCAATAATGTTATCTAATAATATTATTTAGATAATATGAATTATTGCTTCGATAATGAAAAATACCGTAATGACAATTATCAAACAACAACAATATAAAATATCAACGCAACAATTATTAAATCAATAAAATAAAATATTTGAATAGTAATTCATCGTAACCATTATTGAGTAAAGGCCTTCACGTAAGAATCAATAATTGGTGCAATACCGCAACGTCTTCTTGTGTTTTAACCATCGAGTATTTTAACAAAGATTAATTGTGAATAACTACGCCTGCTATTTTTAAACAACTTATATTTGTCGCTTTTCTTCATCCAATCTCTTTCCGTTATGGGGCCCACACATGGGTCGCTACTGGGCATCATTTAATATTCCCCGACAAGCATTTAATATTCCACGACCAAACGAATATTCCTCGACAACAATGAATATTTTATAACCACTTGCTTATTTTGAAATATTTGCGTATTTTACCCATAACTATCCACATTAATCAAATCAACCCTTACTATTTCAAAATAATAAATAGAGAAAATTAAATTTCATTAATAATAAGTTGGGGTCTTACAACCTCCCCTCCTTATGAAATTTCATCCTCGAAATTGACGTACGTACCTGGTGTTTTGAAAAGGTGAGGATACCTCGCTTTCATTTCCGTTTCTAATTCCTAGGTCATTTCCTCTATAGCATAATTCCTCCACAGAACTTTAACTTGTGGTATGACCTTTGTGCGTAGGACATGCTCCTTCCTGTCCAAAATCTTGACAGGTACCTCTTCGTACGTTAAGTCTTCGGCTATCTCATCCGGTTCTAACTCTATAACGTGGTTCGGGTCTTTCACATATTTACGAAGTACAAATATGTGAAACACATTATGAACACGAGACATACTCGGAGGTAACGCGAGTCTATAGGCTACATTTCCTACTCGGTCAAGAATTTGAAATGAACCAATAAATCGTGGATTGAGCTTTCCTCTCTTCTCAAATCTTGTAACTCCCTTCCATGGAGCAACTCGCAACAATACATGATCCCCTATACTAAATTCCACGTCCTTTCGATGAAGATCCGCATAACTCTTTTGTCGATCTTGTGCCGTTTGTATACGTTGTCGAATCATTTGGATCTTTTCTAGTGAGTCATATACGTCTTAACTTCGGGTCCCAACAATGTTGCTTCACCCACCTCATCCCAACATATTGGAGAGCGACACTTTCGTCCATATAATGCTTCAAATGGAGCCACACCTATACTTGCTCGATAAATCATTGTTGTAGGAGAATTCCACCAATGGTAAATACTTATCCCAACCGCCCTTGAAGTCTAGGACACAGTCTTAATAAATCTTCAAGAGTTTGAATAGTCCTCTCGATTGTCCGTCTGCTTTGAGGATGGTATGCTTGAATCAATCGTGAATCCGCGCTCATAGCTTTTTGCAAGCTAACCCAAAATCTTGAAGTGAATCTTGGATCACGATCCGAAACTATGGATACTGGCATGCCATGCAACCTCACAATCTCATTTACATATATACTAGCAAGACGTTCAAGGGAATAAGTCTCCCGTATCGGCAAGAAATGAGCAGACTTGGTTAATCTATCAACAATAACCCAAATAGCATTGATGCCTTGAGAAACTGTAGTAAGACCCATAAGGAAATCCATGGTAATGTGTTCCCACTTCCATTTCAGAATCTCAAATGGTTGCAACGGACCCTTAGGTACTAGATGCTCCGCCTTTACACGTTGACAAGTTAAACACATCGAGATAAACTTTGCATTCTCTCTCTTCATATTGTTCCACCAAAATGTATGTCGAAGATCACGATACATTTTAGTACTTCTAGGATGGATTACAAATGGTGTATTGTGTGCCTCCATCATAATCTTGTACTTCAAATCAGAGTCGTTAGGAACACAAAGTCTAGAGGGGACTCGAAGTATTCCTTCTTCATCAATTCTCGCCCTAGGAATAGCTCCTTCTTGTACTTTCTTCTTCATACGATCGCATCACCGGGTTGGTGGCTTGAGCAACCTTAACTTTTTCTATTAAAGTTGGCTCTCTGGCGCCATACTTGACATCATCGCACTCATTCCTCGCATATGATCTTCTACTCAACGCAACGCCACCCACGCTCGCTTTTTCGGGATGGTATTGAATAGTGTGGTCGTAGTCTTTCAATAGCTCGAGCCAACGTCATTTCTTTGCATGTTGAGTTCTTTTTGTGAAGAAATATTTAAGGCTTTTATGGTCCGAATATATCTCCACTTTCTCCCCATATAGATAGTACCTCCAGATCTTTAAGCTGCAACGATCAATGCGCTAACTCTAGATCATGAGTAGGATAATTCCTCTCATACTCTTTTAGTTGTCGCGAGGCATAAAGCTATGGCTTTCCCACGTTGCATGAGAACACATCCTAACCCTTTGCACGAAGCATCGTTGTAGATAACAAATCCATCCGCATACCGGATGGTATTGTTAGAACAGTCTTTGAAATGAGTCTCCTCTTGAGCTCTTGGAAACTCTTCTCGCATTCTTCGCTCTCCAAACGAATTTTGTATCCTTTCGAAGTTAGTTGGGTTAATGGAGTAGCAATTGAGAAAACCTTCCACGAATCTCCAGATAATAACCAAATAAGCCCAAAAGCTACGTATTTGATCCACCGACTTGGTTGCTCTAACTTTGTATTGCTTCAATCTTCACGGATCAACAGATACTCCATGTTTCGACACCATTATCGTGCCCAAGGAATGCTATTTCCTCAAGCCCGAACTCGCATTTCTTCAATTTGACATATAGTTTGTTTTCACGAAGCCTTTGGAGTACCGAAATTTTCAAATGGTGCTCATGATCTTCACGACTTTTGGAATATATGAGGATGTCATCAATAAAACAACAACGAATCGATCCAAATATTCCTTGAATACTCGGTTCATCATATCCATGAAAGCCGCAGGAGCATTAGTCGATCCGAAAGACATGACTAAGAATTCATAATGCCCGTCTTCGTTCTCAAGGCGCCTCTTTGGAATATCCTCGATTCTAATCTTGACCGATGATATCCGAATCGAAGATCGATCTTTGAAAAGAATTATTCTCCTTGCAATCGGTCAAACAGTCATCAATACGAGGTAGAGGATACCTATTATTGATGGTGACATGGTTCAATTCCCGATAGTCAATACAAAGTCGCATACTCCCGCTTTTCTTTTTTACTTAATAAAACAGGGAGCACTCCAAGGAGATGTACTAGGACGAATGAAACCGATGTCCAACAATTCTGTAGTTGGACCTTTAACTCCTGAAGTTCAATAGAGCCATTCGATATGGGGTTTTAGAAATGGGTTTTGTACCGTGTTCAAGATCAATAAAGAATTCAACTTCACGCTACGGGGTGTAATCGGGAAGTTCTTCAGAAATATGTTAGGAAAGTCAATAACAACAGAATATTATTCAAATTTGACGCGTGTCTTTATTCAAATCCATAACATGGGCTAAGAAAGCTTGACATCCGTTTTTCAATAAAACGAATAGCTTTATGATTAGATATGACATTGATTGATTTTAATGGTTTAGTTGCTTGAATTAATAACAACAGTTGGTTAGGAATATGAAAACTAACAACCTTACGAAAACAATCAATTTTGGCATGATGAGTAGTTAACCAATCAATCCCTAAAATCACATCGAAAGCAAGTATCTTTAAAGAGATAAGGTCAATAGGTAAGGTGATGGTGCCAACTTGAATCAAACAAGATTTATAAATAGTGGATGTGATGAAAGTTTCTCCTAACGGAGTTTCCACAGATAGGTCAAAGTCTAATTTCTCCGAGTCGAGGTTAAGCGTTGAGCACAAGTAGAGAGATAAATGAATGGGTAACACCGTATCAAGTAAGGTATAAACTTCAAAAAATTTATAAATAGCTTACCCGTGATCACCTCGTTTGGGTTCCTCGCATTTTGACCAATCACAACAAACGCCTTCCAGAACCGTTGACTTTGACTTTTACGGGACGATCTTTTGATTCACCGTCCTCTGCTTTGAACTAGGTTTCGCTCTGCGTAGACAATCTTGAGCGATATGTCCTTCCTTTCCACAATTATAGCATACCTTGAATCATTGTGGGCGCTTTGGAATGATATGTCCTCTTTCCGTGCATTTATAGCATATATGACCGGTGGTCGTTTCTCCTCCTTAGAACCATTCTTGCCAAAGACTGCTGCCTTCACGTGGTCGTTGTTAAATCTCCTCTTTTTAAAATCTCCTCCTGACTCGCTTCATCTATTTTCATGGCCATGATTACCACCAGAGTGGTTTCCATTTTGTCCGTCTTTTTCTTTCTCCACCGGTTATCGTTGTTTTGTTGATTCTTGCCTCCTCAGATGATCCTCGATTGTGGTCCCTCGGTTGACCGTACTTTCGTTATCTCGCTCTAATAATTGAGCCTCATTTAAATATCTGAATAGAGAAAAATTTATGAGAATGAGATATTGTCGTATCTTGGGTTTCAAACCTCTCGAAACATCCGCCATCGTCATAATCGTTCCTCATTCTCCACCAAATGAGGTCTGCAAACACGGATAACTCTGCAAACTTTGCCTCGTCTTGAGACACCGTCATGTTGTTCTCGCTCCCATCTAATAAACTCCACTTCCTTCATATGATTTAACACTTTCGGTAAGTATTTGTCATTAAATAGTTTCTGAAATGTCTCCCAAGACATCTTTGAAAAGGGTGGATGGAGTGCGCTTCACAGATCGCCACCAAGAGTCTCCTTTCGCCACGGAACATAAAGGTGGCGAATGGAACCTTCTGTTCTCCGCATCTCAAGACATCGAATATCTTGGTAATTTGCTTGACCCATGTTTCCACCATGATCGGATCCGGCTTTCCCTTAAATTCGTGGTCCCAACTCTTTGAACTCAAGCTTGTTGTGACAACCCGTGAATTGCTATCATTTCCTCCTCATATTTTGAACAAGAGTCTCTTCGTCGATTTTTTGCATGAATCGCAAAAGATTCTAAACATCCCTCGTTCATCATCTCGCTTTCGGTGGTGTTGTTCACGGGAGGAACATTGCCAAACTGTTGCACGCTTCTCCTCGTTGGTGAGTCTGAGCGTCTCCACGGTCTCATTTCCACATTAATATTCTCGATCGACATTCTCAAATCTTGCATAAAACAAGGGTTAATTAAGGAAATCAATATATCACATAATATCCCTATATACTTGACCAACTAACAAATAAGCTTAGGTAGGACACACTTAGCGAATGATTTATTCGCCTCTCCCTCCTAGTTCTATTCCCCGATCTCCGCCAGAGATCATATCCCTAAGCTCGATACCAACCGTGCGCCCCCAAAATAGGTATACATCACCCATTCGAGTTGTCAATATATGGTACATGGAAACAACTACAACTTTATTATTACAACAAGAAATCTGTGAGTTTGAATACAAATATTATCTTCTAGACAATATCTATACTCAAATAAATCCTCATCACATTTATTGATACATTATTTTACAAAAATGGTGAGGACTACTAAACAACTCTCTCTAGAACCTTCATTCCATACCCACACCTGCGTCTTCATTATATTCTCGCCTCCACGAGAAGAAAAATGGAACAAAAAGGAAAAGGGTGAGCTCAACTAGCCCAATAAAGAATATTATGACTAAGATAATATACAAAAATTATCGTTAGTCTTCAACAGGAAAAAATCTAATAGAATACAATAGACAACAAGTTTTAAATCAATATTACATGAAATAATAATTCATTAGAAGAGTTAAGTAGAGAATGCAAACTACTATCTTCTATGTATGAATTTAAAAGTTCATCCTCTATCTTTTATCCTCAGTAACATCAATCAATATATATCTCGAATCAAATATGCATCTTTTTGCACTACAGGCCAAAGATATTCATCATTAGTCATGTTCATCTAAACACTGCTCATCTTTGCACTACGGGCCAAAGATATTCATCGTAAATCATTCATTTTTTGCACTACACAGGCAAAGATATTCAATAATATCATCATTTAAGACCGAGGATGATGAAAAATATTTTTAAAGAAACGAATCCAAAGAAACAAAATGACAAGGATTAAGGATTAAGGATTCGTACTTTGTTTTATCCATGTCCAAAAAATACCTCAAAATAATCATAGTGGTGTAAAATTCAAGAATGATCAAAATATGGATACAATCAAAGCTAGTATCCACAATAGATATTTTAGACGAAAAGGAAAATTTTCATTTTTCATGAATAGTCTTATATTAAGTGAATAATTAGGTCGTGATACGTGAATAAGGCCAGATATCGTGAATAAGTAACTCGACACCAAAAGTTCCAAATTTGATAAAAACTTCGGATCAATATTTCAAAGATAATGATATTGAAGAAATAATATCATTACGAAAAAAATAATATCCTTTACCTCGAAAGACACAAGATTTCTAAATAAAACACCTGATATAATCTATGACTTGAACTTGCAATCAGATATAAACAAAGACTCAAAGTATACTCAAAATACTCACAAGAATAATTTCGATAATATAGAAAGAGAAAACTTCAGCCGGTGTGATTTTCAATTCTAACCTAAACACCCTATTTATAGGAAAATGCTTAGAACACCAAAGCGTAAAATTTAATAAAATATTAATATATATAATTTTTATTCCAACGCACACTTATTTTGCTTCAAAACCTCAAATACCAAACAAACAGCCCACCTCACAAGACTTGCACAAAAAAAACGTTTTTGTTATTTAAATTATTTTAAACTTCCAAAAATCAATTATTTGAGCTTCGAACTTCAATAATTCATAATAAATAGCCCTTTTATCCAAAAATTGAATCTCGTGAGTGTTTATAGGAAATTCAATTCTCTACAACTTTGCGTAAGAAAGTTTTTCAAATTCAAATGTAAATTGACCAAATCCACAAACGGCAATTTTACAAGCTATAATCAAATTTCGATCAATAAATGGGGTCCACCGACACATAAAACATGCTTTAAATATTTTTGATAACAAAATACTCCTCCTCCACATATACTCATATATCCCACATTTATCGTAAAAAATATCATTATTATATTATTAAAATATAATAATATATTTAAATGAATTATTTTATCAAAAAAGATAAAATTTCAATTTTCAACAATTGTCACATTAAAATTTTCTCCATCTATATCCACATAAAATAAATATTTTCCTCAACATATGAATCAATAATTAATTATTCACAAATAATATTACAGTAATCACAATATTGACAACTGGGCAGATTCTTGTGAAAGAGGGCTTTCCAATAAGAATTTCTCCTTCTTGGCGCCGAATTAGGTGACCAAACCTCTCCTTAGATGTAACTTTCTAGACATTGCCAATAAATGTTATCTAATAATATTATTTAGATAATATGAATTATTGCTTTGATAATGAAAAATACTCGTAATGACAATTATTGAAACAACAACAATATAAAATATCAACGCAAAGAATTATTAAATCGATAAAATAAAATACTTGAACATTAATTCAGTAACCATTATTGAGTAAAGCCTTCACGTAAGAATCAATAATTGGTGCAATACCGCCATCTTCTTGTGTTTTAACCACAGAGTATTTTAACAAAGATAATTGTGAATAACTACGCCAAGTTATTTTTAAACAACTTATATTTATCGTTTTCTTCATCCAATCTCTTTTTTCCGTTATGGGGCCCACACATGGTCGCTACTGTCGATATGCATTTAATATTCCCCAGACAAGACGAATATTCCACGACCAAACGAATATTCCCCGACAACAATGAATATTTTATAACCATTTGCTTATTTTGAAATATTTGCGTATTTTACCCATAACTATCCACATTAATCAAATCAACCCTTACTATTTCAAAATAATAAATAGAGAAAATTAAATTTCATTAATAATAAGTTGGGGTCTTACACCAACATCCTGGTAGCAACAACCAACGGCGCCGCCGCAACCACCGCTCCCACCACCGTCTGCAAACATTAAATGCTTTAGTATTTCTCTCTTTTCTCAACAAACAAATATCAAAATAGCTAGAGATCGTGAAGTGACTTCTGAAACATGGGCCTTCACCTTTGCTAGCTTGCTGATCTCCTCGGGATGGTCAACACTATACTGCATATGCTCCTTCAACTTTGATATAAAAAAAGGAAAACATATTTTAACATCAGTTATTATAGAGCCAGATAAATCTGCCCACCATTTTCATGGTCATAAGCAAACTAGAATACCCAAATTCTTTGTTGAGCCTATTAGCAGGAGCTGTAGCACCCTTTCCACCACCATTTATCTTGCTATTTCAAACTCTTTTAACCTTCATACAACAACTTTTGAGTTCTGAGTCTTATTTATAAAAAGAAAGCAGGCTTTGAAAAGAGCTTGATATTTTCAATCGGTTAAAAGGCAGGCTTTGTTTGATAATTTTTTTAAAGTGCAGTTGGTAGCCAAACATTCATACGAAGGTAACCAATTCAGTATTATTAGGTTACCAATTTATTTTGAATGTGATGCAGTTGGTAGCCAAACCTACAAGCAGTTGGTTGCCAAATTTTTTATACCAAGGTAACCAAACCTTTATATCAAGGTAACCAATCTACCTCCACACCTACAGTATGAATTGGTTACTTTGGTCTGAAAGTTTGGCAACCAAGTGCTTGAAGGTTTGGCTACCAACTGCATCACATTCAAAATAAATTAGTAACTTAATAAAACTGAATTGATTACCTTAGTATGAAAGTATGGCTACCCACTGTTTGAAGGTTTGGCTAGCCTCACCCAAATCTAACAAATTAAATTTCTTCTTTTTATTTTCCCTTCCAAATCTTTTCACAAATTTCTTATCTCCCCTCCATATCCCATCCCTCAAACTTTTTAAACATTACTACTTCACTCCCAATCTCTATCACAAACTGTCAAACAAAAAAAATACCCTTTATCCCTTTATCTCATGGCCACCAACTCCCTCCAATCTCTCGACCACCACACCTCCCTCCCACAACGGTGCCACCCAACAAACTACCATCCCACTACCCTCTTCTCTAACTCCGATCCCTCTTCCTCAAACCCAACAACCCCACCATTTCTCTTTCCTCAAATCCCTCCCTCACTACCCCATTCTCTCTCTCCTCTACCACCTCCACCACTCCCTCCACCTCCCAACCCACCACCACCTTCGACCTCCTGCAAACCCACCTCGCCCCTAAAACTTTCTAAGTAGACAGAAGAAAACCACCGCCTCCTCATTGTCCTCGTCGGCGACGCCGTTAAGCGCGGCTACGTCTTCTTCTCTGAGGTCCAATTCATCACCGAATCCGACCTCAAAACAATAGACGAGCTTTGGAAACAACACAACAACAAATTCGGGTACAGTATCCAGAAAAAAATATGGAACAAAGTGAACAGTGTAGTTTTCTCCTTGAATCAAGGGTTTTCTATTTTTGTTGGGTTGGATAATATGACGTGTATTGCACTATTCTTGATATTATTATATATTATTGCACTGTTATTATAATTATTTGATTGATACACTATTCTTATAATTATTTACTATTTGTTATATATTATTGTAAAGAACCCTTTTATTTCTGGGTATCATGTACCAAGTTAATTGAGCTTGACCCAAGTAGTAGTATTATGAAGTGAATTGATATTTTCACATATAGATTTGATAATTTGATAATTTCTTCTTGACATGAATAGTAATGAGATTCATTTTATATAAGAGAGTATCTTCTTAAACAAACACTTTCACATGTTAAAATATCAATTCCCTATTATGAAATTATTATATCACTTGAGCCCTTTTTTCACATGTCCCAAATTTAAAACATACTAACCACGTTGAAAGCATAAAATCATCTTCTTGGACAAAGAATTACCTCTGATTACCATCACTGGGTCACTCTTTTTCTTTTGAGATTAGAGATTCATTTTTTAGTCTGTGTATATATATTGTAATATTGGAGGGAGTACCTATTAATTCTCTTATCAGAAGACTCTCTTTATTTTTCTCACCCCACTTCCAATATTCCATCGATCCATTTTTGATCTCTTCTGGATCTATATATCTCTCATGGTGATGGTGATGGAGCTCCAGAAAGTAGTCTTCCACTTGGGTTTCATCCTCTTTAACCTTCTAATCACTGGTATGAATACTGCCATATATATACTAATTATACATATATACTCTCTCTCTCTCTCTCTCTCTCTCTATATATATATATATATATATATGGTGGTTGATTCTAAGAACTTAATTGTACAAGTACTATTCATCATTCATTAATTCTCTTTTACAGTGCATACACACTCCGGCCCATCTTTAATTAATTAATTCTCTCTGCAAATAAATAATGTTTTGCAACAGGATATGGGAATGATGAAAAGGTAGTTCAAGCAATATCTCCCGGCCACTACCATAACAACAAGAAGCAGCAGCAGCAGCTATTATACGAAAACGCAGTTGGTGGACGACCAATTATTAAGAAGCTTTTCGTATTCGGAGACTCGTATGCAGATACAGGCAACAATAAAAAGTCTGAATCAAACTCATGGAAGGTGCCTTATGGTCTAACTTTTCCCGGCAAACCGGCTGGCCGCTTCTCCGACGGCCGTGTCCTCACTGATTACCTCTGTACGTACCACCTTCAATTCCTACTGCCTAGCCTGCTCATCTCTCTCACAAAAATAGTCTCATTTATAAATATTAAATATATATTTTTATTTTACATATTTATTCGTATAAATATTATTATCTTACTAGTTGAGTATAATGAAATTATATTACACTTTTATCGACTTAAAAATGACTATTTTTATATATGAAACAATAAAAATATACTAATAATTCTTTTTTAACAAAAAATGGAGTGAGTAAATATAATTAATATTTTTTGCCTGGGTCCTTTCATCGTATATATTACTTACTCCTGTAGTCCTGTACTGTATGTATAACCATTATAAATGTTTCCACTATCTTTCACTTTCTTTTTAACGTGTAAGTTCCACTTGGTGGTGGGTCTCTGCTCTTTTTTTTTTATTTGGCCACGTTATCTTAACATAGTATAAAGTTATGTCCGAGTTGTTCCCTAATTCTTGCATGTAGTTTTTGCTTGCTTTATTGATTAATTGACTCTTACTTTTATGAAAAATGCTAAGTAATTAAATATATTTTGTCTATACACATTTGGACATTATATTGATGATTTATTGTACCATACTGCTATATATATATATAAAATTATTAGAGTTGGTACGTATTTGGATGAAAGTTGAAAAGGTGAGAGAGAGAAAAAAAGAAGGATTTATTTGAAATATATATCATTGGTGGGTTAGGATAAATATAATGACCAGATTGGGACAGGCGGACAGCTACTACTAGCTAGATAAAGAAAAGCACGAAACATTTGATAAAATTAATGGTGCTAAAAAGGATTACCCACAACTCATTTAATACTTTTATGTACCTACTATATATACTATTGATCCCTCAATACCTAAAAATATTAGGGATTGAGTTAACATGAAGCTGTGAACTTCATTATAAGTTTAATTCATATTTAATATAGTGTTGTGTTAATACTTGTCGAGAGGGTAATTTCTCCATTTACGTGTCAGTGCTGTATTAATTATAAAATAAACATATCATAAAGTTTACTTCACGCTAACTACTTTCAAATATTAGTAACTCACAACTCACAAATACACCATATTAGTCTTCTTAATAACTTCACTTTGCATTATTGGGTATGTATGTGCAGCTAAGTATTTGGGAATTAAGTCGCCAATACCTTACCAATGGAGAAAAAATGGGGGGAAACGATTGCATTACGGTATGAATTTTGCATATGGAGGGACGGGTGTGTTTGACACATTGTATTTGGAGCCAAATATGAGCACCCAGATTGACTATCTCCAAAAGCTCATCCTCAATGACTCAGTCTACACCAAGGCCGACTTGGAATCATCATTGGTATTAGTCACGCTTTCGGGCAACGACTATGGTGCTTTTTATGCCAAAGGCGGCACCGCTCAGGTCAGTTTCCTTCATTTTTGTTGTGGGAACAATTTGTTTAATGTTGTATGTTCTAGTAATTAACTAACATAATGTTATTTAATGATAATTGGCAAATTAGTAAACATTTTATTTAAATATATCAACCTTGTTGTTTAAATAGAGGTAGCTGGTTATAAATTCTTTATCGATAAAGTATAGTTAAGAACTTTGCACACCAAGAACATAAATAAATTAATTAGATTGAATTGATTCTTGAAGCTTAATTATCAAACACAGCTCCCTTTTGTGGCTAATCATCGTACGTAATTTTCCTTCAATCTTGATGGGACATGCATGCTTACGTAAAAAACTCAAAACTAATATCCTCCTCCTCGGTGCAACCGTGCAAGTTGCGCTAAATGTTTATTGTGAGTACTTGCATATATGGCCATATGGTATGACCTTGGGTTTTAATAAATTTTATTTTTACCGTATACAGTATAACCTCTATATATTAATACTCAAAATATTAATAATCTCTTTAAATTAATATTTTTTTACAATCCTAACTTGGGCTAATGGAATAAATTAATAATTTGGATAAAATAATAATTTTTAAAAAGACCCTTTTATAAATATATGGTCCCATCAAAATCATAAATTAATATTTCTTTTAAATTACAAATATATTTAGGATAATCTTGTAAAATATAATTCTATTCTCGTTTGTTTCGTCTTGAAATTCAAATCTAATTGAATTTCATCTTTAATTTTTCTCATTGCGTCCAAAAGTTCAGGTGTTGCATTCTCGAATTGTAATAAAAACTTGTAAAGAGTTGTTGACACTATAAATTCTTCCTTTCGCGTTATTGACTCCAAATGTATTGTATCATCCTCACAAGTATGATACATTAATTTAATAAGTATGATGCATTGCATCAAGAAAAGTATGATGCATTGCATCAAGAAAAGTATGATATAAACATCAATAAAATGCAATAATTTTAATGTAATTAAATTTATATTTACGGAATAGAAAAACTCTTTAAATTAATAATTTATTAATTTATCGATTAAATAATAACTCTCTAAATTAATAAAAATTTTCAATTCTAACAGTATTAATTTATAGAAGTTCTATTATATATATATGGGACCGATATATAGTCAATGTTGTAGGTTTAAAATTATTCTTGTAACAAATCGTGGTTGATCATCCGTACACTGACTTAATGATGAAAATAATACTCCGTTTGTACTTTAATACCTGCAAAACTAAATTATAAATTATGAAAGTGAACAAAATACCCTCAGAGTGAAATTTAGTTTTGCAGGTGAGACTAATAACAAAAAATAAATAAATCAATACTGTCCGTACAACTAAATTGCGGATTAAGAGAATCGCTCTCATCTTCACGTCACTTCTTAGAGTCTTCTTTCTAATCATCACTTCCATGTCGGCGGGACTTCTTCGAGTCCTCTTTCTCGTCCTCACTGTCTTGTCGACGGGAGTCTCTTTCTCATCCTTGTCAGAATTCACATCACAGAACAAACAATAACATATAAAAGGAAACAAGCATATGCCATATGCAAGGTATATAATGATGAAAACGATACGTGGAGGTCAAAGATTCAGGTTCCTAGAAACCCAAAAATTACTGAAAAATAACCAAGTCCGGGTATCATCCCTTTTGATAGAGACAATGTTCAAACACCTGGTATTGTAATTCATGAAGGAAAAAGCAGAGGTCGAAGAAACTAAATAGAAGTCGAAGGAAGGTAAAATATGACAACAATAATGTAAAAGTAAGTCGATATAAGGTCGCCAATCTTTTCCTTGTCATCCTCTGTCATCAAACTCCCCAAATTCTCTCTTTTTGATGAGCATAAGTAATATTTGTCGTGAGCAATATTTTCCTAATCCGTATTTTAATTGCGAGGATGGTATACCTTTAAACTGATTTTTTTTTTTTACCATTTGTCTTGTCTTACATAATTAAACTGTGGAGCGTGATGGCATTTTGATTATTTTTACAATTTGCAGTTTAATTCTGTGGACTTTTTTATATTAAAATGCGGATGTAGTATTATTTTTATTATTAAATCTGCGAATGTATGTTCACGATCTGTTGTAAAAATAATTTCAAATTTATGACGTTGACTATACATCTACTACCCTATATATATATATATATATATATATATATATATATATATATATATATATATATATATATATGAATGATCAAGTAAAGGGATCCTTACTTTATTAAAATGAGGACTTTTTTTTTTGCTTTTTTTTGCTTTTTTTTTTAACAACTAAAAAAAGTTTAATATTATGGAACTCAAATTTTTTTCATAATAGAATGTTTTTAGGCGTGTTTTGAATACCTATACCAAAAAGTGGTGGTACAATCTGCTTGCATCAGTATATACATGTTTTGTTATAATGTACTCAAATCACACCCAAAACATTGTATTATGAAAAAATTTCATTCCATAAAATATTAAACTTTTTTTAGTTGTTTTAAAAAAACAAAAAAAAAAAAAAATAAAAATCCTCATTTTAAGAAAAGAAGATGATCCCTTACCTCGATCCCTAACACTATATATATATATATATATATATATATATATATATATATATATATGGGCATTTGGGAAACAATCATTACATACTAATAAGCTCTTTTATGTAGACATGATAATTGAACATGAAAATTAAAATGAGTGTTTTATAATTTTACGTAGTATTTTTTATCCTTAATTAAGGGTCAAAAATATAAATAAGTGAAATATATTATAAAACACTGTCTAATTATTTATATTCGTATAGAATTTTTGCATACTAATTGTGCGTCGTGACACACGATACATTTAGGAATTTCCAATGTGGACGTTGACCGACCTGGTCCACTTATAAGAAAACAACTTAGATGATAATTTGAAGCAATATTAATGAATCCCTACGTGGAATTTTCTTATCCACAAAACGCTCTTTTCCCTCTTAATCATAACTAGATGATAGCCCGGACTAGTTTGAATAACGAATTGTATAATTTATTACACACTCATGTCATATTTCAGTTAAATATTAATTTTATTATCTGAAAGTGAAATAGATTAGTGAATCGTTATTGCATGTAAAGTTGTAAACCCAAATCGTCGTATTCGTTTGTACTACAAAAGAAGTTTAGGGTAAAACAGAGATAGAAGAAGAGATTTGGGATGCGTGTGGGAGGGAGAGATACGGAACAAAAGAAAGAGTGAGGAGAATCGATTTTGCGGGGAATGAGAAGAAATTAAAGTGACTGAAGAGGAGGCAATTAATCGATTTTGCAGAGGATGAGGATGAGGATGAGGAAGAGGAAGAGATTAAACCAACTCAGTAAATAACTTAGTGAAATTGAATCAAATTGAGTCAAATTAATTAAGAGTAGACTCCAAATTGGGATCCCATGCCTTTATATATAAGGTATTGATTTGTTAGCTATCAAATTGAATTTTGTTCAGACACTAGACTGTTTTTAAGGATTTTGAGCATATATAGTCAGTCTCTCACTTTCCTATTTTTGAATAAGAAATTAAAGGCCTCCCGGTGAAAGACCTAAGTATATGTGGTCTTTAATTACATCAATATTTTGACAAAATTTTCTTAAG
Source organism: Panax ginseng (assembly GCA_020205605.1). NCBI lineage: Eukaryota > Viridiplantae > Streptophyta > Magnoliopsida > Apiales > Araliaceae > Panax > Panax ginseng. The sequence goes on along the minus strand of CM035137.1, from coordinate 23,487,204 downwards.
AAAAAAGTCTGAATTAACATGCCAAAAATAGATATTCCTCTTACACTCCATGATTAGGCATTGCTTGGCAGAACTTAAAACTGCCTTACAACAATAGTTAAGAGTGTTAATTAAGGCCTCGTGTCATACTCATTTGGATGAAGATTTAGAGCAACTTTTTTCCATTTTAGGAACGAATGAGAAAATATATGATGATGGATTATGCATGCTTGGATATAAAATATGTTTGGGAAGAATTGAGGAGCTAGCATTGTATGCACATACACCAGATACTAACACACTTGTTTAGAATTTAATTTTAAGTCATATAGTTCTAATCATATATATTAATATTTATTATTTCATTATTACTCCGATGTGAAACTCCAACTCACTAGTAATATCCTAATTAATAACATCCGTATTTATAAACGTTATATTGTTTAATTATAGGGATTGCAATCATTCATCACTCTTGTGGTTAATCAACTAGCACTGAACTTAAAACGCATAGAAGAAATGGGGGCGAGGAAAGTAGCGGTGACGGCTCTACAGCCCTTGGGATGTCTCCCTCGGGCCACCGCTCCGTCTTGGTATCAACAATGCAATACAAGTGAGAACACGGCTGTGAATTTTCACAACCTCTTAATGCAGCAGGCTGTGGTAAAGCTCAACAATGACACCAAAACCAGCTCTAGTTCTGCAGTATTCACCATTCTTGATCTCTATACCTCATTTACTACACTTCTCACTAACAATGGGAGTTATCCAGGTATGTACATCCATTATTCATTCCATTAAATTCATTTTATTTTCTAGCTCCTAGACGAGAGACATATATTCTATGAAATTGAAAGATCCATTTTTCTATACCTGCATGTCACTCAATTCCAAAATTAGATATGTATTTTGATTTTTTGAATTCAATTTGTGAAATTTTAACATTCAAATTTGATATGAATTCATTTAGTTAAAAACCAACAAATGCAACGATTAGTAGTATATTTTAGTTAGTTTACAAAACTTATTTATTTGCACCCAAATATTCAAATACATACGCATGAATTTTGAATTTTAAAATTTTGCAAATTGAGTCGAAGAAGTCAAAAATGAATAAATAATTTTGGAACTAAGCTAGGGAGTTTCTTACTGTATCTAATAGAGAATTAAAAAAGAAATAATAATTAATGCAGGGAATATGAAGTTTGAGGCACCATTGAAGCCATGTTGTATGGGAATAAGCAATGAATATTTTTGTGGAAGCGTGGATGAGAAAGGAGTTAAATTGTATACTGTATGCAACAACCCCAAGTCGGCATTCTTCTGGGACACTTCTCACCCAACACAGGCAGGATGGGATGCAATCTATTCATCTCTGAAACCTACTCTTCAACACATTTTTTAATTAATTACATCTCTAAGTCGCATCACATGCAATCTGTAGGAGCTAGTAGTATTTCTTAATGGTTGGTTTTTAGTTTTTTGAGTTACTATGTACGTACTTTAGTAGTTTCATTTTTTAAGTTTAATTTTATTGTAACGACCCCAAAATAGGTTTATTTCATCTAACCCATTTTGAGTTAAATACATCGTATCTGACTTACAACTACAACTTTATTACAACAATTGTCTTTGCAAAATACAACAACATATATTGTGAGTTTGGATACAAATATATATCAATCATGTGACTCATGTCCCAACCGTGGACAATGACATTTCATAATGACACCTTACATAAAGGTATAATCGAAAACCTGTTTTTAAAATTAGAATCTTTGGGAAGTCTTTCAAGAAACCTTCAGACATGGGAGGCCATGCGTATAGGTTATGATAGATATCATATACCACGTAATTATCCTTGGTTGACCTAATAGACCCCAAAGAAAAATGATAAGATTACTATCATATTCTTCCCAATGGTGAGTTTTCTCTTGACATATCATTATCTCTCACTGCTCTAATTGAGAGTTAAATTTCAAATAGACTCCAAGATCATATAGGTAGTCTTTGGTAGATATACTTAGTAAGTGGATGAGCACAATTATCGTCTTTATGATGACACGAGGTTGTATGTCATTAGACATCTTGTATGATAGTGACAAAACACCCTTCCAAGTTAAATTCACCTCACCCTCAACATCTATGTACCACCGCTCTATTCCCTTGTTATTCCCATTTCCGACCCAAATACACTTTTATTACCTAAAAGGAATTGTGAAGCAAAGGTTGAAAGCTGAACTAACTTCAAGAAAGAATATCATGACTAAAGATAAATAAATTATCAATAGCCTTCAACAAGAATAAATCGTAGATTTAGAACATATAGTAGATGATAAAACTTTTCAACCATAGTTGCGGTGAACGAAGCGATCCATTAGAAGAGTCAAATAGACCATAAAGTCTAATATCTTCTCCATGTTAAAAGTCCACCAACAATGTTTTATCCTCGTAACATCAATCAATAATTCCATCCCACAATCACATGTATAACTCATAATCGTAATTGTTGTTCTAAATTCCTTTTCTCATTCGGATCGAAGATAATTTTCATCACTTGTCTTTACCTCAAATATCAAAGATCATGGTTATACCAAATCACGCCTCGCTCATAATCATACTAATAAATTCATCTTTGCACTACGGGCCAAAGATATTCATCAACAGATTCATCCTCACACTACAGTGCCAAAGATATTCATCATCAGCTCATCTTTGCACTACAGGCCAAAAGATATTCAACAACAAAAGTCATCTTTGACTACGCACCCAAAGATATTCATCAACAATTCATCTTTGCACTACGGGCCAAAGATATTCCTCAACAGATTCATATTTGCATTCATGTGCCAAATATATTAATATCTCAAAGAAATATATAATCATTTCGAATTTATATAAACAATAATTATAACCATGTTGATCAATTCACCTTTTGCACTTAAGCTAAAGATATTCAATTATAAATTCAATGGTCATGATCATACCAAATCACAATTCAACTTTTCACCATTGCCAAAGAGAAACCTATAGTCACGATCATACCAATAATCTATCCATCTTTACACTCAAGTCAAAGAGAAATATCATCATTAGGGTTATAAGAATGTTATATAAAAACAATATAATCAACATATAGATTTAATCTCAAGAGTAAGATTCATAAATCAATGATTTCATAACAACTTAATCAAAATGTTATAAATCACTTAATAATCTCATAATCTAATATTATTAATACTACCACAATATTTTAATCATTTCTTAAACTTATAAACAATTTATTTTAATTGTTTACACTTTACTAATAAATGCATTTAATCATCTTAAAATGCCAACCTCATAAGATCTCATCACCAATAGCCAAAACCCTCATAAAAAATCTGCATATATCTCATATATAATTCTTAAGCCATAAAATCATATTTTCCAATTTTCTTAATTCACATAACATATTTAATTCATTTACTCATAACTAGAACATTTTCATGAAAGATACCAAATCAGTTTTAAAAATATTTCTTTTCTGGGATTTAGAAGAATATAGTCCCATATTGAATATATATTTTTCTCAAAATTTTAAAATTTATTTACTATTTTTTCACATAGCCAAAACCACCAAATATTCAGACATTTATCATAAATTGTACTTTTATCCAAAAATTCTGAAATTTACACGATATACTGATATTATATAGATGTACTCACAATAAAAATTTCATCAATTTTGGAGTTAATCACAAGGAATTATAAGCGATTACTTTTAAAATAGTCTTTTCTCATAAAATCCATAACTCCTAATCTATACATCCAAAAATCGCCATTTTTGGACACAATCAACAAAACTCATCAAATTATCATTTCAAATTTTTCCAGAATTTTGAAGGTTCAGAAGAATTTTGAAATAATAACCCTTAAAATCCTTTTACTATCCCTTACCTCAAAAGAAAGCAACATTGAATAACTTAATGAATCTAAACTTGCACCGTAGTATAGCAATACTCAAAGTATACTCAAAATACTCACAAGAATACGCTCGATAATATATAGAGAGAAAACTTCAATTTAAATGTGATTTTCAATTATAACCTAAGGACCCTATTTATAGGAAATTGCTTGTAACACCAAAAGCGTAAAATTTATTAAAATATTAATATATATATATATATATATATATATATATATATATATATATATATATATATATATATATATATATATATATAATCTTCACGCACACCTAAAGAAAGAACCAATTTCAAAGAATTAAGCATGTGTTAAATATGCCCACACATTAAAAAAACGTTTTTCTCAATTAATTAATTTAAAACTCCAAAAAAATAATAATTAATTAATCTAGAACTTCAATAATTCACAATAAATAGCCCTTTTGCCAAAAAATTTGAATCTCGCATGTTTTTATAGGAAATTCAATTCTCTACAACTTTGCAGAAGAAATTTTTTCCAAATTCCAAACAGAAATTGACCAAAATCCACAAACGGACGATTTTACAGTCTATAATCAAATTTCAGTCAAGAAATGGGGTCCACCGACATATAAAACATGCTTTAAATATTTTTGGTAACAAAATACTCCTCCTCCACACATACTCATATATCCCACATTCATCGTAAAAATATCATCATTAATATATTATTAAAATAATATATTTAATTGAATTATTTTATCAAAAAAGATAAAATATTAATTTTCAACAATTGTCACATTAAAAATTTTCTCCATCTATATCCTCATAAAATCAATATTTCCCTCATCATATAAATCAACAATTAATTATTCATAAATAATATTATGAAACACATTATTGACAAACTGTGCGCCCTGTGAAAGAGGGGCTTTCCAATAAGAATTTCTCTTCTTCTTGCCAAGCAATTAGGTGACCAAACCTCTCCTTAGATGTAACTTTCTAGACATTGCCAATAATGTTATCTAATAATATTATTCGGATAATATGAATTATTGCTTCGATAATGGAAGATACTGTATAGTGACAATTATTGAAATAAAATAAAATATCAACGCAGCAATTATTGAATCAATAAAATCTCGAGCAGAATTACCGTAACAATTATTGAGTAGTGCCTTTCTTACGTAAGAATCAATAATTGGTGCAATCTGGTGTCTCATGTGCTGCAACAACGCGTAGACATTTTACTTTACCCAATCGTATTCCAACAGATGTTAACGGTAACCATTAAGCCGTTATTTATAAAAACTTTAATTTATCTTTTTCTTCATCCGCGCTTATTACTTATGGGGCCCAAAAATGGGCTACTGGCCGCATTTAATATATCCCCTGACGTAAAGAATATTCCACGACCAAACGAATATTCCCCGACAACAATGAATATTTTATAACCACTTGCGTATTTTTGAAAAAATTTCATATATCACCCTTAACTTTAACTTTATATCAATTTAACCATTTACTGAATTGTAATTATAAGAAAAATTGAATACTTTTATTTCATAAAATTCGGGGTCTTACAATCTCCTCTCCTTATGAAATTTCGTCCCCGAAATTTACGTACCTGGTATTTCAAAGAGTTGAGAATACCTTGCTTTCATTTCAGATTCCATCTTCCTTGTCATCATAATTTCTCCAATGCTCATCTCTTGTATTTCAGATATCATTCTAGAATACAGCTTCAAAACAAGGGGTAATTGAACAAATTAACATATCACATATTATCCCGATATTATGACTGACCAACAAATAAGCTTAGGTAGGACACACTAGCGAAGGATTTACTTATCTCTCCCCTCCTAGTTCTATTCCCCGATCTCCGCCAGAGATCATATCCCTAAGCTCTGATACCAAATGTAACGACCCCAAAATAGGTCCATTCCATCCAACCCATTTTGAGTCGCCAAATACATGGTACGAAAACAACTACAACTTTATTACAACAATTGTCTTGCAAAATACAACAACACATATATTGTGAGTTTGGATACAAATATATATCAATCATGTGACTCATGTCCCAACCGTGACAAGAAATTTCATAATGACACCTTACATAAAGGTATAATCGAAAAACCTGCTTTTAAAAATTAGAATCTTTGGGAAGTGCTCAAGAAACCTTCGCATACATGGAGGCCATGCGTATAGGTTATGATAGATATCATATGGCCATAGAATTATCCTTGATTGATCCAATAGACCCCTAAAGAAAAATGAGAAGATTACTATCATATTCTTCCCAATGGTGAGTTTTCTCTTGACATATCATTATCTCTACTGCTCTAATTGAGAGTTAAATTTCAAATAGACTCCAAGATCATATAGGTAGTCTTTGGTAGATATACTTAGCAAGTGGATGAAACACAATCTGTCTTATGATGACACGAGGTTGTATGTCATTAGACATCTTGTATGATAGTGGCAAAACACCCTTCCAAGTTAAATTCACCTCACCTCAACATCTATAGACCACCGCTCTATTCCTTGTTATTCCCACTTCGACCCAAATTACACTTTTATTACATTCGAAGGAATTGTGAAGCAAAAGGTTGAAAGCACAACTAACTTCAAGAAAGAATATCATGACTAAAGATAAATAAATTATCAATAGCCTTCAACAAAGAATAAATCGTAGATTTAGAACATATGGTAAATGATAAAACTTTTCAACCATAGTTGCAGCGGAAAGAGCAATCCATTAGAAGAGTCAAATAGACCATAAAGTCTAATATCTTCTCCATGTTAAAAGTCCACCAACAATGTTTTATCCCTGTAACATCAATCAACAATTCCTGTCCACAATCACATGTATAACTCATAATCGTAATTGTTGTTCTAAATTCCTTTTCTCATTCAGGACGAAGATAATTTTCATCACTTGTCTTTACGAAATATCAAAGATCATGGTTATACCAAATCACGCCCTGCTCATAATCATACTAATAAATTCATCTTTGCACTACGGGCCAAAGATATTCATCAACAGTTCATCCTTGCACTACAGGCCAAAGATATTCATCAACAGTTCATCTTTGCACTATAGGCCAAAGATATTCAACAACACGTCATCTTTGCACTACGACCCAAAGATATTCATCAACAATTCATCTTTGCACTACAGGCCAAAGATATTCCTCAACAGTTCATATTTGCATTACAGGCCAAATATATTAATATCTCAAAGAAATATATAATCATTTCAGAATTTATATAAATAATAATTATAACCATGTTCATCAATTCACCTTTGCACTTAAGCTAAAGATATTCAATTATAAATTCAATGGTCATGATCATACCAGTTACAATTCAACTTTTCACTACTGGCCAAAGAGAACCTATAGTCACGATCATACCAATAATCTATCCATCTTTACACTCAAGTCAAAGAGAAATATCATCATTAGGGTTATAAGAATGTTATATAAAAATAATATAATCAACATATAGATTTAATCTCAAGAGTAAGATTCATAAATCAATGATTTCATAACAACTTAATCAAAATGTTATAAATCACTTAATAATCTCATAATCTAATATTATTAATACTACCACAATATGTTAATCATTTCTTAAACTTATAAACAATTTATTTTAATTGTTTACACTTTACTAATAAATGCATTTAATCATCTTAAAATGCCAACCTCATAAGATCTCATCACCAATAGCCAAAACCCTCATCAAAAATCTGCATATATCTCATATATAATTCTCAAGCCATAACATCATGTTTTCCAATTTTCTTAATTCACATAACATATTTAATTCATTTACTCATAACTAGAACATTTTCATGAAAGATACCAAATCAGTTTTAAAAATATTTCTTTTCTGGGATTTAGAAGAATATAGTCCCATATTGAATAAATATTTTTCTCAAAATTTTTAAAATTTATTTACTATTTTTCACATGGCCAAAACCACCAAATATTCAGACATTTATCATAAATTTTACTTTTATCCAAAAATTCTAAAATTTACACGGTATACTTATATTATATAGATGTACTCACAATAAATATTTCATCAATTTTGGAGTTAATCACAAGGAATTATAAGCAGTTACTTTTAAAATAGTCTTTTCTCATAAAATCCATAACTCCTAATCTATACATCCAAAAATCGCCATTTTTGGACACAATCAACAAAACTCATCATATTATCATTTCAAATTTTTCCAGAATTTTTGAATGTTCAGAAGAATTTCGAAATAATAACCCTTAAAATCCCTTACTATCCCTTACCTCAAAAGAAAGCAAGATTATTTCCGAATAATAACGAATCGAACTTGCACCGTATAGCAATACTCAAAGTATACTCAAAATACTCACAAGAATACGCTCGATAATATAGAGAGAGAAAACTTCAATTTCTGGTGTGATTTTTAATTATAACCTAAGCACCCTATTTATAGGAAATTGCTTAGAACACCAAAGCAGAAAATTTATTAAGATATTAATATATATATATATATATATATATATATATATATCTGTCAGATTTTGATATCCCCATTAACAATCAATTAAGAGTTATCAAAAAGGAGTTCGTTTTAGACTGGGATAATCTAGTAAAAGATTTTAATGCTAAATCTAATAAAGAAAAAAGACATCTATTTAGATCCAATCACCCCACGAAAAAGGAGCGTGATAAAATAATAAATGTATGGAAAAGGTTTATTAAAATGAAAGTATGAATATTTCATTTTATGATTGGTATGAACAATTTCAAAGTAAATGTAACGTCTTTACCAAAACACGATGGGTTAAAGAAGATAAGTCAAAAGTTTCTTCTAGTCATCCTCCTTTTGGAAACAGCTTCTAATCTCGCTTAAAAATAAATCATTGTTGCCAAATTTCCATTTAAAATTTCCGATGCTAATAACAATGATAAAAAATTATTGAACAATTAAACTTTAGTAATCAAGATTCAAAGCAACCGTTGGAAAACAACTAGATAGGATTGAAGAAAAGTTTGAAGAATCTATCATAAAAAAAAAAACAGATTTAAAAATTGAACATCCTTTAATAGGTTTGAACTCGTAGGGTTAATCGGGTGAGGAACCATAGCTCCCTGGCCGATTAATTGGGCACGAAGGCGACCCGACACGCGTGAGGACGATGCTCCTCTAGTCTTCATTTATGAATGGTACCAGATTAATAAATTCTCCGGTAAGAAAATCGAGAACTGAATTGTTACTTCCTTTGATGTATTCAATTTCAAAATCAAAAATGCTTAATAGAGCTTGCCATCTAGCGAAAGAATGCTTAGAGGCTAGATTTTCAACATCCTTTTCTAATATATATTTTGCTGACTTACAATCTATACGAACTAAGAATTTTTGGTTTAATAAATCATTTTGAAATTTAGAAATACATAATACTAATGAAAGTATTTCTTTTTTAATAGTACTGTAATTTAATTGCGTAGTATTCCATGCACCGGAATGAAAACGAACAATTTGTTGTGAAGAATTAGGTGTTAACTTTTGTTTTAGAATGCCTCCGAAGCCAATATCTGAGGCGTCAGTTTCAACAATTTTAAATGCTGAATCATTGGAAATGCCAAGACAGGGTAATGCCTTGACGTATTTTTAACTTGTGACGACTACGGACGTATGAATGTCGATCAAGGTGGAGGATTGTCTTATTAAACGCTAAAAAAGAGGTTTTGACACCGAGATTCTTGTAAAACTTGCCTATGTAATTCAAATGAGCCAAGAAACCTCTGCGGTTGGGTTTTATTGGTTATTTTATCGGGTAACTTGTCAAATAATTGAATAGCTCGCTTCAATGGGTTTGGACTTGTCCTCTAAAGATATTAAGACCAAGAAACCTTATTCTGACCAAACAGTTTGCATTTGGAAGGTGAAAGAACTAGACCATTATCTTTAACTGTCTTGAAGAAAGATTTCAAGTGTTTAATGTGTTCTTCAATGGTCATTGAAAAAACAAGGATATCGTCAATATAGACTACAATAAAATGACTGAAAGGGTTTAATATATCATTGAGAATATTTTGAAATTCACTGGGGGCATTTTTTCGTGCCAAATGCTGACATTCCATTCGTAATGTCCGAATGGGGTGGTGAATGCGCTTTATAACTATCGTCGGGATGAATGGCAATTTGCCGAAAACCTGGATTTAAGGTCAATTTCTCGAAAATAGTGGCATTACTTAATCTATTGACTAGGTCGTCTTTATTGGGAAGGGGTATCTAATCCATTCCAAAACTTTGTTCAATGGTTTATAATTGATGACTAGACGAGAACTCCTCTTTCTTTCTCTCGCTTCATTGTTTACGTAAAATGCGAGGCAAGACCGGGGAGATTCTTTCGGTTTAATAAGACCTTTACTAAGGAGATCATTGATTTCCTTTTTGCATAATTCCATCTGCTCGTTGATTCATCCGAATAGGCCTAGTCTTAGTAGGAATTAAATGTTCTTTAAATTCCTTAGCATAAGGGAGCCTAACCATATGCTTCTTCCTATACCAAAAGGCATTGGGAGAATCAGAACAAAGGTTATTTTTTAAATATGTTTTTAATTCTTCAATTTTTTCTTGAACCTTTCTATTAAGAAGTTGCTCTTCAATTCTTTTATATTTAACTTCTTCTTTTAAGAAATTTAAATGTGTGATTTTACAATTGAGTAGATTTATTGATTTTGAGATGGATTCTTCTTGAATGAATTTTAAATCTCTTTCTTTTGGTTTAGTAAGAAATTTAAATGTTATTTTCTTACCTAAGTGTCTACAGCTTAGGCCTTCGTTATTAGTAGTAAATGGGTAAAGTAAATATATAAATGGTAATCCTAAAATGACTTTATCGGTGAGTTGCGGATCAAAACAAATGATGTTTTGAAACACATATTATCTTAGACAGATATGTACTTTTGGTAATTTATATTTAATTTCCATTTAGTTGCCATTAAATGAGTTTAATCTTTCACCGGTTTTCCTAAAATATTTGGTTGGGATCAAGCCTTCCTCAGATGTGTAGCTTAAATCAAGACCGTGTCAACCAGAGCAGAAGTCAGTATAGAGAAGCTTTTATCAACAACCAGGTTAACTGAGATATACCATTTTTGAATGGTAATGTCTTTAATTCTTTTAAGTGTGAAAGTCAAAGGAATCTGCTTTTCACCGAAAGCAATTGGCATCACTTATCGCCAGCGTCCCAATCATTCAAAAAGTCATCGGCCGATTTTCCAAAAGCAAATTAAAGTGTTTGCTTTTAGTCAAAAGTAGTTACTGTTTACTTTTACTTACTTTTATCATATTTTTTAGATTTGGATTTTCTAATATTCCTTTTATTAGTAGTTTTGGGCTTATTATAATAATTGTCTTGATTCCTGTTTTCGTGGTAACAATGCTTTCTTTTATGATGTTTAGTAATTTTGTGAGATTCAATATGAAGCCTTGGCTTCCTTCTGGAGGGAGCTACAGGGGGTAAACCATATTGTTCACAAAAAGTGCCTAATTCATATTTAGTTTCTTTTTATCTTTACTAGCTTGTTTGGCTAATTTGAAATCAATACACATTTTTAATCCAATTTTTTGAATGTGACTTATTATATCACCGTAGGTTAAGTTATCATAATCAATGTAGCCAAGATTTTTACCCAATTCTTCACGAACCTTATGGGCAAATAAAGAGGGTAAACCGTTGATGAATTTTTCTTTCCAAAAGGTTTATTCTTTGTCATTATCAAGCAACATAACTCTAGACGTAAAAACATCTTTGTACCACCTAAAGTCACTTAGAGTGGGACAAGTGAGATTACTTAACTGATCGTGAATTCTTTCTGTTATATTACTGGGAGTGCCAATGAAGTGTTTTATTATCTTAAATATAAGTGTATTAACTCCATCAGGCGGACCGATGCCAATATCCTCATTGAAGATAGGGTTGCCATCATCATCCAGCTGAACTGCATGGATTATTGATATTCTAGTATCTTCAGTGAGATGTTTTTCCCACCAAGATCTGAGAATACCAGTGAATCCACTAACAATTAATTCAACAATATCTGGTTGAGATAGATTGTTGAATTTGGTGATGTAACTGTTTGCCACCATGGACATATGGTTTAATTTATTTAAAATTTCCTGTTCACTAAATCCATCAATGTTCCATTCGTAAATTTTATTAGATGAAATCGAGAACCTGCTTATCTAGGTTTCTCTCTTCGAATCGTAAATCCGGAGGAGAGGGTTTAGAATACCAATTCCTAGTTATACTGGTGTTTTTAACTGTTAATTTGTTAAGTCGATCATTTAAATCGGTATTGAATCAAGATGTCGAATGTGAAATCGGAAAGCAATTAAAATGGACAGTCCATTGTGCAAACTTGATTCCATAAAGACCTATTATAATTTGGGGTGATAATTCAAAATCGAGCATCTCTTAGCGCAGAGATAGATGCATGAGTTAATTCCTTTAATGTTTAATGGTTTTACCGCAACTTGAATTAATCCAATATGAATAAAATTGTAACCCTTTTCCTATGTTTTTAATAACATCGTAATTCGAAGACTACAATTTTCATATTCTTTATTAATAAGCGTAAACTTTCTCAACTGTTTTGACATTATAATCGCTTTAAAATTATCTAAAATGTTGGTGATAAATTTCTTTAGGGAAACTCTTGGTATATTCCAATTGTGTAAGGCTTGACTAATATTTTCATAAGCTGTGAGACTCTTGGTTAACTATATGTCGGGATGTATGTAAAGTTGACCTTTGACTAGTTGAAGAGTTAGATCTAAATAACCTATTCATTATAATTGGTTTCAAAATAAAATTTCACTCTTTATCTTCTATACTGAGACCTCTTACCTTGAGTAGACTCATACCCAAACCTAATACCCTCAAATCGCTTCACACAAGAGACTTACCTGGGTAGACACGGAGAAGGGTGGACTACAGTAAGTTAGGTGACTTCTGACAAAGAATTAGAAGATATTTTGAAAGTAGTATGAATGAAAGATTATAAATTTCTTATCAACAACTAGAACAAACAACAATTTGGCTCTGATACCATTTGGGGGCGGAAGCAGATAAACAAGAGATACAGAAAGAGATGTAGCAGAGATGCATATAGAATACAATACAATAAACACATTTAATGAATAAAAACAGTTTTATTGATTACTGAAACTATATACAAACTGAAATTAAATTTAACTTACAACATAGAACATTTAACTCGAGAAGTAGAGAAGAAGGGTTAAATAGGCTAATCGGTGGTAAAACTAAAGATTTATCGAGAGAGAAGGCTCATCTTTTTAAGTTTCAAGTCTCAAGAACCAATCGATCTCGGCTTCCTTTTATAATACAAGGAAAGAGAACTATTACAATGAGTGGGGTAAAGTAAAAACATTTTACATAAGTGAAAACATGTTACTTAGGTAAAAGAAAAAGTAAAAGTAAACAGTAACTACTTTTGACTAAAAGCAAACACTTTCGGCTGCTTTTGGAAAACTGGCCGACAACTTTGAATGATTGGACGCGATAAGTATTCGCAATGCTTTCGGTGAAAAGCGATTCCTTTGATTAATGGTCGCCGAAAGGTGAACTGGCCGACCGAACAGAACCTGGTGACCGTAACAGAACTAAAGAACTCAGGCGAATGGATCCTGAGCATCCTGAAGGTTAACTGTGCCATAAGGATCATATTCACCATCATCATCGGCGAACTGGCTGACAGAATCACCCTGGGAAGAATGATTAGAAGCCTCTTCGTGCAAAGCTTCATCAATTCTTTTATTGAGTACCTGGGCAATTTTAGTAACTCTTTCTTTGGTGCAATCTTTGAAATCAAATACTTGAAATGATGATGAACCCAAGGACTAACTTTGGATATTGACTTTGTGGCGGAATCGACTCCTTTTCTTTAATGGTAGGGCCGAGGCATCCGCACCGATCGGGAGAGAGCTGGGATCGGAGCAACAGGAAATTCCTGCTGAACCTGAGTGACTATTTTATCAATGTTGAATTTATCCCACCACTTAATGTAAAAGAGGCGAGATACTCGGGGAAGTGGATCATTGGGAATGCTGTTGACTGGAGAACCTGGAGGTGAGAGACAGTACTCCTATTTGAGAATCCAAGGAATTTTGTATTTACTGACGAATAAAAGAGTGGGAGGAATCCCTTCATTCAAAGGGATAGGTTTATAATGGTTATTGAAATGATTTAATTGGACCTTTAAAGGGTCGTAGAAGAAGATCATAACAAGATCCTAACCTATACCACCAAAGGACGAACTAATAGGGAAATGGACTTTTGAATTTATGGTCAAATTGTATGAACCATGAATGATCGAGGACTCATTCTGGTGAAGGAGGACCTTATACCGAAGCTTCAATGTAATCATAATAAAGGAATTGATGATCTTGACTAGAAGGTTCATGAGATCGGAGGATTCTTCCCCAATCGAGATTTGAATAAATCGTTTAATATACATAGAATGATAAAGAACTTTTGATTTATCATTACGTGCATAAATGGGTTTGATGTTTATTGACTTCGGTTTACAGCAGAATATCCTTATAGTACACAAGGACTTATAAGGGCTGAAATTTGAAATGCCATCCGGAGGAGGAAAGAATGGCAACAAGTTTATCGGGATCGATCTTTGGTTTCATCTTGGGTTCAATATGGAATAAGTAACTTTCTCTATCTCGGCATATACTCGGTGAGAGAATGACTGTGTTTTGAGGACGAAGCCTTAGCGGGATTCTTGAATGGGTCAATCGAACAGTTGACCGCCAAAGCCGAATCTGTAAGGCTTAGGCATGGTGCCAAGAATAGTGAATTTATTACTGGTTTGAATCTGGTAGGGTTAATCGGGTGAGGAACCATAGCTCCTCCTGGGCGATATATATATATATATATATATATATATATATATATATATATATATCTTCACGCACACCTAGCAAGACAACCAATTTCAAAGAACTAAGCATGTGTTAAATATGCCCACACATTAAAAAAACGTTTTCTCAATTAATTAATTTAAAACTCCAAAAAATAATAATTAATTAATCCGAACTTCAATAATTCACAATAAATAGGCCTTTTGCGGAAAATTCGAATCGACATGTTTTTATAGGAAATTCAATTCTCTCACAACTTTGCGAAAGAAATTTTTCCAAATTTCAAAATGTAAATTGACCAAAATCCACAAACTAGACGATTTTACGATTATAATCAAATTTCATCAAGAAATGGGGTCCACCGACATATATAAAACATGCTTTAAATATTTTTGGTAACAAAATACTCCTCCTCCACATATACTCATATATCCCACATTCATCGTGAAAAATATCATCATTAATATATTATTAAAATTATATATTTAATTGAATTATTTTATCTAAAAAGATAAAATATTAATTTTCAACAATTGTCACATTAAAAATTTTCTCCATCTATATCCTCATAAAATCAATATTTCCTCATCATATAAATCAACAATTAATTATTCATAAATAATATTACGAAAACACATTATCGACAACCTGCATAGTTCCTCAGAAAGAGGGGCTTTCCAATAAGAATTTCTCCTTCTGCAAGCAATTAGGTGACCAAACCTCTCCTTAGATGAACTTTTTAGACATTGCCAATAATGTTATCTAATAATATTATTCGATAATATGAATTATTGCTTCGATAATGGAAGATACCAGTATAAGTGACAATTATTGAAATAAAATAAAATATCAACGCAGCAATTATTGAATCAATAAAATCTTTGAGCGATAATCTTTGTAACAATTATTGAGTAGTGCCTTCTTTCACGTAAGAATCAATAATTGGTGCAATACCGTGTCCTCTCTTGTGCAACAACGTGTATTACTTTACTTTACCCACCGGGTATTCCAACAGTGTTAACTGTAACCACTACGCCGTTATTTATAAAAACTTTAATTTGTTGTTTTCTTCATCCGGCAGCTTATTCTCATTATGGGG
The DNA here is from genome assembly GCA_020205605.1 of Panax ginseng. Lineage (NCBI taxonomy): Eukaryota > Viridiplantae > Streptophyta > Magnoliopsida > Apiales > Araliaceae > Panax > Panax ginseng. The sequence goes on along the minus strand of CM035137.1, from coordinate 23,471,246 downwards.
CCCACAAATGGTCATACCATTGCATTTAATATTCCCCAATGTAAAGAATATTCCATGACCAAACGAATATTCCCACAACAATGAATATTTTATAACCACTTTGCGTATTTTTGAAAAAATTTCAGTATATCACCCTTAACTTTAACTTTCTATCAATTTAACCATTTACTTTGAATTGTAATTATAAGAAAAATTGAATACTTTTATTTCATAAAATTCGGGGTCTTACAATCTCCCTCCTTATGAAATTTTGTCCCCAAATTTACGTATTTCTGTATTTCAAAGAGTTGAGAATACATTGCTTTCATTTCGATTCCATCTTCCCCGTCATCATAATTTCTCCAATGCTCATCTCTTGTATTTCGGATATCATTCTAAAATACTGACTTCAAAACAAGGGTTAATTGAACAAATTAATATATCACATAATATCCCGATATTATGACTGACCAATAAATAAGCTTAGGTAGGACACACTAGCGAAGGATTTACTTATCTCTCCCCTCCTAGTTCTATTCCCCGATCTCCGCCAGAAATCATATCCCTAAGCTCTGATACCAAATGTAACGACCCCAAAATAGGTCCATTCCATCCAACCCATTTTGAGTCGCCAAATACATGGTATAGAAAACAACTACAACTTTATTACAACAATTGTCTTGCAAAATACAACAACACATATGTTTTGAGTTTGAATACAAATATATATCAATCAATCATGACTCTCTCATGTCCCAACCGTGGACAAGAAATTTCATAATGACACCTTACATAAAGGTATAGTCAAAAACTGCTTTTAAAAGTTAGAATCTTTGGGAAGTGCTCAAGAAACCTTCGTATACATGGGAGGCCACACAGATAGGTTATGATAGATATCATGTGGCCACAGAATTATCCTTGGTTGACCTAATAGACTGAAAAGAAAAATGAGAAGATTACTATCATATTCTTCCCAATGGTGAGTTTTCTCTTGACATATCATTATCTCTACCGCTCTAATTGAGAGTTAAATTTCAAATAGACTCCAAGATCATATAGTAGTAGTGTTGGTAGATATACTTAGCAGTGGATGAAAGACAATCTCGTCTTATGATGACACGAGGTTGTATGTCATTAGACATCTTGTATGATAGTGGCAAAACACCCTTCCAAGTTAAATTTACCTCACCTCAACATCTATGAACCACCGCTCTATTCCTTGTTATTCCCCGCTCACCCAAATACACTTTTATTACACGAAAGGAATTGTGAAGCAAAAGGTTGAGCACAACTAACTTCGAAGAAAGAATATCATGACTAAAGATAAATAAATTATCAATAGCCTTCAACAAAGAATAAATCGAGATTTAGAACATATGGTAGATGATAAAACTTTTCAACCATAGTTGCAAATGAACGAGCGATCCATTAGAAGAGTCAAATAGACCGTAAAGTCTAATATCTTCCATGTTAAAAGTCCACCAACAATGTTTTAACCCTATAACATCAATCAACAATTCTCATCCCACAATCACATGTATAACTCATAATCGTAATTGTTGTTCTAAATCCCTTTTCTCATTCGGACGAAAGATAATTTTCATCACTTGTCTTTACCGAAATATCAAAGATCATGGTTATACCAAATCACAGCCTGCTCATAATCATACTAATAAATTCATCTTTACCACTACGGGCCAAATATATTCATCAACAGCCATCCTTGCACTACAGGGCCAAAGATATTCAACAACAAAGTCATCTTTGCACTACGACCCAAAGATATTCATCAACAATTCATCTTTGCACTTCAGGTGCCAAAGATATTCATCAACAATTCATCTTTGCACTACAAAGCCAAAGATATTCCTCAACAGCTCATATTTGCATTACAAAGCAAATATATTAATATCTCAAAGAAATATATAATCATTTCGAATTTATATAAACAATAATTATAACCATGTTGATCAATTCACCTTTGCACTTAAGCTAAAGATATTCAATTATAAATTCAATGGTCATGATCATACCAGTCACAATTCAACTTTTCACTACTGGCCAAAGAGAACCTATAGTCATGATCATACCAATAATCTATCCATCTTTACACTCAAGTCAAAGAGAAATATCATCATTAGGGTTATAAGAATGTTATATAAAAACAATATAATCAACATATAGATTTAATCTCAAGAGTTAAGATTCATAAATCAATGATTTCATAACAACTTAATCAAAATGTTATAAATCACTTAATAATCTCATAATCTAATATTATTAATACTACCACAATATGTTAATCATTTCTTAAACTTATAAACAATTTATTTTAATTGTTTACACTTTACTAATAAATGCATTTAATCATCTTAAAATGCCAACCTCATAAGATCTCATCACCAATAGCCAAAACCCTCATCAAAAATCTGCATATATCTCATATATAATTCTCAAGCCATAAAATCATATTTTTCAATTTTCTTAATTCACATAACATATTTAATTCATTTACTCATAACTAGAATATTTTCATGAAAGATACCAAATCAGTTTTAAAAATATTTCTTTTCTGGGATTTAGAAGAATATAGTCCCATATTGAATATATAGTTTTCTCAAAATTTTTAAAATTTATCTACTATTTTTCACATGGCCAAAACCACCAAATATTCAGACATTTATCATAAATTTTACTTTTATCCAAAAATTCTAAAATTTACACGGTATACTGATATTATATAGATGTACTCACAATAAAAATTTCATCAATTTTGGAGTTAATCACAAGGAATTATAAGCAGTTACTTTTAAAATAGTCTTTTTCTCATAAAATCCATAACTCCTAATCTATACATCCAAAAATTGCCATTTTTGGACACAATCAACAAAACTCATCAAATTATCATTTCAAATTTTTTCAGAATTTTTGAAGGTTCAGAAGAATTTCGAAATAATTCCTTTAAAATCCTTTTACTATCCCTTACCTCAAAAGAAAGTGATTTCCACCGGAATAACGCCGAATCTAACTTGCACCAGTATAGCAATACTCAAAGTATACTCAAAATAATCACAAGAATACGCCGATAATATAGAGAGAAAACTTCAATTTACGGTGTGATTTTCAATTATAACCTAAGCACCATATTTATAGAAATTGCTTAGAACACCAAAAAGCGAAAATTTATTAAAATATATATATATATATATATATATATATATATATATATATCTTCACGCACACCTACCTAAGAAGAACCAATTTCAAAGAATTAAGCATGTGTTAAATATGCCCACACATTAAAAAAAGCGTTTTTCTCAATTAATTAATTTAAAACTCCAAAAAATAATAATTAATTAATCCGAACTTCAATAATTCACAATAAATAGCCCTTTTGCCGAAAAAATTCAAATCTTGCGTGTTTTTATAGGAAATTCAATTCTCTACAACTTTGCGTAAGAAATTTTTTCCAAATTCCAAATGTAAATTGACCAAAATCCACAAATGATTTATTTTTACGATACATAATCAAATTTCAACAAGAAATGGGGTCCAATTTACATATAAAACATGCTTTAAATATTTGGTAACAAAATACTCCTCCTCCACATATACTCATATATCCCACATTCATCGTAAAAATATCATCATTAATATATTATTAAAATAATATATTTAATTGAATTATTTTATCGTAAAAAGATAAAATATTAATTTTTAACAATTGTCACATTAAAAATTTTCCATCTATATCCTCATAAAATCAATATTTCCCTCATCATATAAATCAACAATTAATTATTCATAAATAATATTACAAAACACATTATCGACAAACCGCATAGCTTCCTGTGAAAGAGGGGCTTTCCAATAAGAATTTCTCTTATCTTGGTAGCAAATTAGGTGACCAAACCTCTCCTTAGATGTAACTTTCTAGACATTGCCAATAATGTTATCTAATAATATTATTCAGGATAATATGAATTATTGCTTCGATAATGGAAGATCTTGATAAAGGACAATTATTGAAATAAAATAAAATATCAACGCAGCAATTATTGAATCAATAAAATATCGAATAAGAATTATTCGTAACAATTATTGAGTAGTGCCTTCTTACATAAGAATCAATAATTGGTGCAATACTGGTATCTCATCGCAAAACAACGCCAGCATTATTACTTTACTTTACCCAATTTGGATATTCCAACAATTGTTAATTCGGTAACCTACTACGCCGTTATTTATAAAAACTTTAATTTGTCTTTTTCTTCATCCGACGCTTATTCTCATTATGGGGCCCACAAATGGTCAAGGCTGGTCGCATTTAATATTCCCCAATGAAAAGAATATTCCACGACCAAACGAATATTCCCGAAACAACGATTAATATTTTATAACCACTTTGCGTATTTTTGAAAAATTTTCATATATCACCCTTAACTTTAACTTTCTATCAATTTAACCATTTACTTGAATTGTAATTATAAGAAAAATTGAATACTTTTATTTCATAAAATTCGGGGTCTTACATCTATGGTACGGAAAAAGATCAGTTTGTAATGTTACTCTTGTACTTTTATTTTTTATTTTGGCCGAGTATGTATATTGTTTGACCTAATAACCGACAATTTTTTTTACTTTTTTTTTTTCCAAGTACAAGTGTTTATTTTTTGTTAAAAAATTTAAAACTGGGTTTTCTTCTCGAGATGACATCATATAATGGGTAGTATGTGATTAGTAGTCAAAGTTAAATGAGAGTCTCATCCAATCAACACATATCCTATCATTTATTTATGTGATCTAAAAACTTAAATTATTACCATCCACATAATTGTTATGCGTTGGTGGACCCTATCCGCACAACAATTATACGGATAAGATATAATTTCTTAGTTTCCATCCGCATAATAGTTGATGTGGATGGGATATCAACTATTATGCGGACAAGATAAATCTAAAGTTATTTAATCTATTTTTAAACGGTGAAGGATGAGTTAGATAATAGGAGCTCCTATATTCAACTTTAGATATGAATTATTATCTATATAAAATAAAATAAAACATTAATCAATTGGATATTGTGCACATCGTCATATGCATGCTTTTTTACTCGCAAGTAAAAATTGTTATATACTTCTTCTGTCCTTAATTATTTGACGTTTTAAAGGTGGACACAAGAATTAATATAATGATTGGAAAACATTAAATATAGTACTCAATTGTCTATAATACCCTTAAATCTTTTGTTGAGATAATGAGAATTTTATTGGGATAAAGAGAGATAATGAGTTTAATGAGGGGTAATTTTGGGAAAATTGTCATTAATTCTTCTAGATTTGAACAAACGTCAAATAATTAGGGACAAATGAAAAACTCTAAAACGTGAAATAATTAGGGACGAAGGGAGTATTAATTATAACACCTACTTATTGCTATTTTATAATAAGTACTTGCTATAAATTAAAAATGGATAAATACCATCGTTAGTCTAATACAAGAATTAATGATCGATATTAAGTTAAAAAAATTCATGTCCGTTATTAATAGTAACGGACGACGGATTACGTCCGCTACTAATAGTAGTGGATGACAGATTTCATCCGCTACTAATTAATAGTAGGGGATATCATTGAAAGTCGTACGCTCTTCAAGATCCGCATTTTAATAGTGCAGACATTAAATTTCAAAATATTAATTATATTATCATAATATTAAAATTAGTGATATTTTTATAATATTTATGTCTGCACTTTAATTATACGGATGGTAAAAATTGATGTCACGATTTAATACTGTGGGACTCGAAAAATTAAAAAAAAATTAATGTTAACATGCAGTTTAATAGTCTAAAGTCAAATTAGAATACTCTTCATTTCAAATGAGTTTCTTCACGGCTATTGTCTTCACGAATTAGCTTTTAAACTTCGGTTGTCTTGCCCATTTTAGATCTTCAGAGCTAAGTCCTCCTAATTCTTTTTCGTTTTCCTCTAAATTTATTAGATCTGTTTCATATATTTTCTTGTGTCTATTGATTTCGAGGCTTTATATATTTTCTATTGTGCAAGTTTAATGAATGAATGGGAGAAAAGGGTGAAAACGTTGATGAGTCATAACAGACCTGTAATAGTTTAAAAAAATTATTACAATCGAAATCTTTGGGACTGAGTTGTTCTCCTCTTTGCTGAATTTTTTTCCTCCATCTTTTGATGTAATCAATATTTCTGGTTCATTGTCAAGTGATGGGATTTTTGTATGCAAAAAACACTTTTACACCAATGTGGTTGTAGTGTTTTAAGCAATTAGTCACTGTATTTTTAAAATATTCAATTAGCCCACTGTACTTTTTAAAAATGTTCAATCAACCAATTCCGTCCAATTCCTTAGATGGACGTCAAATAATTACACACGTGGCATTAGAAAAAAAAAATCAAAAAATCATTATTTCCTACGTGGCAAGCTAGTCAGCCAAATTCTTAATACTATTGAGCCACTGCACTTTAAAAAAATGCAATTGGCCCCACTGTGGTTTTAAAAATATTTTTATATTTTATTTTTTATCTTTTTCTTTACCTAAATATTTATAATATGTATAATATTAATAAAAATTAATATTATAATATTTATATTATGTATGTTTTATTTTAAAAATAAAAATATTTTTATGTTTTAAAATACTTATAAAATTTATAAAAATAAAAATATTTTTATGTTTTATTTTCTTTCTTTTCTTTACCTAAATATTTATAATATGTATAATATTAATAAAATTAATATTATAATATTTATAATATGTATGTTTTATACAATCAATACCTCATTAATTTTTTCTTTTCTTTTATCTCTTTTCCTTTCTTTTAATTATTTTAATTCTAAATAATACAAATAATCAAAATATTCAAAATTTTTAATTATTTAGAACAAAATATTCAATTTTTAATGGATTTTCTTTATAATTTTTTCTTCTCAAAAAAAAAAAATAAAATAATAAAATCATTATATGGTAAAAAAAATAATTAAAATCATTTTTCTTTTTTTCCTTTTCTTTTAATAATTATTTTTATTTTAAAATTAATTCCAAATAATACAAACAATATATCAAAATTTTTGTATCAATGAGATCTATTACAACATTATATTAATTTCAACAAAAAAAAATAAAAAATCATAAATCATTAATTATGTGACAAAAAAATAATTAAAATAATAAAATTAAAATAAATATTTTAATTCATTTTCTATAACAAAACTCATAGCAGCAGCAGCCATTGAAACAGTCCAAAGAGGGCTAATCGTGAACACAAAATATTTCAAAAGCTCCAGTGGAAGCTTCCACCATAACGTGATTCTCTTCTCTCCTACACCGCTTAATGTCATTGCTCCAAGCACAACATCGCCATCCTCAGACTGCTTATCTCCTAATTCCATAGGTTGATCAGCATCTTCCTTTTTGTCGAAAACCGTCACCCCATCTAGGAAATTGGCCTTTTCCCCAACACCCATCTCAATATTCTCCACAAAGGCCTCGATTCCACTGGAATCATTCCACAATTTGCCTGAATTCTCACTCTCAGTTACAATTTGTCTGTAAGTTGAAATTCATCTGCGATATAATCGAGGAAGAGGATGAGGTGACGAAGGTTAGGTCTAGGATTAGGGTTGTGGCGATTTCGTCGGAGTTGAGAAAGTGTTGTAATACTGATTCTTCTTCTTGTCTCCACAACACTCTGATTTGGTTTCTCATTTTTCTTTTATTTTGAGTCTGATTAGCCAAATAAGCGACCAGATCTGCTTGATTTTTGACTTTCTTTTCTGAAATTAATAACATGTTGTAAATACAAAATTTTTGATATATTTTTTAGAATTAAAATAAGAGAGTTATAACATTTGACCCTTTTAGAATGTGTACGGGTCGAGTTGACCCGACTGAGGAAGAAGATGAGAAACATCAGCATTCATATGTCATTTTTTTTATTTTACTTTTGAACTGCCACTTGTGTATTTATTTGACGTCCGTCCAAGAAATTGGACGGAATGGGTTGATTGAACATTTTTAAAAAGTACAGTGGGCTAATTGAATATTTTAAAAGCACAATGTCTAATTGCTTAAAACACTACAACCACAGTGGTGTAAAAGTGCTTTTTACCGATTTTTGTAGTTCTGATGTATGTGCTGATTTAAATATAAACTCAGTGTCAATAATTTAATACTGTGGACGGATGACTTATAACTAAGAATGTATGAGATGCATGTATTTTGGATAATTTTTTCGTCTGCATAATTAAAAAATGGAATCTCCATATTGAACTGCGTATGAGATATAACGATCCTTGCAACGTTAGCTATGAATCAATCATATATATAGAAATTGTTAAATTTACAATAGAAATTATTATTTTTACAACAGAAGTGTCGTTATAGATCCTATAGCGACGGTTTTCACCGTCGCTATACATTTACAGCGACACTTTTGTTATAGAAATAACAAAAAGTATTATGAATTTAACAATTACCATCCTTTTGATGCTTGAGGTTGGTTCGCAATATAACTATGTGCTTAGTTTAGTTTTGTATCTTATGTAGTGGAAATGCATAATATATCCCACATCAATTTATCACACACATGTGTAGACTGACCCAATAAGCATATTATTTGATGTGAGATTCATGTGAAATATTCCAATAATTTCCACCTTTCACTTGAATTCCCTTCACAAGTATAATACTAGAGTAGTAACCATTAAGCACATCTTCTTGACTCTAATATTACTCCACCACGCCCGAGACAAACGTGGGAGTACGTACAATCTTGCTACTTGTGAGCCCTTCACCCTGAGCAACTTTCCAGAGTCATCTTGAGCCCGCTCCACCCGACTCAAATTATACTTCACTGCTTGGTACCAAACACATAAGTGATTATCTTGTGCTCCACCTGACTCAATTCTATTTGCTTCACCGCGCATCATCTTGTGCTCCACCTGACTCAACTCTATTTGCTCTACCGCGTGGATTGAGTAACATGCAGCCTGCGAATATGCTCCACCCTGGAGTGTCACCCTGATACTTGGGCCCAATGAAGTATCACACGACCTGCGAATATGCTCCACCCTGAAGTAACACGCGGCCTGCAAATATATATGCTCCAGCCTGGAGTGTCTACACTCTACAATATCGAGTAGATTGAAATAAATGCGATGATTGTATGAGTTTTATTATATAAAAATCATTAGTTACTTCGATGACCGATGTAGTGCCTAAGTTCTAACCAGATTGACCGGAAGAATCGTATAATTTTTTTTATAAAGATAGAGATTTTGGAAAGCTATGTCCTCTTTATGATTGAAATTTTGGTTAGTGGTAATCGATTCATAATATATATATATATATATATATATATATATATATATATATATATATATATATATATATTGTAGCAAGAAAATCGTGCATTGCCAGTTAGGGTTTCGTGTTGGCTGAGGAGGAGAGAAATTCACGAAGAGCACGAAATTGACTAGTTGATTGAAGAGGGGAGAACGACAGGTGGACGATTACTCCAACGACGCGTGGCAGAACTCCTAGAATTCGGGAACCGTGTTAGGGTAGCAGGGATTCTAAGAGCCTTCTTGAGTCCTTCGAGTTGAGAGAATGTTCAAACTCCTTTTTAGTGCTTTTAAGTGGAATATCCAAGCCTTTAAGTCACCAAAAGAGTCCTTTGATCTTCCAAGAGTCCAAGTCTTGAGTCTGAAGAGAGGTCCCCTTCCTAATGGAATGGAAGGAGTATTTATAGGGTTTTCTGGAAAGAAGTCATGTGCTGGGCACATGATTTCTGAAAATTCCAAAAATACCCTTTTAATCATCAGAGTAATGCCCAGATCGTCCTGTCCTTCTAGCCACCAATCCAATCCCTCAATCAATTCCCAGAACGAGCTGCCTCCACGAGCCTTCTGCCTCGGGACCCGTGGAGGCTTCTCCCAGGTCTCGCCTATTTATTTTCGGCTTTTCCGTCTTCATTCCATTAGGTTATGTAAACCCTAATTTGCACATTTAATGAGGTCGTGGAACCCTAATTGCGCATTTAATTCACTTAGGTCATGTGAACCCTAATTTTACATTTGGGCCCATATATATATATATATATATATATATATATATTTGTTTTCCATATAGTGCCTATTTTCCACAATATCCTTCAAAACTCTTAAATTCTCAAAGCCTCTTATCTTCTTTCCTCCGCCTAGCTAGAAGACTAATGTGAACTATATATTTGAGGTAAAAATTAATTTCGAGCATCTTTCACCGCCACGATCTTTACTTTTCAAACAACTTCAGAACAAAAAAGTACTCGCAAGACTAATCTTTCATTGGGCTCCTTAAATTTCTAATGCATGTAGTGATTAAAACTCTCTATAATCCATGTTCAGCGCATGATGAGGGATAGGATGCATGCTTGTAGATGTTTGCTTTTATGTTAATATATCATTTTAAGTTTCTATAGTTGCCTGTATCCGTCCCTTGAAGTACTTGTACTAATGTCAACATTAATTTTTAACGATGACCTTGGAGACTTGTCAAGCAAAATATTGTGCAGTGATATATATATTAATTGCACCCTCTTGTAGAATTGTATTGGGCATTAATTACTAAGAATCAACTATTTTTTTTGGGAATTTATGACAATGATTCTTCTTCCATATGTTAAGTTATTCTACTCCATTAAAAAACTAGGGTCTAGGGCTTTGGCCTTCTGCTTAAAGTGAGGATGAAATTGTGTTAACTTCAACATTTGGAAAATCTTGCTTTAGGCCGGGGTTATTAGCAAGTATATTTAATTATTCGACTTGTCATGACTTTGTTCAGTAAGTAGGCATTATTTCCTGCTGCTATTCCTCCTTCCGATAACAAGAACCTTTAGTCATGCATATATAGCTTTCAAGTCATATTGAAATTTATATATGTGTAGGTGTATTTGGGAAAGTACGCTAGTATCAATCTTAGCGGGAGACAGGTTGTGTTGGGAGGCAATGACTTGATAAAAGTAGAATACCATAATGGGCTCACCAATTATGAAAACTAGTAGTAATTAGTGGAAAAATAAAAAAGCCTTATCATCACTTGCTAATTAACCATGTGTTATTTCTTAATACTGTTGAATTTTTTCCCCCTAAATTATTATAGTTTGAAGATCATTTTTTTTGAAGAACTATTGATAATGCTTTCTGTGGGTCCAAGTGTAAAATTAGGGTTCGCATAATCTAATGGGATGAAGACGAAAAAGCAGGAAATAAATAGACGAGACCCGAGAAAAGCTTTCACGGGTCCCGAGGTAGAAGGCTCGTGGAGGCAACTCGTTTTGAAAATTGAATGAAATTTATCTAGGCACACTTAGAAGGGGGGTTGAATAAGTGTGGGAGCAATCTATGACCAACTTTTAAACTTTTAAGTTAAATTATTAACTTCAGGCTATTATAATGATTGAAATCAGTTTACTGAATTAATATAGCCTATTAAAGAAAATATCCTGCTGAATTTATATCTTAAGTAAAATACTTGATGTCAAAGAATTATCTTAATATAATATAAGTATTCAAATTTTAATTATTAGGATAATTAAAATAGCTTATGTGATTTTAAAGTAAAACAAATAATAAAATCAACACCAAGATTTTTTACGTGTTCAAATTATTACCCTCTATAATAATAGCCTAGTCCACGTCCAATACCAACTAGTATTGGAGACTCACTTTTATTTATTTCTTTATAAATAAATACAGATTACAAAACAGATTCCAAGAACAATTAATTAACAATTAATTTTCCTTGAGCTCTCTTGCTCCTTGTGCACCTATGCACCCTTCAAGCACCTTTGCTTCCTTGAACCTGTTTGTAAACATTTTCTCTAATCCACTAGGATTAAAATCTTTAGACTACACTTAGTCTAAAACAGTAAATTCAATACAATATAGAGGTCTATGATCAATGCAAGAATAATCAATTTAACAATTAAAGGCTCAACTAAATGCAATGATCAATTTGCACAAAATAGATAAACAATTAATTTCTTACCGAATACCAGCTCAAATAATAGCAGAAAATTAATTGCTTAGCTTCTCAAAAGATTGCACTTGACAAAATCAGATTGCTCAATAATAACAGTAATAAGTGCAATGAATATTTTGTGAGTTCTATTTTTCCAAACATCAGAATACTCTTTTTATAGCCCACCATATAATGTTACCGTTAAAAAGATAAGTTCTAATTTAATCTAACGGCAGGATAATAACCAAGAAAATTAACGCTGCATGAGTCCACAAAATCTGGCTTGGTTATAACATCTCCAACGGTAAAGCTTAAACTAATCCACAACGTTAACAAATATCCAAAATAAATTCCTATTGGTTACACAATTTGGATAACTCAGAAGACCACAAAAAGATAATCACTTTAATCAATTGACTTTCTCTCTCCATGCATTAACCAAGTGGCGTGTAGAAGAACACTTATCATTTCCAACCTCCAAGACACGGTTTCTCATAAACCATAATTACCTTTTCCTTGAAAAATGTAAATATCAAATCACCAAAAAGGTAAATCTGCTAGTATATCATATATATATTCCCACGTGTATCAAGCCCAAAAAAACCATTTACTTTAGACATGCATACATAGAGATATATATATATATCCACATGTAATCCAAGAATACCATTTAATAATATGCATGTGAAAATGTGTAACATAAAGTCATGTATAAATCTAATCTCAAGTTATTAAAAATAATCTTTTAGAATTTTTTAAAACATTTTTCATTTAAGACATATAACAAAATATAATGTAATAATGCAATAACATGTCCTAGAGCCTTTAAATAAAAAATCAATTATTATGCAATTGACCTTACATTTGTCTCCTAAAAAGAAAAAACTTTCTTCCTCCATTTGAAAATCCCACTAACATTCTTTTATCAACAGATACCTGAAACACCATAAAATAATTTTAGTACTTGAACATTTCATCATCAAAACTTAAGGATTGAATATGACAAAGTCAACAATTTAGGGATTGGATTGGTGACTAGAAGGACAAGACGATCTGGGCATTACTTTGATGATTAAAGGGTATTTCTGTAATTTTTCTAAAAGCATGTGCCTGATACATGACTACTTTCTAGAAAACCCTATAAATACCACTTCCATTCCATTGAGAAGGGGACCTCTCTTCAGACGCAGGACTTAGACTCTCGAAGGACTTGGACATTAATTCTCTCTCAACACTCAAGAAGACTTGGAATTCCAGATTCTAGGAGTGGAAGGACTCAAGAAGAAGGCTCTTGGAATCCCAATAACCTTAGCTAACACGATTTTTGGATTCTAGGAGTTCTGTCACGCGTCATTGGAGTAATCGTCCACCTGGCATTCTCTCCTCTTCAATCAATCAATCAATTCCGTGCTCTTCGTGGATTTCTTTCCTCCCCAGCCAATACGAAACCCTAACTCTAATAAGGTACGTTTTTCTTGGCCACACTTTCTTACGATTTATATGTTAGTGATGAAAATTTAATACCAAATTTTAGGGCTTTCAGTTATTTTTATGGTCTAACGAGATATGATTCCACAATTTAGTAAGAACAGAAGCAACTCAGGATCCACAAAATTTGATAATGTCTACATGCCAAACGGAATTTCCCTGTACGTAAAGACAGAATGTTGTAGAAGGATGCATTACCAAAGGAAACAACATTAACAAAATTTTATGTTACTTGTAGTAATGCATGGACTTTATTGCAATGCAGCATATACGTACAGTCGGTCTATCTATTTTTGCTTCCTCTGAATTAACCCCATGACCGGAACTTCTATAATCATAAAAACCAAATTGATGCTACTGGCATGGGTGAAATAAGTTTAATTAGATATAATTAATTTTTTACTACAGATTATTGTTTTTGGGATTTTATGTATTATCAGCAGATATATATATATATAGGGAGCCCTTCCATAAAGAACTTCTAGTTCTTTAGAGTCTTCTCGTCAACCCCTTTTGTACTGATTGATAAAATGAATTGATGGTGAGATTAGACTTTGTATTTGATAAGTTTAAAGACAGGTTGTTGTGCTTTAATTATCTACCTATCTAATTTCTATTTTATTAAGTGAATATTAACTTGTTAGTATAGTTATAAAAAGTGAATATTTATTATTAAAATAATCAATTCGATCTGGTAAATACTACCGTACATTTTTTTTAATTTTTTTATTTCTCCCAATAATGCAGGCTCATACAATTTGGAATTAAAATAATAAAATAATCCTACGTAGGTCTTTTACTCCGGTACAATTTTTTTATTTTTTTATTTTTTCCTACTTAAGACAGCTCATACTACCGGGCATTAAAATAATAAAGTAATCCTACTTATTACATCTTGATACTGGCTAGTACATTTTTTTTTTTTTTTTTTATCTTTTCCTAGTTAGAAGACAGCTCATACTACCGGTACATTTTTTTTAATTTTTTTATTTTTCCGTGAATTCTGAAAAGTCATACTACTGGTACATTTTTTTTTTTTTTTTAATTTTTCCCATACCAGTGCAATTGATCTACCGGTATTAAAAATTGAAAAAAAAAACCACTAAGACGTCTGACTTATCCACTACCGGTATTAAAAATTGAAAAAATAATTTTATTCAAGCAATTCATTTCTAAATGGACTCGAACTCATGACCTCAAACTCCAAATACTCATCATATGACCACCCGAGCACCACTGCCTAGTTTGCATTAATTTTAGCCAAGGATATGTCTTTATATTAAAACTTCACCATCCCCAAAATCTATATTCTTGCATTATTATTATATTACGATTTATTATTAATTTACTTATCGAATTTATAAAAGTAGTGAAGTATTATTATAAAAATAATAATGTGATTATCAATATTAAAGTCTGATTATACTAATACTAAGTCTTCGCATAATATTAAGAGGAATAGTATATATTACATGTTCATTTTCATAAAATAATAAAAAAAAACATAGAATGATTAATACAACCGACGCCTTTATTTTTTTGGATCGGGAATCCCACAGCACTCGATAGTGATTTCGCTTATATCGTGGCTCGGTTTCAAAGCCACAAATTGCACATTTTCGATGAGTCTTAGAAGGAATGATTTTCTCGAGTGCACTCTTGAATCTAGATTGTTTTTTGCGGCCCTTTGTTTGAGAAATATTAGGTGGCAAAATTCTTCTTCTTCTTCCACCTCCGCATCTTCATCGTCATTATCGTATCCCATATCATGATTTGGATCTCCAACCTGTCTGTAATCAATGTCGTCATCTGCCAGCTCAATAATATTCTCATCCGGATCATATTGGTCAACCAACTCTTTTCCTCGTGCATTCGGTTTAAGAAACGATTTGTAACCTCGATTTGAAAGCAAGCCATTTCTTTCGCTTAACTCCCGTAATCACCCATCAAATGATTATAAGCGCATTTCTTGATTTTGTTCAAGTCGGCAGATGTGGAGTTAAAGAGTAAGTCTTCACCATTGCTTTTGTTCGCGTCTCTTGTCCACCGATGAAGGATCATGTCGGTTACGGTATTTGTGAAATACTCTTTCTTATGAAATATCTCAAGATGTGCTCTCGCATAATTCACCGTGAGTGAGAAAATATTTGGCGCTTACATATTCTGGATCCCACTTATCGATTGTTGACAACTTCTTTATATCTTCCACCACTTTCGACAGATCTGCATTATACACTTTGCATAAACCTTAGTATCGGTGACACACACTCACTAAGTTTATGAACATTGTATTTCATGGAATCGATTTAATTGACGTTGGAAACGCTCTAAACATCTCTTTTTGTGTACATTTGTGCGGCATGAATTTCTAAAGATGAACCGAAATTACCATAATCCTTTTACGATGTTTTGTTATGTAGTCGGCCTTCCTCTCCCCGATAAACCTGTCTTTCTGACCTTTTGACTCTGCATAAAGAAAAATATAAAGATACTGTTGATGCATTAACATACTCATCAAAAAGGCATTCATGCTCTCGCTTCTTCCAAATTGGTAGTCATTCATGCAAAATATCTCTTTGTATATCTTGAATCCATTTCACGTCAGACATCATACAAATTTCCAAGCCATTCATTAGTATACAATTCATAGGAACTTATCAGAATATGCCAACGATCTTCAAATTCCTCGATGGACAATGAGTTATACACACAGTTGTTAAAATCATTTTTGAACGATGGGTGCTCAAAATAAACATGATGCAATTTTTCAAGAAATTTATTGCTAATATGCCAAGAACATAATAAATGATGACTAGTTGGAAGTCACCAGTAGCAATAGCATTACTCATGGCTCTGTCTTGATCAAAGATGATGGTTGTAGGTGCCTTGTAGTCCATGGCTTCAAGCCATGTCTCAGAAAACCCAAACGAAAGTGTCCTCTATCTCGCCTCTAATAAAGGCTGAAATCCAAACAATATAGACTGATAATGGTGGTTGACCAACTACTTTGTACATGCAGGTACATTTGATACCATTTTGCTTGCGAAATAGTAATCCGATGCATGAGTGGCCCAGCGGTAATCCTACTGTGTAGACCTTAAAGATTCGACCGAAACAATACAACAACGCAGACTGTGACATTTTTGTCTGCAAGTATGTTGACTGTTTCGTTAGGGCCAATGGTAATATTTTTGAAGAGAAGTGGTCCTTGGAAGATGTCACAGTCTTTCGTTACCGCGTCGCATGGGAGCTCTACAAGAAATCCGCAAGATTACTTCCGGCCTCTGAGATATAGGTGTCGGTTGTATTAATCATTCTATGTTTTTTTTTATTTTATGAAAATGAACATGTAGTATTAATCATTCTATTTTTATTTTTTTATTTGTTTCGTAAAATAATAATAATGCAAGAATATAGATTTTGGGGGATGGTGAAGTTTTAATATAAAGACATATCCTTGGCTGAAATTAACAGCTAGTCCCGTGGTGCTCGGGTGGTCATATGACGAGTGTTTGGAGTTTGAGGTTGCGAGTTCGAATCTGTTTAGCAGCGAATTGCTTGAATAAAATCATTTTTTTCAATTTTTTAAACCCACCAGTGATAAGTCAGACTTACTTAGGTTTTTTCAATTTTTAATACTAACAGTATCATTTTGTCTTAACGGATTAAAATTGTTTTTTTCAATTTTTAATACCAAAGTGATGTGACAAAATTTATCTTAAATAGATTATTTTTTCAATTTTTAATACCAAATAGTGACAAAAATGTATCAAAAATATATCAATTATCAAAAATGTATCAAATGTATCAAAAATATATCAAAAATATATCAAATGTATCAAATATATCATATATCAAAAATATATCAAAAATATATCAAATATATCAAAATGTATCAAATGTATCAAAATTGTATCAAATGTATCAAAACATATCAAAAATGTATCAAATGTATCAAAATTGTATCAAATGTATCAAAAACATATCAAAAATGTATCAAATATATCAAAAATGTATCAAATGTATCAAAAATGTATCAAATGTATCAAAAATATATCAATTATCAAAATGTATCAAATATATCAAAAATGTATCAAATGTATCAAAATTGTATCAAATGTATCAAAAATATATCAAAAATGTATTAAATGTATCAAATATATCAAAATGTATCAAATGTATCAAAATGTATCAAATGTATCAAAAATATATCAATTATCAAAATGTATCAAAAATATATCAAAAAATGTATCAATTGTATAAAATCATTTCTTAATAATAAAATCATTGCTTAATATATAAAATCATTACTAATAATCATTGCTTAATAAATATAGATATTAACTTATTTCTAAATATCAAACCCCCATATGTATTATATGGACTTATTAATAATAATAAATCGTAATATAATAATAATGCAAGAATATAGATTTTGGGGATGGTGAAGTTTTAATATAAACACATATCCGTGAGAGAAATTAACAGCTAGGCCCGTGATGCTCGGTTGGTCATATGACGAGTGTTTGGAGTTTGAGGTTGCGAGTTCGAATCTGTTTAGTAGCGAGTTGCTTGAATAAAATTATTTTTTTCAATTTTTTAATACCAGCGATGTACAATTTACTTAAGTTTTTTTTTCAATTTTTAATACCGACGTGTCATTGTCTCACGGGATTATTTTATTATTTTAATGTCGGTAGTATGAGCTTTCAGCATACTTACTTAGGAAAAATAAAAAATAAAAAAATGTACCAAGTAGTATCATTTTCTTAAGTGGGATTACTTTATTATTTTAATTCCAGTAGTATGAGCTGTCTTACTACCGAAAAATTAAAAAAAATATACCAGTAGTGTCGATTGTATCTTAAAACTTACTTATTTTAATAATAAATATTCATTTTTTATAACTATACTGACAAGTTAATATTCACTTAATAAAATAGAAGTCGGTATAGGTAGATAATTAGGCACAACAACCTATGTCGGCTTATCAAATACAAAGTCTAATCTCAGTCATCAATTTATTTTATTAACGGTACAAAAAGGGGTGTTACTTACAAAGATCTTTACAAAGAACAGAATTACTTATGGAAGAACAAAGTATATATATATATACGGTGAATATGTTTGCGAATAAAAAAGCTCACATTCCTATTGAAACATGCCAAGTTTAATTTTGAGCTAGTCTTTTCCAGATAGTTGACAGATTAGCTGGCAGCTAGTTGCCTGCCAGTCAGATACGATGTTGTAGATTATCCAACCAGAAAATTAAGCTCCAAGAATATATATATATATATATATATATATATATATATATATATATATATATATATATATATATGAATATATATAAAGATAATCAGTAATTATCTTTGAGCAGTAATTATAATTATAAAGAAATAATTATAAGGATAATCACTATTATAAGGAAATAGTGATTGAGTTTATATATTTGAGTAGGAATATAATATAAATTCAATCACTATTTTATATTTATAATTAAAAATCATAAGATGATAATCAGTAATTATCCTTATACATACTTATTTTATTAATAAGTATAGAAAATATATAAAGATAATTATTGATTATCTTTATAATTATTTATTATTTTATTTTAATGATTAATAAGTAGAATATATCTGAAGACTAGTAGCATCATGCACACATAATTGAACATGTATTTGGATAAAGAGTGGGATATGTTCAGCTGTACTTACAGGTGGCTCAGTCAAAAGGGTTAACATACTCAAATTGTGACTTAATCGGTGTATGCTAAACTCATCTTTGTATGCGAGACCCACTTAATGACCCTGGAATATAAGTGAAGAAAAGCTTGCTTATGCTGGAAAGGTATGGGTGGCGACATCTAGATGCACTTGGTATTTACATAACGTGAACATCAACTCATGTATGGTATGATTACCAGATCTACAATTGGATTAGTCTTTACATATATATGATATCTTAATATGTTTTGGTGAAGTTTTGTGCCATTAATATAATAACTTTCAGTTGGAAAGTAATTATTATTAAAATGCACGAGTACTACACCGTCTATTTCTGCTGTGTAAATAGGATTTATTCAACAGAATTGGTACCCAAGTGCTCTATCTATCTACTTCTTGTGAAGATACTCAAAAGTACAGGGTCTTATATTCTGCTTATTCTTTCACAACGTAGCTTCCAAGTGCTCATTAATTTATATAGAGATAACATCCCAGGGGTAATTCAAAGTCCTGCATGTGGATATAATATAGTTGTTCCTTTTATTTTTAATTATAATTCATTTGGTGGATCATCAGCAGTGACGCTAGGGGATCAAATAGGATAAATGATCATGAAATATGCTGACTGATCCCCATTTTACATGGTTTTAATATTATCCACAGTGATAAAAGCCATTGTTGGTAGACCAGTTTGGTTTACATGCATGTGACTAGCAAACAGGCTCTGGATAAATAAAGTAATTGCAAGAGAACGAAAGGATACTGTTATTAGATGAGCCTGCATGTGCCCACTTTTATAGTGCAATAGTTTATTATTATAGTACAGTACTGACGATAAAAAAAAAGAAAAAAGAAGAGGAGACGTGCTAGGTAACTTATCCATTTTAAATCAACCAGAAGATGTGATTGGATCATAATTATAATTATATATATATATATATATATATATATATATATATATAAAAAAAATAACTTCAATAAAATAAGCTTCTCAATTTCTACATAGTATCAGAGTATGGTCCATTAACAGATATGTTTTTTTTCTTCTCTCTGTTTCAACTGCCGAACGTGAGATTATAATAGAAACCTTGCATGATCAGTTTTTTTTGGAGAAATTAAGATGACAATAAGGTTCTACAGTGTCAGGCGACCTAATTGGAGCTTTCAATTTTTCGACCTATCACTGCACGCGCCGCCACACGCCTCCCACGCGCCTGATCTCCGATGCCACGCGTCGACGTTGACCGGTGCGTGTGACCTTTTCCGACGAGTTTTTTTCAACGAAATTTGTTCCGTCTTTGTCGCCTCTCTCTTTTCTTTCTATCTACAGTGGATTTAAGGTGATTGGTTGAGTTTTTTCACAACCCTTATTAACAGTGTTAGTGTGACGCCCCCAAAATAGGTATACATCACCCATTTTGAGTCGTCAATAACATGGTACAGAAACAACTACAACTTTATTAATACAATATAAAACTGTGAGTTTAAATACAAATATTGCCATCTAGACAATATTCACACCTAAATAAGTTCCCATTACAATTATTGGTACATTATTTTACAAAAATAGTGAGAACTACTAAAACAACTTTCTAGAATCTTCATTCCATACCCCGACTAGTACTCGCTACATTCTCGCCTCCTGAGAAGAAAAATGGAATAAAAGGAAAAGGGTGAGCATAATTAGCCCAGTAAAGAATATTATGACTAAGATAATATAGAACAAATTATCGTTAGTCTTCAACAGGAAAAAATCTCATAAAATACAATAGACAACAAGTTTCAGATCAATATTCGCAGCGGAAATAATAATTCATAGATGAGTTACGTAGAGAATGAAATATACTATAATCTAAGAATTTAAAAGTTCATCATCAATATTTTATCCCTGTAACATCAATCAATATTCATCTTGAATCAAATATTCATCTTTACTATTTCTGAGCAAAGATATTCATCGATCGGTCGTGTTCATCTCAACACTTCGTACATCTTTGCCTGCGGGCCAAAGATATTCATAAGAAAATCAACCATCTTTGCACTACAGGCCAAAGATATTCAGTAATACCATCATTTATGACTGATGATGATGAAAAATATTTTAAAGAAAACGAATCCAGTGAAACAAAAGAACAAATAATAAGGATTCGTACTTTAAACAATCCAAGTTCAAAAATACTTCATAAATAACCACAGTGAAGTAAAATTCAAGAATGATCAAAACATGGATACAATCAAAGCTAGTATCCATAATCGATATTTTGGAAAAAAAACGAAAAATTAATTTTTCTGTGAATAGTGTCATATTCGTGAAGTGTCATATACGTGAATAGTAACCCTGACACTAAAAGACAAGAATTTCACAAGAAAAATCTTACCAATAATCTGGCATAATGATATTAGAAGAAATAATATTATTTAAAAAAATAATAATATCCCTTACCTTGAAAAGAATAATCTTACAGGTGAAATATCGGATATAACGTTTGAAGGAACTCACAGCACCAGATAAAGAACACTCAAAATATCAAAATACTCACAAGAATACGCTCGATAATATAGAGAGAGAAAACTTCAGTTTCTGGTGTGATTTTTAATTCTAACTTAAGCACCCTATTTATAGGAAATTGCTTAGAACACCAAAGCAGAAAATTTAATAAAATATTAATATATAAATTAAATTTCCTACGCCAACCTTTGAAGATCTGAATTCAGCCATTAACATGTGCAAGTGGGGCCCACCAAAGTGTAAAAAACATTTTTGTTAAAATAAATATTTAAAACTTCCAAAAATCAATTATTTCATAACTTCAATAATTCGTAATAAATAGTCTTTTTATCAGAAAAATTCAAACCTTATATCTTTTTCATAGGAAATTCCATTATCTACAACTTTGCAGAAGAAAGTTTTTCTAAATTTCAAACAGAAATTGACCAAAATTCACAAACGGGCAATTTTACAAGCTATAATCAAATTTCAGTCAAGAAATAGGCCCACGGACATGTTTAACATGTTTTAAACAACTTTTGCAACAAAAATACTCTTCCTCCTTATATATTCATATATCCCACATTCATCGTAAAAATATCACCATTATTATATTATTAAAATATAATAATATATTTAAATGAATTATTTTATCAGAAAAGATAAAATATTAATTTTTTAACAATTGTCACTTTAAAATTTTCTCCATCTATATCCACATAAAATGAATATTTTCCTTATCATATAAATCAATAATTAATTATTCACAAATAATATTACAGAATCATAATATCGACAATCAGACCGTTCCCAAAAAAGATGAGGCTTTCCAATAAGGATTTCTCCTTACTAGCGCGCAATTAGGTGACCAAACCTCTCCTTAGAGCGAGAACTTTCTAGACATTGCCAATAATGTTATCTAATAATATTATTCCAATAATATGAATTATTGATCGATAATGAAAATCTTGTGTAGTGACAATTATTGAAACAACAATAATATAAAATATCAACGTAGCAATTATTGAAAAAATAAAATATTGAATAATAACTCTTTAACAATTATTGAGTAGTGCTTTCTTACGTAAGAATCAATAATTGATACAATACCGGTGTCTTTCGTGTTTTTAACCAACGGGTATTTTAACGATATTAATTGGTAACAACTACTGTAGTTATTTATAAACAACTTATACTTGTCGTTTTCTTCATCCAATCGCTTTCCAAGTTATGGGGCCCACACAAAGGTCAAGGCGTCGTAATTTAATATTCCCAAGCAAAGTAAGAATATTCCACGACCAAACGAATATTCTCCGATAAAAATGAATATTTTATAACCACTTGCTTATTTAAAATATTTGCGCATTTTACCCATAACTAACCACATTAATCAAATCAACCCTTACTATTTCAAAAAAATAGAGGAAATTAAATTTCATTTATAATAAGTTGGGGTCTTACAGTTAGTTCTTTCACTGTTAAACAAACTAAAGTCTTAAAACAGTGTGATTTTTGTTGCTTTGTGTGACGCCCCCAAAATAGGTATACATCACCCATTCTGAGTTGTCAATACATGGTACAGAAACAACTACAACTTTATTATTACAACAATGAAAAGCGTGAGTTTGAATACAAATATTATCTTCTTGAGACAATATCTATACTCAAATAAATCTTCATCACATTTATTGATACATTATTTTACAAAAATGGTGAGGACTACTAAACAACTCTCTCTAGAACCTTCATTCCATACCCAGAGCTACGTCTTCGCTATATTCACCTCCACGAGAAGAAAAATGGAACAAAAAGGAAAAGGGTGAGCTCAACTAGCCCAGTAAAGAATATTATGACTAAGATAATATACAACAAATTATCGTTAGTCTTCAACAGGGAAAAATCTGAGAGAATACATTAAACAATAAGTTTTAGATCAATATTTGCAGCAGAAAATATTAATTCATAGAAAAGTTACGTAGATGGTGAAATCTACTAATATCTATGAATTTAACAGTCCATCGTCATTAATTTATCCCTGTAACATCAATCAATATTCATCTTGAATAAAATATTCATCTTTGCACCACAGGCCAAAGATATTCATCAGTTGGTCATGTTCATCTAAACACTTGTTCATCTTTGCACTACGAGCCAAAGATATTCATCAAGAAATCATTCATCTTTGCACTATAGGCCAAAGATATTCAGTAATATCATCATTTAGGACTGAGGATGATGAAAAATATTTCAAAGAAAACGAATCCAGTGAAACAAAAGAATAAATATTAAGGATTAAGATTTTAAATTATTTCATGTCTAAAAATATCTCATAAATAATCATAGTGGTGTAAAATTCAAGAATGATCAAAATATGGATACAATCAAAGCTAGTATCCAGAATAGGTATTTTGGACGAAAAGGAAAATTTTCATTTTTCGATGAATAGTGCCGTATACGTGAATAGTAACCTCGACACTAAAAGTTCCAAATTTGATTAAAAAGTTCAGATCAATACTTCGGCATAATGATATTAGAAGAAATAATATCATTTTAAAATAATATCCCTTACCTCGAAAGACAGTATTTCTAGTTGAAACACCCTGATATAAGCTATGACTTGAACTTGCAAATCAGATAGCAACAATACTCAAAGTATACTCAAAATACTCACAAGAATACGCTCGATAATATAGAGAGAAAACTTGAGTTTACGTGTGATTTTCAATTCTAACCTAAGCACCCTATTTATAGGAAAATACTTAGAACACCAAAGTAGAAAATTTAATAAAATATAAATATATATATCAAAATTCCTACGCCACTCTTGAAATCTAATTTCAGCTCAATAAGCACATGCCACCTTCTAGAAAAGTAAGAAAAAACTTTTTCTAATTTAAAATAATTTAAACTTCCAAAAATCAATTATTTGAACTTGAACTTGAATAATTCATAATAAATAGCCCTTTTATCCTAAAATTGAAACTCACGACTTTTTTATAGGAAATTCAATTCTCTACAACTTTACGGAAGAAAGTTTTTCCAAATTCCAAATGTAAATTGATCAAATCCACAAACAAGCGATTTTACATTGCTATAATCAAATTTCGATTCAAGAAATGGGGTTCGACACATAAAACATGCTTTAAATATTTTTTTTTTAACAAAATACTCCTCCTCCACATATACTCATATATCCCACATTCATCGTAAAAATATCATTATTATTATATTATTAAAATATAATAATATATTTAAATGAATTATTTTATCAAAAAAGATAAAATTTCAATTTTCAACAATTGTCACATTAAAAATTTTCTCCATCTATATCCACATAAAATCAATATTTTCCTCATCATATAAATCAATAATTAATTATTCACTAATAATATTACGAATTATAATCGACAACGGGTAGTTCCTGGATGTAGGGGCTTTCCAATAAGAATTTCTCCTTCTTTGCGCGTAATTAGGTGACCAAACCTCTCCTTGAGCGTAACTTTCTAGACATTGCCAATAATGTTATCTAATAATATTATTCGGGATAATATGAATTATTGCTTGATCCCGAAAAATCTTGTGTAATGACAATTATTGAAACAACAAAGAATATAAAATATCAACGCAAAGAATTATTAAATCAATAAAATAAAATCTTTGAGCAAGAATTCACCGTAACCATTATTGAGTAGTGCCTTCTTACATAAGAATCAATAATTGGTGCAATACTGGTATCTTCTTGTGTGTTAACCACCGAGTATTTTAACAAGATTAATTGAATAACTACGCCGTTATTTTTAAACAACTTATATTTGTCGTTTCTTCATCCAATCGCTTTCAGTTATGGGGCCCACAAAAGATCGCATCATTTGATTTAATATTCCCGACAAATGAGAAGAATATTCAACGACCAAACGAATATTCCCAAACAACAATGAATATTTTATAACCACTTGCTTATTTTGAAATATTTACGTATTTTACCCATAACTATCCACATTAATCAAATCAACCCTTACTATTTCAAAATAATAAATAGAAAATTAAATTTCATTAATAATAAGTTGGGGTCTTACAACCTCCCTCCTTATGAAATTTCGTCCTCGAAATTGACGTATATGTACTGTGTGTTTCAAAGGTGAGGATACCTCGCTTTCATTTCCGCTTCCGATTCCCGTGTCATTTCTCTATATGATTCCTCCATAAAACTTTAACTTGTGGTATGACCTTTTCATAAATAGGACATGCTCCTTCCTATCCAAGATCTTGACAGTACCTCTTCAGATGTTACGTCTTGACTATCTCGTCCGGTTCTAACTCTATAACTTGGTTCGGGTCTTTCATATATTTACTGAAGTATAGATATATGAAACACATTATGAACACGAGACATACTACGGAGGTAACGCGAGTCTATAGGCTACATTTCCTACTCGGTCAAGAATTTGAAATGGACCAATAAATCGTGGATTGAGCTTTCCTCTCTTCCCAAATCTTGTAACTCCTTCCATGGAGCAACTCATGACAATACATGATCCCTATACTAAATTCCACGTCCTTTCGATGAAGATCCGCATAACTCTTTTGTCGATCTTGTGCCGGTTTGTATACGTTTTGAATCATTTGGATCTTTTCGGTGAGTCATACGTCTTAACTCGGGTCCCAACAATGTTGCTTCACCCACCTCATCCCAACATATTGAAAGCGACACTTTCATCCATATAATGCTTCAAATGGAGCCACACCTATACTTGCCTGATAACTGTTGTTGTAGGAGAATTCCACCAATGGTAAATACTTATTCCAACTGCCCTTGAAGTCTAGGACACAGAATCTTAATAGATCTTCAAGAGTTTAAATAGTCCTCTCGATTATCATCTGCTTTGAGGATGGTATGCTTGATCAATCAGAATCCGCGCCCATAGCTTTTTGTAAGCTAAACCAAAATCTTGAAGTGAATCTTAGGTCAAGATCCGAAACTATGGATACTGGCATGCCATGCAACCTCACAATCTCATTTACATATATACTAGCAAGACGTTCAAGGGAATAAGTCTCCCGTATCGGCAAGAAATGAGCAGACTTGGTTAATCTATCAACAATAACCCAAATGACATTGATGCCTTGAGAAACCGTAGGAAGACCCATAAAAAAATCTATGGTAATGTGTTCCCACTTCCATTTCAAAATCTCAAGTGGTTGCAACGGACCCTTAGGTACTAGTGCTCCGCCTTTACACGTTGACAAGTTAAACACGTTGAGATAAACTTTGCAATCTCTCTTCATATTGTTCCACCAAAATGTATGTCGAAGATCATGATATATTTTGGTACTTCCAGGATGGATTGCAAATGGTGTATTACGTTCCTCCATCATAATCTTGTACTTCAAATCAGAGTCGTTAGGGACACAAAGTCTGGAGTGGACTCGAAGTATTCCATCTTCATCAATTCTCGCTTAATAATAGCACCTTCTTATACTTTCTTCTTCATACGATCATTTCCGGGTGGGCTTGAAAGCAACCTTAACTTTTTCTATTAAAGTTGGCTCTATGTCGTATACTTGACAACATCGCACTCGCTCGTTCACGCATATGATCTTCTACTCAACGTCAACGCCTACCACGTTCGCTTTTCGGGATGGTATTGAATAGTGTGGTCGTAGTTTTTCAATAGCTCGAGCCAACGTCACGCCACATGTTGAGTTCTTTTTGAGTGAAGAAATATTTAAGGCTTTTATGGTCTGAATATATCTCCACTTTCTCCCCATATAAATAGTGCCTCCATATCTTTAAGCGTAAACGATCACGCTAACTCTAGATCATGAGTAGGATAATTCCTCTCATATTCTTTAAGTTGTCATGAGGCATAAAGCTATGACTTTCCCGTTTGCATGAGAACACATCCTAACCTTTGCCCAAGCATCATTGTAGATAACAAATCCATCCGTACGGATGGTATTGTTAGAAACAGTCTTAGAAATGAGTCTCTCTTGAGCTCTTGGAAACTCTTCTCGCATTCCTCGCTCCATACGAATTTTATATCTTTTCGAGTCAGCTGAGTTAATGGAGTAGCGACCCCAATTTTTGAATAAAGATGAATTTTTTATAAATATCATTTTTGAATATTATGGAGTGAATCTGATATAATGTTATAGTTGTGGGTAATATTTATAAATTTTGCAAAGTACGCAAGTTGTTATATAATATTTGATTGGTTGAGGAATATTCGTTTTAACAGGGAATATTCGTACGACGACACAATCAATTGTGGGCCCCATAACAGAATAACTGTTAGATGAAGAAAACGACAAGTTTAAGTTTTTATAAATAACGGCGTAGTTGTTACCATTAACACTGTTGAAATACCCGGTGGGTAAAATACGATGTCTGCTTGGTTGCACAAAGAATGACACGCGGTATTACATACGGTATTTTTTGAATTATTGATTCTTACGTAGAAGGCACTACTCAATAATTTTTATAGTAATTCTTTATTCAATATTTTATTTTATTAATTCAATAATTGTTGCGTTGATATTTTATATTATTGTTGTTTCAATAATTGTCACTGCACAGTATTTCTCATTATCAGATCAATAATTCATATTAGTTGAATAATATTATTAGATAGTATTATTGGAAATGTCTAGAAAGTTACATCAAGGAGAGGTTTGGTCACCTAATTGCTTGCGCCAAGAAGGAAAAATTCTTCTTAGGAAAGCCCCTCTTTCCGAGAACGGCTGGTTGTGTCATTATTGTGATTACGTAATATTATTTGTGAATAATTAGTTATTGATTTATATGATAAGGAAAAATTTATTTTATGTGGATATAAATGAAAGAAATATTTATTTTTATGTGGATATAATTGAACGAATTAATGTGAGGTATTTTATCAGTATTTTTGTCGGAATGGAAGTATTAAAAATCAAATCACTATTCTTAAAGCTCTATTGCGTGAGTTATAATTTTAATCCGACCGTTGGATCGTTGTGATTTTTGGATATGTTATACATATATAAGTTGAGTATATGTCCACAAATTTTGAACCGTTAAAAATTAACATATGATTTGTTATGAATTTTAAGAGGTGTTGAAATCTTCCATTTGTGAATTTTGGATATTTTCTATTTGGAATTTGGAAAAACTTTAAGCTACAAAGTTATAGAGAATTTATTATTTTAGTCTCATATGACGTTCTAGCATTTTTCTATAAATAGGCGCTTAAGTTAGAATTGAAAATCACACCAGAATCAGAGAATTCTTCTTCTATAATCTTGAGCGTATTTCTTTCGAGTTTTAGAAAGCTTTGAGCGTAGAAAATAGTGAAAGTTTTCTTCAAGAATATTCCCGCTATACCAGTTGAAATACTCTTCTTTTCAAGGTAAGGGATGTTATTTTTGTTCAATATTCGCTTGAAGTAATATTTTCTTCCATACTCTGTAGTATGTAAGTAATATTATTTCGTTTCAGATTTTGAATTCTATACTCGTTTGTTAAAATTTTGACTTCTATACTCCATGAAATTAGTAAAATATCCTTGATATCTGCGCTTCATCCAGTATCTTTTCATGAAAATATTATTCTGAGCATTCTTGATAAGTTTTAACTTTTTATCTTGGAATACTTATTCACTTGGTTACTATTCTGAAGTCTTATTCATGGGGTACTATTCACTCGAGTACTATTCACTTGGGGTACTATTCATGATAAAAATTGATTCGTTTTCGGTCCCAATTATTTTTGGTACAATATTATTCTTGAATTTTACTCAACAAAGCAGTATCATGTTGACAATTTGGACGTTATTGATTTCTGGATAAATTAAATTATAAATCTTTAAAAATTTATCCTTGAACTTGTTTTATTGAATTCTTATATCATTGTCATCATCCTCATGTTTATATTCATTCTCACAAATATCCGTGGCCTGTAGTGCATAGATTGACTTGGTATGATTATGACCAGGGATTATTCGGTATAATCATGACCGTAATATTACAAATGATGTGGTAAAAGTCCTCATTGGCCCGTAGTGCATTGATGGACAGTTGTTGGTATGATCATGACCATTAATGAAAATACGAATATCCTTCGCCCGTAGTGCATGGATAATTTATGGTCGTGATACTAATGAATATCCTTGGCCTTAGTGCAGGGATGATGTGGATTATTTATTAAACTGAGTCTCAGCAATAAAAGTGATGAAAAACCTTTTAAATCATAGAAGATAGTATATTTTATTCTCTACTTGACTCTTCTAATGGATTGCTTGTTCCGCTGCAGTTCAACTTGATGTTTGTTATATTTTATCAGTTTAACACTGTTAAAGGCTAACGATAAATTATTCTACATTATTTTAGTCATAATATTTCTTACTGGGCTAGTTGAGCTCACCCTTTTGCTTTCATTGTTCTCTTCAGGAAATGAGAACGTATCCGGGACTAGTCGGAGAACGGAGTGACGGTCCAGATGATAGCATTAGTAGTCCTCACTATTCTATGAAATAGTGTGATAATAAATGTATTGAGGACTCCATTTGAGTTGAATACTGTCTAGAAGACAATATTCGTATTAAAACTCTCACTTTATATTTTGTCGTATTGTACACGACAGTTGTATTATTAAGTTGTATTTGAATTTTGTACCATGTATTTGGTGACTCAAGATGGGTGATGTATACCTATTTTGGGGGAATCACATAAACGAATCCGTGAGTTGTGTCAGGGGGAGAAGTCTGTGACACAGTATTTTGCAGAAGTTAATGCACTTTGGCAGGAACTTGGTTATTATCGAGTTTTTTTCAGTCAAATGCCTAGAAGATGCTGCTGCTTATTAAAAGTTTGTGAGTGAAGATAAAGTTATGAATTTCTTGGCCAGTCTGAATATAGAATTTGATCAAGTTCGAGCACAGTTGATTGGTCAGACACCTTTTCCATCACTGAGAGAGGCTCATGCTAGAGTCCAACAAGAGGAAAGTAGGCGTCGGGTGATGGTTCTAAACTGTGTTGACTGATCAGCTGTGACAACCTGAACTTTTATAAATTATTAAAATAAGAATTTAATAATTAAAATTCTTATTATGAGATGTATATATATTTTGAATTATATGTTTTGGTGTGAAGAAATTAAATTTTTATGAGATTTAATAGTTAGTTAAACTATTCACTACAAGAAAACCAGTCATTCTTAAGCGAAGCACCGCCATCAATACCAATGACAATTGTCTTGCGTCGGTATTAAGGTCATTCTTTGACGGGCAATGTCATCTTCAACAAATTATGTCGCCTCAGTGTCGTAGCCCCGGCTCCGTTTGTCACCGCTCGGCATCATTGTCATTACCGACGGGAGTCATTGGCGACGACATAATATCAATACCGACGGCAAGACCGTCGAGAAAGATCCCATAAATTGGAACTTATATACGAATGAAACCTTAAGAAGAAAAAAAGTGTAACTTACTAATGGAAGCAAACAATAACAAAAGTAGAACCAGAGCTGAGAGGGAACGAAAATTGGTGGGAGATTGTAACAGTGTATCACGCCAAAGAAAGGGGAGGAAGAAAGGGGAGGCCAGACGGTGGAGGACCGACAGTGGCGAACGACGGCGACTAACCGACGAGTAACGACGGCGAGAAGCGACGAGGACCGACGATAGTGGAGGCGAGATAAACAGAGGGAAGGAACAGAACGATGGAGAGGGAAAGAAAATGGAGAGGAAAAAAATTGAATCTGGCGTATTAAATATAAGACCTCATTCTCGACGGCTATGCCGTCGTTCATGTACCGTCGCCAATGAGTCATAAACGACGATGATGCCGTCGCTATTGACATTCATAGCCATCGCTATTGACATTCATAGCCGTCGCCAATGAATTTTCCCTCTACCGCCAAATTTTTGCACCTTTTTCCCTGGGAAAGTATTATTATCGACGGCACCCATTCACGACGGCTGTCCCATCAGCATTAATGTTATTCTCGACGGTTCATGAGCCGTCGCCAATAACCCTGTCGTCTATGACTGGTTTTTTTGTAGTGAATATTGAAGAAAGTGAAGCAAATTAGTTATGAAAAAGGAAAATGGTGGCAAAAGAAATTAACTGAATAATATTAGTTAATTAAGATGGAAATTATATTGTGGAATAATATAATTTAATTGGTATATATGATTGGCGATGGAATTGTTATGAATTAAATTTCATAAATAATGTGAGTAATTCACTTAATTAAAATAATGAATTAATGTGAATATATTTGTTTTAATAAAATAAGAGAGTATATATATATATATATATATATATATATATATATATATATATATATATATATATATATATATATATATAAATGTGTGGTATGTTAATGTAATAAGATTGTGAATTTTGTAAATAGTTAAACTATTTATTAAATAAAATAAATAATTTAATTGGAATATTTATTGAGTAAAATAAATATTTGATGGAAATATTCTAATTTAATCTAATAATTAAATTAAAAGATTGATTTGTTGAATAAAATTATAATTATGGTTGGCTAAATAGAAACTATAATTATAATAATAGAAATTATAATTATAATAATAAGGTTTAATTTAATTTAAATACTAGAATTTGTTAATGGTTGTGACATGAATGAATCATATGTTAAATGGAATTATAAAAATAAATTCAAAGAGACTAGATTAAAGCTAGCCAAACAAGGTCTTGAGACCTTTGGAATTTTTATCAGTTAAAACCTTTTGGGTTTGTATAACTGATAGCTGAGTAAAAACACGTAAGGTGTGTTTTATCAGTATAGTTAGCCTATTTGGAAAACATAGAGAAGAAGAGAAAACAAAGAATAGGAAAGAAATTGAGAGAAAAAGAGAAGAAATCCTCTATGAAATTGAGAAGAATGTGCTTTGTGAGAATCAGAAGAAGAAACAAGAAGATTGTTCAAAATTGTTCAAGAAATTGGATTATATATATTCTTAGATATGTATAATTCGTTCTATAATTAAGTTTTCAGTAATCAGATTCATGTAATTATGTTTTAAAAGAAGAAATTTAGTTTTGTTGATATATATATAATACGACTTATTTTAGAGTCAAAATTGTTAGTTAGTTCATGAATAGAATCTGAAAATGGTGCTAGATATTGTTAGTATATTGAATTATGAAAACAACGAAGGTTAAATGGATTGATTTGGTTAGGAATCGAATCTGTGGTGAAAGATTACACTAAATATGTTAAAACATATAAAATTAATATGAACATGAGTTTTGGGTCAAGATTTAGGCTAGTTATTATTTCTGTAAATTGTTATAATTCTAGTATATTGTAGTTATATGAATTACGAATTCATAGAATCAAAAATGGACTAATTTGGATGTGTGTAACTCAAGTTATGAAGATTATAAGGAGAAAATGTTCAAAAATCGCGAGAATAGTGAACTTTAGAGTCCCGTTTCATCTAATCTGAATTGCTATTTGTGCCTAAGTCATTTGGGGGTAGCTAAGCTCTAGGGCATACAATTTACTTGTTTGTGCTTGAAGGCTTAATTAGGCACAGTTATACCCAAGAGAATGTCGATTGTATTTGTTTTGACCTATTTTAGTAAAATAGGCATAACATTTCCATACAAACTTCGATTGAGGCCATTCAAGATGATCCGGAACGAGGACGAATAGACCTACAACTTTTACTCTTTAGGTGTTTCAATTTGAGATTGGGAAAAGGGGTCAAAATGGTCATCTTTAGGACTATTGTGTTTTCGGGGACAATTGGAGGGCGTCGGGCATGCACATATGCAAGTGTAGTACTTCTGACGATAAAAGATGTTATTCTAAGTTATAAAACATGAATGTTAGTAAACATAAAGATGCTTAACATTATTAAATGATGTATTAGATAAGTTGTATAAGCATACTAAGCATACATAAGAGAGACAAATCGGGCGTGTGACGAATGAACGTCAAAATGCCGTAACAAATGTTAATGAACGTAAAAAGTGTTTTAAGTCAAATAAAATGAATATTATAAGATATAAAATGGGTTTAATATAAAACCAATAATGATTCCTAACAAGACTTAAACACTTGAATGAACTTCGAATATGAAATATAGTGAGATATAAGTCAAAAGTTAACAATAAAATTGAACCTTGTATATTGATAATAGGAAGGGTTATTAGATGTAGAGTAAAATTTATATTACAACTACTATGCGTTGCTATGTAACTAATAGTTGATGTGTATGATTATATAATTGTGTAGGGCACGTGAAGTGCAAATAACTGTAAGTTGTTAAACTGTTCTTCGTAAACAACGATCAAGGCAAGTCTTTCAGTTCTTATTTGCTATGTGAACTTGATGATGAACTGTTTTAAATCTTTATTTCAAATAGCATGATTTTTTATATATATGTTGAAAGTATGAAACGTTAAAGTCAATATATGACTATGATGATTGAGCTATGAATGCTGATTGAGTAAGGAACTCAATCTTTATACTTGTTATGTGAACTGTAACATGTATGTTACGTTAGTCCAATGATTATGAGATATATGTTGAGCATGTTGTTATGTGCTACGTGATGCATGAAAACTGTTAGATTTTGCTGGGCTGTCGAGCTCAACCTTGCAAATAACCACTTTTATATGTTAAGGATACAAGGTAACTCTATGTGCTACTTGAAAAACATGAATCAGATGTAATGCATGAAGATCTAATATCCTAGCCAAGTTGTTATTCTTGTAAACCATGCCTAATGTTTCGATAAATGTATTAATATTGAATTATAATATCGTTTTGCGATGTAAACTCTTGTAGTATTAAAATGATTCTGAGATACTTAGATATAAAGGTTGAAAGTTTTGGAAATGAGAATAGTTTATAATAGAAAATTTTAATTATTCCGCAAATTTTAATGGTTGTATTATCGTTTAATGATGTAAAATTAGAGGTTGAATGTATTGTTAACGACCGATGTCGAGAATTAAATTATTTAAATTTTGGGGTCGTTACATCAGCCATGATTGCTTCATATATTTCCTAAGTTTGGCTCCACTATCCAGTCTCCTATTGAGAAGGAATCCCGTGAATGTGATTATTGTAGAGGAAAAAACCATACTCGAGATCATTGTTTCAAGTTTCATGGACGTCCTAAAGGACGAGGGGGGACGAGGGGTAGGTTTGGTAGTGGTCGTGGATGTGGATCTCAGACCTATGTGACTACTACAACACCTACTGTTTATATACCTCCAGTGTTTCAGACACTACTTTTGCACTCACTCTTGAGGAAATCTCATCTTTTCAAAAACTCTATTCAAAATCCACTTCTTCTCATTACACCTAGTCAGGTATAAAGTCTTATGCTCTTAATGTTTCATGAACTTACCTTAGTTGGATCATTGACAAAGGTGCCTCCGAGCATATGACCGATTCCTCCACCCCCTTTACTTCATACATGTCTTGTTTTGGAAAAGACAAGGTTCGCGTAGCTGATGGTTCCCTCTCTTCTATCTATAGAAAAGGCTTTATAGTTTATACTCCTTCATTGACATTGTCACATGTTCTCCATATTCCTTCATTCACTGCAAATTTGTTGTCTGTTCAACGTCTTTTTGAATCCATACACTGTTCAGTAACCTTTTTCCCATCTCATTATATTTTTCAGGACTTGGTGACGGGGTAGAAGATTGGTAGTGGTAGTACAGTTGGTGGTCTCTATTACTTAGATGTTCCCTCATCGAATATGTTCCATACTCAGGCTCTTCACTCTATTTTTGACTTAAGTTTGACTTCTCTCCATCAGTGGCATCGATGTTTAGGATATCCCACTTTTTCTATATTAAAATCTTTGTTTTCATCTTTAGTTAAACAATGTAATTATAAAACTCAATTTTTTTGTGAACCATGTGAATTGGGGAAACACAAACGTTCTGTTTATTCTGCTATTAACAGTCGACATTTCAAATCTTTTGTTATTATACATTCTGATGTGTGGGGGCCCTCTCGGGTTGTTTTTCGTTCTGGTCATAGATGGTTTGTTAGCTTTATTGATTGTCATTCTCATGTCACTTGGATTTATCTTCTTCGTTCCAAAGATGAGTTTGATATATTGTTTCCAAGAATTTCATAAAATGATTCAAACCCAATTTGAAGTTAAAGTAAAGATTCTCCATAGGGAATTATCTCTCTAAGTATGGCATTATCCTTCAAACCTCTTGTGTCAAAACTCCAGAATAAAATGGAGTGGCGGAAAAAAAGAATCGCCACTTACTAGAGGTAGCCCGCACTCTTATGTTCACTATGAACACCCCTAAATTTCTATGGGGAGATGCTATTTTTATTGCTGCTTTTTTGATAAATAGACTTTTTTTAGAATTCTTGGGCACAAAAGTCCAATATCTTTGCTTCAACACACGACAAGTCCTTCTCTTTTGCCTCGAGTCTTTGGTTGTGTGTGTTATGTTCATGATAAATCTCTCATTCGGGAAAAATTAGATCTCAAGACTTTTCAGTGTGTTTTCATTAGTTATTCTCCAACCCAAATAGGGTATAAATGTTATCATCCTCCTTCCTACAAGGTATTCGTCACTCGGGATGTAACATTATGGGAATTGGAACCTTTTTATCCTTCTTTACCTTCTCCTCAAGGGGAGGATGTTAATGATGAGAAGAAGTTTCCTCCTGAGGCTGGCATTACAATTAAGTTCTATTATACCCTATTTTCCTGTTCCATCTTCCCTTGTTCCTGTTGATGCTTCTGATAATTCTACACAGGGGGAGTTATAGAATGAGCTTGAGTTGAGAACCTATGTTCGAAGAGGCAAGCATAAGGTGTGAGACCCCAAATTTTATGAAATGAAAGTATTCAATTTTCTTATAATTATTCTATTTAGTAAATGGTTAAATTGATAAAAGGTTAAAGTTAAAGGGTGATATGTGAAATTAATGATGAATGTCATTAAAAATCAAATTTGAGTTCGGAGTTGAATTTGGAGACGCGGACGTGATATTTGAGTCTGGAACGAAGAAATTAGTAAAAATAGACTATAAACACAAAATTTATCGGGGTTAACTTTTTGGTCAAAAAGTCAATAGTTGACTTTTTCAGAAAAAGTCAAACTTCGGAATTTCAAAAATAAAATTGTTGATAAAAATATTTCCATTGTGTTGGGATTGTTAGTGTTAGTGGAAATCGACATTTATTTCGATAATAATTGATGTCTAGAGGTTATATTGACCAATCGGGTAATTCACTGGATAAATGAGCAATTAATTGCTATTAATTCACATACTTATAACTATGTGTTCACATGTGTGTACTATTGATTCACATGATTTACTATTAGGGGAGTTAAAAGATTGATAATACTTGCATGACTAAATTAAAAATGGAGGTATAGATGAATGTACTTTATCTTGTAATTAGTTTTTCACATGATTATACTATTGAGTCACATGAATGAACTATTAATTCACATGATTTACTATTAGGGAGGTGGTGCAAGTTTGATAATACTTGTAGGACTAAATTAAAAATGAAGAAAAAGAGGAATGTATTATATTATAATATTTCGATCCCCAAAACGTGTAATTATCAAAACTATATTTTTCTATAAATAGAAGCTCATTCTTCTTTCATTCTCACCAATTCACTAAGTCTCACAAGAGCAATTATTATAGAGAGAAAGAAGAAGAGAAGTCTGCTACCTCACTATTCCAGTATCTAAGGGGTATAATTTCTTTCGTATTCATGAAGAGAGTTATTTTCTTCCAATACTCGTAAGTGCATGGTGAATTCTTTTGTTATTTCATTCTTTATTATTCTGTTGGAATAACCTGTCTACGCGGACTACCGTATGCATGGTGAATTCTTCTGTTATTCAATTCTTTATTATTCTGTTAGAATAACATGTCTACACGGACTACCACATGCATGTTGAATTCTTCTGTTATTCCATTCTTTATTATTACATTGGAATAACTCATCTCACGCGCGACAACCGCATGCATGGTGAATTCTTCCATTATTCCATTCTTTATTATTCATTGGAATAACTTTGTCTCTGCGGACTACTAGCATGCATGGTGAATGACCCTTCGTATTCATTCTTTATTAAATTGTAAAAATGATCTGTCTACGTGGATTACCGCATGGCGAGTGAAAATCCATTTGCAGTTTCATAATTTTTCTGACCCTCAAAAATTTTGGAAAAATTTGAAATGATAATTTGATGAGTTTTCTAGATTGTGTCCAAAAATGGCGATTTTTGGATGTATAGATTAGGAGTTATGAATTTTATGGGAAAAGACTATTTTAAAAGTAAACCCTTATAACTCCTTGTGGTTAACTCCAAAATTGGTGAAATTTTTATTGGGCGTACATGTATATCACAAGAGTATACCCAGTAAATTTTGGAATTTTTGAACAAAAGTACAGTTTATGATAAATGTCTAAATATTCAGCAGTTTTGGCCATATGAAAAATAGTAAATGAATTTTAAAAATTCCGAGAAAAATATATATTCAATATGGGACTATATTACGCTAAATCCCGAAAAAAAAACTTTTTGGACTGATTTGTTATTTTTCATGAAAATGGTTTAGTTACGAACATATGAATTAAATATGTTATGTGAAGTTGAAAAATTGGTAAATAGGATTTTTTGGCTTAGAAATCCTATATAAGGTATATGCGGATTTTTGATGAGAGTTTTGGTTATTGGTGATGAAATCTTATGAGTTTGGCATTTTAGGATGATTAAATGCATTAATTAGTAAAGTGTAAACAATTAAAATAAATTGTTTATAAGTTTAAGAAATGATTAAAATATTGTTATAATATTAATGATATTAGATATGAGATTATTAAGTGAATAATAACATTTGGATATTCTTGAACTCTGGATAAATTATATTATAAATGTTTAATATTTATCCTTTATCTCATTTGATTGATTCTTGATATCATTGTCATGATCCTCATGCTTGTATTGTGATGGAAGTCATCTTTGGCTTACATGCAAAGATGGACAGGTGTATGACATGATCATGACCACTAGTGATACTAACGAATATCCTTGGCCGTAGTGCAGGGATAATTCGATGATGTGATTGGCAGGATCATGACCATTAGTTAACAGTTGAATGTCTTTGGCCGTAGTGCACTGACAAACAATTGATTGGTATGATCATGACCATTGATTTTATAGTTGAATATCTTTGGCCCATAGTGCAAAGGTAGACAACTGATTGGTATGATCATTGTTATTACATTTGAATATCTTTAGCCTTTGGGGTAAGAATTTTGAGTAAACGTTCTATTAAGCCTTTGTGGCAAGGAGGAACTGTTGATTCACATTATTATAAACATGAATATCCTTGGCCCGTAGTGCAGGGATGATTCGATGATGTGGTTTATTTATTAAGCTGAGTCTCAGCGATAAAGTTGATGAATTTTTTTTTTTAAAATCATAGAAGATAGTAGATATCATGCTCTACTTGACTCTTCTAATGGATTGCTTATTCCACTGCAGTTGTTGATCTAAAACTTGTTGTCTATTGTATTCTATCAGTTGTTATACTGTTGAAGGCTAAGGATAATTTATTATGTATTATCTTAGTCATAATATTTCTTACTAGGCTAGTTGAGCTCACCCTTTTCTTTCACTATTCTCTTCAGAAAATGAGAATATAGCTGGGACAAGTCGGGGAATGGAGTGACGGTCCAGATGGTTGTATTAGTAGTCCTCACTATTCTGTGAAATAGTGTGATAATAAATGAGGACTTATTTTGAGTTTAAATACTATCTAGAAAACAATATTCGTGTTAAAACTCACGGCTCATGTTGTATAATTAAGTTTTTATTTGTATTCTGTACCATGTATCTAGCGACCCAAGATGGGTGATGTATACCTATTTTGGGGGCGTTACAGTTGGTATCAAAGCTTAGGGATATGATCCCTGGCTGAGATGTGAGATAAGAACTAGGAGGGGAGAGACGGTGAATTCCTTCGCTAGTATGACCTACCTAAGTTTATTTGGTATTTAATTGGTCGGTAAGAGTATAGGGATAATATGTGACATGTCAATTAACCCTTATTTTGAAACTATATTCTAGAATGATATCTGAAATACAGGAGATGAGAAATGGGAAAATCATGATAGAGAGGAAATAACCGGGAAGGTACAATCCGAAAAGAAAGCAAGGTATTTTCATCTCTTCGAACTACCAGGTATGTAAATTTCGAGAGCAAAATTTCATAAGGAGGGGAGATTGTGAGA
This sequence comes from Panax ginseng, assembly GCA_020205605.1. Taxonomy (NCBI): domain Eukaryota; kingdom Viridiplantae; phylum Streptophyta; class Magnoliopsida; order Apiales; family Araliaceae; genus Panax; species Panax ginseng. The sequence goes on along the minus strand of CM035137.1, from coordinate 23,431,250 downwards.
CCCCAAATTTTATGAAGTGAAAGTATTCAATTTTCTTATAATTATTATATTTAGTAAACGGTTAAATTGATAAAAGGTTAAAGTTAAGAGTGATATGTGAAAATTTTTCAAAGTAAACAAGTTATCGGTGATAAAAGTATAGTAATACGCGTGGTTGCATAGTAGAACACGGTATTGTACAGTATCTTTGACTATTGATGCTTACGTGAGAAGTCACTCAGTTTTATTCAATTATTGTCACAATATTTTATATTATTAAATCAATAATTGAGACGACAAAGTTATTCATATTATTATTTGCAATATTGACAATGTCTAAAAGTTCTGTCAAGGAGAGGTTAGGTCATCTAATTGCGCGCCAATAGGGAGAAATCCTTATCGGAAAGCCCCCTCTTTCCTGGGAACGATCTGGTTGTTAATATTGTGAGATATAATATTAATGATGAATGTCATTAAAAATCAAATTTGAGTTCAGAGTTGAATTTGGAGACGCGGACGTGATATTTGAGTCCGGAATGATGAAATTAGTACAAATAAACTATAAACACAAAATTTATCGGGGTTGACTTTTTGGTCAAAAAGTCAACAGTTGACTTTTTTAGAAAAAGTCAAACTTCAAAATTTCAAAAATGAAATTGTTGATAAAAATATTTCCATTGTGTTGGGATTGTTAGTGTTAGTGAAAATTGACATTTATTTTGATAATAATTGATGTCTGGAGGTTATATTGACCAATCGGGTAATTCATCGAATAAATAAACAATTAATTGCTATTAATTCATATGCTTATAACTATGTGTTTATATGTGTGTACTATTGATTCACATGATTTACTATTAGGGGAGTTGGTGCAAGATTGATAATACTTGCATGACTAAATTAAAATGGAGGTATAGATGAAAGTACTATACTGTATTTAGTTTTTTCACATGATTATACTATTGAGTCACATGAATGAACTATTAATTTCCATGATTTACTATTAGGGGAGGTGGTGCAAGTTTGATAATACTTGCAGGACTAAATTAAAAATGAAGAAAAAGAGGAAGGTATTATATTGTAATATTTTGAGCCCAAAAATGTGCAATTATCGAAACTATATTTTCCTATAAATAGAAGTTCATTATTCTTTCATTTTCACCAATTCACTAAGTCTCACAAGAGCAATTATTATAGAGAGAAATTATAGAGAGAAAGAAGAAGAGAAGTCATTCTTTCCGCTGCAGTTGTTGATCTAAAACTTGTTGTCTATTGTATTCTATTAGTTGTTATACTGTTGAAGGCTAAGGATAATTTATTATGCATTATCTTAGTCATAATATTTCTTACTAGGCTAGTTGAGTTCACCCTTTTTTTCACTATTCTCTTCAAGAAATGAGAATATAGCTGGGACGAGTCGGGAAATGGAGTGACGGTCCAGATGATTGCATTAGTAGTCCTCACTATTCTATGAAATAGTGTGGTAATAAATGAGGACTTATTTTGAGTTTGAATACTGTCTAGAGGATAATATTCGTGTTAAAACTCACGGCTCATGTTGTATAATTAAGTTTTTATTTGTATTCTGTACCATGTATCTGGCGACCCAAGATGGGTGATGTATACCTGTTTTGGGGGCGTCACATAAGGTCACCATTTCTGCACCACTACTCCAACCTGCTCAAAACCTAGTCTTAATAATGCTAGGGGTGAAAATCCTAATCCTACTTGTTCATCTGATGATACTAATGTTCCTATTAATCTTAGAAAAAGGGTTAGAGCTTGTACTCAACATCCTATCTTTATTTTTATAGCCTATGATAAATTATCTGCATCATATCTCTCTTTTGTTTCTTCCTTGTTTTCAATATATGTATATACCTCAGGGATGAAAATAAGCAATGAGTGATGAGAATTGGAAACAGACTATGATATAGGAGATGAATGCCCTGAAAAAGAATAATACATGGGAACTAGTCTCACTTCTTTACGAAAAAAGACCAGTTGGTTGCAAATGAGTATATACAGTCAAACAGAAGCCAGATGGGAAAGTTGAGTGACTTAAAGTCAGGCTAGTTGCAAAAAGGTACACTCAAACTCATGAGATTGATTACCAAGAGACATTTTCTCCTGTGGCAAAGATGAACTCTCTTCGTACCATAATCTTATGTGTAACAAACTTCGGCTGAAATATTCAACAGTTAGATGTGAAAAATGCATTCCTTCATGGTGACTTGGAGGAGGAAGTATATATGGAAATTGAAAGTAGTATGCACACAAGTCAATCATGTTTGATGATAAAGCATATACTTTGTAAAAATCTTATTCATTTATTAATAAAAAGTATTAATTTATTAAAGAATTTTAATTATCTACATGATGTTGTTTTATAATATGTCATAAACCCATAGTTTTAAGCAATGCTTTTAGAATAATGATGATGATCATTCTAATGAGATCTAAATTCTTAGAAAGCTTAAAACTAAAATAGTTCCCAATCGTTGGATTACTAAATTGGGGATTAGTGAATCTGGACAGATTGGTACTGTAAGACCCCAACTTATTATTAATGAAATTTAATTTTTTTTATTTATTATTTTGAAATAGTAAGGGTTGATTTGATTAATGTGGATAGTTATGGGTAAAATACGTAAATATTTCAAAATAAGCAAGTGGTTATAAAATATTCATTGTTGTTGGGGAATATTCGTTTGATGCGTGGAATATTCTTCATTGTCGGAGAATATTAGTATGAAAGCCTACGATCTTTGTGGGCCCCATAACTAAAAATTGATTGATGAAGAAAACAACAAATATAAGTTGTTTAAAAATAATCAGGCGTAGTTATTCAATTAATCTTGTTAAAATACTAAATTAACACACAAGTAGTACACCAGTATTGCACTAATTATTGATTTTTACGTAAAAAGGCACTACTAAATAATGGTTTACGGTAATTATCGCTCAAAGATTTTATTTTATTGATTTAATAATTGTTGCGTTGATATTTTATATTCTTCGTTGTTTCAATAATTGTCATTACAAAGTATTTTTCATTATCGAAGCAATAATTCATATTATCTGAATAATATTATTAGATAACATTATTGGCAATGTCTAGAAAGTTCTATCTAAGGAGAGGTTTGGTCACCTAATTGCACGCCAGTAAGGAGAAATTCTTATTGAAAAGCCCCATCGATCTTGGGAACTGCCTGGTTGTCAGTATTGTGATTCTGTAATATTATTCGTGAATAATTAATTATTAATTTATATAATGAGAAAAATATTGATTTTATTTGGATATAGATGGAGAAAACTTTTAATGTGACAATTATTGAAAATTGAAATTTTATTTTTTTCTGATAAAATAATTTATTTAAATATATTATTATATTTTAATAATATAATAATGATGATATTTTTACGATGAATGTGGGATATATGAGTATATGTGAAGGATGAGTATTTTTGTTACCAAAAATATTTAAAGCATGTTTTATGTGTCGGTGGACCTCATTTCTTGACTGAAATTTGATTATAGCCTGTAAAATCGCCCGTTTGTGGATTTCGGTCAATTTCTATTTGGAATTTGGAAAAACTTTCTTCTGTAAAGTTGTAGAGAACTGAATTTCCTATAAACAGTTGTGAGTTTCGAATTTTCTGACAAAAGGGCTATTTATTGTGAATTATTGAAGTTTCGAAGCTCCGAAATAATTGATTTTTGGAAGTTTAAATTATTTTAAATTAGAAAAATGATTTTTCTTACTTTTTCTAGAAGGTGGCATGTGCTTATTGAGCTGAAATCAGATTTCAAGAGTGGCGTAGGAATTTTGATATATATATTTATATTTTATTAAATTTTCTACTTTGGTGTTCTAAGCATTTTCCTATAAATAGGGTGCTTAGGTTAGAATTGAAAATCACACCAGAAACTGAAATTTTCTCTATCTATATTATCGAGCGTATTCTTGTGAGTATTTTGAGTATACTTTGAGTACTGTTGCTATACGGTGCAAGTTCAAGTCATAGCTTATATCCGGTGTTTCAACTAGAAGTACTGTCTTTCGAGGTAAGGGATATTATTTTAAAATGATATTATTTCTTCTAATATCATTATGTTGAAGTATTGATCTGAACTTTTTAATCAAATTTGGAACTTTTAGTGTCGGGGTTACTATTCACGTATACGGTACTATTCACGAATACGACACTATTCATCGAAAAATAAAAATTTTCCTTTTCGTCCAAAATATCTATTCTGGATACTAGCTTTGATTGTATCCATATTTTGATCATTCTTGAATTTTACACCACTATGATTATTTATGAGATATTTTTGGACATGAAATAGCTGAAATACAAATCCTTAATATTTATTCTTTTGTTTCACTAGATTCGTTTTCTTTGAAATATTTTTTATCATCCTCAGTCCTAAATGATGATATTACTGAATATCTTTGGCCTGTAGTGCAAAAATGAATGATTTCCTGATGAATATCTTTGGCTCGTAGTGCAAAGATGAACAGGTGTTTAGATGAACATGACCCGGTCGATGAATATCTTTGGCTGTGGTGCAAAGATGAATATTTAATTCAAGATGAATATTGATTGATGTTACTGAGGATAAAATAATGATGATGGATCGTTAAATTCATAGATATTAGTAGATTTCACCCTCTACGTAACTTTTCTATGAATTAATATTTTCCGCTGCAAATATTGATCTAAAACTTGTTGTTTAATGTATTCTCTCATATTTTTCCCTGTTGAAGACTAACGATAATTTTTTGTATATTATCTTAGTCATAATATTCTTTTTCGGGCTAGTTGAGCTCACCCTTTTCCTTTTTGTTCCATTTTTCTTCTCGGGAGGCGAGAATGTAATGTAGCGAAATGAGCTTCTGGGGTATGGAATGAAGGTTCTAGAGAGAGTTGTTTAGTAGTCCTCACCATTTTTGTAAAATAATGTATCAATAAATGTGATGAGGATTTATTTGAGTATAGATATTGTCTAGAAGATAATATTTGTATTCAAACTCACGCGCCATTGTTGTAATAATAAAGTTGTAGTTGTTTCGTACCATGTATTGACAACTCGTAATGGGTGATGTATACCTATTTTGGGGGCGCCACGGTTGGTATCACTGACTTAGGGATATGATCTCTAAGCGGAGATCGGGAATAGAACTAAGAGGGAGAGACGAGTAAATCCTTCGCTAGTGTGTCCTACCTAAGCTTATTTGTTAGTTGGTCAGTATATAGGGATATTATGTGATATATTGATTTCCTTAATTAACCCTTATTTTATGACAGTATTTGAGAATGTCGACTGAGAATATTAACAGTGGAAATGAGACCGTGGAGACGCCTGTACTCACCAACGAGGAGAACGTGCAACAGGCTGGCAATGTTCCTCCTATGAACAACACCACTGAGCAGATGATGAACGAGGGGATGTTTAAAAGCTTTTTGTAATTCATACAAAATCAGACGAGGGAGACTCGTGTTCAAAATACAGGAGGAAATGATAGCAATTCACGGGTTGTCACAGCTAAACAGTTCAAAGAGTTGGGACCACCAGAATTTAAGGGAAAGCCAGATCCGATCATGGCGAAAACATGGGTCAAGCAAATTACCTTGATATTCGATGTCTTGGGATGCACGGAGGAAAAAGGTTCCATTCGCCACCTTTATGTTCCGTGGCGAAAGCGGATCATCTTGGTGAGAGTCCTGAAGCGTACCCATCCACCAAGACTCAAAGATGTCTTGGGAGACATTTCAGAACTATTTAATGACAAATACTTTCTTGAAAGTGTTCGTCATATGAAGGAAGTGGAGTTTATTAGATGGAAGCGAATAACATGATTGGTGTCCCAATGACGAGGCAAAGTTTGCGAGTTATCCAGTTTTGCACCTCATTTGGTGGAGAATGAGGAACGATGACGCGGATGTTTCTTAGAGGTTTGAAACCCCAGATACGTCAAGATCTCATTTCTCATAAATTTTCTCTCTATTCGAGATGTTGTAAATGAGGATCAATTATTAGAAGCGAGATAACGAGTACAGTCCAACCAAGGACCACAACCAGGATAATAATTTAGATAGCGATCAACAAAACAACGATAACCCGTGGAGAAAGAAAAAGACGGACAAAAATGGTAACCACTCTGGTGGTAATCATGGCCATGAAAATAGAAGAAGCGAGTCAGGAGGAGATTTTAAAAAGAGAAGATTTAACAACGACCATATGAAGACGCGGCGGTCTTGGCAAAGAATCGGTTCCAAGGGAGGGGAACGACCACCGGTTGTATGCTATAAATTCAGAAAAGAGGGACATATCAGTCCAAACTGCCCACAACAGTTCAAGGTATACTATAATTGTGGAAAGGAAGGACATATCGCTCGAGATTGTACGATAGCGAAACCTAGTTCAGCGGGGACGGTGACTCAAAAAACTGTCCCAGAAAAGTCAAAGTCAACGGTTCCTGAAAGTGCGTTTGTTGTGACTGGTCAAAATTTGAGGAACCCAAACGAGGTGATCACGGGTAAGCTATTTATAAATTCTTACGAAGTTTATACCTTACTTGATACTGGTGCTACCCATTCATTTATCTCTCCTGCTTGTGCTCAACGTTTAAACTTGACTCCGGAGAAATTAGACTTTGACCTATCTGTGAAAACTCCGTTAGGAGAAACTTTCATCACATTATAAATCTTGTTTGATTCAAGTTGGCACCATCACCTTACCTGTTGACCTTATCTCTTTAAAGATACTTGCTTTTGATGTGATTTTAGGAATTGATTGGTTAACTACTCATCATGCCAAAATTGATTATTTTCGTAAGGTTGTTAGTTTTCATATTCCTAACCAACCAACCGTTGTATGCAATTGAAGCAACTAAACCATTAAAATCAATCACCGTCATATCTAATCATAAAGCTATTCGCTTATTGAAAAAGCGAATGTCAAGCTTTCTTAGCCCATGTTATGGATTTGAATAAAGACACGCCAAATTTGAATAATATTCCGTTGTTATTGACTTTCCGACGTATTTCTGAAGAACTTCCCCGTCTACCCCGAACGTGAAGTTGAATTCTTTATTGATCTTGAACCCGGCACAAAGCCCATTTCTAAAACCCCATATCGAATGGCTCCTATTGAACTTCGTGAGTTAAAGGTCCAACTACGGAGAATTATTGGACATCGATTTCATTCGGCCCCAGTACATCTCCTTGGGGTGCTCCTGTTTTATTTGTAAAGAAGAAAGAGACGGTAGTATCGCGACTTTTGTATTGACTATCGGAATTGAACCATGTCACCATCAAGAATAGGTATCCTCTACCTCGTATTGATGACTTGTTTGACCAGTTGCAAGGGGCACAATTTTTATCAAAGATCGATCTTCGTTCTGGATATCATCAGGTGAATATTAGAACTGAGGATATTCCAAAGACTGCCTTTAGAACTCGGTACGGGCATTATGAATTCTTAGTCATGTCTTTCGGATTGACTAATGCTCCTGCGACTTTCATGGATATGATGAACCGAGTATTCAAGGAATATTTGGATCAGTTCGTTGTTGTCTTTATTGATGACATCCTCATATATTCCAAAAGTCGTAAAGATCATGAGCACCATTTGAAGCTGATACTCCAAAGGCTTCGTGAAAACAAACTATATGCCAAATTGAATAAATGCGAGTTCTGGCTTGAGGAAGTAGCATTCCTTGGGCATGTGGTGTCGAAACATGGAGTATCTGTGGACCCGGCGAAGATTGAAGCAATACAAAGTTGGGAGCAACCAAGTCGCTGATCAAGTATGTAGCTACGGGCTTACCGGTTATTATCGAGATTCGTGGAAGGATTTTCTCGAATCTCTACTCCATTAACTCACCGACTTTGAAAGATATAAAATTCAGTATGGAGCGAGGAATGCGAGAAGAGTTTCCAAGAGCTCAAGAGGAGACTCATTTCTAAGACTTTCTAACAATACCATCCGGCACGGATGGATTTGTTATCTCAAACGATGCTTCGGAAAAGGGTTAGGATGTGTTCTCATGCAACGTGGAAAAGTCATAGCCTATGCCTCGCGAAAACTTAAAGAATATGAGAGGAATTATCCTACTCATGATCTAGAGTTAGCGTGATAAGTTTTAGCGCTTAAAGATATGGAGGCACTATCTATATGGGGAGAAAGTGGAGATATATTCGCACCATAAAAGCTTTAAATATTTCTTCACTCAAAAGAACTCAACATGCGGCAAATGACGCTGGCTCGAGCTATTGAAAGACTACAACCACACTATTCAATACCATCCCGAAAAAGTTTAACGTTGAATGGACGCGTTGAGTAGAAGATCATATGCGAGAACGAAAAGCGATGATGTCAAGTATACGCATAAAGCCAACTTTAATAGAAAAAGTTAAGGTTGCTCGAGCCACCGACCCGGAAATGATGCGAAGAAGAAAGTACAAGAAGGTGCTATTCCGGAAGCGAGAATTGATGAAGAAGGAATACTTAGAGTCCACTCCAGACTTTGTGTCCCTAACGACTCTGATTTGAAGTACAAGATTATGATGGAGGCACATAATACACCATTTGCAAAACATCCTGGAAGTACCAAAATTTATCGCGATCTTCAACATATATTTTGGTGGAACAATATGAAAAGAGAGATTGCAAAGTTTATCTCAACGTGTTTAACTTGTCAACGTGTAAAGGCGGATCATCTAGTACCTAAGGGTCCGTTGCAACCACTTGAGATTCTGAAATGGAAGTGGGAACACATTACCATGGATTTCGTTACGGGTCTTCCTACGGTTTCTCAAGGCATCAATGCCATTTGGGTTATTGTTGATAGATTAACCAAGTCTGCTCATTTCTTACCGATACGGGAGACTTATTCCCTTGAACGTCTTGCTAGTATATATGTAAATGAGATTGTGAGGTTGCATGGCATACCAGTATCCATAGTTTCGGATCGTGACCCAAGATTCACTTCAAGATTTTGGGTTAGCTTGCAAAAAGCTATGGGCACGGATTTATGATTTAGTTCAGCATACCATCCTCAAACGGACGGACCATCAGAGAGGAATATTCAAACTCTTGAAGATCTATTAAGACTCTGTGTCCTAGACTTCAAGGGTAGTTGGGATAAGTATTTACCATTGGTGAAATTCTCCTACAACAACAGTTATCAGGCAAGTATAGGTGTGGCTCCATTTGAAGCATTATATGGACGAAAGTGTCACTCTCCAATATGTTGGGATGGGGTAGGTGAAGCAACATTGTTCGGACCCGAGTTAGTACGTATGACTACCGAAAAGATCCAAATGATTCGACAACGTATTCAAACGGCACAAGATCGACAAAAGAGTTATGCGGATCTTCATCGAAAGGATGTGGAATTTAGTATAGGGGATCATGTATTGTTGCGTGTTGCCCCATGGAAGGGAGTTACAAGATTCGGGAAGAGAGGAAAGCTCAATCCACGATTTATTGGTCCATTTCAAATTCTTGACCGAGTAGGAAATGTAGCCTATAGACTCGCGTTACCTCCGAGTATGTCTCGTGTTCATAATGTGTTTCACATATCCGTATTCGTAGAATATGTGAAAGACCCGAACCACGTTATAGAGTTAGAACCAGACGAGATAGCCGAAGACTTAACGTACGAAGAGGTACCTGTCAAGATCTTGGATAGGAAGGAGCATGTCCTACGCACAAAGGTCATACCACAAGTTAAAGTTTTGTGGAGGAATCATGCTATAGAGGAAATGACCTGGGAATTGGAAACGAAAATGAAAGCGAGGTATCCTCACCTTTTAGAAACACCAGGTACGTACGTCAATTTCGAGGACAAAATTTCATAAGGAGGGGAGGTTGTAAGACCCCAACTTATTATTAATGAAATTTAATTTTCTCTATTTATTATTTTGAAATAGTAAGGGTTGATTTGATTAATTGGATAGTTATGGGTAAAATACGCAAATATTTCAAAATAAGCAAGTGGTTATAAAATATTCATTGTTGTCGGGGAATATTTGTTTGGTCGTGGAATATTCTTTGTGACAACCCCAAAATAGGTCCATTCCATCCAACTCATTCTGAGTCGCCAAATATATGGTACGTAAAATAACTACAACTTTAATACAACAATTGTCGCAAAAAAAATACAACAACACATATCTTTGTGAGTTTGGATACAAATATATACCAACCAGTAAGACGTCACAATGACACCTTACATAAAGGTATAGTCGAAACCTGCTTTAAAAATTAGAATCTTTGGGAAGTGCTCAAGGAAACCTTCGTACAAGGGAGGCCATGCGTCTAGGTTATGATAGATATCATATGTCCAGAGAATTATCCTTGGTTGACCTAATAGACCCCAAAGAAAAACTAAAATATTACTTATCATATTCTTCCCAATGGTGAGTCTTCTCTTGACATATCATTATTTCCACTGTCTCTAATTGAGAGTTATATTTCAAATAGACTCCAAGATTATATAGATAGTACTGGTAGATGTACTCAGCAAGTGGATGAGCACAACCCTATCTTATGATGACTCGAGGTTGTATGTCATTAAACATCTTATATAATAGTGACAAAACACCCTTCCAAAGTTGAATTCACCTCACCCTCAACATCTATAGACCACCGTTCTATTCCCCTGTTATTCCCTCAAATTTCGACCCAGCCACACTTTTATTACACGAAAGGAATTGTGAAGCAAAAAGGGTGAGCACAACTAGCTCGAAGAAAATATCATGACTAAAGATAATTAAATTATTAATAGCCTTCATCAATAATAAATCGTAGATTTAGAACATATGGTAGATGATAAAAAATTTCAACCATAGTCATAAATGAACGAAAGCAATCCATTAGAAGAGTCAAATAGACTATAAAGTCTATTATCTTCTCCATGTTAAAAGTCCACCAACAATGTTTTATCCCTGTAACATCAATCAACAATTCCTATCCACAATCATATGAATAACTCATAATCATAATTGTAGTTCTAAATTCCTCTTCTTATCAAGGACGAAGATAATTTTCATCACTAGTCTTTACCTGAAATATCAAAGATCATGGTTATACCAAATCACGCCTCTGCTCATAATCATACTAATAATTTCATCTTTGCACTACGGGCCAAAGATATTCATCAACAGATTCATCTTTACTCACGAAGCAAAGATATTCAACAACAGTCATCTTTGCACTACAAATGCCAAAGATATTCATCAACAATTCATCTTTGCACTACAGTGCCAAAGATATTCAACAACAGTCATCTTTGCACTACAAAAGCCAAAGATATTCATATCTCAAAGAAATACATAATCATTTCAGAATTTATATAAACCATAATTATAACCATATATGTTGATCAATTCACCTTTGCACTTAAGCTAAAGATATTCAATTATAAATTCAATGGTCATGATCATACCAGTCAACAATTCAACTTTGCACTACTGGCCAAAGAGAACCTATAGTCACGATCATACCAATAATCTATCCATCTTTACACTCAAGTCAAAGAGAAATATCATCATTAGGGTTATAAGAATGTTATATAAAAATAATATAATCAACATATAGATTTAATATTAAGAGTAAGATTCATAAATCAATGATCTCATAACACCTTAATCAAAATGTTATAAATCACTTAATAATCTCATAATCTAATATTATTAATACTACCACAATATTTTAATCATTTCTTAAACTTATAAACAATTTATTTTAATTGTTTACACTTTACTAATAAATGCATTTAATCATCCTAAAATGCCAAACTCATAAAATTTCATCACCAATAACCAAAACCCTCATCAAAAATCTGCATATACCTTATATGTGATTCTCAAGCCATAAAATCATATTTTCCAATTTTCTTACTTCACAAAACATATTTAATTCATTTACTCATAACTAGAACATTTTCATGAAAAAATATCAAATCGCTTCTAAAATATTTCTTTTCTCGGGATTTAGCGAGAATATAGTCCTATATTGAACATATATTTTTCTCGAAATTTTAAAAGTCATTTACTATTTTTCACATGGCCAAAACCACCGAAATATTTAAACATTTATCATAAGTTATACTTTTATCCAAAAATTCCGAAATTCACAGGGTATACTAATATTATATAGATGTACTCCCAATAAAATATTCATCAATTTTGGAGTTAACCACAAGGAGTTATAAGCGATTACTTTTAAAATAGTCTTTCCTCATAAAATTCATAACTCTTAATCTATACATCCAAAATTGCCATTTTGGACACAATCAACAAAACTCATCAAATTATCATTTCAAATTTTTCCAGAATTTTTGAAGGTCCGTAAGAATTTCGAAATAATAACCCTTAAAATCCCTTATTATCCCTTACCTCAAAAGAAAGCGATTTTCCGACCGAATAACGTTGAACGAACTTGCAGATCGTATAGCAATACTCAAAGTATACTCAAAATACTCACAAGAATACGCTCGATAATATAGAGAGAGAAACTTTCGCTTTTTGGTGTGATTTTCAATTATAACCCAAGCACCCTATTTATAGAAAATTGCTTAGAACACCAAAGCAGAATGTGACACCCCCAAAATAAGTCTACATCCCCCATTCTAAGTTGTCAATACACTAAGCATGTAAACAACTACAACTTTATTATTACAATAGTAAACTGTGAGTTTAAATACGTATATTGCCATCTGCATAATATCCACATACAAATAAATCCTCATCATAATTATTGGTACATTATTTTACAACAATGGTGAGGACTACTAAACAACTCTCCCTAGAACTTTCATTCCATACCCCGACTCGCACTCGCTATATTCTCGCCTCCCGAAGAAAAAAATGGAACAAAAGGAAAAGGTGAGCTCGACTAGCCCAAGAAAGAATATTATGACTAAGATAATATACAACAAAATTATCGTTAGTCTTCAACAGGAAAAATATAATAGAATACAATAGACAACAAGTTTTAAATCAATATTCGCAGCTGAAATAATAATTCATTAGAAGAGTTAAGTAGAGAATGCAAACTACTATCTTCTATGTATGAATTTTAAAGTTCATCGCCTATTTTATCCTCAGAACATCAATCAATATATATCCGAGATCAAATATTCATCCTTGCACTACGTGCCAAGCCAAGGACATTCACCACCATTGGTCATGTTCATCTAAACACTGCTCATCTTTGCACTACGCCAAAGATATTCATCGAAAATCATTCATCTTTGCACTACGTGCCAAAGATATTCATCGAAATCATTCATCTTTGCACTACGGCCAAAGATATTCATCATAAATCATTCATCTTTGCACTACAAAAAGAAAGATATTCAATAATATTATCATTTAAGACCGAGGATAATGAAAATATTTTTTAAAGAAACGAATCCAAAGGAAACAAAATGACAAGGATTAAGGATTAAGGATTCGTACTTTGTTTTATCCACGCCCAAAAATACCTCAAAAATAATCATAGTGGTGTAAAATTCAAGAATGATCAAAACATGGATACAATCAAAGCTAGTATCCACAATAGATATTTTGGACTTAAAAAGAAAATTTTCATTTTTCGATGAATAAAGGTCAGATTCGTGAATAAGGTCAGATACGTGAATAAGATATCGTGAATAGAAACTCCGACACCAAACGCTCCAAATTTGATAAAAAACTTCAGATCAATATTTCAAAGATAATGATATTGAAGAAATAATATCATTACGAAAAAAATAATATCCCTTACCTCGAAAGATCAAGATTTAACCTGAATAATCGGATATGACTATATCTTGAACTTTCACCGTATAGCAATACTCAAAGTATACTCAAAATACTCACAAGAATACGCCGATAATATAGAGAGAGAAAACTTCATTTTCGTGTGATTTTCAATTCTAACTTAAGACCTATTTATAGAAATCGCTAGTAACACCAAAGCGTAAAATTTAATAAAATATTAATATTTATAAAAATATTATACGTATTCTTTAAAATCTGAATCTCAAAGAATTCACACATGCCAACCTTCTAGAAGAAAATAAAAAAAACATTTTTCTAATTTAAAATAATTTAAACTTCCAAAATTAATTATTTTGAGCTTCTAACTTCAATAATTCACAATAAATATCCCTTTTATCAGAAAATTCGAATCTCATGAGTTTTTATAGGAAATCCAATTTCTACAACTTTGCGTAAGAAAGTTTTTCTAAATTCCCAACAAAATTGACCGAAATCCATAAACGGGTGATTTTAGAGGCTATAATCAAATTTCAACCAATAAATGGGGTCCACCGACATGTTTAACATGTTTTAAACATTTATTGCAACAAAAAACTCTCTTCCTCCTCGATACTCATATATCCCACATTCGTTGTAAAATATCACCATTATTATATTATTAAAATATAATAATATATATTTAAATGAATTATTTTATCGTAAAAGATAAAATTTCAATTTTTAACAATTGTCACATTAAAATTTTATCCATCTATATCCACATAAAATCAATATTTTCCTCATCATATGAATCAATAATTAATTATTCACAAATAATATTACGTAATCACAATATCGACAACCAGTGCAGCCTCCTCAGTGAGGGGGGCTTTCCAATAAGAATTTCTCCTTATCATGCGCCGCAATTAGGTGACCAAATCTCTCCTTAGATGTAACTTTCTAGACATTGCCAATAATGTTATCTAATAATATTATTCAGATAATATGAATTATTGTTTCGACAATGAAAAATACCGTAAATGACAATTATTAAAACAACAAAGAATATAAAATATCAACGCAAAGAATTATTGAATCAATAAAATAAAACACCTAATGAAGAATTATCAGAACCATTATTGAGTAAAGCCTTCACGTAAGAGTCAATAATTGGTGCAATACCGCAGCTACCGCTCAACAACGCCAGACATCGTGTTTTAAACCACCGGGTATTCCAACAAAGGTAAATCTGAATAACTACGCCTGCTATTTTTAAACAACTTATATTTGTCATTTTCTTCCTCCAATCGCTTTTATGGGGGCCCACACATGGTCGCTACTGGGTCAGATTTAATATTCCCCGACAAAGCATTTAATATTCCACGACCAAACGAATATTCCCCGACAACAATGAATATTTTATAACCACTTGCATATTTTGAAATATTTATGTATTTTACCCGTAAATTATCCACATTAATCACATCAACCCTTACTATTTCAAAATAATAATTAGAGGAAATTAAATTTCATTTATTAATTATTTGGGATCTTACAACCTCCCTCCTTATGAAATTTCGTCCTCGAAATTGACGACGACTGTGTGTTTCAAAAGATGAGGATACCTCGCTTTCATTTCCGCTTCCAACTCCCGTGTCATTTCCTCTATAGCATGGTTTCTCCACAAGACTTTAACTTGTGGTATGACCTTCGTATGTAGGGACATGCTCCTTCCTATCCAAGATCTTGACAGTACTTCCTCATACGTTAAGTCTTCTACTATCTCGTCCCTAACTTCTAACTCAATAACGTGATTCGGTCTTTCACATATTTACGGCAGTACGATATGTGAAACACATTATGAACACGAGACATACTTGAGGTAACGCGAGTCTATAGGCTACATTTCCTACTTCCTCAAGAATTTGAAATGGACCAATAAATCGTGGATCGAGCTTTCCTCTCTTCCCGAATCTTGTAACTCCTTCCACGGGCAACACGCAACAATACATGATCCCCATATACTAAATTCCACATCCTTTCGATGAAGATCCGCATAACTCTTTTGTCGATCTTGTGCCGCTTGTATATCGTTGTCGAATCATTTGGATCTTTTCTAGAGTCATACGCATTTAACTCTCGGGTCCCAATAATGTTGCTTCACCCACCTCATCCCAACATATTGAGAGCCGACACTTTCGTCCCATATAATGCTTCAATGGGGCCACACCTATACTTGCTCGATAACTGTTGTTGTAGGAGAATTCCACCAATGGTAAATACTTATCCCAACCGCCTTGAAGTCTCAGGACACGAGTCTTAATAAATCTTCAAGAGTTTGAATAGTCCTCTCTGATTGTCCGTCTGCTTTTGAGGATGGTATGCCGAATCGAATCTTAAATCCGCACTCCATAGCTTTTTGCAAGCTAACCCAAAATCTTGAAGTGAATCTTGGGTCACGATCCAAACTATGGATACCGGCATGCCATGCAATCTCACAATCTCATTTACGCACATTTGAGCAAGACGCTCAAGGGAATAAGTCTCTCGTATCGGCAAGAAATGAGCGACTTGGTTAATCTATCAACAATAACCCAAATAGCATTTATGCCTTGAGAAACCGTGGAAGTCCCGTAACTAAATCCATGGTAATGTGTTCCCACTTCCATTTCTAATCTCAAGTGGTTGCAATGGTCCCTTAGGCACTTGATGCTCCGCCTTTACACGCTGACAAGTTAAACATGTTGAGATAAACTTTGCAATCTCTCTCTTCATATTGTTCCACCAAAATGTATGTCAAGATCACGATACATTTTAGTACTTCCCTTGATGGATTGCAAATGGTGTATTGTGTGCCTCCATCATAATCTTGTACTTAAAATCGTAATCGTTAGAACACAAAGTCCGGAGTGGACTCAAGTATTCCTTTTCATCAATTCTCGCCCTAATAGCTCCTTCTTGTACTTTCTTCTTCATATGCATCATCGGCCCATTGGCTTGAGCAACCTTAACTTTTTCTATTAAAGTCAGCTCTACGCGTATATTTGACATCATCGCACTCATTCCTCGATATGATCTTCTACTCAACGCATCACCTACCACGCTCGCTTTTCAGTGATGGTATTGAATAGTGTGGTCGTAGTCTTCAATAGCTCGAGCCAACGCCTCTCGCCAGATGTTAAGTTCTTTTTTGAGTGAAGAAATATTTAAGGCTTTTATGGTCCGAATATATCTCCACTTTCTCCCATATAGATAGTGCCTCCGCATCTTTAATAAAAAACGATCACGCTAACTCTAGATCATGAGTAGGATAATTCCTCTCATATTCTTTAAGTTGTCATGCGAGGCATAGGCTATGACTTTCCCACGCTGCATGAGAACACATCCTAACCCTTTGCCCAAGCATCGTCAGAGATAACAAATCCATCCGAACCAGATGGTATTGTTAGAACAAAGTCTTTCAAATAAGTCTCCTTTTAAGCTCTTGGAAACTCTTCTCGCACTCTTCGCCCCAAACGAATTTTGTATCCTTCCGAGTTAGATGAGTTAATCTGAGTAGCGATTCGAGAAAACCCTTCCACGAATCTCCGATAATAACCAAATAAGCCCAAAAGCTACGTGCATTTCACCACCGACTTTCTGCTTTCTCCCAACTTTGTATTGCTTCAATCTTCACGTCAATGATACTCCATGTTTTGACACCATGCCCAAGAAATGCTACTTCCTCAAGCCGTAACTCGCATTTCTTTAACTTGGCATAAAGCTTGTTTTCACGAAGCCTTTGAGTACCAAATTTCAAATGGTGCTCATGATCTTCACGGCTTTTGAATATATGAGGATGTCATCAATAAAGACAACAACGAATCGATCCAAATACTCTTTGAATACTTTGCTCATCATATCCATGAAAGCCAGCAGAGCATTAGTAGTCAATCCGAAAGACATAACTAAGAATTCATAATGCCCGCATCGAGTTCTAAAGGCGCGCTTTTAATATCCTCGCCTCTAATCTTCACCGATGATATCCGTAATCTAAGATCGATTTTTGAAAAGAATTGTGCTTCCTTGCAATCGTCAAACAAGTCATCAATACGAGGTAGAGGATACCTATTCTTGATAGTGACATGGTTCAATTCCCCGATAGTCAATACAAAGTCGCATACTCCCGCTCTTTCTTCTTTACAAATAAAACAGAGCACCCCAAGGAGATGTACTAGATTTAATGAAACCAATGTCCAACAACTCCTCGTAGTTGGACCTTTAACTCCTCAAGTTCAATAGAGCCATTCGATATGGGGTTTTAGAAATGGGCTTTGTACAAAGTTCAAGGTCAATAAAGAATTCAACTTCACGCTCGGGGTAGACCGGAAGTTCTTCAGAAATACGTCGTGAAAGTTAATAACAACAGAATATTATTCAATTTTGACGTGTCTTTATTCAAATCCATAACATGGGCTAAGAAAGCTTGACATCCGCTTTTTAATAAACGAATAGCTTTATGATTAGATATGACAAAGGATTGATTTTAATGGTTTAGTTGTTTGAATTCAACAACAAAGTTGTTTAGGAATATGAAAGCTAACAACCTTACGAAAAACAATCAATTTTGGCATGATGAGTAGTTAACCAATCAATCCCTAAAATCACATCAAAAGCAAGTATCTTTAAAGAGATAAGGTCAACAAAGATAAGGGTGCCAACATGGATTAGACAAGATTTATAAACAAAGGATGTGATGAAAGTTTCTCCTAACTGAGTTTCCACAGATAGTCAAAGTCTAATTTCTCCTGAGTCAAGTTTAAACGCTGAGCACAAAGTTAGGAGAGATAAATGAATGGGTAAAGACCCCAGATTCTAGTAAAGTATAAACTTCAAAAGAATTTATAAATAGCTTACCCGTGATCACCTCGCTTGGGTTCCTCACATTTTGACCACCACAACAAACGCCTCTTCCAGAATCGCTGACTTTGACTTTTCTCGGGATGTCTTTTGAGTCACCGTCCCCACCGAACTAGGTTTCGCTACCGTGCAATCTCGAAAGCGATATGTCCTTCCTTTCCACAATTATAGCATACCGAACTCGCTGTTGGCAATTTGACCGATATGTCCTCTTTTCCGTGATTTATAAAGATATGACCGGTGGTCGTTCTCCTCCTCGAACCAGCTTGTCATTGGCACCGCTGCCTTCACATGGTTGTTGTTGAATCTCCTCTTTTTAAAATCTCCTCCCGACTCGCTTTCTTCTATTTTCATGGCCATGATTACCACCAGAGTGGTTACCATTTTTGTCCGCTTTTTCTTTCTCTCCACCGATTATTGTTGTTTTGTTGACCGCTATCTCCTAGATGATCCTCGATTGTGGTACCTCTACCGACCGTGACTCGTTATCTCGCCTCTAACAATTGAGCCCTCATAACATCCCTAATAGAGAGAAAATTTATGAGAGATGAGATATCGACGATGCCGGGTTTCAAACCTCTCGTAAACATCCGCGCCATACGCTCTCATTCTCCACCAAATGAGGTACAAACCTCGATAACTCGCAAACTTCGCCTCGCATCGAGACACCGCCATGTTGTTCTCGCCTCCACTAATAAACTCCACTTCCTTCATATGACGAACACTTTCGTGAAAGTATTTGTCATTAAATAGTTTCAAATGTCTCCCAAGACATGCCGAAAAGCAGCCGGATGGGTACGCTTCACGCATTCCACCAAGAGTCCGCCTCGCCACTTTAAACATAAAGGTGGCGAATGGAACCTTCGCTCTTCCGTGCATCCTAAGACATCGAATATCTTGGTAATTTGCTTGACCCATGTTTCGCCATGATCGGATCTGGTTTTCCTTAAATTCGTGGTCCCAACTTTTTGAATCGCTTGGGTCGTGACAACCCGTGAATTGCTATCATTTCCTCCTATGTTTTGAACACGAATCTCCTCGTCTCGATTTTTGCATGAATCGCAAAAAGCTTCTAAATATCCCCTCGCTCATCATCTCGCCAAAGGTGTTGTTCACATGAGAACATTGCCACTGCTGTATCGCTCTCCCTCGCTTGGTGAGTACAAAGCGCTCTACTGGGCCTCATTTCCATTGTTAATATTCTCAATGACATTCTCAAATACCGCCATAAAACAAGGGTTAATTAAGGAAATCAATATATCACATAATATCCCTATATACTTGACCAACTATCAAATAAGCTTAGTAGGACACACTAACAAGGATTTACTCTGCCTCCCTCCTAGTTCAATTCCCCGATCTCCGCCAGAGATCATATCCCTAAGCTCGATACCAACCGCGACACCCCCAAAATAGGTCTACATCCCCATTCTCGAGTTGTCAATACACCTGCATGTAAACAACTACAACTTTATTATTACAATAGTAAACTGTGAGTTTAAATACGTATATTGCCATCTGCATAATATCCACATACAAATAAATCCTCATCATAATTATTGGTACATTATTTTACAACAATGGTGAGGACTACTAAACAACTCTCCCTAGAACTTTCATTCCATACCCCGACTGCATCTCGCTTATATTCTCGCCTCCTCGAGAAGAAAAATGGAACAAAAAGAAAAGGGTGAGCTCGACTAGCCCAAGAAAGAATATTATGACTAAGATAATATACAACAAAATTATCGTTAGTCTTCAACAGGAAAAATATAATAGAATACAATAGACAACAAGTTTTAAATCAATATTCGCAATGAAATAATAATTCATTAGTAAGAGTTAAGTAGAGAATGCAAACTACTATCTTCTATGTATGAATTTTAAAGTTCATCGCCTATTTTATCCCCAGAACATCAATCAATATATATCCGAGATCAAATATTCATCCTTGCACTACGTGCCAAGGACATTCACCACTTGGTCATGTTCATCTAAACACTGCTCATCTTTGCACTACGGGCCAAAGATATTCATCGAAATCATTCATCTTCGCACTACGCCCAAAGATATTCATCGAAATCATTCATCTTTGCACTACGGCCAAAGATATTCATCATAAATCATTCATCTTTGCACTACACGTGCCAAAGATATTCAATAATATCATCATTTAAGACCGAGGATGATGAAAATATTTTTTAAAGAAACGAATCCAAAGGAAACAAAATGACAAGGATTAAGGATTAAGGATTCGTGATTTTGTTTTATCCACGCCCAAAAATACCTCAAAAATAATCATAGTGGTGTAAAATTCAAGAATGATCAAAACATGGATACAATCAAAGCTAGTATCCACAATAGATATTTTGACGAAAAAGAAAAATTTTCATTTTTCATGAATAAAGGCCGATTCGTGAATAAGGTCAGATACGTGAATAAGGTCAGATACGTGAATAAGAACTCTACACCAAACGCTCCAAATTTGATAAAAACTTCAGATCAATATTTCAAAGATAATGATATTGAAGAAATAATATCATTACGAAAAAAAATAATATCCCTTACCTCGAAAGATCAAGATTTAACCTAATACCGGATATAGACTATATCTTGAACTTTCACCGATATAGCAATACTCAAAGTATACTCAAAATACTCACAAGAATACGCCGATAATATAGAGAGAAAACTTCAGCTTCGTGTGATTTTCAATTCTAACCTAAGACCTATTTATAGAAATCGCTTAAACACCAAAAGCAAAAATTTAATAAAATATTAATATTTATAAAAATATTATATGTATTCTTTGAAATCTGAATCTCAGCAATTCACACATGCCAACCTTCTAGAAGAAAATAAAAAAATGTTTTTCTAATTTAAAATAATTTAAACTTCCAAAATTAATTATTTTGAGCTTCTAACTTCAATAATTCACAATAAATAGCCCTTTTATCAGAAAAATTCGAATCTCGCGAGTTTTTATAGGAAATCCAATTCTCTACAACTTTGCGTAAGAAAGTTTTTCTAAATTCCCAACAGAAATTGACCGAAATCCATAAACGGGTGATTTTAGAGGCTATAATCAAATTTCAAATAATAAATGGGGTCCAATTTACATGTTTAACATGTTTTAAACATTTATTGCAACAAAAATACTCTTCCTCCTCAGATACTCATATATCCCACATTCGTTGTAAAATATCACCATTATTATATTATTAAAATATAATAATATATATTTAAATGAATTATTTTATCGTAAAAGATAAAATTTCAATTTTTAACAATTGTCACATTAAAAATTTTCTCCATCTATATCCACATAAAATCAATATTTTCCTCATCATATGAATCAATAATTAATTATTCACAAATAATATTACGTGAATCACAATATCGACAACCGTGCGCTTCCTCCTGAGAGCAGGGGGCTTTCCAATAAGAATTTCTCCTTACCTCATGCCAATTAGGTGACCAAACCTCTCCTTAGATGTAACTTTCTAGACATTGCCAATAATGTTATCTAATAATATTATTCAGATAATATGAATTATTGTTTCGACAATGAAAAAAATACTCGTAATGACAATTATTAAAACAACAAAGAATATAAAATATCAACGCAAAGAATTATTGAATCAATAAAATAAAACACCTAATAAAGAATTATCAGAACCATTATTGAGTAAAGCCTTCACGTAAGAGTCAATAATTGGTGCAATACCGCAGCTACTGCTCAACAACGCCAGACATCGTGTTTTAACCACCGGTATTCCAACAAAGGTAAATCTGTGAATAACTACGCCGCTATTTTTTTAAACAACTTATATTTGTCATTTTCTTCCTCCAATCGCTTTTTTCGTTATGGGGCTCCACACATGGTCATACTGTCAGCATTTAATATTCCCCTCACAAAGATTTAATATTCCACGACCAAACGAATATTCCCCAACAACAATGAATATTTTATAACCACTTGCATATTTTGAAATATTTATGATTTTACCCGTAATTATCCATATTAATCACATCAACCCTTACTATTTCAAAATAATAATTAGAGGAAATTAAATTTCATTTATTAATTATTTGGGATCTTACATAAAATTTAATATAATATTAATATATTATATAAATTTCTACATATTCTAAAAATCTGAACTCAAACCATCTTGCACATGCTAAATGAGGAACCAAATGAAAAAAAACGTTTTTGTAAATAAAAATATTTTAAACTTCAAAAAATCAATTATTTTGGAGCTTCTAACTTCAATAATTCATAATAAATAGCCCTTTTATCGTAAAATTCAATCTTATGAGTTTTTATAGAAAATTCAATTCTCTACAACTTTGCGTAGAAAAGTTTTTCCAAATTCCAAACAAAAATTGACCAAAATCCACAAACGAGCGATTTTACAAAGCTATAATCAAATTTCAACCAAGAAATGGGGTCCACCGACATGTTTAACATGTTTTAAACATTTTGGTAACAAAAATACTCTTCCTCCTCATATACTCATATATCCCACATTCATTTGTAAAAATATCACCATTATTATATTATTAAAAATATAATAATATATTTAAATGAATTATTTTATCGTAAAAGATAAAATATTAGTTTTCAACAATTGTCACATTAAAAATTTTCTCCATCTATATCCACATAAAATGAATATTTTCCTCATCATAAAAATTAATAATTAATTATTCACAAATAATATTATATAATCACAATATTGATGACCAGTGCAGCTCCTGGAAAGAGGGCTTTTCCAATAAGAATTTCTCTTACTCTGGCCAAGCAATTAGGTGACCAAATCTCTCCTTGATGTAACTTTCTAGACATTGCCAATAATGTTATCTAATAATATTATTCAGATAATATGAATTATTGCTCTGATAATGGAAAATACTGTGTAGTGACAATTATTAAAATAACAGTAAGAATTATTGAATCAATAAAATAAAATATTGAACAGTAATTACTGTAACAATTATTGAGTAGTTCCTTCTTACGTAAGAATCAATAATTGGTGCAATACCGTGTCCTACTGTGCAACAACGCGTATTATTGTGTTTTAACCACTGGGTATTCCAACAGTATTGATAATAACAACTACGCCGTTATTTATAAACAACTTATTCTTGTCGTTTTCTTCCTCCAATCGCTTTTCCGTTATAGGGCCCACAAAAGATTGCGCTGTCAGTATTTAATATTCCCTAAATATTCCACGACCAAACGAATATTCTCCAACAACAATGAATATTTTATAACCACTTCATGTATTTTTGAAAAATTTGCATAATTCACCCATAACTTTAAACTTTTATCAATTTAACCATTTACCTAATAATAATTATAAGAAAAAATTGAATAATTTTATTTCATAAAATTCTGGTCTTACATTCTTTCAGTTTTGTCGGGGAATATTCGCATTTACGACAGCAGATCTTTTTGTGGATCCCATAATGGAAAGCGATTGGATGAAGAAAATGACAAATATAAGTTATTTAAAAATAACTGCAGTAGTTGTTACCATTAATCTTGTTAAAATACTCTTGGGTAACATACAAGAAGACACTCAGATTGCACCAATTATTGATTCTTACGTAAGAAGGCACTACTCAATAATGGTTACAGAATTATTCTTCAAATATTTTATTTTATTGATTTAATAATTGTTGCATTGATATTTTATATTGTCATTTGTTGTTTCAATAATTGTCATTACACATTTTTCATTATCGAAGCAATAATTCATATTATCCGAATAATATTATTAGATAACATTATTGGCAATGTCTAGAAAGTTCTGCTTCAAGGAGAGGTTTGGTCACCTAATTGCACGCCAAGAAGAGAAAATTCTTATTGAAAAGCCCCATCGATCTTGGGAACCTGCCTCAGTTTATCGATTGTGATTCTCGTAATATTATTCGTGAATAATTAATTATTAATTTATATAATGAGAAAAATATTGATTTTATGTGGATATAGATGGAGAAAACTTTTAATGTGACAATTATTGAAAATTGAAATTTTATTTTTTTCTCGATAAAATAATTTATTTAAATATATTATTATATTTTAATAATATAATAATGATGATATTTTTACGATGAATGTGGGATATATGAGTATATATGAAGGATGAGTATTTTTGTTACCAAAAATATTTAAAGCATGTTTTATGTGTCATGACCCCATTTCTTGATCGAAATTTGATTATAAACAGTAAAATCGCCTGCTTGTGGATTTCGGTCAATTTCTATTTGGAATTTGGAAAACTTTCTTCCGTAAAGTTGTAGAGAAATCAATTTCCTATAAACAATTTGTGAGTTTCAATTTTCCGACAAAAGGGCTATTTATTGTGAATTATTGAAGTTCAAGTTCAAAAATAATTGATTTTTGGAAGTTTAAATTATTTTAAATTAGAAAATGATTTTTCTTACTTTTTCTAGAAGGTGGCATGTGCTTATTGAAATGAAATCGATTTCAAGAGTGGCGTAGGAATTTTGATATATATATTTATATTTTATTAAATTTTCTACTTTGGTGTTCTAAGCATTTTCCTATAAATAGGGTGCTTAGGTTAGAATTGAAAATCACACCAGAAACTGAAATTTTCTCTATCTATATTATCGAGCGTATTCTTGTGAGTATTTTGAGTATACTTTGAGTATTTGTTATATATCTGGTGCAAGTTCAAGTCATAGCTTATATCCTGTTTCAACTAAAGATCTTGTCTTTTCGAGGTAAGGGATATTATTTTAAAATGATATTATTTCTTCTAATATCATTATGTTGAGTATTGATCTGAACTTTTAATCAAATTTGGAACTTTTAATGTCGGGTTACTATTCACGATACTCTGATCTTATTCACGAATATTTACACTTATTCATCGAAAAATAAAAATTTTCCTTTTCGTCTCAAAATATCTATTCTCGGATACTAGCTTTGATTGTATCCATATTTTGATCATTCTTGAATTTTACACCACTATGATTATTTATGAGATATTTTTGGACATGAAATAAATTTAAATACAAATCCTTAATATTTATTCTTTTGTTTCACTAGATTCGCTTTTCTTTGAAATATTTTTATCATCCTCAAATCCTAAATGATGATATTATTTGAATATCTTTGGCTCAGTAGGTGCAAAAATGAATGATTTCTGATGAATATCTTTGGCTCGTAGTAAAGATGAACAGTGTTTAGATGAACATGACCAATCGATGAATATCTTTGGCTCAGTGCAAAAGATGAATATTTAATTCAAGATGAATATTGATTGATGTTACAGGATAAAATAATGATGATGGATCATTAAATTCATAGATATTAGTAGATTTCACCCTCTACGTAACTTTTCTATGAATTAATATTTTCCATTGCAAATATTGATCTAAAACTTGTTGTTTAATGTATTCTCTCATATTTTTCCTGTTGAAGACTAACGATAATTTTTGTATATTATCTTAGTCATAATATTCTTTATCGGGCTAGTTGAGCTCACCCTTTTCCTTTTTGTTCCATTTTTCTTCTCGTGAGGCGAGAATATAATGCGTACGCAGTCGGGTACGGAATGAAGGTTCTAGAGAGAGTTGTTTAGTAGTCCTCACCATTTTTGTAAAATAATGTATCAATAAATGTGATGAGGATTTATTTGAGTATAGATATTGTCTAGAAGATAATATTTGTATTCAAACTCACAGCTTCTTGTTGTAAATAATAAAGTTGTAGTTGTTTCGTATCATGTATCGACAACTCGTAATGGGTGATGTATACCTATTTTGGGGGCGTCACAGGTACATACATTGCTTGCTCATTGGATGAGGATGATTGATCTCGTGATCATTTGTGTGGAGACACTAAAGCAAGTATGTAGGTTCTTATTAGAGAATAAGTTCACTGAACGTAGCTCGCTAAGAAATACCTAATGGAGTTTTACTTTTGTCAATAGAATTCTGTAGAGATATAGTAGTACAAGTGATCCTTGGACTTGAGATCATCATAGTATCTTGTGTATGATGAGTTATACTTTGACTTATTTCTTAATTAGACCCTTAGGGTATATAAAAGGGTATGCTTGGGTATAATAAGTTGTACATGGAGATAATGTATGATCAATAAAGAATCCACCACTTATAGTAAAAGAAGAGAAATGTCCTATGTGATTCGATAAATGACAATCCAGTAGCCCTTGGCCAATACAGAATGAAATTAGAATGGAGTTTCTAATTTGCATTATTTGGAGTTGTGCATTTAAGAGTCGAAATATATATAATTAAATAAAATAAGACTTGACAGTAATTCCATGTCTTACATTTAATTGAGACATTGTATGGTGGAAGGATTGAATTGTATGGTAACTATTTACTCAAAGGTTCTTTTATGATTAATATTGAAATATATATTATCTGAAAAGTTGTTAATCGCTAGGGAGGCTTATACCTATTGTAGAATAAATATTATTTATTTAAATAAATTAATAGTTTAATTTATTTATTTAAATAAGATTAGAATTGTTCTAATTAATTTATTCACAATCGGTTTAATATGGAGAACCTAAAGGGTCATACCATAAAAGGGAAGAATAATTATTTAAGAAGTTAATGGCATAATTGTAATAATATGTTAAGTGTATTTAATTTAATCTATGGTGATAGAATAAATTAAATAGCTTAATATTTATTATTTAATATTTTGAAAATATTAAATATTAATTAATAAGAAGAGTCTTATTAATATTATTGCAATTATTATTATTTTAATTTCTAAAGGAGTTTGTGAATTATTTAATATAAGTACTCTTAATTATTCCTAATAAGATTGGGAGGCAAATTAATTAAAAGAGTTTAATCAATTATCCCTAATAAGATTAGGGAGCTTAGTTAATTAAAAGAATTTAATTAATTAATTAATACCATATTTTCTAATTAGATTAGAAGGGTTAACTAATATATATGAGAGATAGAAAAACTAGATTTTGCCAAACACCTATCTTCTTGATTTTTTCTTCTTCCTTAGTGGATCACCTCTAGAGGCCAAACACTTGGGTGGCTAACATTGATCAAAGGAAGGAACCAAACTCGATGGATTCAAGTTGAACACGAAAAGGATTTGGAGGTGAACTTGTACCTGAGGAAGCTCGAATCTTCAAGGGTATGATTCTTGTTCTTTATCTTTTCGTTTAATTAATAATTGTGCATAAAGGATGATTGGGGTATATGGTTTGTAAAATTTAAAACTCTTATTTTCCATGCTTCCGCTTATTTTTGTACAGTTTGATTGCATTCATGAATATTACAAACCTAACAGAAATACCCTCTGGTTTGGCTTCATCTACCACCAAATGTAAGGTTTTTGTAAACTGCAAAAGGCTTTATATGGTTTGAGGTAATCTCCTAGAGCTTGGTTTGGTAGATTCCACAAAACAATGATAAGATTTGGGTACAAGCAGAGTATAGCGGATCATACTCTATTTGTCAAACATAAAAAATAGTAAGACTATCATTCTTATTGTTTATGTTGATGACATTGTGGTGACAGGGGATAATATAGAAAAGGTAGTTAATCTCAAAGCAAGTTTGGCTAAAATATTTGACATCAAAAATCTTAGTCCTTTAAAATATTTCCTTAGTATTGAAGTTGCAAGATCTACCAGTGGAATTTTTCTATCTCAAAGGAAGTATGTCTTTAATCTTTTAACAGAAACTGGCATGTTGGGATGTAAGCTTGCTGATTCTTCTATTGAAGTTAATCATAATTTAGTAGGTGGCACAGGACCTACGGTTCATAAAGAAAGATATCAACGTTTGGTGGGACGACTGATATATATATCTCATATTAGACCTAATACATCTTATGCTGTGGGAATAGTGAGTCAGTATATGCATGATCCTTGACATTGTCACATGGAATCTGTTTACAAAATTCTGAGGTATCTCAAGTCTGCTCCCGAAAAAAGGTTATTGCTCGCATCACATGGTCATATGAGAGTTGAAGTTTTTCCGACTCAGATTGGGTTGGTTCTATAGAGGATCGTCGTTCTACATCAGGTTACTGTTCATTTGTTGGAGGTAATCTCTTGTTAGTTGGCATAGTAAGAAATAATATGTGGTAGCAAGATCTAGTGATGAAGCGAAATATTGAGCTATCGCCTTGGGTATATATGAATTAATGTGGCTTTGAACCTTGTTAGAAGATTTAGATGTCACAACTAATAGGCCCATGGAGTTATTTTGTTATAATAAGGCATCCATTAGTATTGCAAATGACCCAGTACAACACGATAGAACGAAACACATTGAGATTGACATACCACTTCATCAAAGAAAAATTAACAAGTGGTCTTATTTGCTTACCTTTTGTCAAAATAGAAAATCAGCTTGCTGATATTTTAACTAAGGGACTTAGTAGTAAAATGTTTCATCAACTATGTTTCAAGTTAGGTATGTGAGACATATATACACCAACTTGAGGGAGAATGTTAGAAGATACATATGACAATATATACCATAATTGTAGCTTCCTTAATCAGTGTATACATATTACTATAATTTAGGAAATACCATAACTGTAATTAGGATGTTATATATATATATATATATATATGTGTGGGGGGGGGGGCAAGGAAATCGTACCTTGCTAGGGTTAGGATTTTGTGTTGGCTAAGGAGGAGAGAAATCCACGAAAAGTACAAAATTGGTTGATTGATTGAAGAGGGGAGAAGAACAGGTGGGCGATTACTCTAATGACGCGTGGCAGAACTCCTAGAATTCGGGAACCGTGTTAGGGTAGCAGGGATTCCAAGAGCCTTTTTTTTGAGTCCTTCCACCCCTAGAATTCGGAAACCTTGTTAGGGTTATTGGGATTCCAAGAGTCTTCGTGAGTGTTGAGAGAGAATGCCCAGGTCCTTCAATCTTCCAAGAGTCCAAGTCCTGTGTCTGAAGAGAGGTCCCCTTCCAAATAGAATGGAAGGGGTATTTATAGGATTTTCTGGAAAGTAGTCATATGCAAGGCACATGCTTTCAGGGAAATTCCAGAAATACCCTTTAGTCATTAGAATAATGCCCATATTACCCTGTCCTTCTAGCCACCAATCCAATCCCTCAATCAATTCCCAAAAATGAGCCGCCTCTACGAGTCTTCTGCCTCGGGACACGTGGAGGCTTCTCCCGGGTCTAGCACATTTATTTCCGACTCTTCCATCTTTTCATTTAATCATAATGTGAACCTTAATTTGTGCATTTAATTCAATTAGGTCAAGTGAACCCTAATTTGCACTTGGGCCCACATTTGCCCCCTGCGCGAGAGTCGCGTCCTTAGAGTGACGATCGTGCAAAATACTTCAAATCTTTGAATCATGCTTCAAATTTCTGAATGCTTCGCGGACTTTGATCTTGCAAACCTCGCAAACGGAAAAAATTCTAGGAGAAGGAACCCCTAGTGTAGCTCTCCCAAGGTTTCTTGGACGTCTATCAAATCTTTCCAAACCTTGGACAATCCTCTATTTTCTTGATTAATCTTTGTATATATATATATTGAAACTAAATCAAATTAAATTTGGCAATTATATGTTAGGAAATCAAATAACATAAAATCTTTTCTTATTTTATTTTGGAAAGACGAAGGAGTTAATATGTACAAAATATAAATCCACTGTCATATAGCTTGGTATATTTTGTAGATTACCAACGTAAAAGCAAAACTAATTAGATTCATGGCATAAAAAGTGGTCTGTTAAATGGCATAAAAAGTGATCCATGGTATAAAGCTGTTGTGATAATTCACTTTAGTTTTAGTAATAAGAATCCAACTTGATGGAGGAAAGAATGTTAATATAGGGACCCACTTGTATAAGCATTCTATTTGAAAAAAGGAATACATATCCCTTAAGAAGCATGCATAATTTCTTCCTGATTCGGATTTCAATTAGAGACCTGTTAGCCACATAAGATTTGACCGCAGAAAAAAAATATATTATTCCCATAACCAAGTTCCAATCCCTTTCATCATGCCTTTATCACAGTGATTCGGATTTCAATTGATCACGTTTTTTTTTAATTTTTTGAAAACTAAATCAAGACAAATCAAATTATTTATTATAAAATAAGATCTTATATTATTTTGAAAACAAGGATCAAATCTTATATATATATATATATATATATATATATATATATATATATATATATATATATATATATATATATATTTATGTTCCATAATAAAGTAATCAAATGTGTAGGCACATGATATATACTTAACCGCCTCTAGCCAAGCAAAAAGGATCACCTCACCTCTGTATACTTAATTATATGGGCTAGGTGCCTACAAGCATGCATATATTCAAAGTAATATCCTCAATCTATACACGGTGATTACACGTGATTATTGGAAGTAATTTGAAAAATATTTTCTGAAAGTTGAGAAATATTTATTTTATTATTTTTTTAAAATAGGAATAATTTAATTTTGTAAAATAATAATATTATTATTATTTATTTTTCAACGCAAGATCTTATTCGTGTAGTATTTATTTATGGTGATCGAAAGGAATTGATATTACTAAAAAATAAGTATAGCAATTGATTTCACTATACTAGTATTTTAGAGAAGGGAGACGGATGAAAAGAAAACTGAAGAAAAAAGCAATTGCATAATGATGGTATTATTGCAGTGGTTAGAAAGGTAAACAAATGACAACCATTTTTTTTAATTGAACCCTATATGCATGTCAATCTTTTTGAAGTTTTCAAATTTTAAAAATATTTTTAATAATATATATATATATATATATATATATATATATATATGATGCACATGTATTCTGGGCATTTGGATAGTCATACGAATGGCAAAGTCAAGAAGTGAGATTACCTTGTGGGTTCAGTCCTTGTATTCAACTGCTAAGGGGTCTGTTAACAAAATCATTTATCTTTAGTCTCTTATATATAGAGTTTTGGGTGTGTGCACCAACCGACCTGTAATTCATTTTATCCACCAAAACATAAATGCAAATACTTCGTAATCCGTGATGAATTAAGCCCATTGATCAATAGGTATGCAGAAATCTTCTGATCATAAGTAGTCTTTAAGGGATGTGGACGACAGATTTCCCCACCGCTAACAACCCATGCTGCTAGAAAAATTAAAAATATTTTTATCAATCTTTTTATGGAATGACTGCCAAAAAGTTTCATTGTTTGCTTTGAATTGTGAATGTGTTGATTTTCCGCTTGTCAAATCTTCATGATTGTTTCATTT
Source organism: Panax ginseng (assembly GCA_020205605.1). Classification (NCBI taxonomy): domain Eukaryota; kingdom Viridiplantae; phylum Streptophyta; class Magnoliopsida; order Apiales; family Araliaceae; genus Panax; species Panax ginseng. Next base: position 23,399,329 of record CM035137.1, on the reverse strand, counting down.
GTTTCTCTTTTCAGCTGATTGTAGTTTTTTCTTTTTTGGGCCATTTCACCTTAACATGATCTTGGCTCGGATAATCTCGAAAGCTATACCGCAAAGAAGAAACATCTATTCCAGGCCATTTCACCTTAACAAGGATCTTGGCTCGGATATTTTCAAAGAAAAAGCAATACCGCAAGGAGGAAGCATCCATTCCGAGCCATTTCACCTTAACAAGGTTCTTGGCTCGAATATTTTCAAAGAAAAAAGGCAACACCGCAACGAAGAAGAATTTATTCCGAGCCATTTCACCTTAACAAGGTTTTTGGCTTGGATATTCTCAAAGAAAAAGCAACACCGCAATGAGAAAGCATCCATTCCGAGCCATTTCACCTTAACAAGGTTCTTGGCTCGGATATTTTCAAAGAAAAGAGGCAACACCGCAACGAAGAAGAATTTATTTCGAGCCATTTCACCTTAACAAGGTTCTTGGCTTGGATATTCTCAAAGAAAAAGTAACACCACAATGAGGAAGCATCCATTCTGAAGCCTTAACAAGGCTCTTGGCTCGAATATTTCGGCGAAGTAACATTTATTCCAATCAGTTGATTCAACGAGCAAGGAGAAGTTAAATGTAATTAAGAGGGGAGAGCTCCTTAGGGGGCTAAACCCTACGGGCCAACCAACCTAATGGCCTCCTCCTTCACATTTTGTCTAACTCATCTAGCCACCTTCAGGAATGTCAGCATTGGATCAACGAGATACTTAAGAATGTTGATTATGTGGATGTACTAAAGTAAAAGCTGACATTTTTTTGTTGCATCCAGCTATGCAGGGACACTCGTATTCAACAAAACCGTGGTGCTCCTCCACATGCATATTCGTCACTGCTTGGGGGGAATGTACCTCTACTCTGGAGGATGTCTATGTCATCTACCAGTAAGCATTTTCCCCCTGCGTGTGAATCACGCCTTTAGTGAGATGATCGCGCAAAATATTTTTAAGTGTTGAAGTCTTCACTTCTTGAAGCTTGATGTTTTGCAAGCCTTGAAAATGAAAGTCCTAAGAGAGTGAACCTCTAGGGGAGAAAACCCTAGGAGGGTAAGCCCTAGAGGAGCTCTTCAAGGATATCTAGGTATTTCCTAACTTTCCTTGGACATGTCTCCATTTCATGTTAGGTTGGATCTCTTTATTTCCAATCATCATATTGTTGCACTTCGTTCGGAAGTCACTTCATGTCTCCATAAGAATGACTTACTTTATATAAACTTTAGGAGCTTCAAGATGCCATAGATAAATTGAAGACCAAGCTTTTGGGAAATTGAGTCAGCTACCCAAGACCTTGAAGGCTCGATAGCCTCCAATACGAAGGCTCAGGGTACCACACCATTGTCGACTTGAAGGCTTTAACTATTCTCCTCTCTTTAGTTCGACATGTCATGGCCTTTAGATCATGAGCTTTCATAGTTTTTCCATTTCAGATCGAAAAAATTCATGTACATATATTTCATTCATCAAAATATAATTTCTTTATCCTTATTGATTGCCTTTAATTTGAATGATTCCTTAAAACTCAATATTTAACATTGGATCTTAAGTTGTTCAAATTAATACTCCAAGACAACAATAGGCCTCATAAATTTTGTTAAAGAGAAAATATGTTTTTTTATTTCATGCAAACCAACACTTGAATCTATATATTTTTTAAAAAAATATTAGAAAAAATATTCAAGCATAAGCGGAAGTTTGACAATTTATTGATAATAAAATTGCTTTTAACGAAAAGCATAACGTTTCAAATAATAAATCCTCGATTACTTTTGAAGTTGAAAGTATAACTTGTCTGGTTCGAGGACTTACAGTCAGGTGCCTCGATTACTTTTAAAGTTAAAAGTATAACTTTTTGGGTCTGAGGACTTATAGTCAGGTGCCTCATTCACTTTTAATGATAAAGTGTAACACTCGGGTGCCTCGTCACTTGGGTCGTCCAATTTCTTGGCAAGTGCAGTCTACGAGGACTTGAAATCGGGTGCCTCGTCACTTGGGTCGTCCAATTTTTTGGCAAGTGCAGTCTACAAGGACTTGACCACCATCTTGGGTGGATTTTTTTTTATATATATTTTTTAATTCATCAATTCTTGTACTTCCAACCTTGGTCATCCAATTACTTGGCAAGGGATACTCCTGAGGACTTAAACTACCATTTTTGGTGGACCACCATCTTGGGTGGATTTTTAATTCATCTGTAGTTTAGAGTTTTTCGATGGTAGAGCCAGTATTTGGGTTCTTGACTTCCGGGACTGCACCATGGGTGATAGTGTTACACGTTTCTTCTCCTAGTTCAATCTCCCTAGCTGCCAGCTTCTAATGGTATATCCTCCGCAGACTGTAACAGTCCATAGTGGAATGTCTTGCGTATTAGTGGTATACACAGAAGTTCGGTCTTCTTTTCATCTCTTCCGTTACAACCAACTGGGGCCTTGGAGGCTTCATCACTCCATGCTCAACCCATTGTTCGTACAAGCTCCTAAATGCCTTCTCGCTGCATGTAATAGCCTCCGAAACTGGCATTCTGGTATACTTGTCCCCATGTTTTTCTCTGTTTCGCTCAAATTTTTCATTCCTTTCCCTCTTTCCCCCTTGTGGTTTTGACTGAGAATCCGCCAAATCCACAGTTGTTGTCCTCTTGCCCTTCCATGTAACCATCGCATGGCTGGTGGAAAATGTCATGATTCCTCCCAAGTCTTGTGCAAAAGATGAGAGGGTCACAAATGAATCACAAGCCTTGGTAATGAGGTGGGGCTTGAAGGTGTCTAAAGCACCATTGTTGCATATGCTAACCAAGTTCTTTTCTTCAATTGGCTATGCACACTTCTGTGCTTGGGCCCTAAACCTATCCACGTAATCTGACAGCTCCTCGTTTGGCTTCTGCTTGAATCGCATGAGCTCTACGATGGTTACCTGTTTCTGTACATAGAAAAATTTCTTTAAAAAATGTAATTTTAGATCATCCCAATCATGGACTGATCCCTTCTCCAAATTGTAGTTCCAACTGAAGACATTATCCGTCAAAGTTTTGTTGAATTCCCTCATCAACAAGTTATGGTTGTTTACTTCATCATATCCTAGCCACGGAGACATCGACTCTACGAACCTGGCAATGTGTTCCCTGACATTTCCTTTCTCCCCGTTGTATTTTGTAAATTGCGGGGGATGCTCAATATACCTCATCGGGTAAGGTTTCCTCCGAATGTATGCAGGGTAAAGTCGAGTAAAATCTAACTTCGAGGGTCGGGATGTCTGCCTGTGATGTTGATTGATCACATCGATCGTATCATCCTTCGTCACATACTGGCTTGTGACGTGAACTCTCTGGGGTGTTGTAATATACTGTTATATTGGTGGTGTGTATGGTGAAGAGATTGGTTGATGTACACTTGCATCGTGCAAAGCTGACACTGGTGGCATTTTCTGGCTCACTCGCTGGACATGGCTTGGGACAGTTGGCATCTGCTCCTGTGAAAATACTGGAAGAGTAGTTGGGATGATGTTTGTCTGAGGTTGGCTTGCTTCTAACCTAGGTTGTGGCCCGTCACCACTGTTCTAGAGCTTTAAGTTGATTACTGGAACCGATTGACTTTCAGTCAATGGAGGTACAATCTGGTTCTCTTTGTTGTTGATGTCATTGTTGTTGTCCTCCACTCCTGCTTGTTCTCCCTGCGAATTACCTGGGAACATGGCCTTGAAGGTAGGGATCTGCATCAACTACTGGCAGAAGTTCCCAATCACCTCTTTCTTTCTCTGCATCTCCAGCATCATGGCCATCATCATCCCTTGTCCTTCCTGTGCTTCCTTTAATGCCTTGAGCATCTCTAGTTGCACAACATTCGTCTGCTCTTCGCTTGCATCCTCGACTTGCCTTTCTGCGTTGGTTTGTTGTTGATTGGCCATGTATAGTAATGTTGAACTCTCTTCCGAAGTGTCTTCAGTAAGTGGTATGTTAAAATCTAGATTTGTGCCTTGGAAAACTTGAGTTGTTTGCCTTGAAATTGGATTTGGTGAGGTAATACTATTTATTGGTGAAGCGGCTCTTCCTGTAGTTCTCCCACTTCGAGTTGTGGACATACCCTTCACGAATTCTACACCTCCCCAGCAGAGTCGCCAAAGAAATGTGGGCAAGGAAATCATACCTTGCTAAGGTTATGGTTTTGTGTTGGCTGAGGAGGAGAGAAATCCACGAAAAGTACGAAATTGGTTGATTGATTGAAGAGGGGAGAAGAACAGGTGGGCGATTACTCCAATGACGCGTGGCAGAACTCCTGGAATCCGAGAACCGTGTTAGGGTAGTAGAGATTTCAAGAGCCTTCTTTTTGAGTCCTTCCACCCCTAGAATCCGGAAACCTTGTTAGGGTTATTGGGATTCCAAGAGTCTTTATGAGTGTTGAGAGAGAATGCCTAGGTCCTTCGATCTTCCAAGAGTTCAAGTCTTGTGTCTGAAGAGAGGTCCCCTTCCAAATGGAATGGAAGGGGTATTTATAGGATTTTCTGGAAAGTAGTCATGTGCAAGGCACATGCTTTCAGAGAAATTCCAGAAATACCCTTTAGTCATTAGAATAATACCCATATTATCATGTCCTTCTAGCCACCAATCTAATCCCTCAATCAATTCCCAAAAATGAGCCGCCTCCACGAGTCTTCTGCCTCGGGACACGTGGAGGCTTCTCTCGGGTCTAGCACATTTATTTCCGACTCTTCCGTCTTTTCATTTAATCATAATGCGAACCTTAATTTGTGCATTTAATTCAATTAGGTCAAGTGAACCCTAATTTGCACTTGGGCCCACAATATATATATATATATATATATATATATATATGTAATAGAAAAAATAACTTCAATAAAATAAGTTTCTCAATTTCTACAAAATTAATAGACCCAGTACATGTGTAAGGTATGAATTTGTGTATGGGTTAATGCATTTAAATGATTCCTAAGTCATTCCATGGATTTGTTTTGAATAAAAATGATCTTAATGAATCTTAACAAAAACTAAATTAACCTCTGAATAAATTTTACTTAATTATCCTTGCACAAATCAAAATATTACTCTCTTTATCCTATTTTCCTAAATCAGAGTTCACTCTCTCTTAAGCCATGTCCTTTACAATTTAACATCGGTTAAACAGGCTCGTTTTTGTTCTTATCGACTACCTTGATTTCTATTTCAAAATCTAAATGGAAAGCAACAGTTCGATCATTCAATGCATGATGATTAGAGAAGAAACATGTATATTAATTCCTTCCCCTTTTCCTTTCTTGTTAGAGACAATGGCTTGTGGAGGTTGGGTAGGGAGTGTTAAGTAACTAACTCATTTAAAAGCTTAAGTTATTAGATGGAGGGCCCAACAATGTATATCATGCTAACACTCCCCCTCAAATGTAACTCTTTTTTTTTATAGAGAAGGGAGAAATTAAAGTGCATTTGCACTATTAAATTAATAGAAAGATAATTGTGCAGCTGGGAAGATTTGAACTCAAGACCTTACTTGCACACCCAGAGCTTTGATACCATGTTAAGTAACCAACTCATTTAAAAGTTTAAGCTATTAGATAGAGGGCCCAACAATATATATCATGCTAACAGGGAGTGCTAGGGCAGTCCAACTACTTCTCCCAAAAAAAGTTGAAAAAATCATTCTACGACTATTATTTGTTATCCCACTATGAGAGGTAAAAATTTAATTATAATAAAAGTAAAAATACTCATAAACAAAAGAATTTTTTTGGATATAATAGTGATATCAAAATAAAACACATACTTAATTTTGTACACTTCTTTTCTTTGTAAAGTTAAAATGAGGTAGGATAAAGAGAGAATAAAAAAGAAAATTTTAAATTATGATATGAAAAAAATAAACTAAACAATTAAAAATGCTACCTCCGCCTCAATATTTTTAAAAAATAAGTATGATTTTTCTTATACATACATATGTTGGGTTTTCATTCTTTCATGTTTAAATATGACTGCATTTTGGGTTTTTATTCTTTTATGTTTAAAATTAGATTGTGCATCTTAAAATTTTCAAGTATACTCGTTTTAAACAATTTAGAAATTAGTTAAAATGAGAAATAGTGTCTTCAAATAAATCAGTTAACAAACAACTTCTTTTATTCACTGTTTAGTTTCGATCAGACTTTTATTTTATTCAGTTCGTTCAACCATTCATAACTTTTCATTCAATTTAACAAATAGTCCCTTACATTACATTGGTATGAGCACAAACTTTTCGGTAACGTTTTATAAGGCAGTCATTCAAGGGGTGTGAGAATATTCATGAACATATTGCAAAGCATCAAACTTCTTTGTTAAAATCATGATAATTTTTCAAAAATTCAATCCTATGAATGGCCACCACGAAAAGTGGCCAACATGTGTGGCTGTGGATGGAAGGTGCGGCCAAAAAGTAAAGGAAGATAAAAAGGGCATTACCCATATGGAGGGTGGTACGTAGGAAAATAGGTGCTTGGTTGGTTGAGCACTTAACGATTGAATTTGCTATGGATTTAATTTACAAGACCTAGCTAGGATTGCTGAGTTGCCGAATTTTAAACTCATTCGTAAGATATCTTTTTTTATAATTTTCTGTTTTATGCTACTGGGTTAATCAGTAACTTCTAATATTGGATGTAACTATGAGCAAGAAACCTTCATGCCTTCACAGAACATGCTTTTGTGATTGTCATTGTATTATGATATGCTACTTAGTGCATGTTTGATTTAGGGCTCTTTCAGCCAACACACTTAGAAAATTTTATTTGTTTGTTTCACAAATGCACATTGCAAACGCAGTTATTTAATAACGTATAAGTACAATGTTTAGAATCCAAGCTCAGCAAACGGTGCGTTTAGACCTTACCAAATAAGCTAACGCCCTAAGCACCAAGCGTTTTGTGTGATGAACTAGCCCGCCCTTAATTGATTTTATATATATAATTTGTGTTATTTCAAGAGACAACTGTTGAAAGGGATTAATATATTCTTTGGTGTGTATTTGGAAGATCCTGATGCATATGAAATGATAGTGTGACATCAACGACTAGACAAAGAATGACATATGTGGGTAAGAAAATTATACCTTACTTGGGTTAGGGTTTTGTATTGATTGAGGATAAGAGAAATTCAAAAAGAGTACAAAATTGATTGATGAATTGAAGATGGGAGAAGATCAAGTGAACAATTACTTCAATAACACGTGGCAAAACTCTTAGGATCCGAGAGTCTTTTTAGGATATCAAGAATCCAGAGAATTAACCTTCTTGAGTGTCTAGGGTTGAAAGAGAATCCGTCAGTCTTCCATTTTTCCAAAAGTCCCTTCTTCATAGAATGAAAAGAGTATTTATAGAGTTTACTGAAAAGTAGTCACATGTCAGACAGATGACCTTAAGGAAATTTCAAAAAATACCCTTAGTCATCAAAGTAATGTCCAGATCGTCCTACCTTATAGCCACCAATTCAATCCCTCAATCAATTTTCAAAATGAGTTGCCTCCATAAGCCTTCTGCCTTGGGACTCATGGAGGCTCCTTCTCGATCTCATGTTTCAAAACTCTTACTGTTCAAACCATTTTTTCCTGCTCTTCAGCTACTTTATTTGAGAATCTTGTCGCCGAAAAACCTTAGAAGAACTCAGCACATGACACAGGAGTCGAACCCTAGGGGGCCTAATCCTAGGTTTGAGATCCATTCAGTTCTTTTCGTCCGTTTCGATCTTTCTTGGTCGGTTTTTATCATTATCTCATGATTCTTGGTTCTGTAAGAAACTCTTTCATGGAGGTTCTAAAGTTGACCATTTCTTGGAGTTTCATAAGACCTTAGTTTCTTTTTGCAGTTTGTGCTCATTGTTCTGTCATTGCATCGATCAAAATTTATTTGACACGCAAATCAAAAAAACAAAACAGTGGGCGCCCTAGGGGCCGAACCCCAAGGCGTCTAGAAGGTACTTTGGTTTCTTTTGTTCTCTTTTATTCGTTTTTCTTATTTTGTTTCATTCATTCAAATCAAGTCCAATCGAGAAAGAGATTGGCTGATTTTTTTTTAAGAAAAACCCACCTTGAGGTGGCCGAACCTTAGGGTTAGGGTGGATGGTCGAACTTTATAGGGCCAAAACTCTAGAATTTTTCCTTTTTATGCTCCGTTTATTATTTACAATGTTGTTCATTTATTTTCGTCTTTTTAACCTTAACTTGTATTTTGGCTCGCAACATAAATACTCAACAGCCGTATATGAGTTGTGCATTACTGTCCTGCTCTTATTGTCCAATCAACATGTGTTTCCCATTGTTTTTCCTATCGTCATTTTTTTTTACGTGTGTTGGCTACTTTATCCTCCACGTGTACGTCTAATCAAAATATTCTACTTGATAAATTAATGAATAAAACTGCATGCACCCAAGGTTTCCATAAACTAATTCAAGTAGATTTAGGTTTGACATGAGGAACAAGACATGAAGCACGTATTGGTTTTTCCTTTGTCTTCTTTATCGTCAATAAGGACTAGAAAGAACACGAGATCTTGCTTTTCAGATTCTGATTGCACATTTCTTTTCCCGTGGGTTCTTGGGAAGAGCAGCGGCACTAATTTATATGCGCAGCACAGAAGTTTTTTGAAGCACTTTTAATTCCATGCAAGTTAACGACGTTTAAGCTAGCCAACCATGCATGCACTACTATTTAAGCAAGTATTTAATAGTAATTTCATTAGGACCGCAAGTTTTATGGATTATTTTTTTGATGATTGTGGTAATTTGGAACTTAGGCTTATTAACACAAAACTGCATTATACATTAAATTGTTTGATTCGTACTCTGTTTATGGTTTTAAGAAACTTACTTTTGTTGGACAGTATACAGTGTCGTTTACTTCACAGCTTTTATTCTTATGTTAACTGCCAGGTCTGCTTTTCCTGTTGGCATCGGGTACGTTTTTTGGTTGTTGAATCATTCTATATATATATATATATATATATATATATATATATATATATATATATATATATATGTCCAAAATAACGATCCTAGTGATTGATCTCGATAATAAATGAGATTGAACTTAATTTTCTCTTAGCGGTAACAAGTTGTTAAGGCAGGTAAAAAAAACACTTATTCTAGCCGCAATAATATGCAGCGGCAGGCAAAGAAAAAAAAAATACTAAGTGCCAATATACATGCTACTAATTCCAGGAGAGATAGAAACAAGTTCAATCAAAATTATTAATTAATATTTTGGATGAGTAATATGTACTATTAATAGTATAAATAATATTAATATTAATATCTTGTAAAGTACTATTTATAATATTAACACATTAATATTTATAATAATTTTGAGTAATATATTATTTATTAACATTTTAATAATTTAAATTATTATAAATAAATATTACAATAAATATTATAAATAAATAATATATTACTCATAATTATTATAAATATTAATATGTTAATTTATAAGATATTAATATTAATATTATAAATAGTATATATATATATATATATATATATATATAGTTAAAGCAATTAGACTCACAACTCAAAGGTTGACAAGGGTTAGAATAAGATGTTGTGAAATACTATAATTGGACAAAATGAATTTGAAAGAAACACTCCAAGCGTCAATAAATAAATTTTTTTTACTGATGTATTTTGACCCCCCTCTAAAAATGTTATGATTCCTCCACTGGGTATACAAGATGACCTTCGTGACGGCTTAAGTCAATCAAAAAAAACTTTTTGTGATGATTTTTTGAATTTATATGATGGATTTGAGTTATCACAAAAGGCCATTTTTTTTGTAATAGCGGGACTTGAATTAATTTCAGTCGTTGATTTCTATATTAAACGATAATAACGGTACATGTTATTTTTAATTCATAACAAATACATGTTATGAATCATTTTACATAAATATAGAATTGTACACATTGACCAGGAAACAACTAGTGGGAGTACTTAATAGAAAACGAGAAAAACGGTACGTAGTTATGCGACCAAGTATATGTTTAGTTTGTTGTGTTTGGAAACTAAACCCAATTTCTTGTTCATTTCACAGCGTAGCTACACAAATGCAACTATTTTGGCTTTTGAGGTGCTTTTGGGGTTCAAAACGCCCAGTCTCCACGTCTCAATATATAAGATGAATTAAATTGCATTTCAACTGCTAAATGCTCCCGAACTCAACGCTTCAAACCTAGTATAACAAACAAACCCTAAATCATCCTAGGTTCATAAGAGCTACACATTTTAGTAGGTTAAGATTCAAAGCAAAGCTATTAAATTACCCTCCACCCTGCCCCACCCCCACCCCCACCCCCCACCCCCCGCCCCGCCCCGCCAACAAAATAAATAAATAATATAAAAAGGGCTAATTGATTCGATTGCCTGTCTTCTGAAAGGTTTTATCTTATCCTGAAATGAGGCTCCCAAAATTTTCTCTTTTCGCGAGTTGAAAATTAACACTGGTGTTCTTGTACAACGGAAACAAGAAGATAATGGTAGGCTGGAAATTGACAATAAAAACAACTGAATAGCACATGTGGTAGACTCACACCCCAATCAGCCCTATCTTCTCCACAATTGAATGGCACAGATTCTCTCTCTCTCTCAATTTATATATATATATATATATATATATATATATATATATATATATATATATATGTTTAAAAATAAATATTTTTATGTTTTAAATTATAAGATCATTATTGATTTTTGATTTGAGACTTTTTCAAACTCAAAATTAAGATGATTCAATAAAGATTATAAAACAATAAATTTTTTTTACAGTGAGCAATATGTTTTAGAAATTTTATCGTATTCATCACTGTATTTATTAAAATTAAAAAAAATTAGCTTAATTTTAAATTTAAAAATATATTAAACTGACTTCAAAAAATCGAATAATATTTTCAAGTAGAGAAAGTAAGTATATCTATTTTAATTATATAATAAAAAGTATATGTACATATACAATAGTTAGTTGAGTAATGCTACAAACACAAATTATTTTATAAACATTTTATAAACTGCTGATGTGGCATACTCCACCTCAACATATTAATAAACAAATTGTTTTAATATAGTCTTCGGCCCTACATAATATATTGAAGTGACATATCAACAATTTATAAAATATTTATAAAATAATTTGTATCTCTGACATTATTTAATGTCTAGTTAATATGTGGTTGTGGTCGAATGAGGGAAGGGGTGTCGAAAAATTCGAGTTAGGTAGCATGTTGTTTGATGCCTTCACACATGTTACCAATTTTACTTTAAGAAGATACTCCACAATATTAATACAATAATATCACCATATCATAATAAGGGTTTGATTCATCTAGAAGGATGTTAATAATTTTCTTAGATACTCTGACCAAAACTATATATACCAGTGTGCAACTAATTAAAATTAAATATTTACATAATCAGAGAATGAATTAGAAAATATTAAAATATTAGAATGGGAAGACAGACAAACGTGTGAATAGTTATTTATGAGAGAAGATGGACCATAAAAATTAAGACAGAGGGACAGGTTAATTATAATCTTATCCATTTGTATGTACGTGTAATTATTAATTTATTTATTTTTCATTTTTTCAATGAATTTTAAAGGGTACTTTTGAGATTTACGCTCATTTGAATTAATCAGATAAAATATTAATTGTACTTCTTAATTTTTGTATTTTTTCTTAAATTGTCAATTAAAAAGAAACAAATGGAATTTAATTTTGGGTACTTTACAATAATATACAACATTTAAAAATAATTACACTATTAGTGCATCACCAAAATAATTACAAAAATAATAATTTTCCCATATTTATTTATAATATTAGTGCAATTAGGATTCCTTAATTTAGGAAATTAGTATAGGATTCAATTCATAATAATAAGGAAACCTAAAATCAAGGAGAAATAATTGTCATAAATAATAATTCAACTATCTTGGATCTAACAATAAAAATAAATTTAAATTCAAATTCAAATATTCAAAGTTACCAAACAAATCGAAAACAAAACAAAGAGGAAATCATGAACAACCAAAAAAAATCGAAAAAGGAAAAGTCAGAGTTACCAAACCAGCAATAACAGATCCAAAACGAATTCGGAGTAGCCGAACAAAGAGGAAATCACGAACAACCAAAATAAAACAAATCGAAGAAGAAGAAGAAGAAATCGGAGTTACCAAAATAAATTGAAGAAGAAGAAGACGGAGTTACCAAACCAGCAAGAACAGATCCAAAACGAATTCGGAGTAGCCGAACAAAGAGGAAATCACGAACAAATTTTTTTTATGAATATTTGGTTACCCACAAAAACTAAAATAGTTACCTTTGTATGAAGGTTTGGCTACCAACTGTACCATATTCAAAATAATTTTATTTTTAAAAGGTTATTAATAAGTAACTAACAGCTACATAAATGGAAACTTAGACATGGCATTTCGGATACCATCTGTACGTAACAATTGAAAACTGTTCTTAAATTTTTTTATAATTAATTGGTAACCCAATAAAACTGACACTACAAGAAAGTCGGCTAATTCCGACGGATCTATGTTCGACGGACACATTTCCTCGAAGATAATATCTATTTCGAAGGATTATTCAGTCGAAGATACATCAGTCGAAAATACTTTAATTTCGACGGATGTTCGTCGAACATATATGTATCCCATTGGCGCCAATGTTCCTTGTTGTACTTAATATTATTTTCGATTGATTAGTGTGTATTTTTAACGAATTATTCAATCGAAGATATCAGAAAGATCTGACGAATTTATGTATGCGTGGACATTCCGTCGAACATAATCCTAAACCGAATTAATTCCAGACGCCTTGGCCCCCTCGTTTCTCTAGCTACCTTAATTAATCTCATTTCTCTCTTTCTCTCTCTCTCATTTCTCTAGATCTCTCATGCGAACCACCATCAGTCTCACTTCTGATCTCACTTCACTGCTCTCACGCCACCACCACCACGTACTGCCACCACCACCACCACCACCTTCGATTCCACCACTACCACGTACTGCCACTACCACCACCACGTATATACTGCCACCACTACCACCACGTATATACTGCCACCACCACCATCACTGTCGGTCGATTCCACCACCAGTAGACGCCACCAACACCATTGGTTGAACCACGCACCATCACTGACACCACCAGCCGCCACTAGCAAGCACTACCATCGGTTAGTTTGCACATTAATTCAATTTCAAGGTTAGTTTTCAGCCAAGTATTAGATTTTTAGGGTTAATTTGTTGCAAAATATGAAATTTGTGGCTTAATTTGTTTTAGGTTTAGTTTGAGTTTGAATATGAGATTAACCCAATTTGGATAATATGTTGTTGCTGTGAATTTGTGGGTTGAAAATTTGGGTCCATTTGTTGGAATTGGGAGTGATCTGAAATTTGAAATTTGGGTCCTATTCTTCTTTGTTTATATTCATTGATTCATTAAATGGAATTTTGATTTTGGGTTTGTGAAACTGCATATTATTTAAGTCATATTATTTGGAATTTGAAAATTGCGAATATATGATATCAAATTTGGGTTCCTTATAATAATGTAAATCGATTTTAGAATTTTGCTTTTAATCTTGATATATTTTCTTTATTTACAATCGAATTTATATGATGTAAATTCATCCGAAATTATGAAATTGCAGAATATTTATGGGCCTTGCATGTATTGTATTAGTAATTAACTTCCCAATATTAATAAATCATAAACTAAGTACCATTTACCTAGTTTCTTACTACTAAAATAAAATAAAGTAAATATAATTTAATTTAGTTTATTAAATAAAATAAATTTTAAAAATAAAATAAATAACATAATATAATACAAAATAAAGTAAAATAAAATAAAAATAAATTAATTTAATTTAAATAAAATAAAAAACTTTGATTTAATTTAATAAATAAATAATCTAAATTAAATAAAATTAAATTAAATTAAATTAAATTAAATTAATTTAATTTAATTTAATTTAATAAAAAACATTAAAAATTATATAATATAATACAAGATAAAATAAAATAAAAACTTTGATTTTATTTAAATAATCTAATTTAAATAATCTAAATTAAATTAAATTAAATTTAAAATAAATTAAATTAATTTAATTTAATTTAATTTAATAAAAACATTAAAAATTATATAATATAATACAAGATAAAATAAAATAAAATAATTTTAATTACAAAATCAAATTAAATTAAATTAAATTAAATTAAATTAGAACTTTTATAATATAATACAAAATAAAATAAAAAGTAATAAAAAAAATTAATTAATTTAGTTTAATAAATAAATAAATAAAATGATTTAAATTAATTTAATTTAATAAAGTAAATTTAATAAATAAATAAGCCAATTATATAATATACTACAAATTAAAATGTAAAAAAATATAATAATAAACTAAGTATGAGTGAATGTCGAACAGTAGTCTCTGTAGATTCCAAATAACAATTTTCATAAACTAAGTACCACTTACTTAGTTTATCATCATTGGTAAAATAAACTAAGTATAGCTAGAAGTGAATGTCGAACAGTAGTCTCTATAGATTCCAAATAACAATTCTCATAAACTAAGTACCACTTACTTAGTTTATCATCATTAGTAAAATAAACTAAGTATACTAGAAGTGAATGTCGAATGTGAGTCTCTATAGATTCCATATAACAATTCTCATAAACTAAGTACCACTTACTTAGTTTATTATCATTAACAAAATAAACTAAGTAGCATTTGCTTAGTTTGCCATAATTTTCAATATATAAATGCAATAATACTCTCCCTACATATATATATGTACTTTATTTCTTGTATCACGAGTTTCACATAGCGATTCTTGACTAAATATAGTACTCAATGGATTCCTCTAACAATTAAAAAAAAAGGTCGTAGTTCTGTTTTGTGTCTATACTTTCGAATAATAAAGGTAATTGAATTATGGACATTCCTCATCGTTCCCATCATAATAGATGGCAACATCCTAAGAAGGAGTGCCGATAAGTTATTGAACAAAGTTCTAGGTTAAGCAACCTCTAAATGAAGCGACGATCACTTCTCCCATAGGAATGAATCATCTCCCATATGGGTCCAATCCATGATATAAGCGACTTCTCACCAATTCAATTCCTCGGATGGGTAGTTCTCAATAACGCCTCACCTCTTGAATGAGAACTATCCATTTGAGGAATTTGAGTGGTGAGAAGTCGCCTATATCATGGATTGACCCATATGGGAGATGATTCATTCTAGCAGAAAGTGATCGTTTGTTCATCTGAGGGTCATTGTTTAAGCTGAAACTCTGCTCAATAAATTTAATGGAACTCCTTTGGGATGTTGTCATCTGCATATGATGGAACGATGAGGAATGTTTGCGATAATTGAATTAACTTTATTATTCGATAGATAGACACAACAGAACTACGACCCTTTTTTTTCCTTTGCTGCTCACTCAAGTATAGATTCCACATAAATTCTCATAAACTAAGTAGCATTTGTGTAGTTTGCCACAATTTTCAATAAACTAAATAGCATTTTCAATTATATATGTACTATACTTTGAAACTTAGAAACCCGTTTGGCATACACTCAATAGGGGTGAATGTCGAACAGTCCCTAGTTTAGGACTGTTATTGGATGTTATGTCTCTCACTTAGGCCGGTACTGCAAATATGAAACGATATATTTTTTGTTATTTTGAGGATTAATCGACTGTTATCTCTATATGTTCTCCGAGTGCATACTTAGATTAAGTTATCTTAGTCTATTTCGTGTGCTTGGAGACCATGGGAGGTAATCTTCTTAAAATTTTCTTGAAACTCATGAAACGTCTCAACGTGTTTGCACTAGTGGATTGAGACACATCCAATAATGGGATAAAGCCTTACCCACATCTCCGTGAGAGATACTAGGTAAATCTAATTCACGCATGAATATCCAAATTAACTTAATGTGTACTTCAGTGTAGTTAAAAATGTTAATGAAATAGGAGTTGGATGTACCGTAGAAGATACCCAAAAGATAGGAGGGATTAGTCTCGACTTATCGTGTTGGGGTTTTAGATTTCTTGAACAAAGCACTAGAACATACTGGATGATCCATGACGGAAGATCGATGCAGTGTCAAGTGTAAAAATCGATTTGGAAGAAAGTCGATTTAGATTAAATTTGTCTTCTTTTCTTTTGGATTTGTAGATGGGTACTACGTATGGACTCATCATGGG
This sequence comes from Panax ginseng, assembly GCA_020205605.1. Classification (NCBI taxonomy): domain Eukaryota; kingdom Viridiplantae; phylum Streptophyta; class Magnoliopsida; order Apiales; family Araliaceae; genus Panax; species Panax ginseng. Next base: position 23,383,042 of record CM035137.1, on the reverse strand, counting down.
GAATCAGAAGTGATCAAAAATATTGTGGAACAACCAATTCATGGGATTCATACGTCAAAAACTATGATCCAGTTGAGATGTTGGTTGATGCTTATGGCCCTACTACTTATTGATCAATGAATATGAACCTTCTTCAAGCGGTCTTGAAGCAAGTGCCAAATAATCTACAAATTTGCCTTTTATAAGTTGCTATCTCCCGAATATGGGGTCGCGTTGTATCCGGAAATGATAATCTGAACACCAAGTTTTCTCGCAGGATGTGAAGCTCTTACACTTCAAGAATGAGCACGATCAGTAGTGAGAGAGGTTTCAATGATTTGCTCACTATAATTGGGCGATTCTTACCCAAGGATCATACTCTTCCTGCGAATTATTATGAAGTGAAGAAGATGGTCAAGGGTTAAATATGGGTATCGTAAAATCGATGCTTGTGGCGGATTGCATGTTATACTATGGGGAGGAGCAGAGATAAGGGGCGATGTGATATATGCGACTTATCGCGCTACAAGGTTACAAAACGTGGGGGAAGGAGAAACATGTTCCCGTGAAAATCTTACGGTACTTTTCCACTTTGCACAAGAGACTTCATGGGCTATTCATGTCATCTCACGCGGCTCAACATATGAGTTGGCATCAAACAAGGGATGTCGTGCCTGGTCAGCTGACTCACCCAGCGGATGGAGATGAATGAAAGAGATTTGATGTAAATTATCCTAAGTTTGCGGAAGAAGTTAGGAATGTTAGGCTTGGCATGGCTGTGAGACCCCGAAATTTATGAAATGAAAGTATTCAATTTTCTTATAATTATTCTATTTAGTAAATGGTTAAATTGATAAATGTTAAAGTTAAGGGTGATATATAAAATTTTGCAAAGTAAGCAAGTTGTTATAAAATAATCGGTGGTAAAATACGCGTGGTTGTAAAGTAGCAGACGGTATCGATTATTGATGCTTATTTGAGAAGTCACTCAGTTATTGCTGCATCATATCTCTCATATTATTGATTCAATTATTGTCACAGTATCTTCTGCATTATATGTTATATTATTAAATCAATAATTAAGACAACAAAGTTGTTCATATTATTAAATTTCAATATTTACAATGTCTAGAAGTTCTGTTAAGGAGAGGTTTGGTCACCTAATTGCGCGCCAATAGGGAGAAATCCTTATTGGAAAGCCCCCTCTTTTCTGGGAACAACCTGGTTGTTAAATATTGTGAGTTATAATATTAATGATGAATAAGCTCGTGTTGATTAAAGATGAATGTGATAGTTTCATTGTGTTGGGATTATTTGTGTTAGTAGAAATCGACATCTATTCCGATGATAATTGATGTCTGGAGGTTATATTGTTCACTCGGGTATTTGGGACACTTTTCGTGTCAAAATACTATTCACGAGTTACTATTCATGAGTTACTATTCATAAGTTACTATTCACGAGTTATTATTCACCCGGTTACTATTCACTCTAGTATTGTGCATTCGGGTATTTGGGTACAATATTATTCCATGAGGAGATTTGCTAATTTTTTAGACCGTTGGTTGAAGTTTTAATAGTGAATCAGTATGGATCGCTGGTTTAAAGTTTTAATAGTAAATCAATATGGATCGCTGGTTTAAAGTTTTAATAATGAATTAGTATGGACCGTTGCTTTAAGTTTTAATCTGGACCGTCCGTTTAAAAGTAAATCAATCTGGACCGTTCAGGAATTAGTTACTATTCATTCCATTCTTCTATAAATAGAAGTTCATTCCTTCATTATTTCTTACGAATTCACTGAAACTCTTGAGAGAGAAATTATAAAGAGAAAGAAGAAGAGTATTCTGCTACTTTACTACTTCACTACTCCAGTATCCAACTTCTTCTAAGGTAAGGGGTGTTATTCTTTCTTATTCATGAAGAGAACTTACATTATTCCATTCTTTATTATTACATTTGGAATAACTCAGAACGCTTGGCGATACCTATCATACATAACCTGTGATCATGCCGACATACCCTATACATGGTGAAATTCTTCTATTATTCCGTTCTTTATTATTACATTGGAATAACTCACGATACGTGGCATACCCTATATATAACTTTTGTATACGTGACATACCCTATCTTTGGTGAAATCCTCTATTATTCCATTCTATATTATTATGTTGGAATAACCTATCTATGTGAAGTACCGCATACATGGTGAAATTCTTCTATTATTTCATTCTATATTATTATGTTGGAATAACCTGTTTATGCGAAGTACCGCATACATGGTGAAATTCTTCTATTATTCCGCTTTTTTATTATTACGCTTAATATCACATCCGGTGCAAAATTTCTCTCGACACGGTTCCATTTATTATTCTGTTGGAATAACTCAGATACACGGATTCATCGTGTATACCAGTGATGTCTGTTGTTATTCCATTCTTTATTATTCTGTTGGAATAACTCAGTATCGTGGATTACTGTAGTATACACGGTGATTTCTGTTGTTATTCCATTCTTTAATATTCGCCGGAATATATCACATGCATGCGTTTACAGGATCCGGTTCTATTATTTATTATTCTGTTGAGAATAACTTTATCGGTCACGATCTATCGCATGCATGGTGATTTCTTACATTATTCCATTCTTTATTATTCTATTGGAATAACCTGTCTATGTGAATTACCACATGCATGGTGAATTATCCTTTATATTTCATTCCTTATTAAATTGTGGAAATGATCCATTTACGTGGATTATGATGAAAGTCATAATAAAAGCACAGGACTGATAAAAATCATGGGTATATGTGGTATTAGTAAGTGTTATGATGAGTTATGTTGGTTATTATGTGAAAACATGAAAGTTTCTTAGAAATCACTAAGAGTTGAAAATCAGATTTTTGTGAAAATGGAACATGAAATTCAATTGACCATATCTCCTATTATATTTTGAATTTTTGATTAAGGTCAAGTTCTAGAGATAGATCTATGAGTTTTGTAACTTATCCAAGCGGAATCACTGGAAAAGGTGTTGTAGATTTTCGTGTGGACTGATTTTAGCAAAGGAGTCCAAAGCTGCAAAAACCAAAAATGATACTGCCCAAAAACTTTAAGGGGCTTTTTTGGCCACTTAATTTTTGAGAAAAATTCTGGCCTTTTAGGACATGAAAGTATATGGTATAAAGTACCTCCTGTCCAAAAATGAGCTCATTCCAACTTAAAATGAGCAAGTTATAACTATTTCAATATTTAGATTTTTTCCGACGAAAAATGCTATAATCGGAGTTCTATAACTCCGATGACCATGAAATTTAAAATGGAAGCTCACGTTAACATGTGTAAGATCCTGCCAAGATTTGGGGATTTATGGAGTTAAACTTGAGGTATCTAATTTCTTAAGGAATTAATTAGAAATTGATTTTTGAAAAATAGTAAATGAATTTTAAAAATTCCGAGAAAAATATATTTTCATTATAGGACTATATTATGTTAAATCCCAGAAAATAAATATTTTTGGAATTTATTTGGTATTTTTCATGAAAATGATCTAGTTATGAGTAAATGAGTTAAATATGTTATGTGAAGTAACAAAATTGGAAAATAGGATTTTATGGCTTAGGAATCCTATATAGGGTATATGCATATTTTTGATGAAGAATTTGATCATTGGTGATGATATCTTATGAGTATGACATTTTTTTTGCATTATGTGGTAAAGTGTAAACAATTGAAATAAATTATTTATAAGTTTAAGAAGTGGTTAAAATATTGTTATAATATTAATGATATTAGATTATGAGATTATTAAGTGATTGATAACATTGGGATATTCTTGAACCCTGGATAAATTATATTATAAATTTTTAATATTTATCCTTTATCTCATTTGATTGATTCTTTATATCAGTGTCATAATCCTCATGCTTACATTGTGTTGAAAGTCATCTATGGCTTACATGCATAGATGGACTTGGTATGATTATGACCAGGGATTATTCGGTATAATCATGACCGTAATGTTACAAATGATGTGGTAAATGTCATCTTTGGCCCGTAGTGCATAGATGGACTTGGTATGATTATGACTAAGGATTGTTCGGTATAATCATAAGTAGTAATTAAAAAAACACGAATATCCTTGACACCTGTAGTGCATGGATAATTAAGTGGTCGTGATACTATTATTGAGTGAGTCTCGACATTATTGGTATCTGATTGTATATCTTTGGTAGTAGTGCAAAGATGAAATTATTAAATATGATTATGAGTAGAAATTGTGATTTAGTATAGCCATGATTTTTGATGTTTCAGGTGAAGATAGGTGATGAAAATTATCTTCGTCCTGGGTGCGAAAAGGAATTCAAATCACAATTATGATTATGAGTTATTCATATGATTGTGGGCGAGGAATTGTTGATTGATGTTACGAGGATAAAACATTATTGGTGGACTTTTAACTTGGAGAAGATAATAGACACGATGGTCTATTTGACTCTTTAATGGATTGCTCGTTTCGCTGCAACTATGGTTGAAAAGTTTTATCATCTACCATATGTTCTAAATCTTTGATTTATTACTGATGAATGTTATTGATAATTTAATTATCTTTAGTCATGATATTCTTTACTGGGCTAGTTGTGCTCACCCTTTTGCTTCACAATTCCTTTCAGGTACTAAGAGTGTAGCTGGGTCGAGCGAGGATAACAGGGAAATAGTGAGATGGTCCAAGACTGTTGAAGTTTCTCAATACATTATAAAACGGCATGACACACAATATATAATTGCATTGAGGACCTAAGATGTGCGTGTCGTATGTTATACGTCACTTAATAATTGATTTTGGTGAACAACAATAGGTTGATGAGAACCCAACTTTGAAAGGGTGTTTTGACACTATCATACAAGATGTCTAATGACATCTTATCTCGTGTTATCATAAGACGAGGTGGTGCATCCACTTCATTGAGTATATCTACGAGCCTTACTATATATGATTGGAGTATATTTGAAATATAATTCTCACTTGGAGACAACTGAGATAATTATATGACAAGAGAAGACTCATCATTAGAAAGAACATGATAGTAATCTTCTTGTTTTTCTTTGGGGTCTATTGGATTAACCAAGGATAATTCTCTAGGCATATGATATCTATCATAACTTAGATTATGGCCTCCCATGTACGAAGGTTTCCTTGAGCACTTCCCAAAGATTTTAATTTCTAAAACAGTTATTGACTGTACTTTTATGTAACGTACCTTTGTAAGGTGTTGTGGTCGAGGTACCATGAGAGTTACATAAATTTTGTATTGAAACTCACAGCTTATCTGTTGTCGTATTCTGCACGACAGTTCAACAGTTGTATAAATAAAGTTTGTATTTGATTTTTATAGAGTGATATATGGCGACTCAAGATGGCTCGTGTGGACCTATTTTGGGGGCGTCACAATGGCTACTGATGGCTTTTGCCCTTTTGATAATTTTAGCCAGTCGTACTCAGTTTGGCCAGTCATTATGGTTGCTTATAATCTTCCACCAGCAATGTGCATGAGGGATGCATATTTGTTTTTGACTTTACTCATTCCGGGGGATAAAAATCCTACAAAAGATCTTAATGTGTACCTTCGACCGTTAGTGAATGAACTAAAGATGTTATGGGAGACAGGGGTTCAGACGTATGATAAATCGATATGCGAGAATTTTGTGATGAAGGCAGCCCTGTTATGGACTATTATTGACTTTCCGGCTCTTGGGATGGTTAGTGGTTGGTCAACTCACGGGAAGTTGTCATGTCCAGTGTGTATGGGGGATGTGCAAGGCAACCAAAGATTCTGACATAAGCGGAAATGTAGTTTCTTTGGAATCGCTTTCATGGATTCTTGCCTCTTGATCACAATTACGTGGAAAGATGTCTGCATTCGATAAAAGATCTGAAAAGAATGACTCATCTTGATGATGAGTTAGTTTGTATTCACATATCCTGCTAAACCATTTGGCCCCGAGACTCGACTTACTTAGCGACAAAGAATTGAAGATTGTATCTACATACGTCTTTCTAAATATGCCCAAGTATCATCATACATCACGTAAGTCTAAGCTTATTTGCTCCAGTTAAGTCAATTTACAAGTGTAGTCATCTCTATATATTTTAAAGACATTTTACTAATATCGTAATTCATTCGAAGAGGCGTATGCTTCTAACCCAACTTTTTTCGCGTGAAATTGGAAACATTCACTAATGCTAATTTCAACGATGGTTTAAAAAAAGGGTTGAGCGCGGAGTATTTACGAAGCGTTTATAGATGTCATCCAAGGACCTTACAAAGTTGTTAGTTCTTTTCTTGGTTGCATCATAAATGGGTATAGATTTAGAGTCGATGACTTGCATGAACTCATATCAGTCAATTCTGGGGTTGTGGTGTTAGGAAGCTGCTATCAAGATTCTAAATCCAATTACTATGGTCGTTTACAGGATGTAGTTATGCTCAATTATCATGGCGGCAAAAAGGTAGATACATTTAAGTGTAGCTAGTTTGATACTAAAAAGGGGGTTAAAGTTGATCGTAATAGAATCACAACCGTGGATATCAAGTCGGTGTTAAATTACATTGACATGTGTAGTGTTAGCAAGTCGAGTGACTCAAGTGTATTATGCTCCCAATGTCGTAAATACTCGAAGCCCCACAGTACACGATAGTCACTACTAAAATAAGCTCATTTAATCTTGATAACATGTTTGGTATGGATGAGGCGTTATAAGAAGATGTGAACAACCCATTGGTAGTAGTGTTCCATCTTGATGATGTGGTGAAATCTTGATGTTATTGGCGTTACCTAACGATGAGGATGTCGAGGCCACCGTACACATGAATGATTATGTAGTCGTTGAGGATGATAACGATGACGCCAGCCCGATCTCGGCGAGGATAAGGAAGATCTGAATTTGAGAATGATATACACGTTGATTCGATGGGTTTGATGGCGTGCGTAATTGAAAATGAGCTTTCATATTAGTCCTTACCACATATTGTTAAACTTTACATATTAAATCTCTACCAATTTTGTTATTGCGTTAGGATATTCATGGCTGAACATAGCGGTGGAGGTCGCCAAGGTGGTGGGCGTCCGATCGGAGACGGTAGCCACGATGGAGCTCTCTTCTTTAAGCACGAGTAAGTTATCTTAACTAGGATTTAAATATATCTCAAAATTGCATTAATTACAATGATTATTAAAGTACTATGTTAAATATAATTATTATAGATGCACTCAAATCGACGACAGAGGGACGAACCTCGGTATCTTTGGTCGTCCGTAATGCGATTACACTTTACAAGATCTTAAATGGATGTCGTTTCCCAATGATAAGTGTTAATATATTACGTCACTATTTTTATCGGTTATTGCAAAACACAATTCACATAACACATATTGTTATACTTTTTACAGTAGTATACTAGACCCGTGGCTACAGCACCCCTACGTGCGATTTGTTTGATGCATCTCAGGAGGGTGCATGCGGTTCGGTCGATATCTTGTGATGCGATGCTACTTTTATGCGAGGCCAAATCTTGCGGGATTTCCACATAAGTTAAGCATATTATCACCACATAGTTATATTGGGATGACAAAATCAAATGTTCTTAATTTTAAATAATCTTTTGTTATAGGTTTATTATCGATTTGACCCGAGCATCTCTCGGTCAAATTTGGCGATCTTTGTGATTGAAACTTATGTTGTGAATTACTCCTGGATGGCTCTATGAGATCACGTGAGGAAAATACTCGGCGATTGTGGACCGACTGGGACCACCATCGAGATCATCGACCAAGCGTAGTCTCCGATTTAGCCTGGGAGGCTATATGTACGCACTGGGAGGCTGATGACTTCAAGAAAAAGTCTGAGCAGGCGAAGAAGAATTGTGGTCAGCTCCGGATAGTACACACCACTGGTTCTTAGTCGTTTCAGGAGGCGAAGACGGTAAGTACGTTGTATTTAGTTATTTATGTGTCAAGTTCTCACACAAATACTTAAAACTGTTTTATGAATGTTTGTATTAGGCATTGGGAGTACCTTGGTAGAGATCCTACCATCTTTAGAGTTTTGGGATCGAGCCCACACGCCTGGGGAGATCGAGCGTGCTTTGTCTCGAGCGACTTTAGCTATACGGGTAAAACTCATCTTACTATTTAGCTTTTAATAATATTCAATCGTAAATAAAATGATATAATTAACATACGTATACAGACTACATTACAGGACCGATTTCAAAAGCTTCTGGACGAGCGTATAGTTGAGCTAGAGACTATTAGGAGGGTTTCTGAGCCGTTAGATTCTGCCACCCCTCTTCCCGATATTATATTAGATCGGGATGAGGAGCTGAGACTATGGGTCGCGTCTCGAGATCCCCCAATAGCGATCTTAAGCAGATATCGAGTGTTGGAGTGCGCCAAGATACCCGCATAAACACTTCACAGAGGTAATATTTTTTATGTTTCACGAAATTATCCGAATTTATCACATTATATAAATTATTATTAGTAATCAATTTGTATCTCTTTATAGGCTCCGGCCACAAATCGTCAGGAAACGCATGTCGGACCATCTCATCTGACCCTGGCTTGGATGACGATATCTTCGGCGGTGATAGGGGTCGGTGTCGGATAGGTTCCATATCGATCCGGGTCTTTGAGTCGTGATTGCCTTCCGATTCTCGTCTTCACCAAATTGCTCGAGATATTATAGCGGGGCCCTCTGCGGAGAATGCACGGATTACATCGGGGCGATTTGACGCTTGGAGCGCCAAGATGTTTCAGGATGGTGATTACCCTCTTGGAGGAGGCTTTTCGTCCGCCCCTACCTACTTTCGTATTCTTATTGTTTATGTTTTTCAATTAAGACTAGTTTGTTAATTCTCACATATATATATATATATATATATATATATATATATATATATATATATATACTGACTAATGATTTATATTTTGATTTTATTAATAGGGTGTGGCGGCGGCAGGCTTAGCGATGATGAAAGCGAGGAGACGAGGTGATTTCCATACACCGGAGAAGGGTGTACCAAAATCGTTCACTCACTTGGATGATGATGATACTTTTACTATTTTATAGTTTATTTGTATATATTCATGATATTGTAGAACTTTTGTATATATTGTATTGTCTAATTAAATGCATACAACTATTGTAAATTATATTGTTTAACATTTATGGAATATTAGCTTATATTTGTAATTGGTTAGCTTATAATACATTTTGGTGGATATTTGAATGTGAATGTGAATGATAATGAGTTGAAGATTACGTTTTAGTGCTTTCGTTGCATATTTGAATGTGAGATACAAGTTTATAATCACATGTATTGGGTTGTGACAAAGATTCTGTGTACATTAATGGGTTTAAACACCTAAAAACTGAACTTTAAAAATCTGTATTTAAAAAAAATAGTTAATTCCGACGGAATAAGGTAGTTGCGACGGAAATTCCCTCGGAGATAACAAAAAACAATTTTTAATAAGTGTCAAAATATTCTAATTTTAGTCGTAAATACTCCATCTTCGACGGAACGCATCCGTCGTAAATATCCTATGTCCGACGAAAATTCCGTCGACCTTTAATAAGCAGTCACTTTTTATAAAAATTGGGTTATTTTAATTTTCAGTCGATAATAAGCTAATTTCGAGAGAATAAGTCCGTCGGAAATAGGACCTTTTTTATCTGACGGAAAGTTTCGTCCTACATATTCTGTCGAAAATACGTGATGTCCGACGAAAATCCGTCTGCGATAAGTTCGTCGAAGATAATTTATATTCGACAGAATTCTCGACGGATCTTATTTTTGACGAGAGTATTTACGACCGAATTTCGGACAGATATTTTCGTCGGAAATTGTCTATGTTCGACGGAATAGGATTAGGTCCGATGGAATATTCCGTCGGAATAAAGCTTTTTTCTTGTAGTGTGAATTGGTTACCTTTTTATGAAGGTTTGGCTACCAACTTATAAATAACATTTTAAAAATAAAATTATTATGAATATGGTGCAGTTGGTAGCCAAACTTTCGTACAAATGTAAAAATTCTATTTTTTGTGGGTAACCAAATATTCATAAAAAATAAACCAAAAATAATTTTTTCCTAGAAGATTCAAGAATATTTTGGAAGTAACTAAGTTATTATATATATGAATACTTGTACCTTGCCACAGATACTTAGCAAACGGGAGAGAAACTTTGAGAGTGGAGATTATAAAAAGAGAGCAGAGGGTTGGAGCTTGAGAAGGAAAAAAAAGAGAGAGAAAATGGCGATGATGTCTGTAATAGAGAGATTCGTATAACCCCTCACAATCTTCTTTGATTCTTTCGGCAATTAATCTATCAGAAGTTTTAGTGTTATGTACAGCTGAGTTTAAGAAAATAAGAAGAAGCAATATGCAATATTCATCCTTTGGTGGCTCGACCACCGAGAGTTTTAACCCAATTTACCGTGACAGTCGAATAGAAGATTTTTTTCGTTGAATGAAGAAGAAGAGTGATGATTAATTAATGCAGTTGTTCTACATGAGGAGAGAGAGAAGAAGCCATGGGGATAACTAATCCTTAATTAAGGAATCCTAATTGCATACTAATTTTCTAAATTAAGGAATCCTAATTTGCACTAATATTGTAAATAAATATGAAATTGTATTAATTATGTAAATATTTTATGAGTATACTATTGTTGTAATTATTTTCAAAAATATAATAGTATATGTAATTTATCCTTTAATTTTACGGAGAAGGAATCAAATAACTGATAAGATGCTTTTAGAAACTCGTACAAATAGAGCTTAGTTCGAATTGATATTTCTACAATTAAATTTGATAGTTTCGCAAGTTACTCCTCACATGAATAGTAAGTGAGGTCCACCTCATATGAGAGAAGATTTCTTAAAACTATCAAATTTACTTATAAAAATATCAATTCTTTTTTCTATACACTCTTTTATAATGGATAGAAAATCTGGTCCAACGGTACGTAGATGACGTCTTCAATAACTTGTAATAAAATATATCTAATGTATCACATTAATTAATTTAAAAGGTTAGTTTGTTGAAATTATAATAAAAATGAGAGAGAGAGAAGATTTTTTTAAAAAAAATAATATATGTAAAGATAGTTCAAAAATCAAATAGAACTCTCTTAATTAGGTTTTAAGGTTGGAGGACGAAGTTGTACTTAATAAACATCGTATGGCCAAAGTTAGCAGGTTTTGACGCAAGGTTAGGTATGATAAGACAGTGATCCAATAATTAGGCTTTTGCACGTAGTGGTCTTGTGCTTGAAAAAACTATAACCTAATTAATTAAGACAATGCAAATTACACCATATTTTTTTTCTTCTTTTGCTATTTTAGACTGAAATTAAACTCATACACCCCCATCCCATCCCATCCCATCCCATCCCATCCCATCCCATCTCATCTCATCTCATCTCATCCTTATTAATGCGATTCCACATTCTTTGCTTTGGAAAGGTGTGATGCTACCATCCAGCCAAAGACTCGGTAGTTACACCATATCATAAATAGCTACCTATACATTCATACATATAACACGATATATATTTGTTGAACATGACAAATTATTATTCGGCAAAAGTGGTCAAAACAGCAAAGCTGTGAACTGCGGCTACTGCATATATATATATATATATATATATATATATATATATATATATATATACCACTTAAAAAAAATGATCTCACTTGTCACTTACTTTCCTTTTATTTATAAAAATATTATCTACCACCTCACTTATTTTTTTTAAAAGAGAGTGATCCTTCCCCTCTCTCTGTCTATATATATATATATATATATATAATACCAGAACTAACTCACATGGTTGAATGTGTACAGATTCATTAGAAATAAAAAATAACACTTAAATAAAATACAATTACCACATATATTAAAAAATATAAGTAGAAAAAAATTTGTAAAAAAAATTTCAAATTTAAGCCCCACAAAATAATATAAAATGATAAGTTTTTTTATTTTTTATATAAATGGACTCCACTAAATAACATATTTACTTTTCACTTTATATATTTTAATTATTTCATTCTTTTAAAAATAAAAATTTATACTTTTAATTATCTTTTTTGGAGGGAAAGAGTCATAATAATAAAATTAAGAAGATGATTCTGATACTAACCGATTATTTTTATCCTCTCGATCTCCCGCGTGTAAAGTGTGCGTATTTATGTATGTGAATATAGTAATACTACTTTTGGGCTTTTGGCAATATAAAACAAGCATTCCCTCGCTTCTCCCATCTCTCATAATATTTTCTTTTTTCTTCCATATCCTACACCTACCTTCTATTAAATTTTTCATTAATGGAGTTTGAAACTTGCTGGTGGTTGCAATCCCTTCATGCCTCTCTTTTCCTCCTTATCTTCTCTATAATCGTCATCCTCCTTATCTTATGTGTCGACTTATTATTGAAGCCAAGGTTCTATTGCAATTGCAGTACTTGTCAAACTTATTTAACCTTAAAATGGAGTGCTCAATTTCACAACTTATGTGATTGGTACACTCATCTTCTTCAAAACTCGCCAACAAAAACCATACACATACATGTTCTTGGTAACACTGTTACGGCCAACCCCGAAAACGTCGAATATATGCTCAAAACAAGATTTGATAATTATCCTAAAGGAAAACCCTTCTCAGCTATCTTGGGTGATCTTTTAGGCAAGGGCATTTTCAACGTCGACGGGGATTTATGGAGGTTTCAAAAAAAATTAGCTGGTCTAGAGCTTAATAGGATCTCCATAAGATCTTATGCGTTTGAAGTTGTCAATTTTGAGATTGAAGGCCGGCTTATTCCACTTCTATTATCTTTTGCAGGGAAGAACAAGCAAGATTCATGTGTTTTAGATTTACAAGATGTTTTTCGTAGATTTTCATTTGATAGTATATGTAGATTTTCATTTGGTTTGGACCCCAAGTGTCTAGAATTGTCCCTTCCAATCTCCGAGTTTGATCAATCCTTCGACCTAGCATCAAAATTGTCAGCTGAGAGAGCCATGACGGCGACCCCTTTGGGTTGGAAGATTAAAAGGTTTTTGAATATAGGTAGCGAGAAGGAACTAAAGAAGTGCATTAAAAACATCAACATATTAGCCCAAGAAGTTATTCGACAAAGGCGGAAAAAGGGTTTCTCTGATGATAAGGATCTTTTGTCCCGATTTATGGGTACCATAAATGATGACACATATCTTAGAGATATTGTTATAAGTTTTGTGCTAGCCGGGCGTGACACTGTTGCATCAGCCCTCACTAGCCTTTTTTGGTTATTGGCTAACCATCCGGAGGTGGATGCAGCTATTCGAAGTGAGGCCGATCGAGTAATTGGATCAAACCAAGAGCTCAAAAGTATTGAACAACTCCATTATTTGCAAGCTGCAGTGTACGAGAGCATGAGATTATATCCACCCGTACAATTTGATTCTAAATTCTGTTTAGAGGACGATGTTTTACCCGATGGGACGTTGGTGAAGAAAGGTACAAGGGTTACTTATCATTCGTATGCGATGGGTCGGATGGAAGAGATTTGGGGTCCGGATTTCTTGGAGTTTAAGCCTGAAAGGTGGTTGAAAGATGGTGTGTTTTTTCGAGAGAGTAATCCTTTCAAGTACCCTGTGTTTCAAGCTGGGGCTAGGGTCTGTTTGGGTAAGGAAATGGCACTGTTGGAGCTTAAAACCGTGGCGCTATCATTATTGCGTCGTTTTCGTATTGAATTGGTTTCTCCGTCTAATCCACCTCGGTTTTCGCCGGGGCTAACCGCCACTTTTAGTGGCGGATTGCCGGTGTTGGTTAGAGCAAGGAGAGATCCTGATAGATAATTATTTAGTGGCGTAACACTAGATGAAAATACGTGTAGTATTAAATGTAGCTGATAATTTGGCGGCTGTTTGTTTATGAATATTCTAGTACTACTATTAGCTGGCTGGTTGCCTAGTTGGGCTTACAAGTTGGAACCTTTGGTGGGTGGGCTGGTTGGTTGGTTGTACAACTTGCTGGGATATAATCCCCTACAATCCCTACGCTAGGAAAACAAAAAAAAAAGAGTCCAAATTAGTGTTAATTTGAAGTTTTTGGTATGTACTCCTATGTATTTCTTCATGCATGCAATCTTACGTACCCTAAGTTTCAGGTCTCCAATTCTCCGTATGTAAAAAATAAAAAATTTGAATTTATATAAACTATAGTTCATTAATCCATGCTGATTTAAACATGGGCCTATCCCTATTTAGTAACCCGCATAATTTTAATAGGATTAATTACATATATTAGTACTTTTTAAAAAATAATTACAAAAACAAAACACCCATAAAATAATTACAAAAATATTACATTTTTTAATTTTTATTTACAATAAGGACATGTTTTTAAAATGCTTGATAACCGCATGACATGTACTTCTTCGTTTTTGTATATTACCTTTTATATGTAAAACCCTCTTTTATCTCTCATACGTGTTTCAACAATCTCCATCGTTCTCGTCAAAGATCGTTCTCGTCACCATCGTTTGATATTCTCCATTGTTTGTTATCGAAGTTCATAGCCATTTCGTTTTGGTTTTCGTTTTGTTAAATCACCATCGTTGTACTCTATTTTTCGTGATTACAGGTGGTTGCGATTGGTTTATTATTCTTCTGTGTCGATTACGGTGTGTATATTTTTTGGTTAGTTATTTTGAAATAATTTAACGTATTATATATATTAATGTTGTTTATCGATCGAATGTAGTATTGATTGTTGTGTGGGTTTGTGTTATTTTTTATGTTTTGTATAGAATGGTTGATCTGAAAAGAAGAAAGATGGTAAGAGGAAGAGAATATTGGAGCGTGACTCTGTCGAGAAGTGAAGAAGTTTCTTTGTGGATATGAAGGGAAGGAAAAGGATGTATGTCGAATCGAGTAAGAATGAAAATAAATTTGGTGATACTGCGGTGATATCAAGCATTACGAAGTGCGATTAGATTACGAGCTTGACGTTCCACGTAGTTAAGGCCCAAAGGTCAAGTCTTTATCCGAATATAATTCCAACACAGAGAAATTTAAAGGTGTGTTATTTTTAATTTTCATATGGTTACCATTATATAATTATTTGGTTACTTATTAGTATGTATTTGGGTACTGTAAACTTTTAATGATTTGGTTACTTATTAGTATGTATTTGGTTACTGTGATATTATATTATATTATTGTGTTACTTTTATGGGTTGGTTACTTATTAGTATGTAGTTAGTTCTTTGTGAATTTTTATTAGTATGTATTTAGTTCTTTGTAAAATAATAATTATTTGGTTACTTATTTGTATGTATTTGGTTATTATAAACTTTTAATGTTTTGGTTACTTATTAGTTTTTTTTTGTTCTTGTGATTTTATAGTTTGATTCTTGTTATATCGATTTTTGGTTCTTGTATTTTTTGATTTAGTTCTTATTTTGTATTGTTTATGCTTAGTTAATCCTATTTATTATTTTGAAATAGTAAGGGTTGATTTTATTATTGTCATATATCTGTTTTATTCTTTATCATATTCTTGTTTTGTTAATATAGTACAACTTTTTGGTTAATATTATATAATTATTTTGTTACCATCATATATGTTGATATGTTGATATATAAACATGTTTTGGTTCTATGATATAAGTGGGTTAGTTCTTGTCGTATATATTGTTTTATTCTTGTCATATAACTGCTTTTTTTATTATTATTATATTCTTTGTTTGGTTACTATGTTACAAACTGTTTGGTTACTTATTATATAATTGTTTGGTTCTTATCATATATATTATATATATGTTTTTGTTACCATCATATAAACCGATATGTTGATATATAAACATGTTTTAGTTACTTATGATAAAAGTGGTTGATTCTTGTCATATAACTTTGTTTTTATTCTTTGTCATATAACTTTTATTACTATCATATTATTGTTTGGTTACTATGTTACAAATTTGTTTAGTTCTTATTATATAATTGTTTGGTTCTTATCATATATATATATATATTTTTGTTATATTTGGTTATTAATAACCTGTTCAATTCGGTTTTGTGTATTTACAAGTTATGGGATCTTTACTATGAGGAATGCAACAGAAGATTAACCGGAAAAGTAATATATTGGTGTGACATGGAAGTCCCCATAATTATTGCCAAGAAATTGAATGAAAGTCAATTTGGAGAAGTTTAGGGGCACATGTTTTGGAAATTTTTTGGAGTTTGGTGAGCATCAAATGTATTCACAGATTATTCACCATGCTCTTTGTAAGGAGGTTCACCAAAGGGATGATGGTGAGATGTGGTTTTGTTTGGGGAGAAAAGGGTTAGGTTTGAAATTTTTTTGAGTTTTGTCGATTTACGGGTTGAGATGGCAAGGCAATGATGATGATATAAGTGCATATAAGTGCATGCAAAATCGATTATTGAAAAATATTTTGGAGCGTGAAGTTGTTACTCGTAGTAGTATAGGTAGGGTATTCCTAAGGCGCTTTTGATGAGGATGGCGAGGCTATTAGGATGTCACTGATTTTTTTGGTGTTTAATTTTATTCTTTCAACAGTTTCTGAAAATTTTGTTGATGTTGCAATGCTAAATTTTATATGTTATGGTGATGTTAGTAGTTTTCCTTGGGGGAAAGTTGCGTTTGAAATGACAAAGTATTCTTTGTCAAATGCATTGAAGGGGCATATAAAGAAAGGAAGGAGTGGTGGTTCAACATATAATTTCTACAAGGACCATTATATTAAATTGTATAAGTTGAATGGTCTTCCATATGTATTTCAAGTGTTTATGTTTGAAACAATTTCAACTTTCAAAACTTCATGATATATCTGCAACGACGAGCATCATCGGATGTCATTTATGTAGATGGAAGGAGTTAGTGAAGTCCCTTCAAATGACAAGTTGAATGAGCTAGTATTACATTACGGGCGGTATGCGATTTCTATTAAGAATGCAATTTGTTACCTTTAATTAATTATTTGGTTCTTGATTATTCATGTGAAGTTTACTCTTAACATAGTAGTTGGTTACTAGAATATACACAGTTTGGTTACCTTTATGTATTTAGTTGGTTAATGATTTATATATATTTGATTAACGATATATATATTTTTTGTTTATTTATTTTATCTTTTTGTTATTGTAATTGTATAATGTTTGTCGAGGATGTTATACTAAAGTGTACTTATTGTTTTTTCAAATTGAGGGTAAAAGTTTGATTCCCACAGACGATGAGAATGAACGTCTTGATTTGGGCGGGTTTTGAGTTTTTCGGTGGGAGGATGCTCACAAGAAAGTTGAAAAGAAAGTCGAAGGATGACAACATTGGAAGTGATATATCGGTCATTAAAGATGCAATTGATAAATGCAGTTCTGGTAGATTGGAGAAAAAGTTTTTGAAATTAAGGAAGGCGTTGTAAACTGCGCTTTGATATGAAGATTTTACATGTTCAACTATCTGCGAGACTTTAGATTAATTATAAGAGATGAGTTACGGGGATAAAGATGGTGGGGTCAAAGAAGTTGTGATGATTTTGATGAAGAGTCGATTACGATGAGGGTGGTGATCTTGATGATCTTGATGAAGCCGATGATTACGATGAAGGTGATGATGTTGTTGATGAAAGCATCTTTGGTGAGGTTGGTGATGATGGTTTGAAAGTGATGAGGTTGGTGATGATGGTTTGAAAGATGATGAGAAGAATGATGAATTTGTAAATGAAGTTTGGAAATGAAGGTGATGATGTTATGCTTGAAGACCGGCATGTTGTTGTTGATGATGTTAATGATGTTATGGATGAAAACCGTCACGTTGTTGAGGATGTTGTTGAGGAGGTTGTTGAGGATGTTATGGTTGAAGCCCGTCATTTTGTTGAAGATGTTGTTGAGGATGTTGGTGATGTGTCAGATTTTGTTAAGAAGAAGGATGATAATGAATCTGAGTATGGTAATGAAGTTGAACTTGATGGTATGGTTGAAGAACATCATGAAATAATAAGTAATGTTGTTCAAGAAATTGTTAAGGTTAGACTTTTTTTGTTTGTTTTGTTTTGTGTTAGATGTCTTTTTTTTCATTTTTTAATGATCAATTGATTGTTTTGTATTTTGAACAGACTGTTAATAATGATGTTGACATGCCAACTTTTGATATTTTAAGCCAATGTACGGGGAAAGAAATTGTTATTTATGTTGCTGCTGAGGTTAGTGTTATAACTACATGCCAGCCTTTTTTTTTTACATGCTTTAGATTTTGGTTACTGTTATACCATTACATGCTTAAGGTTTTGTTTACTGTTTTAATTTTACTCAGTATCCAACTCATAAATATATAGTAACCATTACAATTTTCATAGTAACCAAAATAGCATTAGTTAGTAACAAGTATAATGTTTCATAGTAACCAATAATGCATTAGACAGTAACTAATATAGCATTAGACAGTATAGTGTTACCAATACATAATTAGTTAGTAACAAGTATAATTTTTTATGGTAACCATTACTGCATTAGACAGTAACCAATACAACATCAGATTTTTATGTGAAAATATAATTGTTTTCGTTACATTTTCTGTCATTTGTAAAAGGGGAAAAAGTTTGAGGCGGAAAGCAAATCAGATTGGATGAGATGGTTTTGACTACCCAGGGATATAGTCCAAAGTGTGATGAAGCGGAGAAGAAGCGTCGATAGAGTAAGTGGCGGATCAAAGTGCGTGAACATTTAAAAAGTGTTGTTCTACGGTCTCCATATCAAAGAACATTTGGATCGGTGGGTTATCATCTAATGCATCGGTCCTCTAGTCAAAGAGTTCTTTGTTATTTACGCATTTCCCAAGGTTTGCATGGAGATGCCATCCATATTTGAAGGGGCATTGTTTGAACGATGGTTTAAAATAGGACTTAACAACGGAAAAAGGTTTGTTTTTCTTTATTAACAATGCTATAGTTTTTTATGAAACAAATAATTTTGCTTTTGGGTAGTGTGTATATTAACATGGTGATTGTTAATGTCAACGTGTATACTAATATGTTTTTATATTGAAGGACGGACAAATTTCCTGGGAAGAATGACATTATCGAACTGCATTTGAATTTGGGTCTATTCCATTTCATCTAAAATGTGGTTTTATAAATTAAAGACTCTCGCTCAATGGTTGAAACTGACGATGTGAGTTATTTTTTTTTTAAAATTATGTTTGTGTATTTATAGTTACATTATTTATTTGTTTAAGTAAATAGCTTTAACAGTGTTGGTTAATGTCATATATATCATTTTTTGTTTCTTTGTCATATATTATCGCTTTTTATTACTATTATATTCTTGTTTGGTTACTAGTATACAACTATTTGGTTCTTATTATATAATTGTGCAGTTACCATGATATATGTTTTATAGATGTTTTGGTAACCAACATATAAATTGATATGTTACTATTTAAACATGTTTTGATTGCTATGATATAAGTTGTTGGTTATTGTTATATATCTGTTTTGTTACTATTATATTATGTTTGGTTAATGGTATACAACTATTTGGTTACTATTATATAATTGACTGGTTACTATGATATATGTTTTATATATGTTTTGGTTACCAACATATAAATTGATATGTTATTATTTAAACATGTTTTGGTTGCTATGATATAAGTGGTTGGTTACTGTTATATATCTGTTTTGTTATTATTATATTATGTTTGGTTACTAGTATACAACTATTTGGTTCTTATTATATAGTTGTGCAGTTACTTATGATATATGTTTTATATATGTTTTGGTTACCAACATATAAATTGATATATTCTTATTTAAACATGTTTTGGTTCTTTATGATATAAGTGGTTAATTCTTTGTCATATAAGCTGTTTTATTATTGTCATATACTGTTTTGTTACTATCATATTCTTGTTTTGTTAATATAGTACAACTTTTTGGTTAATATTATATAATTGTTTTGTTACCATCATATATGTTGATATGTTGATATACAAACATGTTTTGGTTACTTATGATATAAGTGGGTGGTTTCTTGTCATATAAGCTGTTTTATTCTTTGTCATATAAATCGTTTTGTTACTATTATATTCTTGTTTTTGGTTACTATATTACAACCTGTTTGGTTACTATTATATAATTGTTTGGTTCTTATCATATATGTTATATATATGTTTTTGTACCATCATATAAACCGATATGTTGATATATAAACATGTTTTGGTTCTTATGATAAAAGTGGTTGGTTCTTGTCATATATAACTTGTTTTTATTCTTTGTCATATAACTTTTATTACTATCATATTACTTTGTTTGGTTACTATGTTACAATTGTTTAGTTCTTATTATATAATTGTTTGGTTTCTTATCATATATATATATATATATATATATATATATATATATATATATATATATGTGTGTGTGTGTGTTAGTTAGCATCATACATGTTTTATGTTTTTTTCTTCAAATTATGTTTTTATAATTATGGTTACATTATTTAGTTGTTTAAGTAACTAAGCGTTATGATGTTGGTTACATTGATTACATAATGTTATTTTTCAACACTATTAATATATATATATATATTTTTTTTTTTGTTCGGCATATCAATGTTGCATTATATTACTTAGTAAATTGGCGGACATTACGATCATCGCGTATAAGAGGCAGCACGACTACGGATTGTTGGTTCCATGCCAAGATGACCTCTCTTTTTGAAGAGTATACAAGAAAAAATTCGAGATAAGAGTGTATTGTGCGGGGAGGGTGATGTTCTTGAGTACACATTCATGGATCATTTTATGGATGTCAACACACCATGAAAAAATGTTGACTATGTTTTGTTCCCCATACATATGTCATCACCGGACCATTGGTTTTTGTTAACATTTGATGTGCATCGTGAGCGTCTAACTGCTTTATAATTCTCTGCGACCCAAAAATCCATCCATACAAACAAAAATCATGGATGTTTGTGAACCGTATATATTTATTCTTTCCACTTTATTATTATGAGGTTGGATTTTGGAGAGATAGGAGTGACATTGACTTTAGCGGTGAACCATATCATGATAAGGAGGAAGATGACATAATTGAGTTAGAATTTGCAGTCGGTTCTGAACAAGTGGAGGGTAAGGGTTGCATTGTTTACAATTTTGAATTATTATATTTAATTATTTTGGTTACTGTCATCTAACTGTTTTGGTTACTATGTTGTAACTGTTTGGTTACTGTATAAACTGATATGTGTTATATATAGGTTGATTCTAGTATTGATTTTGGTTATCTTTTGTGCATTTGTACAAACGATTGATTGGGTTGTTCACAATTTGTTTTGCTTTGAGCATGTCATTCATCGGAAGATTGATGAAATTCTATTTCATTTCCCGTTCATGATATCGAAGAAAGAAGTTATGTACAAACCTATATATGCATGCAAGGAACAAACAATTGGAAGGATATGAGACCCACAGAGAATTTCCGGAAGATTTGTTCGATTTTGATTAGTTCGAGATATTGTTGTGTTGTCGATATGAATTATGTAATGTATTTTTATTTTTAATATACACAACAATTTTGTATGGTTCATTAAGGATGATTCTTTGAATCTTATATAGATGGGATTTCATATGTTATTATAATATCGCTTTGGAATTAATTTTGTGTGTTGTTGGTATTTGATTCGTTTTAGGTCATGTTTTGCTACATTATTTTGAAATGTACATTTGGTAACCAAATATATATAAAAGGGTAACCAAATTTAATGTTTTGATAATGTAAGAGAGATGTACAATATTGTTTCAGACATATAATCATTGTTAAATATATTTTTTAGATGTGCGCTTAGTATCCAAATTGTTATATAAGAGTAACCATTTGACTTTATGTTAGTAACCAAATAATTTACAATTTATATTTGGAATATTTGTCAAGTGAATAAGTGTACTTTTGTGGGTTCCCATTTGATTCGTTTTAGGTTGTGTTTGCTACATTATTTTTAAATGTACAGATTGGTAACCAAATATATATAAAAGGGTAACCGGTAATGTTTTGATAGTAAATGAGATGTACAATATTATTTCGGGATATATAAGCATTTGTGAAATGTATCGGGACATATAATATCTTTGTTTCAGGACATATAACGAGAGATGTACAATATTGTTTCGTGACATATAACTCATTGTTAAATATATTTTTTGAGATTTGCGAGTTAGTATCCAAATTGTTATATAAGAGTAACCATTTGACTTTATGTTAGTAACCAAATAATTTACAATTTATATTTGGAATATTTGTCAAGTGAATAAATTACACTTTTGTGGGTTCCCATTTGTATTGGCAACTCATAATGAATTCAAAAATTAAATGCTTTAATCAATAAAAATGTTGGTTATTGTACAAAATTAAAAATGCTACCATCTATGTGGTTTATGGTTAATGATAGTAAACAATTATATATACATGTATCTACACTCTCTTAATATAAATGCATTATATCGGGGTTTTTTTGTCTTAAAAGCCGTTGGATTATTGCGAGTTTTCTGTTGTGTCCTTTCTCTTGCTTTTCTTTGCATTTGTTTTGAATTTTGATTTTAGATCCGTGTTTGTACCTCCCTACTTTTGGTCTTCCAAATTGGTCTTCTTGTGTTTGGTGGTTTTACAACCATGTTTCTTACTTCTCTGGTACATCCCGTTTTCTTTGTCATCTAACGGCATAATTGAAATTTGAATATGTGTTGACCAAAGTTGTTTTATAGTATTTTTTGAGCAAAAATCATAATGACTCAAATTTAAACTTCTTTCATAACATGACAATGACATCGCGGACATGGCATCTCATGGTAATCGAATTTTCCACATGTGCATGTCCTTTTGTCGATGTCCACAATATATTGTTTGGCGACATCGTAAATGTGATAAAAATCACTAAGTTTGATGTCTCAACCTACATCACAAATTAACATTGTTGTTAGAATACAAGATAATGGAATCATTTTCATTATCTGAAAAAAGAATACATATTAAAGTAAACAACTCAATGTTATAATTACAAAACAAGTAACTAAGCAATAACCAACTTAGCAAAGAAACATTATAATTATCTGAGTAACCAAATAAACATCGCTTAGTAACCAATATAATGATACTATCAATAACCAACTCAAAGAATAACATTTTAATTATTAAGAGTAACCAAACAAGTATCACTTAGTAACCAATATAATGATACACAAAGAAACCAACTTAGCGATGAGTTCGGTAACCATTGTAATGATATGCATTAATCAATTAAGTATTAATTGAAAACCAATACATATAATATTTCATAGTAACCAAGTTACCATTAGCGATTACACAAGTTATTATTAGTTAGTAAATATTATAGTGTATAAGAACTAACCAATCGATATTAGGCGATAAACAATTCAACACTAATTAGTAATATTTTGCGGTGAAGAAAACAAAGATTAATAACTAACCAATACGCTACAATGATACACAATAACAAACTCAAGATTAATCAATTAACCATTATAATGTTTTGCAATAAGCAATTAGGTATTGGTTAGTAACCAATATAATATTACATAGTAACCAAGTTATTATTAATCAAGAAACAAGTCAATTATTAGTCAAGAAACATTATAGTTTAACACAAAGAACTAAAGTCGGTACCGTAGTCGAGAAATAATTCAACATTAATTAGTAATATTATGCGATAAATCAAGACATCATTAGTCGATTACAAATACAATATAAAAATTAATGCAATAAATTATAATTTGTATTTGTTACCTTAAGTTTCCTTGATTTAATGATATTAGATTGCAATCTTTCTTCAAATTGTTGTGGAAAGTGTTGTGAATGTTGATAGAACAACGCTGTTTGTTTGTGAAATATCATCTTTGAACCTGCATACAACGTAGGCATTCAATCATTGATGCAACCGGAAGATCCCTAATCATCTTAATTGCGTTGTTAATAGATTCAAATGGTGTTTGAAGTCATTGTTGAGTATCTCGCTTACAAATCCCCATGGAGCACGGTGCACTTTTCCAACTTGACCTCTTCCTCCAAATATATCCTTATTCGAGGATCAATGGCATCAAGTTCAAATGCCGTGTGTTTGTTGAATTGTTCAATGTTGTATGCTCTACATGCCCCGTTGTAAAGGCATTTTAGTTAAGTTCTTCTCTCTCTTTTTGAATCTATTTTTATATTTTTCAAGATATGGTATGTGCGAAGAAGCATGATGACATCTGAAACACATAATTCAAATCCTTGTATTATGGCTTCATGTCTATCCTGAAACAATGCATTGGCCTTCCCTTACTCCACAAGCGGTTCTTAAATTCATGAAAAACCATCTCCATGATAATTCATTTTATTTGTCGACCCATCGCAAAAAGCAATCGGAACAATGTTTGGGCTTACATCTTGTGTCTTCTTATCGAGAGTGTCCCCGTAAGTTGATTGTATTAATGTGCCATCGATTACAATAATTGGAAAGCAATGATGCCATGCTTGAATGGATGCTCCAATGGCAAAGAATAAATATTTGAAACTAGCATTTGATTCCAACTCAAGAGTCGTGAAGGAACTTTGTTATGAAACATCAACATTATCAATAGAATTATAAGTAGTATAATGCTACAAAGTAACCAAGACAAAGACATTAGATAGTAACCAAATTTATTGTCATACAAGAACCAAGACAACATTGGACAATATAATTTTATACAATAAACAAGACAAGTGTAGCGATAACTAATGTACTTAATGTCGGTATCGAAGACAACATTAATCGAGAACCAATTATCCAAACATTAGCGTGAACCAAAATAGTAAAGGAATATATTGTTATCACGAGAACCAATCAATAACCAATATATTGTTACACAATCAAGAACCAATATATTGTTACACAATAACTAATCAACATTAGTCAAGAACTAATAAAACTTTACAAAGATAATGTTACAAAAGAAACCAAGATAGCATTAGGCGAGAACCAACATATTTGCTTATAAGAACTAATACAAGATTAGATAGTATAATGTTTCCAATAACGAAAGACAAAGATTATACAAGAAATAAAGATAATACTATACACGATTACCAAGATATCATTTTACGATAACCAACAATTCACGTGAGACAAGAACAAGGTAGCATTAAACAAAGAACTAACATATTGTTTTAAAGGAACCAAGACAACATTATCGATAAACAACATATTGATATCAAAGAACAAAGATATCATTAGCAATTAACAAAACAGTTTTTTCATTGACAAGAACCAATGTATTTCTTTGAGTAAACATTAATATAAAAATTAGTAGAACTCATTTAAAATTATAAATATGAGGTAGGTAACCAATGCACATTATAGCAACCAAATCGGTTGAATTGAGTAATCAACTAATCATGAAAAAATAATAATGTGTTTTAAATTGTTACTGGATTTGTTTTCTGCAGCATGTGTAACCATGATGGGATCAATGAGTAGTCGTGTGTATTTCCTCTTACCTTTTCTAACGCTTTCTCCTTCGATCTCCATGCTTTTTGGTAAGAGATAGACACATTATATTATATCATCATGTCCTCGACAATATCGGTTGGTGTGTATATTTTCTTCAAATTTGTTAATTTATGCATTATGCATTCGCTACTCAACTCACTATTTGCTTGTGCGTGGTCTCCAAAGAATACGCTGGTGAACAACGTGTGAATGTCATTGAATTCCCTCACCTTGAACAGATGGTTTTTCAATACTTGATGCTCTCATCTTCCATTTGCAATTTTCATCATCTACGCACCTAGCACAAAGTCTCTATGACACATGCTCGTTGAACTTTGTGTTGTCTGCTTTTCTTGATTGAATCGCACTTTCATTGATTGTGATAGGATTTTTTGTCTTTATAGGTTTGATGTAATTTTACTTCACGTTCATTCGGATCTGTTATTACATCATCATATCGTCCTTACGTGTATGATTTGTCATGTTTATGCATCTCGTTGTTCCATAATTTCTATTGCAAAGTCGATCAAAGATATTGCGTTCCAATTTGGCAATCTTGTGTTGCTAGTGGAACTAGTCTTTGAATTCCTTGTGTTGATCGATTGGCGTTACATCTTGAACAATGATTCTTCTATATTTGTCAAGTTATGCAAGATTGTTATCTACCGCTTCTTTTTCAATATCTATAATCGATGGGAATTTTCCTTGTTCATCGATTTTCTCGACTTCAATAAAGAATCTCAAGGTTGCTTCATCGATATATCTGATCGGTGGAATGTTCACCTAATGTGAAATTTAATCAAAATGTTGTTTTGTTTGTGTCTCATCAATGTCTGCAATGCATCATGTTTTGCATTTCTCTGAACGAACAAGTTGATGGAACTAATATGCCAGAACTTCAAAGTTGGTGTATTGGTTCTTATCGGTCCATGTACTTAGATTGAAATAAAGCACAACAGAATCATCTCCATTGTCTGAAAACAGAATAAGTCTTGTAAAGTAACCAAATCAATGTTAACCAGTAACCAAATTATATAATGTTAGTAATCAGAGAATGAAACACATTAGTACATTCATTTTACAATGGAAACAATTAGTTTAATTTTATTTGTTAGCAATTAAATTATGATAGTTGTAAAAAGGTAACCAATGTAGCCAATTAGTTTCCATCATAATAAAACAAACCAATATAAATTAATCAAATATTGCACATAATCATAACAACATTATCTGATAACAAAAAATCCAATGTAGACGATAACTTGACACATGTTTAGTTAGTAACCATAAGATAAAAATATCATCCATTTAATTGTTATAGTGAAAAACAACCCGAAAGATAGAGGGTTTGTGGGCGGTTAAAAAATAATTGTTTGTAACCAATGTAGTTAACAAGTAAACATTAATATAACCAATGTAGTTAACAAGTAACCATTAATATAAAAATATAAGTATAAGTATAATTAGAGTAATGCGATTTACCAGATTCAACGATAATGAGTATCCATTATATTTTTACATAGTATCCAAATCAAGATTATTCAAGAACTAATATAATGTTAAATAAAGAACTAACTCAAAGATTAGTCGAGAAACATATACATATACATAGGTAACTATATACATTTAATTGTTACTATAAACATATATAACCATAGGAATTTGTAGTAACCATATGTAAATATATACATATAATTTTTATACTGATACACCTCAATATTAGACAGTAACCAATACAATGCAGTCAATGAGTAACCTCAATTATAAAAGAATATAAATTTGTAATCTTACACAGTAATCAGGTCAGCACTATCGAGTATCCGTTATAGTTTTATATAGTAACCAAATCAGAATTAGTTAATAACCAATATATCAAAGTCAACATTAGTCAGTAACTAATTCATCATTTTTCATTAACCAATTCAATTGTTCAAGAATATTATATAGTAACCATTATAATTTTAAACAAAGAACCAGATTAGCAATATCACAAGAACCACAATAAAGTTACCCGATAATCAAATCATCATGAATCAAGAACCAATATATTGTTACATAGTAACCTAGGAAGCATTAGGCAATAACTAAACTTATCATTATATATTATAATGTTACAAAGTAACCAAAACATCATTAGGCGATAACAACATAGCTTCATACGAGAACCAAGACAACATGAGACAATATAATGTTACAAAGTAACCAAGACAAACATTAGACGATAACTAACATATTGTCATACAAAGAACGAAAGATACATTAGACAAGAACCAAGACAAAGACCTTTGAACAATATAATAATATACAAGATACTAAAACAACAATGAGACGATAACCAACGAACAGATAAAGACAAGAACTAATGTTTATGATGAGTAACCATTAATATAAAAATTAAGTAGAACTTGTTTGAAAATTATAAATTAATCAAATAAATAGTTAATGAACAATTTATATTTATTTAGTAACCATAATCTAAAACATATGAATGAATCAACCAAACGCTATAGGAATTTGTAGTAACCATTTTAATTGTGAAAAACTTAATAAAGGTAACCAATATACATACGAATACCGTAGTAACCATATGTAACTATATACATCTGAACTTTAAACTCACATACCTCGAGTTCGATTTGTATCGAAGTTCTTTGTGATATTGTTTTTGAGTTCTTGAACTTGAAGTTGATGATGATTTTGTATTCTATTTCGCCTTCTCCGATCTTAGATGTTACAAAAATTGAACTTGAAGTTCTTTGTGATCTTAGTTGTTGATGATGATTTTGTATGTCGCGATCTCGAGAGGTTAGTCGAAAGGGAAACGTCGACGTAAGATTTGGATTTGTCGCGATATCAATGTTGCGAGTTGTGTTTAGTTGCTTGAATTTAGGAGGCGGTTAGTGTTAGATAGGAAGTCGGTAACTGCGTGTGTGTGATGTTAGTAATTTTATTATTGGGTTGTTTTATTTTTGTAATTATGTTGTGTGTGTTTTATTTTGTAATTATTTTTTAAATTGTTGTATATTAGTGTTAAGGACCCATTTTAATATTCCTTACTTCGGATTCCCAGCTTCGATTACAAAAGGCTTCCAATTCCACTGGGTACAAGTAGTAGTAATAAATCTCACTTAAAAAAAAATTGGAAATTGATACTTTTACACAAAAGAATTTGATAATTCCGAAAATCTCAAATCTTTCTGGACCTACATGAATATGAATAAAATCAAAAAATATAAAATTTCTCTTTGAAAAATAATAATGGTCAATTGGAGTAGAAGAAGAAATAAATTAAATTCACGTTCCCACAAAAAAAATTACTACTTTACTTTTGGTGTCTCGGGCTATTGGCACGAACTTCAGTACCTACAAGTAAATGTTGAGAAAATTACGTCTAAAATAATTTTTATCTTAGAAATTATTTTTAAATATGAAATTAATAAAATTAATTATAAGAACGAAAATAACAAATAATTATCCACAAACAAGACATCAAATTTATGTAGAAAACCTCAAAAACTAAGAGGTAAAAACCATGATTAAACTATGAATTTTCATTATATCACTAATAATGAGCCGGCTTACAATAATTTTTTCAAGTTTTATACCCTAAAACTTGAGGTTACACAATAAATTGAGATAGTACAAATTTATCTTTAATTGGGTTGAGAAACCTAATTAACTTCACCACCCAAAAACACCACAAGCAATAAAGTCTTCAAGCTTTCAATTGAACGGAGATAATGACGGATACCCACGGATAACAAACTGTAATTCTCTCAATTTATTATTTTGGTATTTTCTTGCTACCAAGCTTATCTCGTGTGTAAAATAAGACTCCCTCATAACTTTATTTATAGTACTCTTCTTAATTTATTATTATTATGGATTAGAAACAATTTATTCGCTTAATCAAATTAGGGATCACATATCCTTGTCTTGGTCACTAACTAATCTAACAAGTAAATTCTTTTTCAACTTGGATTCCAATAACACTTTTACTAATTAGTAAACTCCCCTTAATTTAATTCCAACTTGGATTCTTTCCATGGGTGAGGACCCATACCCAACAATCTTCCCCTCCGAACCCATGAGAGGAGGGATCATGCACCAACCACAACTCCTTACTCGGAGTTAATTCCAACAAAATCTTGGCTCAACTCAAGTTTCTTGAAATTTTCAACTATCTTCATGTCCGGCTTTGTCTCATCGGCATGGTTCTTCTCAATGGGAAGATCTAACTTAAACTTGACAGATTTTTGCTTGTCAAATTCATTCACAACCGCTTCGTACCCTGGCTGCGAGCTATCACTTTTTTTCTTCACTTTTGGTACCCATTAATTTAAAGCGAAGACCTTTTCTCCCATCTCGCACGGCTTTGTTCCACACCTTTTTCCACCTAACTCCCCCATCTTCCACACCTCTCACATGCACCTGTATCGTGTAAAAAATGTCTACCTTCTTACCTCTAGTCACCACTAGAGACCCTTTGGTGAGCTTCCACTGACCTTCACCAAAGTAATTTTTATAATCATTCTCATCAAGTTTACCAGTAGAGATCAAATTAAGAAGAATATCTGGAACATGTCTTAACTTCTCTCAACATCAACCTGCAACCACTGTTATTCTCCAAACAAATATCTCCAATGCCTATAATCTTTGATGCACTTCTGTTTTCCATCCGTAAATAGCCAAAATCATCACTAGTATAATATGTGAATATCTCACCACGTGAAGTAGCATGAAATGAAGCACCCGAATCAATAATTCAATCATTAACATGGCGCTTAGGTTTATCATCACAAACAATAGTTACATCAACGTCAGATAGATACACAATCGAATCTTTATCCTCATCATTTCCTCACACTGCTCCTTTAAAAATTTGCACTCTAGCCTTATGTGACCCTTCTTCTGGATTTGTCATCTTCAAGAGAGTTTCTCTCTCTATTTCTGCCCCTACGATCTGTGCGACATAAATTTGTGACTCAACACTAATCACCATGGTATCTCTTCACCTCTGTTCCTCATTAAACAAATTATCCTTGATTGTATCCATAGTCAGCTTGCCATTAGGAGCGGAGTTACTAAGCGATACAACCAGTGTCTCCTAGCTATCAAGCAAAGAGCTCAACAACAATAAAGCATGAATCTCATCGTCAATGACCATCTTCATCGTACTCAACTAATTATTTATCAAACTCTGAAAATCACTCAAGTGTTCTGGAACGGAGTTTCCATCCTTGAATTTAGAATTCACAAGCTTTCTAATCAAAAAAACTTTATTTTGCGTCGTCTTCCTTTCATACATGGACTCCAATTTCTGCCAAAGAGCATAAGTTTTAGTTTTCGTGGCAACATGATGAAACCCACTTTGATCAATCCACGATCTGATCAGACGAATAGTCTTCCTATTCATCTTGTTCCACTGCGCGTCACTCTTGTTCGTGGGCTAAACTCCATCGTTCTCAAGTGGCTCGTACAAATCCTTGCAGTAAAGCAAATCCTCCATTCTTGACTTCCAAATTGCATAATTTATAGCCTTGAGATTAATCATGCAACCTGTTGTTCAATCCTCCATTTAATTCGCACAAGAAAACCATAAAAATAACCAAGCTCTTAATACCACTGTTGGAAAAAGTACGCCTAAAATAATTTCTATCCCAGGAATTACTTTTTCGTTTTTGTGCAATTAAATATGAAATCAACAAAACCAATTATGAGAACGAAAATAACAAATAACCATCCACAAGCAAGACACCAAATTTTCATGAAAAACCCTCTAAAACTAAGAGGTAAAAACCACGGATCAAACTCGGAATCTTCACTATATCACTAATAAATAATCTTACAATAATCCTCTCAAGTTTTATGCCCTAAAACTTGAGGTTAAACAATAAATTAAGATAGTACAAATTTACCTTTAATTAGGTTGATAAACTTAATTAACTTCACCACCCAAAAATGTCACAAACAATAAAGTATTCAAGTTTTCAATTGAACGGAGATGACGGCGGATACCCACGAACAACAAATTGTAATTCTCTCAATTTATTCTTTTGGTATCTTCTTGTTATCAAATTTATCTCATGTGTAAAATAAGACTCACTCATAATTTTATTTATAGTACTCTTTTTAATCCATTCTTATTATAAATTAAAAATAATTTATTCTCCTAATTAAATTAAAGATCACATCTTTTTATCTTAGTTACCAACTAATCTAATAAATAAATTTTTTTTCAACTTAAATTTTGATAATACTTTTACTAATTAATAAACTCCCATTAATTTAATTTCAACTTTGAATTCTTTTCATGGTGAGGAGCATACCCAACTGTAACATTATCTGATAAACACACTTTTTCAATCAAACCCTATTCACTTCATCTCGAAGGATATACCGCATAAGGGAAAAGAAAGAGAGACAACATTCTCGCACATTATTGTATCCTAAGAACAAATTGCCTAACACCCTAAGGTTGTTTACAAAAATAATGGATTAAATAAAATTATTTGTATTAATTTATTATTATTTTTAACTATTTTATCCATAAATAGCTATTTTGTCATTTCAAAAGTCATTTGGTGTTGGAATATAAGCTGGTATTACATAATAGCCTTGGAAATAATTACAAATACTTTATGGCAATATTTGTTTGTAAATATTATAATTGGAATATGACTATTAATCCCAAGTGTCTTGTTTATTTTTAAATTTGGACTCACTATTAGTACAGGAATTATAAAATTACTTAATATAGAGTTATTTAATACCATGTTCAACAAAGTATTATAATCCCTACACTTTATAACTAAAAATTTATAGACACAATTATCTTCAACCTTTTTTTATAATGATTGTATAATATTTATCGGTAAATATGATAAATAGCTTATTACTCCCACCGTCTCAAATTAATTGTTCAATTTTGACTTTTTAAAGTCAAATTGACCATTTTTAAAACTAATCTTTTTACTATTTTTTCTAAAATATAGGTGAAGAAATTATAACCAAAAGAAAGTATAAACAATTTATTACTAACCCCAATTTTTATAATTTTAGAAATATATTTATATATGCTTAATTATTAAATTTAAAAATAGTCAATTTGACTTAAAAAATCAAAACTAAACAATTAATTTGGGACAAGGGGAGTAATTTTTATTATCGGTAAACAATTACTCTTTATTTATCATCTGGGGGAATACTGTCAAAACTACTCCTGTGGTGTCAACAACTCAAGTATTATGGTAAATAATTAATTACTAAGATGTTTACGAAATGCCACAACAGCTTATTAGTCTTTATTTGTATTACTTAATTAATTACCATTTGGAGGAATGATATACTTACTTTCGTAATTAAATATTTGATAATAAGTTGATCGAAATAATTGCTCTTTATTTCATAATTAAATATTTATCAATAATTATATACTTAATAAAATGTTTAGACATACTTAATTATTAAGTATATCTTGTTTATTTAACATTTCGTAATTAAGTATATCTTGTTTACAAATAACAAGGACCAACATAATGCTTAATTTCGTAATTAAGCACAGGAGTAATTGTTTCGATCAAATTATTAGTAAATAATTTATTAGTCTTTATTATTGATAAACAACTTATTAATACGCAACTTATTATTAATAAACAATTTATTATTTAAACTAATTATTAATAAACAACTCATTATTTAAACAGATTGTTGATAAACAACTTATTAATCCTAATTATATTTAAATATTAATTTTTTTTTTATCAAAACTTATTTAAACAGTATTAGTCTTTATTATTGATAAACAACTTATTGTTTAAATAACTTATTATTTAATCAACTTATTATTTAAACAACTTAATGATAAAAGCTTATTAGTCCTAATTATATTTAAATATTGACTTTTTGTTAGTCAAAGCTTACTTCCATAAACTCGATTTCTTAAATACCCTTGATGTCCAACAGCCAAATGACCGCGTAATGAGGAGAAACTAGTCTTTCTACCTAAATCTTGCTTGATACCTCAATAAGGCATACGAAATTGACGGTAATGCAAGTTCTTCAGCTTTGTGATTTCTTTCCTCCTCTTCCTGGCTTCCGCTGCTGCAACAGCATCCATTTGCTTCTTGCTTGGACAGACAACAGGCTCTTGATTTGTTTCTGGTATGCCTTTTGCAACGTAACCAGCTGCAGTAGAAGTTCCTACAAGCTGGCAAGAAAGCTTTGGCCAAGGAATATTTTCATGTTCCACAGTTACTGCAGGTCTGACATGACTTAGTGGTGCAGGCATAAGGACTCCTCTAGATTGAGGCCCTAGATGCTGACCATCTCCATCTTGTAAAAGACTAAATGGGTTCTTATGAAGATTATTAGCAGGTACAGGTTCTGCTGAATTAGAAGCTTCACTTCTCATTTTCATGGATGGGAATCCGTGGTGGTTTTCTATATGTGCTATAGTTTTGGTAGAGGAACTGGCTCTAGACTGGTTATTTAATAAAACTTCGTTTTGTTTATCAGGCAAATCAAAGGACTGAGGGTGGATTCCATTAGCATGATGAGACAAAGGGAAGAGCCAAGGGCATGGCAGAACATAGAAGGGAGTTCCTGAGACATTAATCCTTATAAGGTTTCCTTGTTGATCAGGAGATGAATAAGGCTCGTCAGAGGTTAGCACAGGAACTTGTGAAGGAATAGCAATGCCATTTTGAGGTACACACTGTAACTGGACAACATCTGAAGGTGGAATAATGGCCGGCCAGAATAATGGCAATAAAGAGGGTTGGTTATAAACATAAACTGGATAATTTGTAGATGGAGAAGTAGGTATCTCAGTATCGCTCAACTTCAAGACCTCCCGAGTTTCCTCAACTTCAACCTTCATTATATTGGTGATCTGCAAAATAAAAGAACATTTCAAATAACTGAACAACTGTAGCATAAAACATATAAGTAAATGTATATAATATTTACCAGAGCTTTTAAGCTTTCATTTGCGCTCCTCAAAGAATCATACTCTTTCATAGCCACCTCTTTTTCCTTCTCGCAGAATTTCACCAGAGTGAGTGTTTAAGTAAAGGTTGAGATGGTAAGAAGTTCAAGGACTTCCCTATAAGGGACAGAGATATGCCTAGGGAACCATAAACTTTGGGCATAAATAAAG
The DNA here is from genome assembly GCA_020205605.1 of Panax ginseng. Classification (NCBI taxonomy): domain Eukaryota; kingdom Viridiplantae; phylum Streptophyta; class Magnoliopsida; order Apiales; family Araliaceae; genus Panax; species Panax ginseng. The sequence goes on along the minus strand of CM035137.1, from coordinate 23,348,296 downwards.
ACCAACCTTGAATGCTAATTAATTTTCCTCAAACTTCCACCAAAGTAACACAGTTTGTATGAAAAATAACTTTTTAAAAGAACAATAGCTACCTTCTTTAGATTCTCATTCTCCCATGCTAAATCAGCAGCTTTTCTGGTTACCTCCTCGTAAAGGGCCTTAAAAAGTAAGGTTAAAACAGAAAGCTCAGTGATGATAGTAGAACAATGAAATCTCAGTAAATCAGAAAAAACTTTTAAGCCAGGCACTCTCACTATAATGTTCAATTAGTGCATAATAGAGAGAACTGAACCAAATTAAAGCCAGTTTTATTACACATGAAAAGAATAGATCAAGTTCAAAGCATCTGCCAGAAATTGTTCGCAACTTTTAAGATGATGCAGCTGAAGCAGGAGCTAAACTTTAGGTACTGAGTAAACCAATAAGCCTTACATGCCTCCGACGAATTGTCTGTCTGGCTGACTCTCTGTTTGCTAACACCCGGCGGACCTTCCGTGCTTCCTTTTCAGCCTGAGTCATAAAGGTTCAATCTATTAAATTACACAATTGAAAATAATAATGAAGGTGGAACTTCTGCTACCTCATTTAAATTCTGTCTTGACTTGCTGCCAATAGATGGTGCATAAGTTGAGCTGCCAAGATGATTTGGTTGAAGCTCATCATCCGGCTCAGCCTGTTTTGGTTTTGTGCAAATCATTTCACCATGTTGCTGAACCACAGCTACTTGATCCTGCTATAAACAAAAAAGATTGCTCAACTCCTGCATAGAATAGTGTGATTTGGTGACAGTACATAATTAGCTGAACAAATGCATTAAGACAGATATTTTGTTACTCCCTCCATCCCATTATATCTGACGTTTTAGAGTATTTTTTTCTTCCCAAAATATTTGATGTTCTACAATACCAAGAATATTATGCTTATTTGTTTTCTTTCTCTACCATTCCTTCTCCACCACCATTGATGGTTATTTTCTCTGTGACAGTTCAAATTCTATTCTCTCTCACAAACAGACACACTTCACGAAAGCACACCCATTCTATAACACCATTTACTTTTTTATCCGAGTTTTCTCCCTCAGCAGATGCTTGCTATCTCTACATGTCATCTCTGTCCAAGACCACTTCCTTCTCATTTCCGGCCTTCGATGGCGACGCCGCAGATTTGCACCTGCGGGAGGCTGAGGATCGACTGAGGGAGGCCATGGAGGAATTGGAGCGCCGGCAGCGGCGCATGCCAGTATAAAATTTTAAGATATAAACAACCGGTCAGATCCCGTGTTTTTACTAACTTTCACGTGTTTTTACTAACTTGGCTGAGACAGATCTCGTGTTTTACTCTGGTCAGATTCTGCCATTGTTTTACTAACCGGTCAGATCCGGCCGATGAAGAAGAAGACGAGCGCAGGATGAGATAAATGGTTCATGGATCAATTATCACCTATGCTGACATAGTATTCTTCTTCAGGTGATAGAGATGAAGAAGAAGAAGACGACGGAGCGCAGGCTGACAGATTTGGCCGACAGAGCGCAGGATGAGATCAAAGCATTAATTAAGGGTAAAATAATAAAATTGCATCTATTCTTAATCTATGTGAAAATTTGTAGAACGTAAGATATAATGGGATGGAGGGAGTAGTTAAGATTAACGAGTCTAATTTTAACAGCATTTGCATACACTGAATAATTGTTTTGAAAATACGGACCAAAAAAAGTTGTTTGGAGTTAAGTTGTCAATTGCATTAAATTGTTTGCCCTAAATGAATTCGTCCGTTCGACACTAAAGTGCAAACAAAAATCATTTTAAAAAAAATAATATTAATCATTCATTTTACATGCAAATTATTACTGCACAAGGTGATTGTTCTGGAAACACATAAAACTCTATATTGCACGTAGATTTTTTGGCAAGTTTTAAGGGACAGGAATTCCCATTGCATGGACTACAATACCTAGTCTTGAGTCTCCTTTTCTTTCTTTTCAAGGGTCACAAAAAACTTGAAACCTATTTGTAGATTTTCTGAGTTAGTCTTTTCATTGGAGCATAGTTGTGTAATCGTTAGAGTACTTCTCTAGTTTTGCTTGGAGCTTAATTAGTAGTGTCTTTTGTGGATCCGGTTTCTTGTATTTCCAGTAAGAACATTGGCATGCCACTCATTTCTTGTAGTGCCTTTCCATGAAACAGTTGCTCATAATTAAATATAACAACCCAAACAAATAAGAAAAGATAAAAAAGAAAAATGATAACAAACTCAAGAAAATGATTTACTCCCTCCATTCCTATATGTAAGACGTTTTAGGCTTTTTTTTATATTCCTAATTATTTATCGTTTGTAGTTATCTAGGAGAATTAATCACTTTTTTTTCCAAATTGACCCTTATTAAATTGGGAGTGAAGAGAGAGAGGAGTTTAAAAATCTGATAATTAAGGTGTTTTATGGGGAGAGAGAAAGGGGAAAAAAGAGTAAATATGACTATTGAGTTTTTTTAGGAGTAAGTTATAGAAAATTGTTAAATCTATTATTGAAGAGAGAGCATGAGATAATGAGATAAGTGAGGTGAAAGGTATTATAGACAATTCATAGTATAGTTAATGCTTTTCAATCATTTTTTTAGTTATTGTGCCCATGTCTAAAACGACTTACATATAGGAATGGAGGGAGTAACTTTTAAAATATATATACTTATTACCAATTAATTGTGAGAGGAAAATTCGTTAAAAAACTACATTCATCATTTGTTCTAAAACCAAGTAGAAGTTGCACCTAACACTTGTGAACCTTTTCCCAAAAAATATTGCTATTAAACTACCCCAAAAAGAAATCGGTAAGAGAACTGAGAGAGATTGACAGAAAGGGATATACAATATTATTAGGGCGTATAACTTTTTGAGGTAAAAAATTTATATCGCATACACATCTTTTGTGAGAGAGTTTGCATAGTATTCTTGTTTTGGAAATGACCAATAGGTAACCAGACATTAATAGAATTTTCAAAAGATAGTTGGTTTTTTCTTGTACTTGGGTTTTGTTTGGTAACATTTTTGTTCATGTAACTTCTTTCAGTTTTTGCTTTAACTTGCTCAAGTTTTTTTTTCTTAATTTATTTGAGAATCTATTCTATTACAATTCAATTCTAGGGATACATTCCTAGCTAGGCCTTGGGGATCGCTGAATTTTGAATGTGCAAGATCGAGACCTTGCACAGAAAGTACAGCAAAGGATAAAGCATGTACACCCCTATTGAAGCTAAATATATAGCAAGTAATAGAAGAAAACACAACAAAGTTACTTAGAAAAAGTGTGAATCTTTATCTATTTTTATCTGTCTTTTTTTTTTTATCATTGTTCAAGTACATGAAACCACCCCCACAAGACCAAAGTTCGTCATGCACAAACAATTGACCTAGGAAGTTTCGATTGAACAATTCTAGCTTGACCTAGGATCATCAATGTCCATGACGGATTTTTGGAACCCCGTGCTATTGTGCAAACCCAATTTGGCATGTTATCCTTTGCTTTTTAATTGCGTACGTGCGTATTATGGGGTTAAAACAAATCTAAATTCATGATCAACTTTAGACAAGTACAGAAATTTACTTTGTTTGGAGCTACTGAATTCACCATGAGGTCCATGACCTATACATGTAAACTTTTTCTCAACAATTTTTAATAAGAGAGAAATAAAATAATAAGGTTAAATAGTAGAGATACTTATAATTTTATAGTTCAAAAAATGTAATACGTATTAACAAAACTTTTAAAATTATACAACATAAAGACCAAAATTGATTAAAAGCCATAACCAAAAAAACGCAAAGAACAAAAATAGATTACCCAAATTACAAAGCAAGAAATAAGACTGAGAAATTAATTAATCCAAACAACCGACCAACCTCGGAGGAGGAGGCGGAGTCTTGTTCTGCCACGAGAGACTCGTTCTTGACTCTCCGACAACTCACTGATTTAGTGGCACGAGTTTCGATAACAGCCGATGAATGAGCTAAGCAGGCCAAAGCTTCAGCCGCTTCCAACTCAACCTTCACCATCCGATCCGACGGCCACGGTGAATCCGACGGAGTAGTGGAATCCCTAGTCCCGGAGAACATGATGATGACCTGTTTTTTTTTTATTTGTTGTACATAGAAACATTACAACTTACAAGAGCTAGAGAAAGAGAAAGAAAGCAAAAGACAGCAGTCGTGGAGAAGAAGAGAGAACTGAGAGAGAAGAGAAAGGGGTGACGTGGCCACAGACGGCAAGGGAGTGCCACGTGTCATGCCAGATCGATAATCACGGTTGCCGAGGAGCAGTGGTGTATACGGGATGGACACGTATCGTGAGGCAGCCACGTTGGCAGCGATGAAGGGGGCTGACATGTGCTTCAGTGCTTGGAGGTACGGTTTGGCGATATTCGTACTTGTAATAAGTGGGATTGCTCCATACACCCTTTGACACGTGACTTATCACGTCCGAAAGTGGTTAGTATGTAGTTTATTTTTAGATAAGTTGGTTAATTGACTAATAGAGTGTTGATACGCAGGCGAAGTTATGTGTGTGTCAACATTCTATTGATCAATTGACCAACTTACTAACAAATAAATTTCATGCTAACTGGATCCATCACGTCCCACTCTTTCTTACTTACTTAATACTTGTGCTAAGATAGGACACATTGGGCCTAAAGTCCGTTGAGTTAAACCGGCCTAGTCTGAAAATTTTCTGGTCTAGCTTGGGTTGGGGTTTAATTTGGTACAGGCCCAAAAGACATCTATATTTTTATGTAAAAGATTTGTCTGGCACAACTTGAAATATGGCCTGAAACATGAAAAAAGAGTGATTTAAAGCCTGGCGCATGAACCTCAACATCTTAGTCTGAAATCTGTCCTAAAAAGTTTGAAAAGTCAAATAAAATAAGTTTTTTTTATCATTTGATGATTTTATCCCTAGAATATAAATCCTATTTTAGTCCACCAAATTTTAAACTTAATATACACTTATCCGTTGCACAATTGTTTCTATTTTTTATAATCAATAATTAACTTATTTGAACTTTATTTTTGTGTCATTTTTTCTTTTTATTTTTTGATGTAAAATAGGAGTATAACTTTATTGAAAGCAACAAATAATGGAATTATTATTTTTTTGTAAATTAAAAAAAAAACAAAGAGAGCAGCCTTGAAAAGACTAACTTGACGCTTATGGGTTTGGCTTGCAAGCCCTATGGTAGACCTGGCAATATAGTTGATTAACTGTCGGGTCAATTTATATTAACTGGAATTAAATGGGTTGGTTAACTATTTTTATTTATTTGGGTTGGTAAAGTTTAGAACCATATTTTTAAAAAAAAAATATAGTTCCAACCCGGTTAACCATTTTTCGACCCATATTTTATTCCAAATTTAAATTAAAAATTATTTCCACCCATATTTACATATTCAAGAAGTTCAACCACCCACCCCACCCCACCCCACCACAACCCAATCCAACCCAACAAAAATAATAATATTATGTGATTATGTATACACCCATTATCCCCACGCCACCCCCCACCCCCACCCCCACCCCCACCCAACCCCAACCCCAACCCCAACCCACCCCAAAAAAAATAATAATATTATGTGATTACGTATACACCCCTTACCCCCACCCCACCCCACCCCACCCTATCCCAACAAAAAATAATAATAATATGTGATTATGTATACACCTCTATCCCCACCCCACCCCACCCCACCCCACCCCACCCCACCCCACCCCACCCCACCCCACCCCACCCCAATTCCAACCACCCCACCCCCACTCCCACTCCCACCCCAACCCAACCCCAACTCCAACCAAAAATAATAATATTATGTGATTATGTATACACCCCTTACCCTCCACCCCACCCCCAACCAAAAAAATAATATTATGTATACACCCCTTATCCCCACCACCACCCCACACCCCACTCTAATCAAAAATAATAATATTATGTGATTATGATATACCCCTTACCCCCACCCCAACCCCAACTCCAACAAAAAATAATAATATTATGTGATTATGTATACACCCCTTACCACCACCCCACACCACCCCACCCCTATCTACCTACCCCCACCCAACCACTTACCCCACTTATTACACCACACCCCACCAAAACCAAACCAAATCAAACTAAAAATAATAATATTATGTGATTATGTAAGTGGGTAGGGGGTGGGTGGGGTATAAATAATCGCTTAATATTATATTTTTTGGGAGGGAGTGTTGGGTGGGTGGGTGGGTGGGTGGGTAGAGTAGGTGAGGTGAGGTGAGGTGGGGTGGGGTGGCGTGGGGTGGATGGGGGTAGAGGGTGGGTGGTGAATACATAATCACTTAATATTAATTTTTTTGGGGAGAGAGTGGTGGGGAGTGAGTAGGGTGGGGGTGGAGGTGGGGGTAAGGGGTGGAGTGGGTGGTGAACACATTATTTTTTTTGGGTGGGATGGGGTGAGGGGTGAGAGGTGAGGAGGTGGGGGTAAGGGGTGTATACATAATCACATAATATTATTATTTTTGGTTGAGTTGGGGTGGGGTGGGGTGGGGTGGGGTGGGGTGGAGGGTAATGGCTATATACATAATCACATATTATTAGTGTCAAATCAGGCCTTCATGGAACTCATAACTCATAACAAATATTAAAATGGTTAAAATTGTTAATATGGTTTTTAATCATAACCATATGATTCTAACCCACATTATCCATATTAAAAATGGTTAATATGGTTTTAGTTTTTAAATTGAATCATAATCATATTTTAAAAATCAAAAATAATCCATAACCATATTTTATCACGTTTATGCTGTGGTCTCCCTTTCCCATCACGAAGACCGGACTATTTTGATCAGGCCTCGGGTTTCGGTTTGACCTGCTCAAATCAGGCCTATCCAAGACCAACCAAATCTGCAAAACTCCAAGTTTACTTAAAATAAACACAAACCTTGGTCGGTAATAGTTGGATACAAACACGATATTATCATGAAAAAATAAAATCATATAATTTCAAATATTTATCTTGGGAAGAAATAAAATTTTAAATTTAGAACATAATCACACCATATAAGAATTCAAATAAAAAATTTCAAATTGAAAAAAAAAATTACTTTAGTTGACAAAGACAATCAGAAAAAATTCGCTATGCGAATAATATTACGATCACTTACACTCATAAATTTTCTCATATTTACAATAAAAATAATTATTTCAAGAAAATTTCTCAACACAAAATCTCTACTCTTTGATACCTCTTTTCCTTCTACTTTTTTGAATATTCATTTTCTCTACAACAAGATGATATATTTATAGACTTCGTAAACACACCAACTCCGCCTATAATACTTTCCAATTAATGAGAACACATTAATTCAAAAAATGGAGCATTACGACCACTATTCACACCCTTCTCCATCATTAGTCTTCTATATCTCTGCCATCAATTTGTCTTGGTTCCCACCACTTTAATCACCATGCCTTGGTGCTCAGGTGCTCCACCAATTTAATCATCATAACTAAACCTCCACCATGAAAATAATGCAAGGCACATCTAGAAAATCAATCATATATTATTTGAATTTAATCAATATCCTAACAATTTCTATCTTTATTAAACTAAAATAATCACCACATCTTCGGGTATCATTGTCTTCATCAACAGTCATAATTCTATCATACTACCATAAAAAATACACATACACTCAAAATCAACCATTCTAATATTTTTCATGTCGAACAAATTTGCTAAAAAATTATAGTGTTATTTCCACATTGGTTTTTCAGGAAGTTCATCAACATCAAGATCACCACACACCTTGCATCAATATAAACCAATGTCAATGTGCAAAAACCCCGCTAGTAGTAACACATCATCTTACATGGCAACTTTAGATACTAGTGACATGTTATGAGGATGTTCATACTCTTTCAGAAAAGATCAGAATAGCCTCTCTTACTATAGGTAGAAACATTGTTCCTTAGAACTTGACTTGTAGCTACTTACCGAATCAGTTCCACCTTTCGTACAATTTTTTATAGGTGCCATTGTCCACACGTCCAACAAATCGATTTCTTGTTCATGGAATTATTCTTCTTCCAATTTTCAGCTACTATCAAAGTTGAGTTTTCATGTGAAACACCATATCCATCACTCATCCTCTTTCTCTTTAATGATAAGTTTACCAATAACTTCTGAGAACACAATTTTTTCCTTCCCGTAAATCAAAATGGGCTTCATATGTTCGTAAGAATTTAGAAGAGAGCAGATGAGCCCTTAACGCTATAGCATCATCATCCATCTTTAGTCCAATGAATTCTAGTTCAGAGACGATACCATTTAAGACACTCAAAAGGTCAGAAATAGATGTGCCTTCATTCATACGCAAAGTATGAAATTGCTCCTTGAGATGTACCCGATTGGGAGACGCCTTTTGCTTGATACATTTCTTCAAACTTCTCCCAAAGCTCCTTGGCTTTTGAAATTCTTTGCACATTAGCAAGAACATTTTTGGCCAAAGACGAGTGAATCATGCTTGCAACTTTCAGATCAAATTTTTCCCAATCTTCATTGCTCATACTGAATGCAGAACCTTATTTATTGGAATCAGGGGTTGGGCGCCCCTTCAACGCCTTGTGTAACTTTAGATTGAACATCACATCTTTGATTTGAATTTGCCAAAAGCCAAAGTAAATTATCCCGTTGAATTTCTCTAAGTCGAATTTTATGCCAGACATTTTGCTTAAAGAACCAAGTTCTGATGTCAATTGTTGGAAAAAATGTGACGTCCCCAAAATAGGTATACATTACTCATCTTGGGTCGCCAGATACATAGTACAGAATACAAATACAAACTAATTATACAACAGTCGTGTAAAATACGATAAAATATATGCTATGAGTTTTAATACAAATATTATCATCTAGACAATATTCACACTCAATGGAGTCCTCATTACATTTATTATTACACTATTTCACAGAATAGTGAGGACTACTAATGCACCATCTAGGACCATCACTCTGTTCCCCGACTAGTCCCAACTACGTTCTCATTTTCTCAAGAGAACAATGAAAGAAAGGTGAGCTCAACTAGCCCAATAAAAATATTATGACTAAGATAATGCGAGAATAAATTATCGTTAGCCTTCAACAGTGTTAAACTGATACAATATAACAAACATCAAGTTTAACTGCAGTGGAACAAGCAATCCATTAGAAGAGTCAAGTAGAGAATAAAATATGTCCTTCCTTTCCACAATTATAGCATACCTGGAACTGTTGTGGGTAGTTTGGACTGATATGTCCCTCTTTCCGCATTTATAGCGATATAATGGGTGGTCGTTTCCTCCTTGGAACCCGATTCTTCTTTGCATTTGTCGTCTTTCATATGGTCGTTGTTAAATCTCCTCTTTTAAAATCTCCTCCCATTTCGCTTTTCTATTTTCATGGCCATGATTACCACCAGAGTGGTTACCTTTTTGTCCGCTCTTTTTTTTTCTCCACCGGTTATTGTTGTTTTATTGATCGCTATCTTCTTGATGATCCTCGATTGTACTACCTCGGTTGACCGTATCGTTATCTCGCTTCTAACAATTGAGCCTCACTGACAACATCTCGAATAAAGAGAAAATTTATGAGAGATGAGATCTCGACGATATCGGGTTTTGAACCTCTTAGAAACATCCGCGTCATATACGTTCCTCATTCTCCACCAAATGAGGTCAAAACTGGATAACTCTGCAAACTTCGCCTCGTCTTCGAGACACCGTCTATGTTGTTCTCGCTCCATCCCAATAAACTCCACTTCCTTCATACGACGAACACTTTCGTGAAAGTATTTGTCATTAAATAGTTCTCAAATGTCTCCCAAGACATACCGAAAGTATTGGTGGATGGGCACGCTTCACGCACTCCACCAAGTATCGCTTCGCCACTTTAACATAAAGGTGGCGAATGGAACCTTCTGTTCTCTCATCATCCCAAGACATCGAATATCTTGGTAATTTGTTTGACCCATGTTTCTCGCCATGATCGGATCGGCTTTCCACTTAAATTCGTGGTCCCAACTCTTTGAATGCTTGCATTGGACAACCCGTGTGAATTGCTATCATTTCCTCCTCAGATTTTGTACACGAGTCTCCTCTCGTCGATTTTGTATGAAATTGCAAAAAGCTTCTAAACATCCCTCGCTCATCATCTCGCTTCAAGTGTGTTGTTCACAAGAGGTACATTGCCACTGTTGCGCGTTTTCCTCGTTGGTAAAATCAAAGCGTCTCCACGGTCTCATTTCCATTGTTAATATTCTCAATGACATTTTCAAATCATCGTCATAAAACAAGGGTTAATTAAGGAAATCAATATATCACATAATATCCTATATATCGACCAACTAACAATAAGCTTAGGTAGGACACTAGCGAAGGATTTACCGTCCTCTCCCTCCTAGTTCTATTCCCCCATCTCCGCCAGAGAGATCATATCCTAAGCTCTCCGATACCAACTATGACACCCCAAAATAGGTATACATCACCCATTCTGAATTGTCAATACACCTGCATGTAAACAACTATAACTTTATTATTACAACAAAGAAAGCTGTGTGAGTTTAAATACGATATATTGCCATCTAAACAATATCCACATACAAATAATTCTTCATCATAATTATTGATACATTATTTTACAAAAATGGTGAGGACTACTAAACAACTCTCTAAAACTATCATTCCATACCCCGACTCAGACTTACTACTTACATTTTCGCCTCTAAGAAGAAAATGGAACAAAAAGAAAAGGGTGAGCTCAATCTAGCCTTTAGTAAAGAATATTATGACTAAGATAATATACAACAAATTATCGTTAGTCTTCAACAGGAAAAAATTTAATAGAATACAATAGACAACAAGTTTTAAATTAATACTTTCATGATGGAAAATATTAATTCATGAAAGAGTTACGTAGAGGATGAAATCTACTAATATCTATGAATTTAACAAATTCATCATCAATATTTTATCCCTCAGTAACATCAATCAATATATATCCGGAATCATATATTCATCCTTGCACTACTGAAGCCAAGGACATTCACCAATTAGTCATGTTCATCTAAATACTGCTTCATCTTTTGCACTACTAGCCAAAGATATTCATCGAAATCATTCATCTTTGACTATAGTCAAAGATATTCATCGAATCAATCATCTCTTTGCACTACTGGGCCAAAGATATTCAATAATATCATCATTTAAGATCAAGATGATGAATTTTATTTTATTTTTTTTTAAAAGAAACGAATCCAATGAAACAAAATGACAAGGATTAAGGATTCAGTTTTTTTTTTATCCATGTCCAAAATACCTCAAAAATAATCATAGTGGTGTAAAATTCAAGAATGATCAAAACATGGATACAATCAAAACTAGTATCCACAATAGATATTTTGGACGAAAAGGAAAATTTTTATTTTTCGATGAATAGTCTTAAGATTCATGAATAAAGACTGTGATATCGTGAATAAAGGTCGATACGTGAATAAGAACTTCAACACCAAAAGTTCCAAATTTGATAAAAACTTGATCAATATTTTAGCATAATGATATTGAAGAAATAATATCATTACTGAAAAAAAAAATATCCCTTACCTCGAAAAATCAAGATTTAAATTAAAACACCTGATATAAAGGCTATGACTTGAACTTTCACCAGATATAGCAATGCTTAAAGTATACTCAAAATACTCACAAGAATACTCGATAATATAGAGAGAAAACTTCGATTTACGGTGTGATTTTCAATTCTAACCCAAGACCCTATTTATAGGAAAATCTTTAACACACAAAGTTAGAAAATTTAATATAATAATAATATATATAATCAAATTTCCTACGCACACAAATCTGGTCCAAACTTCAGCCACACATGTTAAATGAGTTTAAAAAATGAAAAAAAACTTTTTTGTAATTAAAAATATTTTAAACTTCCAAAAATCAATTATTTCAGAGCTTCGGAACTTTAATAATTCATAATAAATAGCCCTTTTGTCAAAAAATTCGAATCTCGTGGCTTTTTATAGGAAATTCAATTCTCTACAACTTTGCAGAAAAAAGTTTTTCAAATTCCAAATGCAAATTGGCCCAAATCCACAAACAGACGATTTTACAAAGCTATAATCAAATTTCAATTCAAGAAATGGGGTCCACCGACATGTTTAACATGTTTTAAACATTTATTGCAACAAAAATACTCTTCCTCCTCATATACTCATATATCCCACATTCGTTGTAAAAATATTACCATTATTATATTATTAAAATATAATAATATATATATATATATTTAAATGAATTATTTTATCAGAAAAAGATAAAATTTTAATTTTCAACAATTCTCACATTAAAAATTTTCTCCATCTATATCCACATAAAATCAATATTTTCCTCATCATATGAATCAATAATTAATTATTCACAAATAATATTACAGAATCACAATATCGACAACCAGTGCGCCTCTGCAGAAGAGGGGGCTTCCAATAAGAATTTCTCCTTATCTTGGTAGCAAGCAATTAGGTGACCAAACCTCTCCTTAGATGTAACTTTCTAGACATTGCCAATAATGTTATCTAATAATATTATTCGGATAATATGAATTATTGCTTCGATAATGAAAAATCTTGTGTAATGACAATTATCAAAACAACAAAGAATATAAAATATCAACACAACAATTATTGAACCAATAAAATATCGAAGCAAAGAATTATCGTAACCATTATTGAGTAGTGGCCTTCACGTAAGAAAGTCAATAATTGGTGCAATACTGGTGTCTTCTTTGTCTGAACAACACGTACATCGTGTTTTTAACCACCGGGTATTCCAACGATTAAACGATAACAATTACGCCATTATTTTTAAACAACTTATATTTGTCATTTTCTTCCTCCATCGCTTTCAGTTATGGGGCCCACATATACATGTATACTGCTAATGCGAATATTCCCACGATGCGAATATTCCACGACCAAACGAATATTCCTCGACAATAATGAATATTTTATAACCACTTGCTTATTTTGAAATATTTGCGTATTTTACCCATAACTATCCACATTAATCACATCAACCCTTACTCTTTTAAAATAATAATTAGAGGAAATTAAATTTCATTTATTAATTATTTGGGGTTTTACAATAGAAGCAGAATTCTCTCTATAGTTTCTCTCTACAGAGTTTCAAAGAATTCGTAAGAAATAATGAAGGAATGAGCTTATTTATGTAAGAATGGAATTGCGTAAGAACTAATTCATTTAAGCTATTCAGATTGATTTACTTTTTAATTGAATCCATATTTAAAGCAAAATCTTTTAAATAAAATATAATATATTCTTTTTATAATCTAATAAAACGAATAAATTTATAAAAGTTTTCTTTTTATATAAAAAATTTTTTTACTATCAAAAAACACTATCGCAGTAAGACTATGCAACACTATGCGTAATAAAATATAATATATTCTATTTATAAAATAACTTTATAAAAGTATACATTTTTTATATAAAAGGTTTTCATTTTATTACATTAATAATACTAATAAAACAAAATGAAGTGACTTATCACGTAAGCATCAATAATCAATCTGGTGTCTTCTTACTACGCAACCACGCCGTATTATTGTATTTTTTTACTACCAGTAGTAGTTCAACAGCTTTAACGCTAAAACTTCCATTGTTATTCTCATAAAAATATTTTTGTCGTTTTCTCAATCCGATAATAATTCCATTCATGAGGTCCACCAATGATTGTCTTGGTTATCTGAATATTCCCGATAAAATGAATATTCCCCACCAATCGAATATAATATGACAACTTGCATACTTAGCAAAATTTATAAATATTACCCACAACTATAACATTATATCAAATCCACACCATAATATTCAAAAAATTATTTTGAGAAAATTAAATATTTATTCATAAAATCTGGGGTCTCACAAAAAATGACTCACAATATAGAGAAATAGAAAATTTAGAATTTCGAACACAATCACGCAACACAAAAATTAAAGTGAAAAACTTCAAATCGAAGAAAAATCACTCCCGTTGTCAAAGAACAAGAGAAAATTTACTATGTGAATAATATTACAGTCACTCACTCTCAAAAAAAATTTTACATTCAAAGATTTGGTTAGATGTAGAATCTACTCCACGAAGAGCGGTACGGACGTAGATGATATAATCACGACCTCTCTTTTCGTAGCGTTAGGGATACTTAATGCCACTTCGCCAACTGGCATTACCTGACTTTCGTGTCTCGCAGTGTAAAGATAATTCTTCTCAAAAAAAAAATTCCCACATAAAATTTTCCGACTCTTGGATACTCTTATCATTCTACTTTTGGATATTTATTTAGTCTACAACAAGACAAGATATTTATAGACTTCAGAAACACACCAACTCCATCAATAATACTTTCAAATAAAAGTGAACCCTTTAATTCAAAAAATAGAGCCTTATGAGTTATGCCTACTACCCACAGCTACCTCCATCATGGTGCTCCACCAATTTAATCATCATAACTAAAGCTCCATCATTAAAATAATTAAAGAAACATTTATAAAATCAATCATGCATTATTTAAATTTAACCAATATCCTAACACAAAACTCACAATCGCCTCTACTACTACTTTAAAAGTTAATTTGGGTTTAACATACCCAATCTTCTACAAATAGAGTAATATTACAGATATAAATTATTTAATAAATATTTTACAAACTGTTGATGTGACATACTCTACATATTAATTAACAAATTGCTTTCAATGTAGTCTTCGACCCTACATAAAAAATTATTGTAGAGTATGCCATATCAGCAGTTTATAAAATAATTTATATCTCTAGTATTATCCTAATACTTGCGAATATTGTTTACTCGGCCACCGGAAGTCCTAAGTGCTGCCATCACTGTAAATTGAAATCAATTCTCACCGGAAATGCCCATCTCCATCACAAATCTTTAATGTCGTTTTTGTGAATCCGACATCGCTGTTCTCTGGTAGGTGTTTTTGGGGCATTAAGTCATCATCAAAATGATAGATTTGTGTGAGTGGAAAACTGATACCATCCCCAATGCATTTTTATCTTTCACAAAAAAAAAAAATCTCATTTAACTCTGACTTTAGCTAATTTTTTTAATTTCAGAAATAATTTATTTTAATTTTTGAAATAATAATTTTTTATTTAGTATTACTAGTTCATAATATTAATTATTGTATTAACAAAATCAAATTAATAAATTAATATTAATTTTGAATTTTAAGATGTTACTACAAAATTGAGTATAAAAAGAAAAATCAAATATAATTATTTTTGTAAAACAGAGATAGTATCAATTTTTTTCAAAGTGATATTTTATGATCGAAACGAGGATATGAAGTGAGGCCGTTTTGGGATATATTTTAAATACTTGAATGATTTAGGTATTAGACGTGTCGATAGAACATAGTTGTTATTATCGTATCGGTACGGTACGAAATGTAATTATGTGTGTCGGTCGGTAAAAGCTGGTAATTTATGTACTCAGGCATATACTAGCATTCTCTAATTAATCATCTTCACATTCTTCTTCTTTTCGCTAGTACCGATACATGATAGTAAGTTCCCATTAAATATATGGCAAAATTAATGATTTGGCCAGCACATTTTATTAAATATTTGATTAAATTTTTAATTTTTTAAATTAACTTAATATATTAATTATTATTTTTAAATTGGGTCACTCCGTTAAAAAAAATAGACAGACGTTAAAATTTTATCTACGTGGCTCTGAAAAAAATATACAAAAAATAAAAAAAGTACACGTGGCAAAAAAAAAAAATAAGCCTTCTTTTTATATTTTAAAGTTTTAAAAATGACAAAAACATAATAAAATAAAACAAAAACAAAAAAATCAAAACATCTCTCTCCTTCGACTAAAACAGATCTGAAAACGATTCTCCTTCATTCGCGATCCTCCTTCATTCGAATAACAGATCTGAAAACGATTTTTCGGATCGCGATCCTCCTTCATTCGAATAACAGATCTGAAAACGATTTTTCGGATCGCGATTCTCCTTCATTCGAACGCACGGTACATTCCATAGATCTGAAAAAATCCATCTCATAGTTTCTGTTCTTGATTTTACCAAATCTGATTTGATGACTTATATTTTTATTTTAGTTATTTGATGCTATTTTTTAAGCTTTTGTACTTTGAATCTTTATTTTTTTCTGTTCGATATTTTCTTTATTCTCTCTTTTCAAAAATTCTTCGATTTGATTATTTTATTGCCCTTATACCGTTGTTTGATGAATGCTATTGTCAAACTGAATATATGACTTCGAATTCTGAAAATTTCAAATCTTTTTAACTCTATTACGGCTCTCCCTTCAAATTCTACAAGTTGACAAGTTTAAACTTGTTTTGCAGAACTAATTATCTCTGTTATTGAATCTTTGAATACTTGATTGGATGTATCTATTGGGCATGTATCCGAAAATTTTAAGTTCACAGTTCACCAAATTGGTTAATGCATTTCATAAAATTAATGGTATTTTTTCGCATCTTTAATTTCACTTTACGCCAATTTCTCCATCATCTGTATACTCAAATACATATGTTTTTGATTTTTTTACTTTTAATGTTGTCTTTTTTTAGGAAAATATGTTTGGTTTTTTAATTGATTAAAATTTGATTTATCTTGATAAATAAATTTAATTTATCTTGATAAATAAATTTAATTTAATGAATGAAAAAATATTTTATTTTTATTAGTTTGTATTGTGTTTTATTATGTTTTTGTCATTTTTAAAACTTTAAAATATTAAAAATGAGTCAAAAAATAAATTTTTTTATTTTTATTTCCATGTCATTGTTGCTGATTGGTCACCTCCCTTTTTATTTTATTTTCCCTTTTTTTTTTGCTTCCACGTATGAAAAATCTTGAACCAATTTGACAGCCGTTAACCAGATTTGACAGAATGACCCAATTTGAAAATAATAATTAGTTCAGTAAGTTAATTTAAAAAATTAAAAGTTCAATCAGGTATTCAATAAAACGTGTCAATTTCGGTGGCCAAATAATTAGTTTTGTCTTAAATATATTATAATTAATGATCTTCACATTCATGTCATGGCACGCAAATATATTATCTCCCGTCTCTCATATCTCTTCTCTTTAAAAGGGACGATCTACAGCGGACACCGATATTAGTTTATATATATATATATATATATATATATATATATATATTAGAATCCATCCATGGCAACCGATTACCATGGATATTGTGCCAACAACCCCTTTTCGGACCGTTAATCAATTGATTTGAAGGCTGAGATTGAAATATAAATTTACCAAGCCGGCACAGGTTGTTGTGTCTAAATATCAAGTTGTACCGGCTTCTATATTAATAAGAGGGCCCCACATATTCAACATATTGTCAGTATAGTTAAACAAAATAAATATTTAATATTAAAAAATCTAACTTAAAGACAAACTTGTACTTAGAACTTTCTCTTCTTTTTTACGTATTTCTCCATTATATGTCATGACTCAGCACATTAAAATAGAATAAAAAAATAAAATGAAGGTCGGTAAGTAGAGACAGTTGTTATTACTACCGAAAAAAAAAAAATAAAATTCGATCAGACAGTTGTTGTCTACTGGCAATAAAAAATTAAAAAAAAATTCCGATCGGTAAAAGAATTGTTTCCAACTATTCGCTCTCCAAACCTTCGTCATATGACCACCCGAGCACCACAGGCCTAGCTGCTCATTTCTCGCAAGGATTAGTCTTTATATTAAAACTTTATGTAAAATCCCAAATTTTACGAATAAAGATTTAAATTTCTCGATTTTTTTTTTAATATTATGGTGTGGATTTAATATAATGTTATAGTTGTGGGTAATATTTATAAATTTTGCAAAGTATTCAAGTTGTTATATTATATTCGATTGGTCGGGGAATATTCTTCATGTGGGGAATATTCGTACGATGGCACAATCATTGGTGGACCCCACAACGAAATTATTGTCGGATTGAGAAAACGACAAAAATATTTTTATGAAAATAACGGCGGAAGTTTTACCGTTAATACTGTTGAACTACTCGGTAGTAAAAGTACAATGAATACGTGTGATTGCATAAGAAGACACAATATTGATTATTGATCTTTACGTGAGAAGTCACTTCAGTTTTATTCAATTATTGCTTTGATGAGTTCTTTGCAAGTATCTCACGTTATTTGATTGAATTATTGTTGATTGTTATATATATATATATATATATATATATATATATATATATATATATATATATATATATATAAGTTTTGTTTTATTAGTATTATTAATGTAATAAAATGTAAAACCTTTTATATAAAAATGTAATACTTTTATGAAGTTATTCTATAAATAGAATATATTATATTCTATTATGCATAGTATTTTGCATAGTAAAATCTTTTTATATAAAATGTAATACTTTTATAAAATTATTCTATAAATAGAATATATTATATTTTATTATCGATAATGCTGCGTAGTGTTTTGCATAGTAAATTTTTTTTATATAAAATGTAATACTTTTATAAAGTTATTCGTTTTATTAGATTATAAATAGAATATATTATATTTTATTTAAAAGATTTTTGCTTTAAATCTGACAATCCAGATTAAAAGTAAATCAATCTGGACCGTTTCATGAATTAATTACTATGCAGGTCCATTCTTTTATAAATAGAAGCTCATTTCTTCATTATTTCTTACGAATTCACTTTGAAACTCTGTAAAGAGAAACTATAGAGAGAAAGAAGAAAATATTCTCGCTTTCACTACTTCTTATCCATCCAGCTTTCTTCTATAAGGGTAAGGGGTATTATTTTTTCATATTCATGAAGAGAACTTCATTATTCCATTCTTTATTATTACTGTTGGAATAACTCGTATACGCTGCCTACCCTATACTTGGTGAAATTATTCTCATTATTCCATTCTTTATTATTCATTTGAACATCCTGTTTGTGCGCTTACGCACGACCGGTTCCGTTATTTATTATTCTTCATTTGGAATATCCTCGCCGGTGCGTATTACGTCCCGACCGGTTCCATTAATTATTATTCATTGGAATAACTCATCATGCGCTTATCGCATGCGTGGTGATTTCGTTGTTATTCTATTCTTTATTATTCTGTTGGAATATCCCATCTTGGTCATGTATTTTCGCTTTGACACGGTTCCGTTATTTATTATTCTATTGGAATAACTCATGCATGCGTGATAAATGCATTTATGGTGATTTCTTTTGTTATTCCATTCTTTATTATACTCAAATGGTTAAAGTTTTGACTTCTATACTCCATGAAATTAGTAGAATATCCTTGATATTTGAGCTTCATCCAATATCTTTTCATGAAAATATTCTTCGAGCATTCTTGAATTTTACTCTCTACAAAAGAAGTATCATGTTGACAATTTGGGCGTTATTAGTTCTGGATAAATTAATTCTTGATCTTGTTTTATTGAATTCTTATATCATTGTCATCATCCGCATGTTTATATTATGTTGAAAGTCATCTATGGCCTGTAGTGCATAGATGGACTTGGTATTATTATGATCAGGGATTAATCGGTATAATCATGACCGTAATGTTACAAATGATGTGGAAAAAGTCCTCATTGGCCGTAGTGCATTGATGGACAATTTTGGTATGATTATGGCAATGGATTCTCTTCACCAAGGGTGCAAAAGATGAATTATTTTATGGCACGATCGACCGCTTGATGAAAACATGATTATCTTTGGCCGTAGTTCATGAATAATTTGTGGTCGTGATGCTAAAAAAAATGTCCTCGCCCGTAGATGCAGGATGATTTGATGATGTGGATTATTTATTGAAATGAGTCTCGGCGATAAAAGTGATGAAAAACTTTTAAATCATGTAAGATGGTAGATTTTATTCTCTACTGACTCTTCTAATGGATTGCTTGTTCTACCGCAGCTTAAACTTAATGTTTGTTATATTGTATCGCTTAACAACAACATTGAAGGCTAACGATAATTTATTCTCGCATTATCTTAGTCATAATATTTTTTACTGGGCTAGTTGAGCTCACCCATTCTTTCATTGTTCTCTTCAGAAAATGAGAACGTAGCTGAGACTAGTCGAGGAACAGAGTGATGGTCCTAGATGGTGCATTAGTAGTCCTCACTATTCTGTGAAATAGTGTAATAATAAATATAATGAGGACTCCATTGAGTGTGGATATTGTCTTGATGACAATATTTGTATTAAAACTCATAGCATATGTTTTGTCGTATTTTACACGACTGTTGTATAATTAGTTTGTATTTATATTCTCAGACCATGTATCCGCGACCCAAGATGGGTGATGTATACCTATTTTGGGGGCGTCCATGATTAATATCAAAGCTTAGGGATATGATCCCCGGTGAGATGTGAGAAAAGAACTAGGAGAGGAGAGGCGGGAATTCCTTCGCTAGTATAACCTACCTAAGTTTATTTGGTATTTAATTGGTCGGTCAGAGTATAGGGATAATATGTGATATATCAATTATGTAAGACCCCAACTTTTATGAATAAAGATGAATTTTCTATAAATACCATTTTTAAATATTAAGGTATGAATTTGAAATAATATTATAGTTGTGGGTAATATTTTTAAATTTTACAAAGTACGCAAGTTGTTATATAATATTCGATTGATCGGGGAATATTTGTTTTAATAGGGAATATTCGTACGACGACATCATTGGTGGACCCCACAATGGAATTATTGTCGGATTGAGAAAACAACAAAAATATTTTATGAAAACTTCCACATTCTTTTCCACCATATCTGAGAAGATGGCCATCATGCACCGTTGGAAAGTGGCAGGTGCATTACACAGTCCGAATGACATTCTCCTGAATGCGAACGTCACTGCATCTGGACACGTAAATGTTGTCTTTTCTTGATCCTCCGGAGCGATGACAATTTGATTATACCCTGAGTATCCATCCAATAAACAATAGTATGCATGACCCGCCAGTCTGTCTAGCATTTGATCGATGAAGGGCAAAGGGAAATGATCCTTGCGAGTTGCTTTATTCAATTTTCTGTAGTCCATGCAAACTCTCCATCCAGTCACTGTTCTTGTTGGAATCAGCTCATTGTTTTTGTTTTGAACCACAGTCATACCTCCCTTTTTCTAAGCACATTTTGCAGACCGGGCTAACCCACTTCTTATCCCCGAAATTGGGTAGATGATACCTGCGTTTAACCACTTCAGAATTTCTTTCTTGACTACTTCTTTCATGATCGGATTGAGCCGTCTCTGTTGTTCCACAACCGGTTTAGCATCATCCTCCGTCAAAATTTTATGCATGTAAAAGGATGGACTGATTCCTTTGATGTCCGCTATTGTCCATCCTATCGCCGATTTATGTTCCCGAAGCACTCGCAGCAGCTTTTCTTCCTGCAATTCGTTTAGTGCAGTAGAAATAATAACATATAAAGAATTTGAATGGCCTAAATACGCATACCTGAGGTGTTTAGGGAGTGGTTTCAACTCAAGAATTGGTGGTTCCTCCAATGACGATTTCATTCTTGTCGTTGTCCGCTTCTTTGCGTGTCAATGTGTTTCGAATGGTGCTTTAAATCTCGCTTCTTCGTGGGCGTAGAGTCCAATACTTGCAAATATTCTCCAATTTCTGGATCGTCAAGTCCTTCACCTCCCAATAATGTTGTCACCAATGGATCGCTCTTCAAGCTCTTGTTCATGTCTTCGCCAACTATGTGGTCAATAAGATCCATTCTAAAACATTCTTCGCCATCCGTCGGGAATTTCATGGCCTTAAACACATTGAATTTAATTTCTGGTCTTGAACCCTCATAGTCGGTTCCTCTTTTGTACATCGATAAGCGTCATACCACCAGAAGCCCAAGAAAGGCCTCCCTGTAAATGATTGGGATGTTTTATCTTCCTCATAGTCTAAGATGATGATGTCTGCAGGAATATGAATTTGTCCACCTTCACTAGGATGTCTTCCACAATGCCTCTTGGATATGTTCTTCGACCTATCCGCCAATTGCAAAGAAATGTTTGTAGGCTTGGGTGCAGTAACCCCAACTCTGTGTGTGGGCGATAATCTGGCATAAGATTCACACTTGCTCCCAAGTCACACAAACATTTGTTGAACGCCGTATTCCCAATTGTGCATGGAATGGTGAAGCTACCTGGGTCTTTCAACTTTGGTGGCAATTTTCGCTGTAACACTACACTACACTCTTCTGTTAAAGCTACTGTCTCATAGTCTCCCAACTTCTTCTTTCTCGATAGAATCTCTTTCATGAATTTGGCATAACTAGGCATCTGCTCCAGGGCTTCTGCAAACGGGATATTGATTTGAAGTTTCTTACAAACTTCCAAAAATTTTGCGAATTGTTTGTCTACTTTCTGCTTTTGAAGTCTATGCTGAAATGGTGGGGGAGGATAACTAACTGGTTCGCTCATTTTGGGATGCTTTCGTTTTACCGGTTTATCTTTATTAAAATCTCAATCTCTTTATTTTCTGTATCTATCTCAACTTCCTTTACACCCGCTGTTTTTGTTTCTTGTCCCTTAAGATGTCTTCCACTCCTCAACATAATAGCTTGACATTGCTCGTGATTACCTTTCGGGTTTCTTTCGGTATCACTAGGTAGTGTTCCTTGTGGTCTATTATTCAATGTTAGTGCAATTTGTCCTATTTGATTCTCCAAATTCTTGATTGCAGTTTCTTGTGATTTCATGGCTATTTTTTGTGCTTTCATAGCCATTGCTTGATTTTTCATGGTTTCTTCATTCTTTGGTTATGTACTTTGTCACCAACTCCTCCAGATCTGATTTCCTTTCTTGGTATTGGGTTGGTTGTTGATGTGTCTGAAATCCTGGGGGATAAGATGGCCTTGGAGCTTGTTGTTGCTGGTTTTTACTCCACGATAGATTTGGATGGTTTATATTCCCTTGGTTGTACGTATTCTGATAGGTGTTTTAAGAAATTCTATTGTAGCTACCCACAAATTGCACAGAGGCTGGATTAATTGCACATTGGTCTGTAGAATGTTCTCCCGCGCATAACTCACAAATACTTGCCACTTGCTGTATCTGTTGTGCTTGTTGCAATTATACCCCCGCCATAGAATCAAATTTCTTTGAGAGTGCTGAAATTTTTGCTTGTATTGTCGTCATTCCATCAACTTCTAACACTCCTGCGACTTTTGCTTGATTCATTCTCGCCGCCAGTAGCCCTTTGGTAATTGTTAGTTTGCCATAGTCTCTATCAACTCATACACTTCCTCATAACTCTTTGCCATAAATGCTCCACACAGTTTTGGCACGCATCAATGCTCGTTCTGATGTTTCCATTCAATCCATTATAAAATGTGTTCAATTGCAACCATTTCGGCTACCCATGATGTGGACATTTTCGATGTAATTCTTTATATCGTTCCCATGCCTCATACAATGACTCCCCGTGTTGCTGTTCAAACATCGTTATCTTGTTCCTCATTTTTGCCATTTTTACAGGTGGGAAAAATTTGGCAAGGAATTTCTGAGCTAGGTCTTCCCACGTAGTTATAGATCCGGATGGTAAGGAGTGTAGCCAACTCTTCTTCTTGTCCCGTAAGGTGAATGGGAACAAGCGAAGTCGTACTGCATCATCCGACACTCCATTATACCGAAAAGTGTCGCATATCTCAAGGAAACTGACCAGATGCTCGTTTGGATCGTCATTCGCCAACCCCCCAAATTGAACCGAATTCTGAATCATTTGAATTGTTCCCGACTTAATTTTAAACATATTTGCAAACTTATCATGGCCTCGTGATGCTTGATCATGAGCTCACCACATTTGGTGTGGCGAAAGTCCTTAGTGCTTTATGATCTTGGTACCGCCATTTCTCTTCTTTTTTCGGTGTCTCAAATTCTGCCTTGTTTCCTTAATCCACTTACTCAATCTTTGAATCTTTTCTCGATGTCGTCCTCAAAAGGAAGCGGTCGATTTTTTTGACCGAGTTTGCATAAACCGCTTGATCACCGAAATAAGATAACAAACAAAATAAAAAATTGTTTAAGTAAAACCGAATTAATTTAACGATATTGTAATAAATTAAGATCTAGGTTAATATGTCCCGAATTCAACGCCGCCAAAAACTTGTTGGGTAAAATCTAATTACGCAAGACAACACGATATATCGTGGTCAACAAGTAATAAAGTGATAAGTTAAGATCGTTCCCACGAGACAATTAGCAAGAACTCAAGCTTACAACTATCAATTTTTAACTAATCCGAATTTTATTAAACTAACTTGAATAAATGAGGAAAAATCTTAACAACTAATACTCTAACTATCACTAATAACCCACAAAGATAAAACTCAATTTTCAAACAATACTTGGAGAATTAGGCTCATGATTTCACTCTAAGCTTTACTCAGATTAATTCACTTTTATCTCAGTTCAATTCAATATTCCAGTTTATTAATCAAGAACACGATTGTAGCATTAACCACCTCTCAGTGCACCAATACCAAATTAACTCAAATCCATAATTAAGATAGAATTAAGCCAAACACTTCAATTAATTAACTCACAATATCTCTATGCAAATTAAATCAAAAGAAGTTTAAGATTAAGTTCTCTAACGATTACATGCGATGTTAAGCGTATCTCTACCTTAACATTCATCACAATTCTGCTATTCACAAAATTCATGAACACATGCTATATCAATTAAGTCTAGATTTAAACATCTTCTCTCGAATCTATTCAAATCCATAAAGAATCGTTGATCAGGCAATTCATAAATTCAAGCTCAAATCAATATAGATAAACCATTGAATATTTTATTAAACTGAGAATTAAAGCTAATAAACCATTGTTCCACTCAAAGATCCATCAATCGCCTAAAAAGATAATTAATTCATAATAAATAAATTAACTACTGAATAAATAAAAGGAGACATCATCCCAATTACAGATAATAAAAATTAAGGAAGAATAATAAAACACCACCCTTCTCTGAATTCAATTCTTGCAATTTTCGTGAAGTTATTCCTTCTTCTCTAGACCTCCAAGCTTGATCTCCAATGTCGTTCTTTTGCAAAGTTGTGTATATCTTGATTCCCCTCTTCCTTTTACTTGTAGACCATCTCTTGTCTAGATACTCTCCTAGCTTGCCTCCACTTCCTATCTAAAACAACTTAAAACAATTCTAATTCTCTCCAACTACTGCCATCTAACTCTTCTTTAAGAACCAATTCACCGCCCAGTAAATAAGCGGTCGGTATATAGTGGCCTTCCAGCATGTTGTGATGTTACCATAGCAAAAGTAGGCATAATAGACTGA
The DNA here is from genome assembly GCA_020205605.1 of Panax ginseng. NCBI lineage: Eukaryota > Viridiplantae > Streptophyta > Magnoliopsida > Apiales > Araliaceae > Panax > Panax ginseng. The sequence goes on along the minus strand of CM035137.1, from coordinate 23,322,841 downwards.
CGTTAGTCAATACAAATTTAAATAAGTAACAAACATCGGTAAGAATAAAGAATGAAAGCACAATTTCATCGCATCACAATATTCCTCACTAGCGCTAATAAATACTAAACCATCGCCACTTTATTAACTGATCACACAATCTCAAATGCTTCCAAACGCAAGACGCCTTTGCTTTTCCTACATTAAACGAAAAACCCATCAACAGTAACATAAAAATGCATAAAAACAAACACAAAAACAGACCAACTGAACACAATTCATGGTTTAAAAACCTACTCATCAAAATCCCCCAAACTTAAACGTTGCTTGTCCTCAAGCAAACACAATGTCATAAAATGCAATGCAAATAATCTTAAAATGTTGAATCCAGTATCAAATTAGTAATACCAAATCACTAACAAGGCCTCAGAGAAATCATGTAAATTTAGCAATATCTCATAACGAAACCAATCCACAATTTCTAGCCAACCATTGAATCTCAAACTGATATCACTACTATAGTGTGTGTGTGTGTGTGTACCAACAACATAAATTGACATACTATCAAATTTAACACATAACACACCTCTTCTAAGGCTTAAATAGAATAAATATAAGAAATCCAACAATAAGCTCGATCCAACCAAAGCTAGACACAAACCATCATAAAGGGTCAACTTGGGGTATTTATACCTCACTTAACATTCACGGGGGCATTTTGCTCTTATTTCCCGTTTTATTCTTCTTCTTCTTTTTTTCATCTAGGAAGGTTTCGTTGATGACACACTTATCCTCTTTCTCTTTGTCAAAATTTTCCAGCCTTGACAGATGATCAGCAACTTGGTTCTCTCGTCCCTTTCTCGCTCTTTGATCTCTAAGTCAAATTCTTGTAGGAGGAGGATCCATCGATAAGACATGGTTTTAAGCTTTCTTTCTTGTATTAAATACCGAATGGCCGCATGATCCGTATAAACTATTACCCTTGTTTCGATCAAGTAGGCTCCAAATTTATCAAACGCGTATACCACCAACGCAAGTAATTCTTTTCTATTGTTGTGTGTAGTTCAATTGAGTCTCTGTGAGTGTTTTACTTGCATAATAAATAGCATGGAATATCTTGTGTCGGCGTTGGCCCAACATGTACCGATTGCATAATCATTTGCATCACACATTAATTCAAATCTAAGCATGCTCCAATCCGGAAATGACGATAATGAAATATGTAGTTAGCTTTTTCTTTCAACAACTCGAAGGCCAACTTACACTCCTCATCGAACTTGAATCTGAATCCTTCTCCGTGAGGCTACACAATGGTTTTGCTATTTTTGAAAAATCCCGAATGAACCTCCTATAGAACCTGCGTGTCTAGAAAGCTTCTAATACCCTCGATTGAACTTGGCGGAGGCAATTTCTCAATTGTTTCACTTGGCTTTATCGACCTCCAATCCTTGCATCGAGACTTTGTGTCCCAAAATTATGCCTTCTTCCACCATAAAGTGGCATTTCTCCCAATTAAGTACCAGATTTGTGTCAGTGCATCTCTGTAAGACCATTACTAGATTTTCCAAGCATGCGTCAAAATTATCCCCATAGACAGAGAAATCGTCCATGAAGACTTCCACATTCTTTTCCACCATATCTGAGAAGATGGCCATCATGCACGGCTGGAAGGTGGCAGGTGCATTACACATCCGAATGACATTCTCCTCGAATGCGAACGTCACTGCATTTTACACGTAAATGTTGTCTTTTCTTGATCCTCCGGAGCGATGACAATTTGATTATACCCTGAGTATCCATCCAATAAACAATAGTATGCATGACCCGCCAGTCTGTCTAGCATTTGATCGATGAAGGGCAAAGGAAATGATCCTTGCGAGTTGCTTTATTCAATTTTCTGTAGTCCATGCAAACTCTCCATCCAGTCACTGTTCTTGTTGGAATCAGCTCATTGTTTTTGTTTTGAACCACAGTCATACCTCCTTTTTCGGCACACATTACCTTTGGGCTAACCCACTTCTTTATCTGAAATTGGGTAGATGATACCGCGTTTAACCACTTCAGAATTTCTTTCTTGACTACTTCTTTCATGATCGGATTGAGCCGTCTCTGTTGTTCCACAACCGGTTTAGCATCATCCTCCGTCAAAATTTTATGCATGTAAAAGGATGGACTGATTCCTTTGATGTCCGCTATTGTCCATCCTATCGCCGATTTATTATGTTCTCAAGCACTTCGCAGCAGCCTTTTCTTCCCGCAATTCGTTTAGTCAAGAAATAATAATAACATATAAAATTTGAATGGCCTAAATACGCATACCTGAGGTGTTTAGGGAGTGGTTTCAACTCAAGAATTGGTGGTTCCTCCAATGACGATTTCATTCTTGTCGTTGTCCGCTCTTGTATGTGCAATGTTTCGAATGGTGCTTTAAATCTGCTTACTCATGGCAGAGAGTCCAATACTTGCAAATATTCTCCAATTTCCGGATCGTCAAGTCCTTCACCTCCCAATAATGTTGTCACCAATGGATCACTCTCCAATCTCTTGTTCTTCTGAGCATTCTTGAATTTTACTCTACAAAGAAGTATCATGTTGACAATTTGGACGTTATTAGTTCCTGGATAAATTAATTCTTGAACTTGTTTTATTGAATTCTTATATCATTGTCATCATCCTCATGTTTATATTTTTTGAAAGTCATCTGTGGCCTGTAGTGCATAGATGGACTTGGTATGATTATGACCAGGGATTATTCGGTACAATCATGACCGTAATGTTACAAATGATGTGATAAAAGTCCTCATTGGCCCGTAGTGCATTGATGGACAGTTGTTGGCATGATTATGACCATTGATGAATACACAAATATTCTTCGCCCGTAGAGCATGGATAATTTTGTGGTTGTGATACTAATGAATATCCTTGGCCATAATGCAGGGATGATGTGAATTTTATATTAAGCCGAATCCCAACGATAAAAATGATGAAAAATCTTTTAAATCATAAAAGATAGTAGATTTTATTCTCTACTTGACTCTTTTAATGGATTGCTTATTCCGCTGCAGTTAAACTTGATATCTATTGTATTTTATTAGTTTAACATTGTTGAAGGCTAATGATAATTTATTCTGCATTATCTTAGTCATAATATTTCTTACTGGGCTAGTTGAGCTCACCCTTTCTTTTCTTTATTCTCTTGAGAAATGAGAACGTGGCCGGGACTAGTCGAGGAACGGGTGATTTTCGGATGATAGTATTAGTAGTCCTCACTATTCTATTAAATAGTGTGACAATAAATGTAATGAGGACTTATTATGAGAGTGGATATTGTCTAGAAGACAATATTTGTATTTAAACTCACAGCTCTCTTATTGTATATTAAAGATTGTATTTATATTCTGTACCATGTATTTGGCGACTCAGAATAGGTGATGTATACCTATTTTTGGGGCTTCACAGTTGTTATCAAAGCTTAGGGATATGATCCCTGGCTGAGATGTGAGATAAGAACTAGGAGGGGAGAGACGGGGAATTCTTTCGCTAATATGACCTACTTAAGTTTATTTGATATTTAATTGGTCGGTCAGAGTATAGGAATAATATGTGATATGTTATTTAATCCTTGTTTTGTGGCAGTATTTGAAAATGACATCCGAGAATGTTGAGAACATCAATGGAGCACAGGAGACCGTTGAGTCTTCACAGATCAATAATCAGGATAATGTGCATCAGGAAGGCGTCAATCCTCAGGCAAACAACAACACTAACCAAATGATGAACGATGTAATATTCCGAGGCTTCATGCAATTCATACAACATCAGGCGAGAGTGGCTCCTGTCCAAAATGCAGGTGGAAATACTGACAACTCTCGGACGGTCACCACCAAACAGTTTAAGGAACTGGGACCACCAGAGTTTTTTGGAGAGCCAAAACCACTTAAGGCAGAGACGTGGATTAAGCAGATCAATAAGATATTTGATGTCTTGAGATGCTCCGAGGAGCAAAAGGTTCCCTTTGCCACCTTCATGTTGCGGGCAGAGGCAGATTACTGGTGAGAATCTATAAAGCGTACTCAACCTGCCGCACTGAATATGTCTTGGGAGAAGTTCCAAGAACTGTTCAACGACAAGTACTTTCCCGAAAGTATTCGTCACATGAAAGAGGTAGAGTTCATCAAGCTAGAACAAAACAACATGACCGTATCGCAGTACGAAGCCAAGTTTGCCGAGTTATCCCGGTTTGCATCCCATTTGGTTGATAATGAGGAGAGAATGACGCGAATGTTTTTAAGAAGTTTAAAACCTGAGATACGTCAATATCTTATCTCTCATAAACTGTGTTTGTATTCAGATGTTGTTAATAGGGCTCAGTTATTGGAGCGTGATAATGAGTCAATCCAACCAAAAGATAGCAGCCGGCAAAATGATAATACCAGTGAAAGCAATCATCGAAGCGGTGACAACAAGCGTGGAGGGAATCAACAGACTAGAAATGGTAATCGCTTCGGTGGTAATCAGGGCCAAAACAATAAGAATGGACATTTCAAGAAGAGGAGATTCAACAATGATGGAAAGACGTCAGCACCAGCACCCGTTGTTAAGGAAGGAGAACGACTACCTATCATATGCTTCAAATGCGGAGGGGAGGGACACATCAGTCCAAATTGTGCGATGCCGTCCAAAACATGTTATAATTGTGGAAGAGAATGTCACCTAGCCCGATTTTGTCGTTCACCGAAGACAAGTTCAGCTAGGATGGAGGCACCAAAGGTCGTCCTAGAAAAGTCAAAGCCGGTAGTGTAAGGGAGAGCGTTTGTCGTGACCTCCTAGAAAGAAAGGAACCCGAACGAGGCCATCATGGGTAAACTTATCATAAACTCTAGCGAAGTTTATACCTTATTTGATACCGGTTCTACCCATTCCTTTATTTCTCCTACTTGCGCTCAACGTTTAAATTTGACTCCAGAGAAATTAGACTTTGACTTATCTGTTAAAACTCCATTGAGAGAAACCTTCATTACATCTACTGTTTATAAGTCTTGTTTAGTTCAAATCGATACCCTCACATTACATGTCGATCTTATTTCATTAAAAATACTTGCATTTGACGTAATTCTAGGGATTGATTGGTTAACTACTCATCATGCAAAAAATGATTATTTTTGTAAGGTTGTTAGCTTTCATATTCCTAACCAACCTATTATGCGAATTCAAGCAACCAAACCATTAAAATCAATCACTGTCATCTCAAGCCATAAATCTATTCGTTTATTGAAAAACGGATGTCAAGCTTTCTTAGCTCATGTCACATATCTAAACAAAAATACGTCAGTTTTGAATGATATTTCTATTGTTAATGAATTTCCTGACGTATTCCCTGAAGAACTTCCTAGCCTACCCCCAGAGCATGAAATTGAATTTTGTATCGACCTTGAACCTGGTACAAAACCTATTTCAAAAGCCCCATATCGAATGGCTCCTATTGAACTTCAGGAGTTAAAGACCCAACTGCAGGAATTGTTAGACATTGGCTTTATTCGTCCTAGTACTTCTCCTTGGGGTGCTCCTGTTCTATTTGTGAAGAAGAAAGATGGGAGTATGCGACTTTGTATTGATTATCGGGAGTTGAATCATGTCACCATCAAAAATAGGTACCCATTGCCACGTATTGATGACCTGTTTGACCAGTTGGCAAGGCGCCAATTCCTTTTAAAGATTGATCTTCGTTCCGGATATCACCAATTGAAGATTAGAACCGATGACATTCCAAAGACGACTTTTTAGGACTCCTATGCGGGCATTATGAATTCTAGTCATGTCTTTTGGATTGACTAATGCTCTTGCTGCCTTCATGGATATGATGAACCGAGTATTCAAGGAATATTTGGATCACTTTGTGATCGTCTTTATTGATGACATCCTTATATATTCCAAAAGCCGTGAAGATCATGAGCAACACTTAAGGCTGATACTCCAAAAGCTTCGTGAATATAAGCTTTATACCAAGTTAAAGAAATGCGAGTTCTGGCTTGACGAAGTAGCATTCCTTGGGCACGTAGTATCAAGTCATGGAATATCTATTGACCCAGCAAAGATTGAAGCTATTCAAAGTTGGGAACAACCCAAACCAGTGACCGAAGTACGTAGCTTTCTCGGCTTAGCTGGTTATTATCGGAGATTCGTAGAAGGATTTTCTCGAATCGCTACACCATTAACTCAGCTGACTCGAAAAGATATAAAATTCGGTTGGAGTGAGGAATGCGAGAAGAGTTTTCAAGAACTCAAGAGAAGACTCATTTCAGCACCTGTTCCGACAATACCATCTGACTCGGAGGGATTTTTCATCTACAGTGATGCTTCAGGCAAAGGGTTAGGATGTGTTCTCATGCAACATGGGAAAGTCATAGCCTATGCCTCTCGACAACTCAAAGAATATGAGAGGAATTATCCTACTCATGATCTGGAGTTGGCAGCAGTCGTTTTTGCACTAAAGATTTGGAGTCATTACTTGTATGGGAAAAAAGTGGAGATCTTTACGGATCATAAAAGCCTCAAATATTTATTCACTCAAAAGGAACTCAATATGCGATAGCGACGTTGCCTTGAACTGTTGAAAGATTGTGATCATACCATCCAATACCATCCTGGAAAAGCAAACGTGGTAGCTGATGCATTGAGTAGAAGATCATATGCGAGTACGAGTGCGATATTGTCAACGCAAAGGCCCATTTTGTGTGACTTACAAAGGATGACGATAGAGTTAAAGACTCCAGGGACCAATGTGATGATGGCGAACATACGAGTAGAACCGACTTTAATTGATAAAGTTAAACCTGCTCAAGCTACAGATCTAGAGCTGATGCGTATGAGAAAGAAAGTGCAAGAAGGTGCTATATCGGAAGCAAGAATAGATGAAGAAGGAATACTTCGAGTCAACTCTAGACTTTGTGTTCCTAACGACCCTGATTTAATGTATAAAATCATGATGGAGGCGCACAACACACCGTTTGCAATCCATCCTGGAAGTACCAAAATGTATCATGATCTTCGTCATACATTTTGGTGGAGCAATATGAAGAGAGAGATAACGCTGTTTATCTCAAGGTGTCTAACTTGTCAACGAGTTAAGGCGGAGCATCAAGTACCAAAAGGTCTATTGCAACCACTTGAAATTCCAGAATGGAAGTGGGAGCACATTACCATAGATTTCGTTACTGGTCTTCCCAAGGTTTCTCAAGGCATAGATGCAATTTGGGTCATTGTTGATAGATTGACCAAGTCTGCTCATTTCTTACCAATACGAGAAACTTATACACTTGAACGTCTTGCTCGTATGTACATAAACGAGATTGTAAGACTACATGGTATGCCAGTATCCATAGTTCCTGATCGAGACCCAAGATTCACTTCACGATTTTGGGTTAGTTTGCAAAAAGCTATGGGCACGGATTTACGATTTAGTTCAGCATATCATCCTCAGACGGATGGACAATCAGAGAGGACTATTCAAACTTTTGAAGATTTATTAAGACTATGTGTCCTTGATTTCAAGGGAAGTTGGGACAAGTTCTTACCGTTGGTGGAGTTTTCATACAACAACAGTTATCAAACAAGTATTGGCATAGCTCCATTCGAGGCGTTGTATGGAAGAAAGTGTCGTTCTCCATTATGTTGGGATGAGGTGGGTGAAGCAACGTTGTTGGGACCGGAGTTAGTACATATAACTACGGAAAAGATTCAAACGATCAGGTAACGTATAAAAACCTCAGTAGATCGACAAAAGAGTTATGCTGATCTTCATCGAAAGGACGTAGAATTCGATATTGGAGATCATGTGTTGTTATGTGTTGCTCCATGGAAAGGAGTTACAAGATTTGGAAAGAGAGGGAAGCTAAATCCTAGATTCATTGGCCCATTTTTAATCCTCGATCGAGTAGGAACTGTAGCCTATAGACTTGCCTTACCGCCAAGTATGTCTCGTGTTCATAACGTTTTTCACATATCCATGTTACGTAAATATGTGAAAGATCCGAACCACATTATTGAGTTAGAACCGGACGAAATAGCAGAAGACTTAACGTATGAAGAGGTACCTGTTCAAATCTTGGATAAAAAGGAACATATTTTACGCTCCAAGGTTATACCTCAAGTCAAAGTTTTGTGGAGAAACCACGATGTTGAGGAAATGACCTGGGAGTTAGAATCTAAAATGAAATTAAGGTATTCTTACCTCTTCGACATACCAGGTACGTACCCTAATTTCAAGGGCGAAATTTCTTAAGAAGGGGAGGTTGTAAGACCCCAACTTTTATGAATAAAGATGAATTTTCTATAAATATCATTTTTAAATATTAATGTATGAATTTGAAATAATATTATAGTTGTGGGTAATATTTATAAATTTTGCAAAGTACGCAAGTTGTTATATAATATTCGATTGGTCGGAGAATATTTGTTTTAATAGGGAATATTCGCATTGCGACGACAATCATCATTGGTGGACCCCATAACCAATTAATTATTATCGGATTGAGAAAACGACAAAATTATTTTATGAAAATAACGACGGAAGTTTTACCGTTAATCTGTTGAAACACCCTTGTTAAAAGTGACAATGAATACGCGTGGTTGCATAAGAAGACACATGGTATTGATTATTGATGCTTACGTGAGAAGTCACTCAGTTTTGTTCAATTATTGCAATAGTAATTGTTGCATAGTAGCTCACGTTATTTGATTCAATTATTGTCGATATTTTATATATTATTAAATCAATAATTGAGACGACAGAGTTATTAATATTATTATTTGCAATATTAACGATGTCAGAAGTTCGCCAAGGAGAGGTTTGGTCACCTAATTGCGCGCCAATAGGGAGAAATCCTTATGGAAAGCCCCCTCTTTCCTGGGAACGACCTGGTTGATTAATATTGTAAATTATAATAAAGGTGATAAATATTGTTAAAATTATTAAGGTGATTTTTATGAAGTTTTACTTATTTTATGGACCCCCATTTACCCATTTTTCAAAATAATCGGTAGAAATTATTTAAAGGTGGGGCCCACATACATGTGGGGCCCATATGTGTTGAAAAACTAATTTTTGAAATAGGGGTGGGAGGGAGTTACGTAAAGGGGAGGGAATTGATATATATGTATATGATGTGTGTATATATATAATGTGTGTGTGAGTGGAAAATGGTGGAAAAGTGATAATGTGATAGTGAAAGGTGTGAGTAGTGTGTGTGTGTGATAGTGAGATGTGTAAGAGTGTAGTGAAAGTGATTTGGGGGGGGGGGGATTGATGTTGGTTATGGGGGGGATATAAAAATCAAATGGTATATATATAATATTGTTTTATATAAATTTGGAAGCATGTGTTATATATATATATATATATATTATATTTTAATTGTTAGTTGATTGAAAAATGAATCTGTAAATTATTTCGACCATGAACAGTGCACTTTCATTCTCCTATAAATAGAAGCTCATTCCTTCATTATTTCTTACGAATTCACTGAAACTCTATAAAGAGAAAGAAGAAAAGTATTCTGCTACTTCACTACTCCTATATCCAGTTTATTCCAAGGTAAGGGGTATTATTTCTTTTGCATTCATGAAGAGAAATTCTGTTATTCTATTCTTTATTATTCATTGGAATAACTCAGATACGCTTGACTTCTATATTGGTGAAATTCTCATGTTATTCCATTCTTTATCATTCTCATTTGGAACATCATGTATCATGCGTTTTTACTGGGGACTGGTTCCGCTCTTTATTCTGTTGGAATATCCTCATCATGCATGCGTTTTACGTTTGGACTGGTTCCGCCTTAATTATTTTATTGGAATATCCTCGTCTGCATGCGTTTTACGTTTAACTGATTTCGTTTATTTATTATTCTCATTGGAATAACTTCGCCTGTAAGACCCTCAAATTATTCAATTTTTTCTTATAATTATTATTCAAGAAATGGTTAAATTGATAAAAGTTTAAAGTTATGGGTGAATTATGCAAATTTTACAAAATACGCAAGTGGCTATAAAATATTCATTGTTGTCGGGGAATATTCGTGCGACTACAAGTTGATCTTTTGTGGGCCCCATAATGTAAAGACGATTGGATGAAGAAACGACAAATATAAGTTATTTATAAATGACGCGGCGTAGTTATTCACCAAGTAATACGCTTAAAATACTCTATGGTTAAAACACAAGAGATTACTTGCGGTATTGCACCAATTATTGATTCTTACGTAAGAAGACACTACTCAATAATTGTTACGATAATTACCGCTCAATATTTTATTTTATTGATTCAATAATTCTTTGCATTGATATTTTATATTATTGTTGTTTCAATAAATTGTCATTACACAATTATTTTCCATTATCGAGACAATAATTCATATTATCCGAATAATATTATTGGATAACATTATTGGTAATGTCTAGAAAGTTCTGTCTTCAGGAGAGGTTTGGTCACCTAATTGCGCGCCAAGTGAAGAGAAATTCTTATTGAAAGCCCCTCTTCCTGGAGAATCGCCTCGGTTGTCAATATTGTGATTCTCATTATATTATTTGTGAATAATTAATTATTGATTCATATGATGAGGAAAATATTGATTTTATGTGGATATAGATGGAAAAATTTTAATGTGACAATTGTTAAAAATTAATATTTTATCTCTTTCGATAAAATAATTTATTTAAATATATTATTATATTTTAATAATATAATAATGATGATATTTTTACGATGAATGTGGGATATATGTGTATATATGGAGGAGGAGTATTTTTGTTACCAAAAATATTTAAAACATGTTAAACATGTCGGTGGACCCTATTTCTTAACTGAAATTTGATTATAGCCTGTAAAATCGTCCGTTTGTGGATTTTGGTCAATTTCTGTTTGGAATTTGGAAAAATTTTCTTCTGCAAAGTTGTAGAGAATTGAATTTCCTATAAAAACTCGCGAGATTCGAATTTTCTGACAAAATGGCTATTTATTGTGAATTATTGAAGTTCTGGATTAATTAATTATTATTTTTATTGAGTTTTAAATTAATTAATTGAGAAAAACGTTTTTTTAATGTGTGGGCATTTTTAACACATGCTTAGTTGCTGAAATTGGTTGATGCTAGGTGTGCGTGAAGATTATATATATATATATATATATATATATATATTAATATTTTAATAAATTTTCTGCTTTGGTTTCTAAGCAATTTCCTATAAATAGGTGCTTAGGTTATAATTGAAAATCACACCGTAAATCAAGTTTTCTCTCTATATTATCGAGTTTATTCTTGTGAGTGTTTTGAGTATACTTTGAAAATTGCTATACGGTGCAAGTTCGTTTAGCGTTATTCTAGTCAGAAGTACTGCTCTTTTGAGGTAAGGGATAATAAGGGATTTTAAGGGTTATTATTTCGAAATTCTTCTGAACCTTCAAAAATTCTGGAAAAATTTGAAATAATATTTTGATGAGTTTTGTTGATTGTGTCCAAAAATGGCGATTTTTGGATGTATAGATTAAGAGTTATGAATTTTATGAGGAAAGACTATTTTAAAAGAAAACCCTTATAACTCCTTGTGGTTAACTCCAAAATTGATGAAATTTTTATTGGGAGTACATCTATATAATATCAGTATATCCTGTGAATTTCAGACTTTTTGGATAAAAGTACAATTTATGATAAATTTCTGAATATTCGGTGGTTTTGGCCATATGAAAAATAGTAAATGAATTTTAAAAATTCTGAGAAAAATATATGTTCAATATGAGACTATATTCTGCTAAATCCCAGAAAATAAATATTTTTAGAACTGATTTGGTATTTTTTATGAAAATGGACTAGTTATGAGTAAATGAATTAAATATGTTATGTGAATTAAAAAAATTGGAAAATATGATTTTATGGCTTGAGAATTATATATGAGATATATGCAGATTTTTGATGAGGGTTTTGGCTATTGGTGATGAGATCTTATGAGGTTGGCATTTTAAGATGATTAAATGCATTTATTAGTAAAGTGTAAACAATTAAAATAAATTGTTTATAAGTTTAAGAAATGATTAAAATATTGTGGCAATATTAATAATATTAGATTATGAGATTATTAAGTGATTTATAACATTTTGATTAAGTTGTTATGAAATCATTGATTTATGAATCTTACTCTTGAGATTAAATCTATATGTTGATTATATTGTTTTTATATAACATTCTTATAACCCTAATGATGATATTTCTCTTTGACTTGAGTGTAAAGATGGATAGATTATTGGTATGATCGTGACTATAGGTTCTCTTTGGCCAGTAGTGCAAAGTTGAATTGTTGACTGGTATGATCATGACCATTAAATTTATAATTGAATATCTTTATCTTAAGTGCAAAGGTGAATTGATCAACATATATGGTTATAATTATGGTTTATATAAATTCTGAAATGATTATGTATTTCTTTGAGATATGAATATCTTTGGTCCGTAGTGCAAATATGAATTGTTGATGAATATCTTTGGGTCGTAGTGCAAAGATGACCTGTAGTTGAATATCTTTGGCCAGAGTGTGCAAAGATGAATCATTGATGAATATCTTTGGCTTGTAGTGCAAAGATGAATCTGTTGATGAATATCTTTGGCCCGTAGTGCAAAGAAGATGAATTTATTAGTATGATTATGAACAGGCTGTGATTTGGTATAACCATGATCTTTGATATTTCGGTAAAGACAAGTGATGAAAATTATCTTCGTCTGAATGAGAAAAGGAATTTAGAACAACAATTACGATTATGAGTTATACATGTGATTGTGGGATGTGAATTGTTGATTGATGTTACAGGATAAAACATTGTTGGTGGACTTTTTAACATGGAGAAGATAATAGACTTTATGGTCTATTTGACTCTTCTAATGGATTGCTTGTTCATTTATGACTATGGTTGAAATTTTTTATCATCTACCATATGTTCTAAATCTCTCGATTTATTATTGATGAAGGCTATTGATAATTTAATTATCTTTAGTCATGATATTTTCTTGAGCTAGTTGTCTTTCACCCTTTTTCTTCACAATTCCTTTCGTGTAATAAAAGTGTAAATTTGGACAAGACGGGAATAACAGGGGAATAGAATCGGTGGTCTATAGATGTTGAGGGTGAGGTGAATTCAACTTTGGAAGGGTGTTTTGTCACTATTATACAAGATGTTTAATGACATATAACCTCGAGTCATCATAAGACAGATTGTGCTTCATCCACTTCTTTGAGTATATCTACCAAAGACTACCTATATAATCTTGGTGTTTGTTTGGAATATAATACCCAATTAGAGGCAGTGGAGATAATGATATGTCAATAGAAGACTCACCATTGGGAAGAATATGATAGTAATCTTCTCGTTTTTCTTTGGGGTCTATTAGGTCAACCAAGGATAATTCGTATTATATGATATCTATCATAACCTATATACGCACGGCCTCCTATGTACGAAGGTTTCCTGAGCACTTCCCAAAGATTCTAATTTTAAAACAGCTTTTCACTATACCTTTATGTAAGGTGTCATTATGAAATTTCATTCACACGGTTGGGACATGAGTTACAGATTGATATATATTTGTATCCAAACTCACAACATATGTGTTGTTGTATTTTACAAGACAATTGTTGTAATAAAGTTGTAGTTATTTTCTGTACCATGTATTTGGCGACTCAAAATGGGTTGGATGGAATGGACCTATTTTGGGGTCGTTACAGCCTGTGCTATCTATCACATACCTGGTGATATCTTTTGTTATTCCATTCTTTATTATACTCAGTTGGTTAAAGTTTTGACTTCTATACTCCATGAAATTAGTGGAATATCCTTGATATTTGCGCTTCATCTAGTATCTTTTCATGGAAATATTCTTCTGAGCATTCTTGAATTTTACTCTACAAAGAAGTATCATGTTGACAATTTGGACGTTATTAGTTCCTGGATAAATTAATTCTTGAACTTGTTTTATTGAATTCTTATATCATTGTCATCATCCTCATGTTTATATTTTTTGAAAGTCATATGTGGCCTGTAGTGCATAGATGGACTTGGTATGATTATGACCAGGGATTATTCGGTACAATCATGACCGTAATGTTACAAATGATTCGATAAAAGTCTTCATTGGCCCGTAGTGCATTGATGGACAGTTGTTGGCATGATCATGACCATTGATGAATACACAAATATCATTGGCCCGTAGAGCATGGAAAATTTTATGGTTGTGATACTAATGAATATCATTGGCCATAGTGCAGGGATGATGTGAAATTTATATTAAGCTGAATCCCAGCGATAAAAATGATGAAAAATCTTTTAAATCATAAAAGATAGTAGATTTTATTCTCTACTTGACTCTTTTAATGGATTGTTTGTTCCGCTGCAGTTAAACTTGATGTCTATTGTATTTTTATCAGTTTAACATTGTTGAAGGCTAATGATAATTTATTCTGCATTATCTTAGTCATAATATTTCTTCTCGGGCTAGTTGAGCTCACCCTTTCTTTCACCGCTTCTCTTGTGAAATGAGAACGTGGCGGGACTAGTCGGGGAACGGAGTGACTACCCCAGTGATAGTATTAGTAGTCCTCACTATTCTCATTAAATAGTGTGACAATAAATGTAATGAGGACTTATTCGAGAGTGGATATTATCTAAGATGATTTTGTATTTAAACTCATAGCTCTCTTGTTGTATATTAAAGATTGTATTTGTATTCTGCACCACGTATTTGGAGACTCAGAATAAGTGATGTATACCTATTTTGGGGGCGTCACAAATTAATCCTTGTTTTGTGACAGTGTTTGAAAATGGCATCTAAAAATGTTGAGATAAGCAATGGAGCAAAATAATATTATCGTATCGCAAAGACGAGGCTAAGTTCATGAGTTATCCCGGTTTCAGATCCCATTTGGTCGATAATGAAGAGCGAATGACGCGAATATTTCTAAGAGGTTTGAAACCTGATATATGTCAATACCTCATTTCTCACAAACTTTGTTTATATTCAGATGTTGTGAATAGGGCTCAGTTATTGGAGCGCGATAATGAGTCAGCACAACCAAAAAGCAATGACCAACAACACGATAATAATCGTACCGGTGGCAACGACCATCGAAACAATGATAACCATCGTAGGGGAAATTATCATGCCAAGAATGGTAACCACTTCGGTGGTAATCATGGCCAAGATAGTAGAAGTGGAAATTTCAAGAAGAAAAGGTTCAATAATGATGGAAAGACAGCAGCACCAACACCCGTTTCAAAGGAAGAAGAACAACCACTGGTCGTATGTTTTAAATGCGACAGAGGGACACATCCGTCAAACTCAGACGCAAAGAATCCAAAGCGTGTTTTAATTGCGAAAGAGAAGGTCACCTAGCTCGATTTTGTCGTATTATGGTGAAGTCAAGTCCAAATTGGTATGGTGATGCCAAAGGATGTCCCGCATGCTCCAAAGCCGTAGTTTAAGAGAGAGAGCATTTTTTTCGTGACGAGGAACCTGAATAAAATTATCACGGATAAGTTAATCATAAACTCTTGTGAAGTCTATACCGTGTTAGATATCAGTTCTACTCACTCTTTCATTTCACCTAATTGTGTTCAATGTTTAAATTTAACTCCGGAGAAGTTAGACTTTGATTTATCTGTTGAAACTCAGTTGGGAGAAACCTTCGTTACCTCCACTATTTATAAATCTTGTTTGATTCAAATTAACACTTTCACGTTACCTGTCGATCTTATCTCTTTGAAAATACTTGCCTTTGCTGTGATTTTAGGAATCGATTGGTTAACTACTCATCATGTTTTTAGTAAGGTTGTTAGCTTTTATATTCCTAACCAACCTGTTATGCGAATTCAAGCAACCAAACCACTAAAGTTAATCATTGTCATATCAAGGCATAAGTAAAGAGCCCCGGTCCTTTCGTTGTTGACTTCCTTGTGTGGAATGCACCGAAGCCAGACTTTCCGTAGGGGGGCGTTGTGAATAACGATAACAAGTTGATAGGTATCAATGTGATGTGTTATCCAAGTCTTGGATGAGAGTCACAGTTGTGAATGATATTTCTATTGTTAATAAATTTCCTGACGTATTCTTGAAGACTTCTTAGCCTACCCCTAGAGCGTGAAATCGAATTTTGTATTGACCCCAGTACAAAATCCCATTTCTAAAACCCTTAAATATTTCTTCAACTAAAACGAACGTAATATACGCCAAAGACGTTGACTCGAGTTGTTGAAGATTACAATCGTACCATTCAATACCATCATGGGAAAAACGAACGTGGTAGCTGACGCGTTGAGTAGAAGATCGTATGTGTTTATGAGTGTGAATATATGAACCTACGTGAAGATAACGAATATACGATTAGAATCGACTTTAATCGATAAAGTTAAAGCCGTTCAAGCTACATACTCAGAGCTGATGAATGTGAAGAAGAAGGTTCAAGAGGGCGTTATTCTAGAAGCAAGAATCGATGAAGAGAGGAAATCTCAACCCTCAATTTTATTGACTCATTTGAAATCCTTGATCGAGTAGGAATTGTGGCCTATAGACTCGTTTTACCGCCAAGTATGTCGCATGTTCATAACGTTTTTCACATATCGATGTTACGTAAATATGTGGACGACCAACCACATTATTGATTTAGAAATCGACGAGATAATGGATAATTTAACGTATGAAGATGTACTGTTAAAATCTCGGAATTTATTCAACACTCAAAGGTTATACCTCAAGAGTTAGAATCGGACGAAGTGTCCTCATCTGCTTAAGCATACCAGTGCACGCACGTAAATTTCGAGGCAAAATTTTCATAAGGAGGGAGATTGTAAAATCCCAAATTTTACTTAATAAAGATTTAAATTTCTCGATTTTTTTTTAATATTATGGTGTGGATTTAATATAATGTTATAGTTGTGGGTAATATTTATAAATTTTGCAAAGTATGCAAGTTGTTATATTATATTCGATTGGTTGGGGAATATTCTTTGTGTGTGGGGGAATATTCAATACGACGACACAATCATTAAGTGGACCCCATTAATGTAATTATTGTCTTGATTGAGAAAACGACAAAAAATATTTTAAGAAAATAACGGCGAAAGTTTTACTGCTATTCACTACTTTGTTGAACTACTCAAGTAGTAAAAGTACAAAGAATACGTGTGGTTGCATAGTAGCACACCATTGATTATTATCGATGCTTACGTGAGAAGTCACTCGCTTTTGTTCAATTATTGCTACAAGAGTTCTTTGTATAAGATCTCACGTTATTTGATTCAATTATTGTTGATTGTTATATATATATATATATATAAGTTTTGTTTTATTAGTATTATTAATGTAATAAAACAGAAAAACCTTTTATATAAAATGAATACTTTTATAAAGTTATTCTATAAATAGAATATATTATATTTTATTATGCATAGTGTTGCATAGTGCCTGCATAGTGTTTTGCATAGTAAAATCTTTTTATATAAAACAAAATACTTTTATAAAGTTATTCGTTTTATTAGATTATAAATAGAATATATTATATTTTATTTAAAAGATTTTTGTTTTAAATCTAGACCGTCCGATTAAAAGTAAATCAAATTTGACCGTTCATGAATTAGTTACTATGTAGTCCATTCTTCTATAAATAAAGCTCATTCCTTCATTATTTCTTACTTAATTCACTCGAAACTCTGAGAGAGAAACTATAGAGAAAGAAGAAAATTATTTTGCTACTTCACTACTTCTATATCCAGCTTTCTTATAAGGTAAGGGGTATTATTTTTTCATATTCATGAAGAGAACTTCATTATTCCATTCTTTATTATTCTGTTGGAATAACTCAGATATCTGCTGATACCTACCCTATACTTTGTGAAATTCTTCATTATTCCATTCTTTATTATTCTCATTGGAATATCCTCGTCTGCGTGCGCTTACGCATGACACGGTTCCGTTATTTATTATTACATTGGAATATCCCGCTTGGTGCGTATTACTTTGACCGGTTCCATTAATTATTATTACGCTGGAATAACTTTGCCTATGCAATCTATCGCATGCATGGTGATTTCATTGTTATTCTATTCTTTATTATTACATTTGAATATCCTCGCTTGTGGGCTAATTTCACTTTGACACGTTTCTTGATTATTTATTATTCTCGTTGGAATAACTCCGTCTGCATGTGATTCGCATTTACGTGATTTCTTTTGTTATTCCATTCTTTATTATACTCGGTTGGTTAAAGTTTTGACTTATATACTCCATGAAATTAGTGGAAAATCCTTGATATTTGCGCTTCATCTAGTATCTTTTCATGGAAATATTCTTACGAGCATTCTTGAATTTTACTCTGCAAAGAAGTATCATGTTGACAATTTGGGCGTTATTAGTTCCCCGGATAAATTAATTCTTGAACTTGTTTTATTGAATTCTTATATCATTGTCATAATCCTCATGTTTATATTATGTTGAAAGTCATCTATGGCCCAGAGTGCATAGATGGACTTGGTATGATTATGACTGTGGATTAATCGATAATCATGACCGTAATGTTACAAATGATGTGAAAAAAGTCTTCATTGGCCCGTAGTGCATTGATGGACAGTTTTTGGTATGATTATGACTATGGATTCTCTTCGGCCAAGGGTGCAAAGATGAATTTTTTTTATGACATGATCAGGACCGTTGATGAAAACACGATTATCTTTGGCCCGTAGTTCATGAATAATTTGTGGTCGTGATACTAAAAAAAATGTCCTTGGCCTGTAGTGCAGGGATGATTTGATGATGTGGATTATTTATTGAGCTGAGTCTCAGCGATAAAAGTGATGAAAAACTTTTTAAATCATAGAAGATGGTAGATTTTATTCTCTACTTGACTCTTCTAATGGATTGCTTGTTCTTACCGCAGCTTAAACTTGATGTTTGTTATATTGTATCGCTTTTTAACACTTTGTTGAAGGCTAACGATAATTTATTCGCATTATCTTAGTCATAATATTTCTTACTGAACTAGTTGAGCTCACCCTTTCTTTCATTGTTCTCTTCAGGAAATGAGAACGTAGCTGGGACTAGTCGGAGAACAGAGTGATGGTCCTAGATGGTGCATTAGTAGTCCTTACTATTATGTGAAATAGTGTAATAATAAATGTAATGAGGACTCCATTGAGTGTGAATATTGTCTAAATGATAATATTTGTATTAAAACTCACAGCATATGTTTTGTCATATTTTACACGACTGTTGTATAATTAGTTTGTTTGTATTCTGTACCATGTATCTGACGACCCAAGATGGGTTATGTATACCTATTTTGGGGGCGTCACACTTTACACTTCCCCCAAAATCTATATATTATTATTATATTACGATTTGTTTTTATTATTCCAATATTCTAGATTATTATTATTATTATTATTATTATTATTATTATTATTATTATTATTATTATTATGTTTCTATTATTATTATTATGTTTCTATTATTATTATTATATTAAGTTTCGATAATAGGAATTGAATGCCTTATCTATTTATGAAAGTGATAGTAAATTGGTAGTGGAATTTAAATGGAGTTAGATTATAATAATTTATTTTATTATGACATTATATTATTATTAGTATTTGAGTATGAGAGTATGATATTCATGTAATAATAACAATAATAATAATAATAATAATAATAATATTAATAATTATTTTTAATATTAATATAAATAATGTGATTTTCCGGACAAATAAGTATGGCATGTCGGCATGGAACAAATAATGGAAAAATGGAACAAACGACATGACATACTTATTTGTCCGAAAAATCACATTATTTATATTAATATTAAAAATAATTATTAATATTATAACTCAATTCAATTCCAATAAAATATAGGGTTATTTACACTTTTTAGTATATTTTTAAAAAAAAATTACAACAAAAGTGCATTCAAAAAATATTTACAGAATTAATATATTTTTAATATTTTATTTATAAAATTAATGCATTTGGTATCTCTTTAATTTAGTTGGGTATTTTAATGGGGTTGCTGATGTGACAAATAAGTTTTGTAATTATGTAACTGTTCCCGGTTGTTTCTCTCCGCTGTGACAATTTGAATTGCATGCCAAACCCGAGTAGTCGTACATTTTGTATATGGTGCAGTTTTATATGGTGCAGTTGGTAACCAAACCTTTATACAAAGTTAAGCATTTTAGTTTATGTGGGTAACCAAATAGTTATAAAAAAAATTCAGAACAGTTGCCAAGTGTTACGTGTATTTGTTTTCTTTATTTTGTTAAACCATGATGAAATCAGAGAGTAGTCATGTGGTTTTCCTCTTACCTAATATAAGAAGAAAAAAATGCAAAATATTATTCAATATTGTATAACACAATCTCGGTTACCTTATATCAATAAAAAGTTACAGTTGATAGCCAAACCTTCATACAAAGGTAACCATTTTAATTTTTGTGGGTAACGAAATAGTCATAAAAAAAATTCAGAACAATTAACAAGTTTTACATATATTTATTTTCTTTATTTTGTTAAACCATGATAGAATGAGAGAGTAGTCGTGTGGTTTTTCTTTTACTTAATGTAAGAAGAAAAAAATATAAAATATTATTCAATATTGTGTAACACAATATCGGTTACCTTATATCAATAAAAAGGTACAGTTGATAGCTAAATCGTCATACAAAGGTAACCATTTTAGTTTTTGTAGGTAACCAAATAGTCATAAAAAATTTCAGAACAATTACCAAGTTTTACATGTATTTATTTTCTTTATTTTGTTAAACAGTGATGGAATCAGAGAGTAGTCGTGTGATTTTCCTTTTACTTATGTAAAAAGAAAAAAAATGCAAAATATTATTCAATATTGTGTAACACAAACTCGGTTACCTTACATCAATAAAAAGATGTAGTTGGTAGCCAAACTTTTATACAAAGGTAACCATTTTAGTTTTTGTGGGTTACCAAATAGTCATAAAAAAAAATTCAGAACAATAAACCAAGTGTTACATGTATTTATTTTCAAAATTATGCTTGTGAGACGAGTCTTCTTCTTCTTCTTCTTCTCATTGGCGTTTTGGATAACGGTTTCGAGTTCTTAAAGGGTTTCAAGCTGGAGGAAAATTCGAATATGGATCTCATGGATGCCACTCTAATTGGAGATGATATGGAGGTCCTCTGAGAGAGGGGCATACCGGAAGATTTAAACTTTTTTGTGTTTGGCGTTTTCAGGGAAAGGAAAAGAGTAGTAGTAGTAGCGGCCATGAGCAGCAGACGAGAGACGAGGCGGTGTAACCTGTTCTTCAGAGCTCATTGCGAGGGAGGAGGATGAAGGGGAGGACAAAGGAGGCGGTGAGAGAGATGAAGAGAATGGGCGAATGAGAGATCTAGGATTTAATATGTTTGGTTATTGTATTGCACTCTTTTTGTAATTATTTTGTGAATGCACTGATCTTGTCATTACTTTGTAATTGTTGTAATGTAATGTAAATAACCTAAAATATACTACTATGTACTCCCTCCGTTCCTTAATATAAGTCATTTTAGAGAAATATTTTTATTCCTAAATATAAGTCGTTTGAGAATTTTAAGTAAGCATTAGTTACTTAGTTTCCAATATTATCCCAAATAATAAATATAATTTTAGTTCTCTCTCTATTTTTTGCCCAATAAATAACAATTCTCTTTTTCTAATATAAGAGCAATATAGACAATTGATAGTATATTTAATGTTTTACAATTATTTTCTTAGTACTTGTGCACAACTCTAGAATGACCTATATTAAGGAACGGAAGGAGTACTAAGGTTGGATTTAGAAAGTTAGTTCAATGCCCCCATCTGATCGGGGATGAAAGCCCAATCCAACTCATGTCTGTTTTTTTTTTAATTTGTACAATTCTTCTACCCATGTCTCATTTTATTTTATATTTTTGAAGAAAATGATTTATATTAAATCTTTTACAAAAATTCGGCCTTTCCTCAGTAATAAACAAGGCTTAAACATTAGATAACAAAACACGGCCTTCACATCTAGGCCTACGAGAACAACCTAACAAGGCAAAAACAGAACCAATAATTCCGGTCACATGTTATGATATTTTATTTTAGTATAGAAACGGCACGAACCACACCCCCCCGTTTAGAGTTTCAAGTCTTTAATAATTTGTATGTATGTTTTAGAATTTTCAAGTAGGATTGTAAATTAAATTTTAAAATATAGGAGTATAATTTTGCATGGTTTAAAACTTTTAAGTTAAAAATAATGTTTGTATTGTACGTAGTAGTAATATATGATGCATCTTTCTTTCAAAAGAAGGCATGGACTGGTAACTAACAAAAATTTGATCTTGAACTGCCAGTTGATTCCCTTCCCTGAAGACGTGATGCACCTGCATTTCCCATTGTCTTTCCAAAAGGCTCCTGAATCAAAGGAGAGATACAAGTATCAGCAGAAGTAGAAACAGTATAGTTTACCCATGTAGAATCAGCTTCTAGAATTATATGCTTAAAATTTAGAGCCCAGGCCATATCATATGTAAAACATCCAACACTGCCCAAAGTTCAGCCTTCACCGGCAGGCCACGTCTCATGTAACAGTTCTCAAAAAAATAAAATAAAATTACACACTATAAATATGTTTTGCATCGTATTTATAATTTTATTGTGTAGATTCTGAATTTGAAAGTCTCTCATTTTGACTTCAAAAAGTCAAATTGATGGAAGAATTTCTGTTTCCGGACATTATCTGCCCACAGAGAGCCCCGAGATTGCTTTTAATTACTTTCTCAAATTAGCATAAATTTCTGTTCGGGTGGAGTTAACAGCAAAGAGAATACTATAGTTTAAGGATGTTATAGTTCAAAGTGAGATGCAGAGACTTAAGGGAATATACACCACAAAAAATTCAAATCCATTTAAGAAGATAAGCTAGCAAAGACTTGTTAGATTTAGAGGATGTCATGTCTCCATTACTGATGTGCGGTGAAGGACAAGCCGTAGGAGAAACGAAGCCACCTATAAGCTGATGGTGTGGGTGGAGGTCTTTGGACAAACGTTAGTGAACTCTAGTGCCTGTAACCTCAGTTCCGGAGGATAGTCAGCAATGCAACCGATTCTCGGTCCAGCACCCGTCGACCATTTCAGGGAGAGTTGATGCCCCAACTCGTATGACTTTGCAGCCCTCTTCGACTTAATTCTTTGCAGTATTGCTGTCTTGGGAACCTCAGATTTTGGACATTGAAGAACCCCAGAGAGACTTGTCCTGTAGTTATCTTTGGTTTCAGTTTGTGACTCTTCAGTTTTTTCATGCAACAGATTTTTATCCTCCTTTATATCGGGAATATCAGGTTGGCAAGAATCTAAATTTTTCAAGACTTCAGCAGCACTCCCATCTATATATGAGTTATCATACTCATAGTTCTCATAATCTTCATTGGCCTTGTGTATCTGATCACAAGATATCCTATTAGGCACGAGTAGATGATAAATTAAAGAAATGACCAACTACTTCGCAGTAGTTTGAAAAATTCGTATGATATTGAAGTAAAATTAGTTTTCCATTTTTCTGAATTAAAGATGTGACAAGCTTCCCCATTATTTTGACAAAATCTACTTTGCAGTAGCTCAAAATGTTTGTCTGTCTGGCTGCTCCTAGTTTTTAAACTTGAAAGCAGTTTCTCAAGGCAGTGAGAGTGTGAGACACCATACTCCTAAAATATGAATGTAAAGCAATATCAAAAAATAGAACAATAACTTACTTCGACTTCGTCAAGGTTGACTCCAGTAACTTTAAGAAATGATAAAAAGCTGTCAAGTCTTTCTTCAGTAGGGCGGTAATGTCCACTGTATGCCGAGATAGACTGGAGAAAAATAAAAGGAATGAAAATTGAAATCAAATATTACAGGGTTGAGAAAATTACTGCTCAACAAAAAATTGCATACAGTCATCTAACTATAAAGGTTTCTGATATGTACATGTCAATAAAAAAATTCAGCGAATACCTATTTTCATCCTCTGAAGATAGTCATTTACAGGCTACCTTTTGGATCATTACTACAATAATAGAGCTTAGAAGAGCACACATGTAAACACAAAGTGCATATGAACATGTTCACTAATAATTTTGTCGTGGTGGTGTTAGAATGGGCTATCGACCATTACATATTTCTTCTTCTTTCAATTTAGATAAGTAAGAAATTATCCAATGTTACCTCAGGACATGGTAACATAAAGAAGCTCGAGAATGTGATAAACCACCTTGGTAAGGACCCCTGTGACTAAGATTCAAATTAATTAGAAAAATGGTCGCTCAAACTGAAAATTTTGGTCATGGTGAAGGTGTTCAAGCATTCTTGGCAATTCTCATTAAATGAGTCAGGTTTACCAGAAGTGCAAGACCTGCAATAGATAGCAACACAGAATATTTACCCTTCAGATGTCTCCGATTTTAATTTGTACTACCATTTCTGATATTAAGAAGTAATAATTTTGATATGAAAACATCTAAATTAACATCTAAAAGATTGACATAACTAATTATTTGTTTAGCATTTCAGAGATCTTCAGAGATCATACAACAACTGCATGTCTGATTGCCTCCAAGCACATATTACTAGGTATTCTTATAGATATTCTCAGTGTTACATGACACTAACATTTCTTACCGTAAGTGTTCCATTCTCTACCACAAGCCTTCCAGCAGCTAAAGTAGCACCCCCAGCAAGGAAGCTTGAATGATGGAAAACTCCTTTCTTTTTCTGATGTAAGATAATATATTTAAAACAAAGATGAATATTATACAAAGAAAATTACATAAAATTTCAAACAAGAAGTGAATTATATTTTCACTTTTATGTATTTTTTGTTTCTTTTGTATTTAATCTCACCTCACCAGCATAGAGCCTCTTAGAGGTGCTCATCACAAATATCCATTTAGCCCCTGGCAATCTATTGTTCGTGTCTAAAAACATTTCAGTTTGTTTCTGCACTATTTTGCCTTCAACCACAGCATATTCATAATGTTCTCTCTCTTGCTATTATTGCAAAAATTAATCACAAAACACAAGTGAGGAATGATTGCCAAAACTGAAACTAACAATTCAATAAGAATTTAGTAACAATGCAATGGAATCAGCAATTAGGTTTCATTTTGGAACTTCAGCAGAACTGAGTAACAAGTGTACATACAGGTCCAAGGTACTTAATACATTGTTGCCGAAGCTTTAATCTGGGGCATTTTGGAAGATCGACCTCTTTACCATCTCCAACATCCAACCTGCTAGAAATAGAAATTGCAGAAGGTTTTCATCACTCTGCTGCTTTTATAGACCAGCGTCATTAATACTAGACAGCATGCAGCATTAGAGCTTTTAGTACTGTTCCTCTTATAAAACTGAAAAGGAATATAAAGGAAGAAAATATGCTTGGAGTCTTTTCATTGTGGTACTGTATTACAGTTGCAAGATTCAATTTGAGTGTACTACTGCTGACACCTCTTCTTACTTTGTTATCATTTTGCAGCATACGTCTACTCAATAACGGCAGATAAATTCACTGCATTTGCAGTTCTTACACTGATACAAGCAAAATCAGCCTATGTTACGTTTGGATTGAAGGAATGGAATGGAGATGATTCATTCTATTCTAATTGGAATGAATTATTCCATGCTCTCCTTCCCCCAAGACCCTCATAGCTCAATGATAATAAAAAATTACTCATAAGGTTTTGGGCATAAAATCTTAGGCAAGAATGTTAAATTTCAGTCGAAAATAGCAAAAAAATAATGATAATTCAATCCATTCCAATCGCAACCAAACACAATTTTTTTCATTCCATAGGAATGAGACATTCCATTCTCACCTTTATTACTTCAATCCAAACGTAGCATAAGGGTAATGAAAAAATGTAAGGGCCGGAATTATTTGCATATTCATTAAATTGCATGAACACATTTACACTCCTGTGCAGGGGTCCAACATTGCATGTGACTATGATTCTTGACAACATTTTTACAAGTTCCATCATCAAACAGTCACTTGAAGACCAAATGCAAAAATAGGGATCACTAAAATTGCAGTTATACTTAAATTAAGGCTTAATTTTCAAGAGTCAAGCTAATATAAATCTAAAAGTCATAATCCTCAAACAATTAACTTTTCATGAACAAAATATCAACTTTGCATACTATGTGGTGGTACTCAGCTGCACAAATAGAGTAAAAGCTCAAGTCCTTTTTACCAGTAGAAAAAGGGTTGACCAGTATCAGCTTTGCACCACTTCTCATAATATATATGCAAGCCATGCCCATAACGGTGTCGTGGATCAATCTACAGTTCAAATATATGATTAATTAAAAAAAATACTATAAATTAGTAAGAGGCAAGAAAAATCATATTGCTTAAAGAATTAGTAGTATAAAAGTGTGCAATCAATAAAAGATGACAAAGGGCATGGGTAAAGTTAAAAAATTACAGCTTCAATCCAGTGTTGGAAAGCCAATTTCTGTGCTTTAGCGTCTTTGGACAAACCCTTACCCACCTGCCCAAACAGTCCAAATAACAACATTATTTTAGCTGTCTTTTTCTAAGAACAATACAAAAAGTAAGAGATCAAATGAAATCACCACAACCACGCAATGCCTATTCTTGTTTAGCCTACTTTCTTCTTTTACATCTTTTTCTCTTTTTCACATTTTGAAAGAAAAAAGGCATACCTTTGAAGCATTCAATGAAATTCGAATCCACCTTGCAGCAGCTGTCTCAGGTTTCAAGAAATTGAAGAATGAAATTGTACTGTGACTCAATCGAGCAAAGTTGATAGCTTGCCACCTTCAGATTTATGAAATAAAAAAAAAATTATCATCAGCAATAGTTCTCACTTTTTAAGCTCTTAATCATATACTCAGACCGTTCCCATCCCAAAGTGACATCTCATTTGACATTTCTCGTCATGACTCATTTCTTTTAATGCCAAAATCTGACCATTTGCCAAATCATCAAACAACCAACTAAAAACCTACACAGTGAACAAACAAGCACACCAAAGAATCTGACGGTCGCCGGGGGATAGCTTCGGTGTGAGAATAAGTCTGAAATTGCTCTAGTGTATAAGAGTAAATAATGTGTATGTGTACCTTGAACTTGGATTATGGTTGTATTTATAACTTGATCACACCGCCTAAATTTACCACACCCGTCCCCAAGTTGGAATAGGAGTTTTACTTAGAGTTTCCTTATAAATGTAATTTTCATAATTGAATAGAATATTTGTTCCTTAGAAATAGAAAGTCAAATAACACAAGGGATCACAAGTCAATTTGGACTTTGACCCTTCTAGAATATCAAACCTCCAATCCATCATACAACCATCCAGCCACATGGCATGGTCCCCCTAATCCTCGAACCCAACAAACCACACTCCAACATTGCCCTCGCTCTCTTATTATAAGAAATTTAACATAAGAGAGTATAAATAATATACGAGTTAGTTTAGGAAATAACTGTTATACTTACTTTATCACAAAAGACAAGTTACAAGTCCAAGAGGACACGTAACTGACAAAAACTCTCAACTTCATCATTACGCAATAAATGGGGAAATGTGCCATTGTCATACGCACGGTACTCCCTTCATTTAAACTTCCCACTCAAGCACCTAGACCGTCACTTCCCACTTCCCATCTGCACATTCAAAAATAATCCTTCCCAGAGATCACAAGCGACATCTCCCACCGATACTCCGTCGATTTCGTTAAATCATAGTGTTTACTTCTATCGCTAGCAATCATCCCTTCACCATGTTCGTTGAACATCCCATCAACCCCACACCATCCATCGAGCAAACCCTCGCCACTACCGCTCCAACTACTTAAATAACCCCATCCACCACACAATAATTTGAGACGATGCCTCTCATCTCGTCCTGCCAGAATATCCCAACTAACGCCGATAAACAGAAACAACCCTCCCACCTTACTAGAAAAACAATCACTTTTATTGATGATACCATCCCCATCTCTTTAACTCATCCCACAGTCACCACCAATATTGACTCCACCCATCAAACCCCTTCACACCTATAACCGAAGACCCTCCATCCCCTAAAATGAGTTAGGCCGAAGCCAAGGAGATGGGCATCCAAGAACGCTATAAGTCCGACAAAGCCTATGTTCATATCAACACCAAAACCACCGTGTCTGAACGCCTTCCCCCCAATCTACGATCCCAATACCAGATCCCATACCAGTACGAACTTTGGGCTCCAAATTTGTCAGAGAGAATGTATTGGCTCTCGAACAGTGAATGAGTCGATGTTCCCATATACGCCCTGAGGTTCGAAGTAAAATTTCCTCTCCACAAATATATTTTCTCATTTTTAAGTTTTGTTGGGATTGGGTTCGCACAATTGGTTTTGAACTCCTATATTCATTTAATCTGCTTCATAGACTTATGCCAACAATGCTGAGTTGAACCCTCCCTAGACTTCTTCTTCAACATACTCACCCTAGGTCGCTCGAAAAGAACATGGATATCGCCGCTTAAACAAGCAACCTGGCCGACACGTGGGATAAAAAAAACCTCCGGTAATAAAGGGTGTCATTCATACTAAGTATACATCAAGGGTTCGATCAAGCCCCCAAGATCGAGAAGAAGAATTTAAAGCCTTCTACACGCCAAGATGCCAAGACATATTGATCTTTGTAGACTATTATCGCACCAATCTTGCTCTTCAACCACAAACGTAAGTCCCAACTCTAGTAAAATACGATATGTACACAATTGTAATCTCTCTTACAATTTTTCACTTGATTACAGTGATCATTTTCAAGCCGTAACCGATTGCCCAAATAAGATCGAAACCCTCCATCAATGCCACACCAGGCGAGGGCCTCCCCGAACAGATCTCCAAGACCCACCCCGAAGAAACCTAACTACAAGAGAAACCAATTGCGACAACACCTCCATCATTAATCGCCATGCCCGATCCTATACCATCACCGAAGAATGCACTAGAACTCAACGATGAAGAGAAAATGGCGTTGGAAAAAAAGAAAAAACGAAGATTAGTCAAGGCTTCATCAAAAAACAGCATCGAGCCGTCAAACCCACCTGTTGATCCTCCACAAGGTATCATCCCCGAACCGATCTTGTCCTCTATCTCCCAAAGTCATAAAAAGAACGATTCTGTCAATGAAAAACGAAAGGAACCCGAAGGACCACTTCCCGACCACCAATCCTTTAAGAAACCTTGCACCGAGCAATCAACAAGACCCTTCCTAGAAATGGCATCTCCGATACTTATCGACTCCTCCCAAGTCCTGCCTTCCTCCCCAGTGCTGCTTAATTCCCCACGAATCACAGACCTGAAACGGGGAACCCCACAACTAGCTACTCTGGCCCGAAGATGTTCGTAATGATTATTTTATCGAGTTATTCCAACCGATGACGAGAAATTTGAAGGATTAATCTCTCAACGACTCATTGTCAATAATGCGGTTCATGGAGGACGGGTAAGTATTGCATATATACTTTTCTCTCCCCCTCCACGCTTACCATTTCAATAACTTAAGTGTATTATCATCTGTCTCAGGCTCTTGTTGCTTTCATGCAAGTATTTCATATGTTTGACAAAGCAACTTCGCAAGAGAAAGAATTGCAGGCTGAAATTGAACGTCTTCAAGGAGAAGCTAAAGTCCTTTGAGCCGAACTACGAAAGAAACAAGACCACAACGCCAACTCCACAATCAAGTCCTAAGAGACTATGCGCCAATTGAAAACCCTAAAATGGCATAACTAAGAGCTAGCCGAACACAAGTAAAAGCTTTTGGAGGATAGGATCAAGCTCAAAGAATAGTTGAAGAAGACCTTTAACAATTGTGAAAACAAATTTGGGGACAGACATAACCGATAAAGAACCTGGTTAAAGGCGCCTCCCAACTGGAGAGAGAAATAAACGAGATTCGGACTCAAAGCAAACAAATCACCTAAGTCAATGAGCGAAAAATTATCGATAAGTACAAAACATCTCCAGAGTTGACCGAAGCCGTTGTAGATGAGTTTGATAAAGGCTATCAGTAGGCCAAGGTGAAAATTAAAGCAGCCGACTTCGATCCCATTCTGCTCGATTTTTCCAATGACGAAGAAGAGGAAGAATTTCGTCATCGGAAAAATCTGAGACTGAAGAGAATCCCTAACCGATCCTTAGTCTTTCGTTGTGTTTCCATTATTATTTTTTGTTTCATTGTGCATAAAAAAAACATGTGATGCAATTTATTTATATATTGAATTAGTATCATCTCCCAAATTCCTTTATTGATATTGTAATGAAAACATCAATATAATTGGCAACTTATTCTTGTGTCCAAAGAGAACTTCAGAAAGTAAAATCACCCACTTCAAAGATAACCTGACGACGATGACTGTCAACCGGTCCTTGTATTTAACATTGTTTTCGATAATGGATTTGTATACCTGATCATGCATAACCCAAAGATGATTTTCCATTTCATTCGCTGTGGGGTGCACTCGTCCAATCTGAGGAATAGGAACCAAATCTAGGACCCCATAAGGATTCTAACCAGAAACTATCTCAAAAAGACTCATGTTGGTAGTCCGATTCTTTGAACGGTTGTAAGCAAACTCTGCTTGAGGAAGTGTCAGATCCCACTGGTTTGGTTTACTTCCGGCTAAACACCTTAAAAAAAGATTACCCAAACTTCGGTTCACCACTTAGGTCTAACCATTTATCTGAGGATGGTAAGCAGTGCTGAAGTTCAATTACGTTCCGAGCTTCTCCCACAGATTTATCCAAAAATTACTCATAAACTTAGTATCTCGATCAAATCTAATAGACTGGGGAACGTCATGTAATCGTACAATCTCCCGAAAGTAGAGGTGGGCGATCCGATTAGCATCCATTGTCTTCTGACAAGTGACAAAATGAGCCTTTTAGAGAATCAATCAACCACAACCATAATAGAATCTGAACCTCTTTGAGTTCGGGGTAGACCCAAAACAAAATCCATGCTAACATTACACCAGGGTCTTTCAGGAACAGGTAAGGGAGTGTACAATCCTGCATTAGTAAGAACGCCTTTAGACTTTTGGCACACATAGCATCCCTGTACATATCGAGCTATATCACTCAAGATCTTCGGCCAATAACAGTTTGCTGATATTAGGATCAATGTCTTGTCTCGCCCAAAGTGTCCTTCATTGTGAAGTTCATTTACTATCTTTTGCCGAAGCGAACAATCTGAAATGCATAATTGGAGTCCTCGAAACATATACCCATTATGTAAAACAAAGTCAAATCGCTTCCCTTCTCGTACTTCTTGAACTATCTTCCCGAATGAAGGATCTCCTGCATACATACCAACGAATGCTTCAAACTCTACAACCTTGTTATGCATAGTATCCAGGAGTAATGTTCTTCGGCTTAACGCATCAGCAACACGGTTCAAACTTTCTACCTAATGTCGCAAAATGAAAGTGAATTCCTGTAGGTACACCACCCATTTAGCACGTCTTCTGTTCAGTTTGCATTGGATATTAATATATTTCAAAGCTTTGTGATCAATCTCAAGTATAAACTCCCTCTGTATTAAATAATGTCGCCAATGCTTCAAAGATTGAACAATGGCGTAAAATTCCAAGTCATAAGTATGAGTAGTTTTTCTTCGATCCTGATAACTTCTTCATGAAGAAAGCTACTGGCCGACCCTCTTGACTGAGAACGCCACCAATACAAACTCCCAATGCATCACAGTTTACCTCAAAGACCTTCTCGAAGTCAGGAAATGCAAGTGCTGGTGCTTCGGTCATCTTTTTCTTGACCAGTTGAAAACTGTCTTTGGCCTCCTGGGACCATTTAAATAATTTTCCCTTAAGGCACTCAGTGATAAGCGCAATTAGGGTACTAAAGTTCTTGATGAACCTTATGTAAAAAGATGTCAACTCATAAAAGCTTCTGACATCATGTATAGTCTTCTGCGTAGTCCATGCCAAAACTGTGTCAAATTTGGATGGATCTATGTGAATTCACTCGGTAGAAACAACGAAGCCGAGAAAAGTTACCGAAGTCGTGAAGTAAGAACTTTTTTTCTGGTTTACAAATAGACGTTCATTCCTCAACATATCAAACACATTTCGGAGGTGCTCATGATGTATTTTGCATGTCGAACTGTAGATAAGAATATCCTCAAAATAAACAACTACACATTTTCCCAAGTAAAGTCGTAGTACCTGATATATAAATCTCATGAATGTACTGGTTGCATTGGAAAGTCTGAAGGGTGTAACCATCCATTCATACAAGCCATGATGTGTTTTGAACGCTGTCTTCCATTCATCTCCAGGTCTCGCTCGAACCTGATGATATCCACTCTTTAGGTCAATCTTTGAGAAGACTTTTGCACCGGACAACTGATCTAACATATCATCCAAACGAGGTATCGGAAATCAATACTTCACTGTAATCTTATTGATTGCTCTACTATCGATGCACATTATCCATGAGTCATCTTTCTTCGGAACGAACAGAGCTGGTACGACACACGGGCCATACTCTCAGGAATGTAACCCTTCTCCATCAACTCAACTACCCGTCTCTGAAGCTCTTCAGATTCTTTGGGACTGAGCCTGTAAGTTGGCCTATTCGGTAGACTTGATCCTGGAACAAGATCGATCTCATGTTGAATGTCTCTCACGGTGGTAATCCCGCTGGTAGTTCTTCGGGCATAAGATCAACATATTCTGATAGTAACTTCTGGCATTTGTCGATACTTCTGTGTGCCCATCTGCCGAACTTCTCTCACAAGGGAGCAACGCATATATCACACCTTCACGCTCAACCTCTGTTAGAAATATCGTCATAAATAATAGGCTCGGGTTCCCGACTGCCTGAGCCGAACCAAACTCTGCCCTCCGTGGTGCTAACACAATCTTCTTTCCTTTTATACTCAGGGAGTACGTATTTTTCCGACCATCATGAATGATTCTTCGGTCATACTGCCAAGGTCGTCCCAACAACATATGACACACATCCATAAACACCACATCGCACCATGCATTATCAAAGTATTTCTTGCCAATTGAAAACGATACTAGACACTTTTTATTAACTGTCACCTCATTACCTTTATTTAACCATGATAGCTTATACGGCTTCGGATGTCGATCCGTCTTCAACTGTAATTTCTGAACTGCCTCTTCAGATACGACGTCTTCGCAGCTGCCACTATCAATGATATCTTGCATACCTTATCTGTCACTATACAAGTAGTGCGGAAGATATTGGTTCTCAACCAATCCTCTTCAGATTCTCCTTTAGGAGTCAGCAGACTTTTGCGAACCACCAGAGTCTTATGCATCTCCATATATGATATAACACATCTTCATCTTCATATTTGTCATATATAGGTTCTCCAAATTCCTCTGTTTCATCGGCCACACCTTCTTTAATCAAAAGGTTTTTACCCTTCTGGTTAGCAAGTTTTCGGCACTCCGTTACTCTATGGCCTGGCTCCCAACATCTAAAGCACTTAATATTATAGTTGAAATTACCTTGTGGTTGTTGTGGTGTAGTACGAAGTTGTTGAGGTTGGTTCGTCCTGTTGGATGGATTGTTCCTCAGTATTGGATGTTCTATTGCTGTTCCGCCTCACGTGCTTGCTGATATGCTTCAGAAATAGTTCATAGTGAATGGATGTTGAGGGCATTGTGCAACTGTTGTTTTAATCCTCCCAAATATCTTGCCACCAACTATTCTTCAGTTTCCGATAGATCATTCCATGCTATCAACTAGTAAAATTCTTCGGTATAGTCATCCACAGATCTAGTACCTTGTCTTAACAGATGCAATCTCTTGAACAGAGACCGAGTATACCCGAAGGGAAGAAAGTGACTCTGCATCTTTTTCTTCATCTTCTCCCACGTTGCAATTTTGGTTTTTCCTTGTCTCTCCCGTGAGCGCCTCATCTGTTCCCACTAAGCAAATGCTCTACTTTTCAATTTGATTGCAACTAATTTCACGTTAGCGCTATCTGAAACCTCCTTATACTCGAAGATGCGTTCTACTTTGTTCATTCAGTCAATGAATCCTTCAGCGTACCAGAAAATTCCGGCAGCTCCATTTTAAAACCCAGATCACTACGACGGTCGTCACGATCACGCCGCTCCCATAGTTGTCTCTTATGATTGTAAGGGTTATCGAAACTTGATTCAAAATCGTAGGATTTTTCATCGTGATCAAAGTGTAGGACTTCTTCCGCCAGAACCTGTCCACGACGACCAAAATTTTGCGCCGCTAAACGTTGGGTTACCTCTGCAACTTATCTCTGCAAATCCTCAATCATCACGTCCTGAACGTTGCGATCACAGTTCGAGACTTCCTCAACTAGAATTTCCCACGACGACCACGACCACCAGCCATTGAAACTGATGAAGTTTAATCCCAGGAAGATGTTGATGCTTTGATACCAACTGACGTCGGGCGAGATAGAGATTATCATGTGGGCTAAGTAAACAAATAAATTCACAGGCAAAGGAACAAGAGATTCACCAAAACACAAAGAAAACTCTCTAATGTGTAAATTATATTTTTTATCAAAAATTCCCCATTCTATTCAGCCCACACGCCGGGTTTTATAGCTAACAAAACTTTCTGCCCAAGTCATAATAAACTTCCTAAAATTACGGAAATAGAATCCTAACAATTAACAACTTATTATAAAAGATTTACTTTCAAATAAAAATCTACTACCAATACCATAAAGGAACTAATATGGACGACCCCGACAACTAGAGAGCTTGTTGCTAGATACAAATATAACGGCTCAGAAGAAATCGGGTTCATCAACAAAGGAGTCGAAGACAAATATATCTTTATCTCCTGAAACGCATCTTCACACTCTGAAATTAACCAGAAAGTTTTTTTCATTCTTCGGCTCTTTCAAAGTGTAGAAAAGGGTAAACAACATTATGATGATCGGGACATAAATCGCTAAAGTGATGCTATTTGTCTTGTCAATCGCTAAACATCCTTAAACGATTGTGGCGACCGCATGTCTAATATAGTTTTAATTTTCTTCGGATTGGCTTCAATTCCCCTTCTGCTAACCAAATATCCGAGAAACTTACTCGATCAGAGGCCAAAAGTGCATTTAGTCGGATTTAGGCATATATTATGGTCTTGGTCGAATGTCCCGTCCTTTGGTGGTATTAGCAAAATAAATTTTTTCTCTCTTCGGCAGCGTATGATTACTCATCGGACATGGCTCAAAAAAGGGTTTATTCCTTATCTCGTTAAGGATCTTGGTGCAACTGACATTGAGAAGAGTGTGAGATTTATTATCAAACCGGTGCCAGAACAGAGGCTTGTCGTTTACCACAAATCTGTTGCGGGCCTCTTTCTTCACTTGTGCATCTGGCCTGGGATTATAATTATGATCACGATCTCGAGGTCGATCATCCCAACGGGATTGTATCATAGACTTCTAACAAATCCTTCTGAGAATTGAACATGATATCTTTTATCAACTTCCGCGATCACTCCATATCTAGTCCTCACTCCCGTAGTAAAAAAATCTGAGTCAATTTGGACTTTAACCTTCTAAAATACTCCCTCCATTTCTAAATAAGTGACGTTTTAGAAGAAAAAATTTGTTTCAATTTATTTGTCGTTTACAACTTTCTAAGAGAATAAATTATTTACTTTCCTATATCACCTCTACCTTCTCTCATTGTCCCAAGAAATTCTCACCCTTAATATTAATAGTTTTCAACTTCCCATAAAGGGGTAGTGATGGAATTTCACACATATTTTAGTCATTAAATGATAGTATTAAATGACTTTCTTAATCTATGTGCAAAAACCTTAGAAGACACTTATTTAGGAACAGGGAGAGTATCAAACATCTAATACCTCCGTTTCTAAAAGTTTGTCGTTTAAGCTTTTTGTACATGGATTAAGAAAATCATTTAATACTATGGAAAATTGAATTAATTTGTTTGAAATTTCATCAATACCCCTTTATGGGAAATTGAAAACTATTAATACAAGACATAAAATTTCTTAGGACAATGAGAGAAGGTAGGGGTAATATAGAAAAGTAAATAATTTATTCTTCTCGAAAGTTGTAAATGACAAATATTTTGGAATAAATTTTTTCTTCTAAAACCACAATCTTTTAAGAACGGAGGTCTTTTAGGAACGGAAGAAGTAATTCGCAAATACAGCCATCCAGCCACGTGGCATGGGTTCCTTGAATCCCTCGCACCCAACAAACCACACTCCAACAATTTTAATTTAATTTTGACTATTTTTCACGGAATCACAATTTTGATAGAATTATTAAATAAATTACAAAAAGGAAAAAAAACGTTATACTCCGATTTTGGCAAATAAATCATATTTAAAACTTAGAAGTAAACTATAAAGATATATTATCTATAAAAGATAAATAATTAAAATTGCGAAAAAAGGTAAGTACCATAGCTCCTCGACAACAACAGCTGAATCTGCTAGCAAGCGCCGAGTTCGGTAACCCCTATAAAACTTCTGCACATTCATGGCCGCAGAAGCACTCAACTCAGAGTCATAACAGTTGACATCAGCTGGATGCTGGAATGCGTCATTTTTCGGCGAGTCAGGGGATCGGAGTTGCGAACCGAAGTAAGAAGAGAATGGTCGTCGTTTACCGGAGTTGAGGTCAAAGTTCAGAACTGTCTGCGTTGCGACCTCCATTTAAGTTTACAGTCCCAATAAAGAGAGCGGCGACAGATTTGTAGAGAGAAAGAGAGAGTGGGCGTAGTTGGGATTTTCAGAGAGCTGGAAAAGAAAGAAAATAAGTGGAAATTGGAATGGGGTTTGTTTACTGTAGAAGTAGTATATGTGTGATGTGTCCATCTATTTCCCGGTGAACTGTCCTACAATATTAAAGTGGGGAAGTTCTGCTCGCTCGGGTACGTGAGAGTTTTGTACTCGCTTCCTGCCAAAATACTGGAATAGAATTGTGCTTCGGTTCAGTGATATAAATTCTGAAATGTACACTAATGCCGTGTGGCTCACGGGGTCCAATGATTTTTTTTTCTTTCCCTTTTTGGACTTAGCGAGTTCTTAAGTTTGTACCCATTTAGGATGACTAAATTACAAATGTAAGCCTCGTATTTGTTATGTTTTTGCAAACATATTCCTTAAATTTTTTTTTAACGCAACTCTCCCTCATAGATACATTAGTTGTGCAAAATTGTTCTTCTAACTCTAACCCCTTTTGTCAATAAAAAATTGAATTTTGTCAAATTTAAATTTGACAAAAAATGTTAACATATTATTCCTGCCTAAAGTAAGGTTATTATAGTCATTATGATAGTTAGACCTATTTAAAATGCATTTGAGAGCATCAAAATTTGTATTTATTGTGACACCCCCAAAATAGGTATACATCACCCATCTTGAGTCGCCAAATACATGGTACAAAATTCAAATACAACTTAATTATACAATAGTCGTGTAAAATACGACAAAACATAATCTAAGAGTTTTAATAAGAATATTGTCATCTAGACAATATCCACACTCAATGGAGTCCTCATTACATTTATTGTCACAATATTTAACGAATGTTGAGGACTACTAATGCTATCATCTGACCGAATCACTCCGCTCCCCGACTAGTCCCATTTCGTTCTCATTTCACGAATAGAATGAAGAAAGAAAGGGTGAGCTCAACTAGCCCAAGAAGAAATATTATGACTAAGATAATGTAGAATAAATTATCATTAGTCTTCAACAATGTTAAACCGATAAAATACAATAGACATCAAGTTTAATCTGCAGCTGAATAAGCAATCCATTAGAAGAGTCAAGTAGGCATGATATCTACTATCTTCTATGATTTAAAATGTTTTCATCAATTTTTATCGTTGAGACTCGAATTTTAATAAATAAACCACATCATCGAAGTCATCCCCGCAGACTACGGCCAATGATATTCATTAAATCATTAATGGTCATGACTATTGTGAGACCCCAAATTTTATGAATAAATATTTAAATTTCTCGAAATATTTTTTTTGAATATTATGGTGTGGATTTGATATAATATTATAGTTGTGGGTAATATTTACAAATTTTGCAAAGTAAGCAAGTGGTTATATAATATTCGATTGGTCTGGGAATATTCTTTTTATCGGGGGAATATCCGCATGCATTTACACAATCATTGGTGGACCCCACAACGGAAGTATTGTCGTAGTTAAAAAGCGATAGAATTATCTTTTATAAAAATAATCTACGAAAAGTGTTACCGTTAAAACTGCTGAACTACCCTTTAGTAAAGTAAAAAGAATGTCTGAGTGGTTGCGTAAGAAGACACTGCAGATTTGTGGCGCCCCAAAAATGGGTATACATCACTCATCTTGAGTCGCCAGATCATGGTACAAAATTCAAATACAACTTAATTATACAACGATGCGTGTAAAATACGACAAAACATAATCTAAGAGTTTTAATACGATATTGTCATCTGACAAAGATACAAACTCAATGAAGTCCTCATTACATTTATTGTCACACTATTTAACGTAATAGTGAAGACTACTAATCTTATCATCTGGACCGTCACTCCGCTCCCCGACTAGTCTCACTACGTTCTCATTTCACGAAGAGAACGGTGAAAGAAAGAAAGGTGAGCTCAACTAGCCCGAAAAAAATATTATGACTAAGATAATGCGTAATAAATTATCGTTAGCCTTCAACAATATTAAACCGATACAATATAACAAACATCAAGTTTAACTACGAGAACAAGCAATCCATTAAAAGAGTCAAGTAGAGAATAAAATCTACTATCTTTTATGATTTAAAAGGTTTTTCATCACTTTTATCATTTGTGACTCAACAATAAATAATCCACATCATCCTGTCTTATGACCACTAAGATATTCATTAGTATCACAACCATAAATTATCCATGCACTACGGGCCAAGGATATTCATGTATTCATTAATGGTCGTGATCATGCCAACAACTGTCCATCAATGCACTATGGGCCAATGAGGGCCAATGAGGACTTTTACCACATCATTTGTAACATTACGGTCATGATTATACCGTATAATCCCTGGTCATAATCATACCAAGTCCATCTATGTACAAAAGCCACAGATGACTTTCAACATAATATAAGCATGAGGATGATGACAATGATATAAGAATCCAATAAAACAAGTTCAAGAATTAATTTATCCAGAAATCAATAACGTCCAAATTGTCAACATGATACTGCTTTGTGGAGTAAAATTCAAGAATGCTCAGAAGAATATTTTCATGAAAAGATACTGGATGAAGCGCAAATATCAAGGATATTCCACTAATTTCATGGAGTATAGAACCTAAAATTTTAACCAAATGAGTATCATAGAATATATGAAACTACAATGGATTTTCACCATTATCGATAATCCACGTGAGCGAGCATCATTTCCACAATTTAATAAGAAATGAATTGAAGGGTCATTCACCATGTGTGGTAATCCACATGAGCGAGTTATTCCAATGTAATAATAAAGAATGGAATAACGAAGAATTCACCATGATGCGATAGATAATCGCATAGATGAGTTATTCCAACAAAATAATAAATAATGGAACCAGTCATGCGCTTGAGTATGTGATATTCCAAATGTAATAATAAATAATGGAACTAGGTCATGCGTAAACGCACGCAGACGTGATATTCCAATAGAATAATAAAGAATGGAATAATAGAAGAATTTCACTATATATGCAATCTTTGGCGATGCGAGTTATTCCAACATAATAATAAAGAATGGAATAATGATTTAATTTCACCATGTATGCGGACTTGATGTATGCAAAGTTATTCTAACATAATAATAAAGAATTGAATAACAGAAGAATTTCACCAAGTATAGGTTAGTCTGTCAGACCCCAGATTTTATAAATAAAGATTTAAATTTCTTGAAATATTTTTTTTAATATTATGGTGTGGATTTGAGATAGTGTTATAGTTGTGGGTAGTATTTAAAAATTTTGCAAAGTATGCAAGTTGTTATAAAATATTCGATTGGTCGGGGAATATTCTTTTTGTCGGGGAATATTAAATGCGACCAAGACAATCATTGGTGGACCCCAATAATGTAAGTCTTGTCGTAGTTAGAAAACGACAAAGATATTTTATGAAAATAACGGCAGAGGTTTCACAGATTATCTTGTTGAACTACCCGGTAGTAAAAATACAATGTCTACGCGTGATTTCATAGTAGACACTGGTATTGATTATTGATGCTTAAGTGATAAGTCACTCGGTTATCTTGCATTATTACTACAAATAATTCTTTGATCATATCTCTCATATTATTGATTCAATTATTGTCACAGTATCATCTGCATTATATGTTATTTTATTAAATCAATAATTGAGACGATAAAGTTATTCATATTATTAAATTGCAATATTTACAATGTCTATAAGTTCTGTCAAGGAGAGGTTTGGTCACCTAATTGCGCGCCAATAGGGAGAAATTCTTATTGGAAAGCCCCCTCTTTCCTGGGAACAACCTGGTTGTTAAATATTGTGAGTTATAATATTAATGATGAATAAGTTCGTGTTGATTAAAGATGAATTTGATAGTTTCATTGTGTTGGAATTATTTGTGTTAGTATAAATCGACATCTATTCCGATGATAATTGATGTCTGGAGGTTATATTGTTCAATCGGGTATTCGGGACACTTTTCGTGTTGAGTTACTATTCACGAGTTACTATTCACGAGTTACTATTCATGAGTTACTATTCACGAGTTACTATTCATGAGTTACTATTCACGAGTTTTAATAGTAACTTGTCCTTTCGGTTTTCTAAGAGTTATTTGACCCTTCAGTTTTCCAAGAGTTATTTGCCTCTTCGGTGTTCTAAGAGTTAATTGCCCCTTCACAAATAGTAGTTGTCACTTCAATATTACCAAGAGTCATTTTAACCCTTCGTTAAAACCAAGAGCCACTCTCAGTTCTTCTATAAATAGAAGCTCATTCCTTCATTATTTCTTACGAATTCACTGAAACTCTAGAGATAGAGAAATTATAGAGAGAAAGAAGAAGAGTTTTCTGCTACTTCACTACTTCGATATCCAGTGTCTTTTATGATAAGGGATATTATTTGTTGTACCCGTAAAGGGAATTATTTCTTTTGTATTCATGAAGAGAACTTCTATTATTCCATCTTTATTATGCTGTTGGAATAACCTTTATACGCGGGCTACCCTATACTTGGTGAAATTCTTCTGTATTCCATTCTTTATTATTACATTGGAATATCCATGTACATCTTTACTTTTTACACGGATTTCCGCTTTTTATTATTACATTGGAACATCCTGTTGGTGTGAATTTCACCGACCGGTTCCGTCATTTAGTATTCTCGTTGGAATAACTTTTATGCATCTGCACCGCATGCATGGTGATTTCTGTTGTATTCCATTTTTATTATTATGTTGGAATATCCTGCCGGTGCATATTACGCTTTGACACAGTTCCGTTATTTATTATTCGATGGAATAACTCGCTCACATCAAATCTGCATGCATGGTGATTTCTTTTGTTATTCCATTCTTTATTATACTCAGTTGGTTAAAGTTTTGACTTCTACACTCTATGAAATTAGTGGAATATTCTTGATATTTGCGCTTCATCCAGTATCTTTTCATGGAAATATTCTTCTCGAGCATTCTTGAATTTTACTTTACAAAGAAGTATCATGTTGACAATTTGGGCGTTATTAGTTCTGAATAAATTAATTCTTGAACTTGTTTTATTGAATTCTTATATCATTGTCATCATCCTCATGTTTATATTATTTTTGAAAGTCATTTGGTGGCAGAAAGTGCATAGATGGACTTGGTATGATTATGACCAGGGATTATTCGGTGTAATTATGACCATAATGTTACAAATGATGTGGTAAAAGTCCTCATTGGCCCAAAGTGCATTGATGGACAGTTGTTGGCATGATCATGACCATTGATGAATACACGAATATCCTTGGCCCGTAGTGCATGGATAATTTGTGGTCGTGACCACTAATGAATATCGTTGGTAGTAGTGCGGGGATGATGTGGATTATTTATTGTTTGAGTCTCAGCTATAAAAATTGATGAAAACGTTTTAAATCATAAAAGATAGTAGATTTTATTCTCTACTTGACTCTTTTAATGAATTGTTTTTTTCGCTGCAGTTAAACTTGATGTCTATTGTATTTTTTCAGTTTAACATTGTTGAAGACTAATGATAATTTATTCTGCAGTATCTTAGTCATAATATTTCTTACTGGGCTAGTTGAGCTCACCCTTTCCTTCACTGTTCTCTTCAGAAAATGAGAATATAGCTGGGACAAGTCGAGGAATAGAATGACAGTCCAGATGATAGCATTAGTAGTCATCACTATTCTGTTAAATAGTGTAATAATAAATGTAATGAGGACTGAATTTGAGTTTGTATACTGTCTATGAGGACTCCATTGAGAATGGATATTGTCTAGAAGGCAATATTTTTGTTTAAACTCTCAGTTTATGTTTTACACGACAGTTGTATAATTATGTTGTATTTGATTTTTGTACCATTTATTTGACGACTTAAAATGGGTGATGTATACCTATTTTGGGGGCGTCACATAGTCCGCGTATACAGGTTATTCCAACAGAATAATAAAGAATGGAATAACAGAAGTTCTCTTCATGAATACAAAAGAAATAATACCCCTTACCTTTGAAGAAACTGGATATAGGTGTAGTGAAGTAGCAGAATACTTTTCTTCTTTCTCTCTATAGTTTCTCTCTCTAGAGTTTCAGTGAATTCGTAAGAAATAATGAAGGAATGAGCTTATTTTTATAGGAGAATGGACCTAATCGTAACTAATTTATGAAACGGTCCAGTTGATTTACTTTCTAAACAGACGGTCCATATTGATTTACTTATCACGAGATTAATAAAATAAAATCTTTTAAATAAAATATAATATATTCTATTTATAGTCTAATAAAACAACTAACTTTATAAAAGTAATACATTTTATATAAAAAGATTTTACTATGCAAATACTATACAAACACTATGCGTAATAAAATATAATATATTCTAATTATTGTCTAATAAAACAAATAACTTTATAAAAGTATTACATTTTATATAAAAAGATTTTACTATGTAAAAACACTATCGCGAGCACTTATGCAAATACTATGCATAATAAAATATATTATATTCTAATTATTGTCTAATAAAACAAATAACTTTATAAAAGTATTACATTTTTTATATAAAAAGATTTTACTATACAAAACACTATGCATAATAGAATATAATATATTCTATTTATAGTCTAATAAAATAAATTACTTTATAAAAGTATTACATTTTATATAAAAAGTTTTTTTGTTTTATTATATTAATAATACTAATAAAACAAAATTTATATATAATATATATATATATATATATATATATAAACTTCCGTGACTTCATAAAAAGACACCTCAATATATTTAACAATATTTATAATCATTGTTATAATTCATAATATTAATCGACCAGATCGTTCCCAAGAAAGAGGGAGCTTTCCAATAAGGATTTCTCCCTATTGGCGCGCAATTAGGTGACCAAACCTCTCCTTGGTAGAACTTCTAGACATCGTTAATATTGCAAATAATAATATTAATAACTCTGTCATCTCAATTATTGATTTAATAATATATAAAATATCGACAATAATTGAATCAAATAACGTGAGATACTATGCAACAATTCTTTGAAGCAATAATTGAACAAAAGCGGTGACTTCTCACGTAAGCATCAATAATCAATACTGCAGTGTTACTATGCAACCACGCCAGACATCGTTCTTTTTTACTACTGAGTAGTTCAAGAGTTTTAAAGGTAAAACTTTCATTAGTTATTTTCATAAAAATATTTTTGTCGTTTTCTCAATCCGACAATAATTCCGTTGTGGGGTCCACCAATGATTGTGTCGTCGTACAAATATTCTCCGACCAATCGAATTTTATATAACAACTTGCATACTGTGCAAAAATTTATAAATATTACCCACAACTATAACATTATATCAAATCCACACCATAATTTTGAAAAAAATATTTCGAGAAATTTAAATCTTTATTCATAAAACTTGGGGTCTCACAGTATTGATTATTGATGCTTACGTAAGAAGTCACTCAGTTATACTCAATTATTGTTACAGTAATTGGTGCATCATAGCTCTCATATTATTGATTCGATTATTGTCACAGTGTCATCTGCATAATATGATATATTATTAAATCAATAATTGAGACGACAAAGTTATTCATATTATTAAATTACAATATTTACAATGTCTAGAAGTTACAAAAGAGAGGTTTGGTCATCTAATCATGCGCCCAATAAGGATAAATCCTTATCTGAAAGCCCTCTTTTCCGGAAACGACCCGTCATTAAATATTGTGAGTTATAATATTAATTATGAATAAGTTTGTGTTGATTAAAGATGAAATTGATAGTTCTATTGTGTTAGAATTATTAGTGTTAG
Source organism: Panax ginseng (assembly GCA_020205605.1). Taxonomy (NCBI): domain Eukaryota; kingdom Viridiplantae; phylum Streptophyta; class Magnoliopsida; order Apiales; family Araliaceae; genus Panax; species Panax ginseng. The sequence continues at coordinate 23,278,200 of CM035137.1, read as the reverse complement.
TGGAAATCGACATCTATTTCGATGATAATTGATGTCTGGGGGGTTATATTGATAAATCGGGTAATTAATCGGATAAATGAGCAATTAATTGCAACTAATTTAAATGCTTATATAACTATTTGTTCACATGTGTGTACTATTGAATCACATTCTTGTACTATTAGGGGAGTTTGTGCAAGATTGATAATACTTGCATGACTAAGTTAAAAATGGAGGTATAAATGGAGGTACTATACTGTAATTTGTATTTTCACATGATTGAACTATTGATTCACATTATTTACTATTAGGGGAGGTGGTGCAAGTTTGATAATACTTGCAGGACTAAATTAAAAATGAAGAAAAAGAGGAAGGTATTATACTGTAATATTTTGAGCCCCAAAACGTGTAATTATCGAAACAATATTTTCCTATAAATAGAAGCTCATTCTTCCTTCATTTCTCACCAATTCACTAAAGCTTTAGAGCAATTATTATAGAGAGAAATTATAGAGAGAAAGAAAAAGAGAAGTCTGCTATGGGCTAAGACTCAGACTTAATAAATAAAACACATCATCTAATCATCCCTGTACTATGGGCTAAGTATATTCATTAAATCATCAATGGTCATGACTATATTGAACAATCGCTGGTCATAATCATACCAAAAACTGTCCATCAATGCATTACAGGCCACTGAGGACTTTTACCATATCATTTATAACATTACCGGTCATGATTATACCGAATGATCCTTGGTCATAATCATACTAAGTCCATCTATGCACGTAAGCCAAAGATGACTTTCATTATAATATAAGCACGAGGATGATGACAATAACATAATAATTCAATAAAACAAGTTCAAGAATTAATTTATCCAAAAATTAATAAGGTCTAAATTGTCAACATGATACTTTTTTGTGGAGTAAAATTCAAGAATGCTCAGAAGAATATTTCCATGAAAAGATACTGGATGAAGCGCAAATATCAAGGATATTCCACTAATTTTATGGAGTATAGAAGCCAAAACTTTAACCGATCGAGTATAATAAAATATATGAAATCTATGAAATGGATTTTCACCACCATGCGGGTAATCCACGTATCTGATCATTTCCACAATTTAATAAGGAATGTATACAAAGGATCATTCACCATGCATGTGGTAATCAACATAGACAAGTTATTCCAATGTAATAATAAAGAATGGAATAACGAGCGATTCACCATGCGCGTGCGATAGATCGCATGCATGAAAGTTATTACCAATAGAATAATAAATAATGGAACTCGTGTCCCACCAGAACGCATTGCATGTGATATTCAATGGCGGAAGAATAAATAATGGAACCGAGTCCGTAAACGCTTGCATGTGATATTCCAACGTAATAATAAATAATAGAACGTGTCCCACAGAACGCACGCAGGTGATATTCCGCGAGAATAATAAAGAATGGAATAACAATGAAATCACCATGCATGCGATGAATCATGATGATAATAGTTATTCCAATGAATAATAAATAATGAAACCAGTTTCTTGTAAATGCACGAGATGTGATATTTTGACAAAATAATAATGAACGGAATAATAGAAGAATTTCACCATGTATGCGGTACTTCACATAAATAAGTTATTCCAACATAATAATAAAGAATGGAATAAAAGAAGAATTTCACCATGTATGCGATTGCTTGATAACAAAGTTATTCCAACATAATAAAAATGGAATAACGTAAGAATTTCACCACGTATGCAGATTGCATAACAAAGTTATTCCAACATAATAATAAAGATTGGAATAACAGAAAAATTTCACCATGTATGCGGTACTTCGCATAATAGGTTATTCCAATAAAATAATAAAGAATGGAATAACATAAGTTCTCTTCATGAATAAAAAGAAATAATACCCCTTACCTTAGAAGAAATTGGATATTGGAATAGAGAGGTAGCTGACTTCTCTTCTTCTTTCTCTCTATAATTTCTCTCTCAAGAGTTTCAGTGAATTTATAAGAAATAATGAAGGAATGAGCTTCTATTTATAGGAGAATGGACTGAATAGTAACTAATTCATGAACGGTCCAGATTGATTTACTTTTAAACGGACGATCCATATTGATTTACTATTAAAACTTAAAGCAACGGTCCATACTGATTTACTAATAAAACTTTAAACTAGCGATCCATATTGATTCACTATTATAACTTTTCACTAGCGGTCTATATTGATTCACTATTATAACTTTCCACCAGCGGTCCATATTGATTCACTATTATAACTTCAACCAACGGTCTTAAAAATTAGCACATTTTCTCATGGAATAATATTATACCCAAAAATGATTTGGACCGAAAAGAAATATATTTTTTGGGTGAATAGTATCCCATGAATAAGAACTAAATAAATAGTAACTTGTGAATAAAGACACGGGCTACGAAAAGTGCCCTTAATACGATTGAACAATATAACCTCCAGACATCAATTATTATCGAAATAAATGTCGATTTTCACTAACACAAATAATTTTAACACGATGGAACTATCAATTTCATCTTTAATTAACACGAGCTTATTCATCATCAATATTATAACTCACAATATTTAACAACCAGCCATTCCCAGGAAAGAGGGGGCTTTCCAATAAGGATTTCTCCCTACTGGCGCGCAATTAGGTGATCAAACCTCTCCTTGACAGAACTTCTAGACATTGTATATATTGCAATTTAATAATATGAATAACTTTGTCGTCTCAATTATTGATTTAATAATATATCATATTATGCAGATGATACTGTAACAATAATCGAATCAATAATATGAGAGATATGATCCAACAATTACTGTAGCAATAATTGAGTATAAGCGAAGTGACTTCTCGTAAGCATCAATAACCAATATCGCAGGTATCTTCTTATGCAACCACGCCATATTCTTCGCTTTTCTTACTACTAGGTAGTTCAACACTTTTAACGGTAATATTTTCACCAGTTATTTTTATAAAAGATAATTACATCATTTTCTTACTACGACAATACTTCCATTGTAGGGGTCCATCAATGATTGTTATTAGAAATACGAATATTCCTGTTAAATCGAATATTCCCAATTAATCGAATATTATATAACTACTTGCTTACTTTGCAAAATTTGTAAATATTATCCACAACTATAACATTATATTATATCCACACCATAATATTTAAAAATATAATTCGAGAGAAATTAATCTTTATTCATAAAAGTTGGGGTCTTACATCTTTCGTACTCATGAAGAGAACTATTTTTATTCCTTTCCTTATTATTATGTTGGATAACCTTTCATAATCAAGCACCGCTTTAATGGTGAAATTCTTCATTTATTCCATTCTTTATTATTACATTGGAATAACTTTTATGCATGCGGCTCTATCGCATGCCCGTGAATTCTCATTGTTATTCTATTCTTTATTATTTTGTTGGAATATCACATGCATGCGGTTTACGCATGACCGGTTCCATTCTTTATTATTACATTAGAATATCACATCACATGTAAGGGTTATGTAAAACCCCAAATTTTACGAATAAAGATTTAATTTTCTCGAAATATTTTTTTGAATATTATGGTGTGGATTTGAGATAATGTTATAGTTATGGGTTGTATTTAGAAATTTTGAAAAGTATGCAAGTTGTTATATAATATTCGATTGGTCGGAGAATATTCGTTTTAACAGGGAATATTCGTACGACGACACAATCATTGGTGCTTAAAAGTATAGTAATATGTGTTAAAAGTATAGTAATATGTGTGGTTGCATAGTAGCACACGGTATTGATTATTGATGCTTACGTGAGAAGTCACTCAATTTTGTTCAATTATTGCTACAGTAATTGTTGCATAGTATCTCACGTTATTTGATTCAATTATTATTGATATTTTATATATTATTAAATCAATAATTGAGATAACAAAGTTATTAATATTATTATTTGCAATATTAACGATGTCTAGAAGTTCTCCAAGAGAGAGAGGTTTGGTCACCTAATTGCGGCTGATAATAGGAGAAATCCTTATTGAAAGCCCCTTTCCTAGGAAACGACTTGATCGATTAATATTGTGAATTATAATAATAATGATAAATGTTGTTAAATATATTGAGGTGTCTTTTTATGAAGTCACGGAAGTTTATATATATATATATATATATATAAATTTACTTTTATTAATATTATTAATGTAATAAAATGTAGAAAAACTTTTATATAAAATGAATACTTTTATAAAGTTATTTGTTTTATTAAACAATAATTAGAATATAATATATTTTATTATGCATAGTGTTTTGCATAGTAAAATCTTTTTATATAAAATAGAATATTTTTATAAATTTATTTATTTTATTAGACAATAATTAGAATATAATATATTTTATTATGCATAGTACTGCGTAGTATTTGCATAGTAAAATCTTTTTACGTAAAATTGAATACTTTTATAAAGTTAATTATTTTATTAGATTTTAAATAATATATATATATTATTATATTTTATTGAATAAGATCATTTCTATTTTCCCGATAAATAGATGCTTAGTTAAATTGAAATCACACCGTAAATTGTAGAGAATCCTCTTCATAATCTTAAGCGTATTTCTTTAGAGTTTTAAGAAGCTTTGAGCGTAGTCTGTGAGTTTTCTTCAAGTATATCCCCGCCTCTACCCGTTTGAGTACTCTTTCTTTATAAGGTAAGGGTATTATTTCTTTCATATTCATGAAGAGAACTTACATTATTCCATTCTTTATTATTATGTTGGAATAACTTTGTATATGCGAAATCTTCGCATACATGGTGAAATTCTTTCATTATTCCATACTTTATTATTATGTTGGAATAACTCAGTATATGTGAAGTAATCGCATACATTGTAAAATTCTTTCCATTATTCCATTCTTTATCATTCTCATTTGAATATCCCATGCAATAGTTTTACGCACGACCGTTCCATTATTTATTATTACGTTGGAATAACTCATGTCGTATGGTCTATAACATGCATGGTGAATTTCATTGTTATTCCATTATTTATCATTCTCATTAGAATATCACGTGCGTGCGTTTATGCACGACACCGGTTCCATTATTTATTATTCATTGGGAATAACTCCGTTATGCATGCGATCTATCGCATGCATGGTGAATACTTCTATTATTCCATTCTTTATTATTCTATTGGAATAACCTGTCTATATGGATTACCACATGCATAGTGAATGATCCTTTATATTCATTCCTTGTTAAATTATAGAAATGATCTGTATACGTGGATTACCTCATGACGGGTGAAAATCCATTTGCATTTTCATATATTCTATTACACTCAGTTGGTTAAAGTTTTGGCTTCTATACTCCATGAAATTAGTGGAATATCCTTGATATTTGCGCTTCATCCAGTATCTTTTCATGGAAATATTCTTCTGAGCATTCTTGAATTTTACTCCACAAAGAAGTATCATGTTGACAATTTGGATGTTATTAATTTCTGGATAAATTAATTCTTGAACTTGTTTTATTGAATTATTATGTCATTGTCATCATCCTCATGCTTATATTATAATGAAAGTCATCTTTGGTTTACGTGCATAGATGGACTTAGTATGATTATGACCAGGGATCATTCGGTATAATCATGACCGATAATGTTATAAATGATATGGTAAAAGTCCTCAGTGGCCTGTAATGCATTGATGGACAGTTTTTGATATGATTATGACCAGGGATTGTTCGATATAGTCATGACCATTGATGATTTAATGAATATCCTTGGCCCATAGTACAGGGATGATTAGATGGTATGTTTTATTTATTAAGCTGAGTCTCAGCGATAAAAATTGATGAAAACATTTTATACCATAGAAGATAGTAGATTTTATTCTCTACTTGACTCTTCTAATGGATTGCTTATTCATTGCGCAGATTAAACTTGATGTCTATTGTATTTTATCGGTTTAACATTGTTAAAGACTAATGATAATTTATTCTCGCATTATCTTAGTCATAATATTTCTTCTTGGGCTAGTTGAGCTCACCCTTTCTTTCACTTTTTCTTCTTGAAATGAGAATATAAATTTGGAGCAGTCGGGGAAAGGAGTGACAGTCCAGATGATAGCATTAGTAGTCCTCACTATTCTGTTAAATAGTGTGACAATAAATGTAATGAGAACTCCTTTGAGTGTGGATATTGTCTAGATGATAATATTCCTATGTGAAAACATCTAAGTTTCTTAGAAATTACAAAGAGTTGAAAATCAAATTTTTGGTGAAAATGAAACATGAAATTCAATTGACCATATCTCCTATTATATTTCGAATTTTTAAGTGTGGTCAAGTTCTAAAGTTAGATCTATGAGTTTTCTAACTTATCCAAATGGAATAGCTGAAAAAGGTGTTTTAGATTTTCGTGTGGACTGATTTTAGCAAAGGAGTCAAAAACTACAAAGTACCAAAAAGCTACTGCCTATAAATTTAAAAGAGCATTTTCGACCCTTAATTTGTGAGAAAAATTCTGGCCTGTTGGGACATGGAAATATATGGTATAAAGTACCTCCTGTCCAAAAATGAGCTCATTTCGACTTAAAATGTGCAAGTTATGACCATTTCAATATTTAGGTTTTTTCGACAAAAAATGCTATAACCGGAGTTCTATAACTCCGATGACCATGAAATTTAAACTGGAAGCTCATGTTAACATGTGTAAGATCCTGCCAAGATTTGAGAATTTCTGGAGTTAAACTTGAGGTAGCTAATTTCTTAAGAAATTAATTAGAAATTGATTTTTGAAAAATACTTAAGAGAATTGAAAAATTATAAAAAAATACTTGTTGTGTATGAAATATATGTATATATGTTTGAACAAAGGATAGAAAAATAATAAGTTGATTTGGTAAGTTTTTTATGAAAATGGTTTATGTGGCGCCCCCAAAAATAGGTATACATCACCCATGTTGAGTCGCCAAATACATGGTACAAAATTCAAATACAACTTAATTATACAACAGTCGTGTAAAATACGACAAAACATACGCTGTGAGTTTTAATACAAATATTGTCTTCTAGACAATATCCACACTCAATTGAGTCCTCATTACAATTACTATCACACTATTTAACAGAATAATGAGGACTACTAATACTATCATCTGGACTGTCAATCCATTCCCCGACTCGTCCCAGCTATATTCTCATTTCCTGAAAAGAACAGTGAAGGAAAGGGTGAACTCAATTAGCCCAGTAAGAAATATTATGACTAAGATAATGCAGAATAAATTATCATTAGTCTTCAACAGTGTTAAACTGATAAAATACAATAGACATCAAGTTTAACCGTAGCGGAACATGCAATCCATTAAAAGAGTCAAGTAGAGAATAAAATCTACTATCTTTTATGATTTAAAAGGTTTTTCATCACTTTTATCGCTGGGACTCAGCTTAATAAATAATCCACATCATCCCTGCACTACGGCCAAGGATATTATTTAGTATCACAACCACGAATTATCCATGCACTACGGGTCAAGGATAATTGTGTTTTCATCAACTATTCCAGATCATGCCATAAAACAATTCATCTTTGCACCCTCAAGCAAAGAGAATCATTGATCGATTTCATCAATCAATGAATACGCAAGTATATACACGATCAACAAGTAATAAAGTGAAAGTAGAGTATCGTTCCCACGAGGAATTATTTAATAAAAATCACCAAGTACTAATTCTTAACCAAACTAATTTTATTTAAACAATCTCAAATCGTGATTTTTCTAATTAATAAAACTAAATTAATCAATTAAAACTAAAACTTTAATGAATGAATTCAGATAAATAAAGATTAAGACTCCAATATCCCCAATTATGAACTATAAACCAATTATCCAATTATCTCAATTATTATGTCTACTGAATTGTTAACAGAAATTCTCAAATGCCAAAAGCCCTTTCTCAAGTGATCATTTGCCTTCTATTTAACCCAGATTAATTTTGCTATATCTCTATGCAAAACAATTGAATTAAAATCGCTACAATCCCAATTCCTTATGTGTTACATGCGACAAATAGATATTCTCATTCTATTCACAAACCTAATTATTCATTGTGCAAATAACTAAGTCACATGTCACCACCTTGATTCTAACCCTAGAATTCCTTTCTCAATTCCTTCTAGAGTAACACGGTAATTATTGGCCAGATTATTAATCAATAAATACAAGGCATGATGAACAATTCACTTCAACATAAATGATTGGAATAAATCAAATAATCAATTCATAACCATAAAATGTTCAATTGAAATCTTTATAAAAGAGTTAGTTCATAATTAATGAATTAAAACCAAGAATCCACAATTGAATAGACATTAAAATATAAAAGTATGATAAGAGAAGAGAATAGAATCATTGTCGAAAATCTGATGTTCCCTCTCTTTCGCTTCTTCTTGATCTTCAATGTTCTTCAATTTGCTTCAATCTCCAATGGCTAATTAAGAATTAGGGTTTAGATTCTAATCTAATGGAGTGTTTAATCTAGTCTAATCTATGTAATCTCCCTTTATTTTATGCCTTACATCATGTATTTATACGTTACAAGTCCAATTTTGAGTTTAGGAACAAACTCAATCCAATTTGGAGTCAAAAAGGTGTCAAAATTCGCCCAAAACGCGTCCAGGCCATCACCAAGCCCTTTCCCAACACCCCAACGCTAGGCACGAAGCTCAGACACTGCTCCCAGTGCCCCGGCGCTGGGAAATGAACTAAGAATAGCGCCCCGACGCTGTTACAAGTTCTGACATTTTCTACTCGGACGTCTTTTGGGAAAATTGCCATAACTTTTTCGTCTGAACTCTGATTTCAATGATTCAAGATGTTCCGGAAAGAGGTGAAGTAGATCTAAAACTTTCATTCTTTGAGTGTTTCGAAATAAGGTCTGTAGAAATACTCAAATTGGCTCTGAAGTGACTGCTGTGTAAATGACAAGCCGAAAACGCGAATCTAGCCACCCCGAACGTCGATCCAAGTAACTTTTGTCCCAAATCCTACAAAACAATGTAAAACATGCATGAATGGACACAAAAACTTAAAAACTATTCTAAAAGACTTGAGAACAACAATAAATTAATCCCGAATGTACCCAATTTATGTGTATAAAACTCACTCATCAAATACCCCCAAACTTAAACCTTTACTTGTCCTCAAGCAAAAACACAAAAGAACTAAAAATAAACAAAATAACTCAACTAAATGAATGCATATGCATAATCTACTTCCTAATATACCTACGAACCGAGTAATAAATCAAGATGATATATAAAGAACAGCCTCAAAGATACCATTGGTACTCAAACAATATATCAAATCAATTCAAAATCCATAAATCTAACCAATTAGTCAACCCAAACCTGTCATCAACCATGTTGTGTGTGTGTGCTTGTTAACCATTCTAACCAACCACAGTTCAAGATAATCACATACCAAACTTCTTATAAGGAAAATTTCAGTTCCAATTTAATTACTTTTGTGAACATGACAACTCCGGTTAAAACTAAGCAATTACCAAATCTAAGGGTAAATACAGGATTTATTTATACTTTTATTCAACCACGAGGGCATTTTTGCTCTTTCTCGTGTTTTTTTATACATGGTCGCTCAATGTCGCATTCCATTAGGCTAACAATTGCCACCCTTAGCGAAGCTTTCAACCAACGACTCCCGCACTATATAAGACCTTAGGACGCTAGTGTTAAGACACCCCTTCCATGCATTTCTTTCAAGTAACAAAGGCCCCAAACAAAACTAACCACGATTTTTCTCTTTATTTTTTTTTTTCATCATCTCTTTCTTTTTTTTTTTTTTTTTACGGATTTTCTATTTTTTTTTCTCTTCATCAATTTTTTTTTAGTATATATATCCCATAGATTCCCCAAACTCAAGCTTTTATGTCATTCTAACAACCTTTACCGCCGGTTCACTAATTTCCTTAAATTTTAACAAAGATTTTCCCTTAGAAACAAATTATGAAACCCTTGAACCGAAAGTGGATTAAAACAAAGTTAAACTTTAAGTGCTAATGAAGTTAAATAAGTTTCGAACACGCTCATATTATCATCATGATTAAAATTAGAACTCATCATCAATTATCAACACTTGCTCAAGTTAACATGCAAAATCAATCTTATCATAAAAGTAAGCTAAGACCACACCAACCTATCACATGTGATTCATGAAAAAATAAGAAAAATGCAATTATACTACATGAACACATATATGAAGATGCAAAAAAAAATACCATGTATTATATGCAACCTAAAAAACATAATGCTAAGACATAAAAAAAAAAAAACTACTATGCAGATAACTAACTATATGTAAGACAACACTAAAATGCCCCCAAACTTAAACTAGACATTGTCCTCAATGGCTACTGATAGAAAAAATTAAAGCAGAGGACTTCCAAAAATATAGCAATCTTCCTCCTCGTTGTCCGCTTAAGTTTTGAGAATAAAGCAAGACATGGAATAAATTGGCCACCACACTTGAATTTGACTTGAATAACTCAGAAAACCATGATAGAAGCAATTTTATTAAATCCTAAATAAATGCAAATTCAAAACTACTAATATAAAACTTAATAAAAACTAAAAATAAAATTGAACTTGGGTTGCTTCCCAATAAGCGCTTGTTTTATAGTCTCACCGACTTCTTCAATTCTCTATCCAATTCCCCTACAAAATTGTGGAACCCTTCATCCATCGAAGCAATGTCTCTTTTGGGAGGTTCCCATTAGCAAAAAACCCTTGAATTGAAGTCACCTAGCATGCTCTTTGTAGATAGGATCCCCATTAAGAATCGACAAACCACTAGGTGTTTCCTCCATTATGTCGATGATCGATTTAGGGCATTGAAGCTTAATAAACATAATGGAATCTTCCTCTATCTTCTCCTTTTCATCCCACCATGACTCCATGTTGTATTTCAGCTCTTTACGTTACCAAGAGCTTTGTCGGCATTTACATGACTTCCAATTGGGCATGGTTTTGCAAAACCGCCTTGATTCTTGAACTTTGGTGGAGGAGACACATGGGATACTAATGAAATTGGCTCATCTTCGTTGGTACTCAAAGTTAGATCTTTGCCGATCTCTTTTCTTGGTCCCCAAGTCTTTCCTCTCTTTCAACATCTATATTATTTGGCACATCCGGTTTGCAGATTTGGTTCTAAGCTCACCATCGGTCTGTAATTCATGTCATGAGAGTCAAGTGTATTGAGGAAGATTGTTCAACGATGTGCTATCTCGCCCCAATTGATTTTCCAGATTCTTGATCGATGCATTCGACTTTGTATACTCAAATTTCATTTGATTAAGTTTCTTTTCATGTTCCTCGTGTTTCTTTTCGTAAGCTTTAATAACTTTTTCCAAGGCTTCCTCCCAATTTGAATGTTCTTCCCATGTTGTAGTGAGATGGACACGAAAATCCGGTATGTTGGACTTGGAGCATAAAATTGATCTTGATTGATACTCCATAAAAAATTCGGGTGATACCCCCAACTCGATGATAGTTGTTGGGATAGACATAATTATTGGGGTAATCACCACCATACTTATCATCGGCCGAACCCGATGGCGCATTGATGACTCATATGATTTCGGACAATAATCATAAATGCTCGCTACACTTTGATGACGCTGAGCTTCAAAAGCTTCAAACATCCTCGAAAGTGTCTCCATCTCAGGCCGATAATGCGAAAAGTTTCTCGAGTCTCGTCAATTTCCGCCCCCTCGTCGACTTCATGTTTCGTGTATGGCCTTTGATACGCAAAGTCATCCATGGTACCTAAAAAGAGAGAAATATAGGAAGAGAATGAAAAATAAAAATAAAATAAAATGTTTAAATTAAGACTAATTTGATTGAAATTAATATTGGTAAATAATTATTAAATTAATTCCCCAAGAATCTACGCCAAAAACTTGTTGATCGATTTCATGAATCAATGAATACGCAAAGTATACACGGTCAACAAGTAATAAAGTGAAAGTAGAGTATCGTTCCCACGAGAGGAATTATTTAATAAAAATCACCAAGTACTAATTCTTAACCAAACTAATTTTATTTAAACAATCTCAAATCGTGATTTTTCTAATTAAGAAAACTAAATTAATCAATTAAAACTAAAACTTTAACGAATGAATTCAGATAAATAAAGATTAAGACTCTAATATCCCCAATTATGAACTATAAACCAATTATCCAATTATCCCAATTATTATGTCTCATCGAATTGTTAATGAAATTCTCAAATGCCAAAAGCCCTTTCTCAAGTGATCATTTGCCTTCTATTTAACCTAGATTAATTTTCCTATATCTCTATGCAAAACAATTGAATTAAACTTGCTACAATCCCAATTCCTTATGTGTTACATGCGGCAAATAGATATTCTCATTCTATTCACAAACCTAATTATTCATTGTCAGGCAAATAACTAAGTCACATGTCACCACCGCCTTGATTCTAACCCTAGAATTCCTTTCTCAATTCCTTCTAGAGTAACACGGTAATTATTGGCCAGATAATTAATCAATAAATACAAGGCATGATGAACAATTCACTTCAACATAAATGATTGGAATAAATCAAATAATCAATTCATAACCATAAAAGGTTCAATTGAAATCTTTATAAAAGAATTAGTTCATAATTAATGAATTAAAACCAAGAATCCACAATTGAATAGACATTAAAAGATAAAAGTATGATAAGAGAAGAGAATAGAATCTGTTGTCAACAAATCTGATGTTCCCCTCTTGCTCTTGCTCTTCAATGTTTTTCAATTGCTTCAATCTCCAATGGCTAATTAAAAATTAGGGTTTAGATTCTAATCTAATGGAGTGTTTAATCTAGTCTAATGTGACACCCCCAAAATATGTCTACATCACCCATTCTGAGTTGTCAATACACCTGCATGTAAACAACTACAACTTTATTATTACAATAAAAACTGAGTTTTAAATACGATATTGCCATCTGACAATATCCACATACAAATAAATCCTCATCATAATTATTGATACATTATTTTACAACAATGGTGAGGACTACTAAACAACTCTCCTAGAACCTTCATTCCATACCCCAGACTGTCTGCTCGCTTATATTCTCGCCTCCTCGAGAAGAAAAAAATGGAACAAAAAGAAAAGGGTGAGCTCGACTAGCCCAAAGAAAAGAATATTATGACTAAGATAATATACAACAAAATTATCGTTAGTCTTCAACAGGAAAAATATAATAGAATACAATAGACAACAAGTTTTAAATCAATATTCGCAATGAAATAATAATTCATTAGAAGAGAGCAAGTAGAGAATGCAAAACTACTATCTTACATGTATGAATTTTAAAGTTCATCGCCTATTTTTTTTATCCCCGTAACATCAATCAATATATATCCGGGATCAAATATTCATCCTCAGCACTACTGAAGCCAAGGACATTCACCGGTTAGTCATGTTCATCTAAACACTGCTCATCTTTGCACTACGGCCAAAGATATTCATCGAAATCATTCATCTTTGCACTACAGTGCCAAAGATATTCATCGAAAATCATTCCTCTTTGCACTACTACAGCCAAAGATATTCAATAATATCATCATTTAAGACCGAGGATGATGAAAAATATATATATTTTTAAAAGAAACGAATCCAAAGAAACAAAATGACAAGGATTAAGGATTCAGACTTCGCTTTTATCCACGTCCAAAAATACCTCAAAAATAATCGGTGGTGTAAAATTCAAGAATGATCAAAACATGGATACAATCAAAGCTAGTATCCACAATAGATATTTTGACGAAAAGAAAAATTTTCATTTTTCGATGAATAAAGGCAGTATTCATGAATAAGATCAGATATCGTGAATAAAGTCTTGATATACGTGAATACTAACTCCGACACCAAAAGTTCCAAATTTGATAAAAACTTCAGATCAATATTTCAAAGATAATGATATTGAAGAAATAATATCATTACGGAAAAAAAAAATCCCTTACCTCAAAAATCAAGATTTAAATTTGGAATAATCGGATATAAAGCTATAACTTGAACTTTCACCTAATAGCAATACTCAAAGTATACTCAAAATACTCACAAGAATACGCTTTCGATAATATAGAGAGAAAACTTCAATTTCGGTGTGATTTTTTAATTCTAACCCAAGACCCTATTTATAGGAAAATGCTTGTAACACACAAAGCGAAAATTTAATAAATTAATATTATTTTTTTCTAAATATCTCTACGCATTACTACCATCTGAATTCAGCCTCCTAACCACATGTTAAATGAGTTTCAAAATGAAAAAAAATTTTTGTAATTAAAAATATTTTAAACTTCCAAAATCAATTATTTCTAACTTCGAACTTCAATAATTCATAATAAATAGCCCTTTTATCGTAAAATTGAATCTCATGAGTTTTTATAGGAAATTCAATTCTCTACAACTTTACGTAAGAAATTTTTCCAAATTCCAAATGTAAATTGGCCAAATCCATAAACCAAGCGATTTTTTAGGCTATAATCAAATTTCAAATCAATAAATGGGGTCCAATTTAACATGTTTAACATGTTTTAAACATTTATTGCAACAAAAATACTCTTCCTCCTTGTATACTCATATATCCCACATTCGTTGTAAAAATATCACCATTATTATATTATTAAAATATAATAATATATATATTTAAATGAATTATTTTATCGTAAAAAAGATAAAATTTTAATTTTCAACAATTGTCACATTAAAAATTTTCTCCATCTATATCCACATAAAATCAATATTTTCTCTCATTATATGAATTAATAATTAATTATTCACAAATAATATTACGTAATTACAATATCGATGACCAGGCGCTTCAGAGAAGAGGGCTTTCCAATAAGAATTTCTCCTTATTGGTACCAAGCAATTAGGTGACCAAACCTCTCCTTAGATGTAACTTTCTAGACATTGCCAATAATGTTATCTAATAATATTATTCAAATAATATGAATTATTGCTTCGATAATGAAAAATACTTGTAATGACAATTATCAAAACAACAAAGATATAAAATATCAACACAACAATTATTGAACCAATAAAATAAAATAATTTGAGCGAATTATCGTAACCATTATTGAGTAGTGCCTTCTTACGTAAGAGTCAATAATTGGTGCAATACCGTATCTTCTTGTCGCGTCAACAACGCCAGACATCGTGTTTTTAACCACCGGGTATTCCAACAATGTAAACGGTAATAACTACACGCCAAGTTATTTTTAAACAACTTATATTTGTCGCTTTCTTCCTCCAATCGCTTTCCGTTATGGGGCCCACACATGGTCGCTACCGTCATATGAATATTCTCACAAGCATTTAATATTCCACGACCAAATATAATATTCTCCGACAACAATGAATATTTTATAACCACTTGTTTATTTTGAAATATTTGCGTATTTTACCCATAACTATCCACATTAATCACATCAACCCTTACTATTTTAAAATAATAAATAGAGGAAATTAAATTTTATTTATTAATTATTTGGGGTCTTACAACCTCCCTCCTTATGAAATTTCGTCCTCAAAATTGACATACGTGCACAGGTGTTTCAAAAGGTGAGGATACCTCGCTTTCATTTTCGCTTTCCAACTCCCGTGTCATTTCCTATATAAGATGGTTCCTCCACAAGACTTTAACTTGTGGTATGACCTTCGTATGTAGGACATGCTCCTTCCTATCCAAGATCTTGACAGTACCTCCTCATACGTTAAGTCTTGGCTATTATCTCGTCCGGTTAACTCAATAACGTGGTTCGGGTCTTTGACATATTTACGAAGTGATGATATATGAAACACATTATGAACACGAGACATACTTGGAGGTAACGCGAGTCTATAGGCTACATTTCCTACTTCGGTCAAGAATTTGAAATGGACCAATAAATCGCGGATTGAGCTTTCCTCTCTCCCAAATCTTGTAACTCCTTCCATGGAGCAACTCGCAACAATACATGATCCCCTATACTAAATTCCACGTCCTTTCGATGAAGATCCGCATAACTCTTTTGTCGATCTTGTGCCGTTGTATACGCTTGTCGAATCATTTGGATTTTTTCGGTAGTCATATCGCGTCTTAACTCGGTCCCAACAATGTTGCTTCACCCACCTCGTCCCCAACATACTTTGAGAAGCGACATTTTGTCCATATAATGCTTCAATGGGGCCACACCTATACTTTCCTCGATAACTGTGTTGTAGGAGAATTCCACCAATGGTAAATACTTATCCTAACCGCACTTGAAGTCTAGGACACGAGTCTTAATAAATCTTCAAGAGTTTGAATAGTCCTCTCGATTGTCCGTCTGCTTGAGGATGGTATGCCGAATCAATCAAATCCGTACCCATAGCTTTTTGCAAGCTAACCCAAAATCTTGAAGTGAATCTTGGGTCACGATCCGAAACTATATAGATACTTGGCATGCCATGCAACCTCACAATCTCATTTACATACATACTAAGCAAGACGTTCAAGAGAATAAGTATCCCGTGATCGGCAAGAAATGTGCGACTTGGTTAATCTATCAACAATAACCCAAATAGCATTTATGTCTTGAGAAACCGTGGAAGACACATGAACGAAATCCATGGTAATGTGTTCCCACTTCTATTTCGAATCTCAAGTGGTTGCAATGGTCCTTAGGCACTGATCTGCTCCGCCTTTACACGTTGACAAGTTAAACATGTTGAGATAAACTTTGCAATCTCTCTTCATATTGTTCCACCAAAATGTATGTCAAGATCACGATACATTTTAGTACTTCCAGATGGATTGCAAATGGTGTATTGTGTGCCTCCATCATGATCTTGTACTTCAAATTAGAATCGTTAGGAACACAAAGTCCAGAGTGGACTCAAGTATTTCATTCTTCATTAATTCTCGCCTTAGGAATAAAGACCTTCTTGTACTTTCTTCTTCATATGCATCATTTCCGGATTGCGGGCTTGAGCAACCTTAAATTTTTCTATTAAAGTTGGCTCTATCGTATACTTGACATCATCGCACTCATTCCTCGCATATGATCTTCTACTTAACGCGTCATACCACCACGCTCGCTTTTCCGTGATGGTATTGAATAGTGTGGTCGTAGTCTTTCAATAGCTCGAGTCAACGTCATTGCGCATGTTGAGTTCTTTTTGAGTGAAGAAATATTTAAGGCTTTTATGGTCCGAATATATCTCCACTTTCTCCCCATATAGATAGTGCCTCCATATCTTTAAGCGGAAAACGATCACGCTAACTCTAGATCATGAGTAGGATAATTCCTCTCATATTATTTAAGTTGTCATGAGGCATAGGCTATGACTTCCCATGTTGCATGAGAACACATCCTAACCTTTGCCCAAGCATCGTCAGTAGATAACAAATCCATCCGTATGCGGATGGTATTGTTAAACAGTCTTGAAATAAGTCTTCTCTTAAGCTCTTGGAAACTCTTCTCGCATTCTTCGCTCCAAACGAATTTTGTATCCTTCCGAGTTAACTGAGTTAACGAAGTAGCGATTCGAGAAAACCCTTCCACGAATCTCCGATAATAACCAGCTAAACCCAGAAAGCTCGTCTTTTATCCACCCTTCTTCTGGTTGCTCCCAACTTTGTATTGCTTCAATCTTCGCCGGGTCAACAGATACTCCATGTTTTGATACCACGTGCCCAAGGAATGCTACTTCCTTAAGCCAGAACTCGCATTTCTTCAACTTAGCATATAGTTTGTTTTCACGAAGCCTTTGGAGTACCAGCTTCAAATGGTGCTCATGATCTTCATGGCTTTTGGAATATATGAGGATGTCATCAAAAAAGACAACAACGAATTTATCCAAATATTCTTTGAATACTCGATTCATCATATCCATGAAAGTCGCAGGAGCATTAGTCAATCCGAAAGACATATCTAAGAATTCATAATGCCCATACCGAAGTTCGAAGCGGTCTTTGGAATATCCTCGCCTTAAATTTTAATGATGATATCAAGAACGAAGATCGATTTTTGAAAAGAATTGTGCTGCTCTTTGCAAATCGGTCAAACAAGTCATCAATACGAGGTAGAGGATACCTATTCTTGATGGTGACATGGTTCAATTCCCGATAGTCAATACAAAATCGCATACTCCCGCTTTTCTTCTTTTTCTACTTAATAAAACAAAGAAGACCCCAAGGAGATGTACTAGACGAATGAAACCGATGTCCAATAATTCACGTAGTTGGACCTTTAACTCCTCAAGTTCAATAGAGCCATTCGATATGGGGTTTTAGAAATGGGCTTTGTACTGTGTTCAAGGTCAATAAAGAATTCAACTTCACGTTACGGGGTAGGCAGGAAGTTCTTCAGAAATACGTCAAGAAAGTTAATAACAACAGAATATTATTCAATTTTGACGTGTCTTTATTCAAATCCATAACATGAGCTAAGAAAGCTTGACATCCGTTTTCAATAAACGAATAGCTTTATGATTAGATATGATGATTGATTGATTTTAATGGTTTAGTTGCTTGAATTCAAATATAACAGTTGATTAGGAATATGAAAACTAACAACCTTACGAAAACAATCAATTTTTGTGCATGATGAGTAGTTAACCAATCAATCCCTAAAATCACATCAAAAGCAAGTATCTTTAAAGAGATAAGGTCAACGAAAGATAAAGGGTGCCAACTTGGATTAGACAAGATTTATAAACAATTGGATGTAATGAAAGTTTCTCTAACGAAGTTTCCACAGATAGGTCAAAGTCTAATTTTTTCGGAGTCAGATTTAAACGTTGAGCACAAGCAGGAGAGATAAATGAATGGGTAGTGTGACGCCCCCAAAATAAGTCCATTCCATCCAACCCATTCTGAGTCGCCAAATACATGAATGTAAATAACTATAACTTTATTATTAAAACATATAAACTGTGAGTTTAAATACGAGATATTGCCATCTGCAGAATATATCCACACGCAAATAAATCCCCATCATAATTATTGATACATTATTTTACAAAAATGGTGAGGACTACTAAACAACTCTCTCTAGAACCTTCATTCCATACCCCAACTAGTAATCGCTACATTCTCGTCTCCTGAGAAGAAAAAATGGAACAAAAAGGAAAAGGTGTGAGCTCAACTAGCCTAAGAAAGAATATTATGACTAAGATAATATACAAAAAATTATCGTTAGTCTTCAACAGGGAAAAAATCTAATAGAATACAACGTACAATCAATTTTAAATCAACAATCGCGCAATGAAACAATAATTTCATTAGAAGAGTTAAGTAGAGAATGCAAACTACTATCTTCTATATATTAATTTAAAAGTTCATCGTCGATATTTTATCCTCGTAACATCAATCAATATATATCTCGAATAAAATATTCATCTTTGCACTACAGCCAAAAAGATATTCATTAATTAGTCATGTTCATCTAAACACTGCTTCATCTTTGCACTACGAGCCAAAGATATTAATCATCGGTCATGTTCATCTCAACACTGCTCATCTTTTTACACTACGGGCCAAAGATATTCATCAAGAAATCATTCATCTTTGCACTACAGCCAAAGATATTCATCGAAATCATTCATCTTTGCGCTACAGCCAAAGATATTCATCGAAAATCATTCATCTTTTGCACTACAGGGCCAAAGATATTCAATAATATCATCATTTAAGACCGAGGATGATGAAAAATATTTAAAGAAAAGCGAATCCAAAGGAAACAAAATGACAAGGATTAAGGATTAAGGATTCGTACTTTTATTTTATCCATGTCCAAAAATACCTCAAAATAATCATAGTGGTGTAAAATTCAAGAATGATCAAAACATGGATACAATCAAAGCTAGTATCCGTAATAGATATTTTACGAAAAAGGAAAATTTTCATTTTTTAGATGAATAAAGGCCGTATTCGTGAATAAGATCAGTATACATGAATAGTCTTGATATCGTGAATAAGAACCCGACACTAAAAGTTCCAAATTTGATAAAAACTTCAGATCAATATTTCAAAGATAATGATATAGAAGAAAGATCAAGATTTCTAAATTTGGAATACTGGATATAAAGCTATAATACTGAACTTTCACCGTATAGCAATACTCAAAGTATACTCAAAATACTCACAAGAATACGCCGATAATATAGAGAGAGAAACTTCAGCTTTACGGTGTGATTTTCAATTCTAACCTAAGACCCTATTTATAGGAAAATGCTTAGAACACCAAAGTAGAAAATTTAATATAATATTAATATATATATATATATATATATATATATATATATATATATATAATCTTCTACGTACTCATTCTAGATTTCAATTCGGCATTTTCCACATGCTCCCTTCTAGAACAAGTAAAAAACGTTTTCTTTTATAAAATAATTTAAATTTCTAAAAATCAATTATTTGAACTCCAAACTTCAATAATTCATAATAAATAGCCCTTTTATCAGAAATTTTGAATCTCATGAGTTTTTATAGGAAATTCAATTATCTACAACTTTACGTAAGAAAGTTTTTCCAAATTCCAAATGAAATTGACCAAAATCCACAAACGGGCGATTTTACGTGCTATAATCAAATTTCAAAGAATAAATGGGGTCCACCGAGCATGTTTAACATTTTTAAACATTTATTACAAAGTAAAATACTCTTCCTCCTCGTATACTCATATATCCCACATTCGTTGTAAAAATATCACCATTATTATATTATTAAAATATAATAATATATATTTAAATGAATTATTTTATCGTAAAAAGATAAAATTTTAATTTTCAACAATTGTCACATTAAAATTTTCTCCATCTATATCCACATAAAATCAATATTTTCTCATCATATGAATCAATAATTAATTATTCACAAATAATATTACGTAATCACAATATTAATAACCGTGCAATTCCCAAGAAAGAGGGCTTTCTAATAAGGATCTCTCTTACTCAAGCGCTCAATTAGGTGACCAAACCTCTCCTTAGATGTAACTTTTAGACATTGCCAATAATGTTATCCAATAATATTATTCAGATAATATGAATTATTGCTCGATAATGGAAAATACTGTAATGACAATTTATTGAAACAACAAGAATATAAAATATTAATGCAAAGAATTATTGAATCAATAAAATAAAATCTCGAATAAGAATTCTTGTAACAATTATTGAGTAGTGCCTTCACGTACGTAAGAATCAATAATTGGTGCAATACTGCAAGTAATATCGTTTGTTCAACAATGCGTATTAGTGTGTTTTAACCACGGGGGTATTCCAACAAGATAATTGTAATAACTACTGCCTGCTATTTATAAACAACTTATTCTTGTCGTTTTCTTCCTCCAATCGCTTTTTCGTTATGGGGCCCACACATTTCGCTACTGGCAGTAAATATTTAATATTCCCCGACAAAGCATTTAATATTCCACGACAAACGAATATTCCCTAACAATAATGAATATTATATCACCACTGCTTATTTAAAATATTTATGCATTTTACCCATACTTAACCACATTAATCAAATCCACCCTTACTATTTCAAAATAATAAATAAAGAAAATTCTTTTTATTTAAAAAATTTCGGTCTTACAACCTCCCTCCTTATGAAATTTCGTCCTCGAAATTGACGACGACGTACTGGTGTTTCAAAAGATGAGAATACCTCGCTTTCATTTCCGCTTTCCAACTCTCGGTCATTTCCTCAATAGCATGGTTTCTCCACAAAACTTTAACTTGTGGTATAACCTCGATACATAGGACATGTTCTTTCCTATCCAAGATCCTCGATAGTACCTCCTCGTCGTTAAGTCTTCTACTATCTCGTCTCTGGTTTACAACTCAATGACGTGGTTCGGGTTGTCCACATATTTACGTAACATCGATACGTGAAAAACGTTATGAACACGCCATACTTGGCGATAAAAGCGAGTCTATAGGCCAAAGTTCCTATTCGATCGAGAATTTTAAATGGATTAATAAATCAAGGTTTGAGCTTTCCTCACCTCACCGATTCTTTCTTTTGAAATAACAACTTCTTGCACCTCCTTCTTCAAATTTATCACTCCGATTGTGTAGCTTGAATAACTTTTAACTTTATCGATTAAAAGTCGATTATACTCGTATATCATCACGTGGGTACCTAGAGTTTTCATCTCCATCTCTATTATTTGTAAATTATACGAAATGAGTCTTTGATAATATCGTATTTCGTCTTGTATAATGATCTTCTACTCAACACGCCGCCTACCACGTTCGCTTTTTCGAGGATGGCATGGTCGAACATGTCTTTGAAATGAGTCTCCTCTTGAGTTCTTCAAGCTCTTCCCACATTCATTGCTCCATTCGAATTTTGTATCTCTACGAGTCACCGTTAATGGAATAGCGATTCGAGAATATCCTTCAACGAATCTTCGATAATAACCAACTAAGCCTAGAAAACTACGATTTCGATTACCGACTTAGGTTGTTCTCAATCGTGACTCATATCCCAACCTTGGATAAAGACGTTACAATGACACCTATCGCTTTACTACCGCATGACGAATATGGCGTCCCCTACGGAGAATCGGGTTTGATTTGCATTCCACAAAGGAAGTCACCGGAGATAAAGGCTCAGTACCAAATTTATAGTTGAATTTTAACTCTCAAGTTCAATAGGAGCCATTCGATATGAGATTTTAGAAATGAGTTTTGTCTGGGGTTCAAAGTCGATACAAAATTTAATATCGAGCTTTGGGAGTAAGCGAAGAAATTCTTCGAGAAATACGTCGGAAAATCAATAACAACAGAATATTATTCAAATCGACGTGTCTTTATTCAAATCCATAACATGGACTAAGAAAACTTGACATCCGTAATAAACGAATGACTTCATGGCTTGATATGAAAATGTTTGACTACAATGGTTTGATTGCTTGAATTCGAATAACAGGTTGCTTAGGAATATGAAAACTAACAACCTTACAGAAGTAATCAATTTTGGCATGATGAGTAGTTAACCTTAAAATCACATCGAAAGCAAATATCTCTATAGAAATAAGGTTGACAGGTAATGTGATAGTGCCAACCTGAATCAAGCAAGATTTCTAAACAACGGATGTAATAAAAGTTTCTCCTAACGGAGTCTCCATAAATAGGTCAAAGCCTAATTTCTCCGTAGTCAAGTTCAAACGTTGAGCGCAAGCAAGAGAGATAAAAGAATCGGTAGAACCGGTATCTAATAAGGTATAAACTTCGCAAGAATTTATAATTAACTAACCCGTGCTAACTTCGGGTTCCTCGCATTTTGACCGGCCACGTCACGAAAACGCTCTTCCAGAACCGCTTGACTTTGACTTTTCTCGGGACATCCTTTTGAGTCACCATTCCTCACCGGATCGGGTTTCGATCATCGTCTAATCTCGAGCGATATGTCCCTCTTTTCCATAATTATAGCATACCTTAAATTGTTGTGGGCAGTTTGGACTGATATGTCCCTCTTTACCGCATTTGTAACATACGACCGGTGGTCTTTCTCCTCCCTTGGAACCAAATACTCATGGCGGCACGCGTCTTCATATGGTCGTTGTTGAATCTCCTCTTTTTAAAATCTCCTCCCGACTCGCTTCTTCTTTTTACGGCCACGATTACCACCAGTGGTTACCGCCTTTTGTCCGTATTCTTCTTTCTCCGCCGGTTATCGTTCTTTTGATGACCGCTTATAATCCTGGTTATGGTCCCTCGGTTGAGCGTACTTTCGTTATCTCGCTTCTAACAACCGAGCCTGCTGACAACATCCGAATAGAGAAAATTTATGAGAAATGAGATATTGACGTATCTGGGGTTTCAACCTCTCTCGAAACATCCGCGTCATCGTTCCTCATTCTCCACCAAATGAGGTCTGCAAACTGGATAACTCCGCGAACTTCGCCTCGTCTTTGGGACACGCCATGTTATTCTCGCTCAAATCTAATAAACTCCACTTCCTTCATATAGACGAATACTTTCGGGAAGTACTTGTCATTGAACTGCTTCAAATGTCTCCCACGACATCTTTGGTCAAATTGGATGGGTACGCTTCACGATTCCCACCAAGAATTTGCCTCGTTCACGGAACATAAAAGTAGCGAATGGAACTTTCTGTTCTCCATGCATCCCAAGACATCGAATATCTTGGTAATTTGTTTGACCCACGTCTCGCCTTTAATCGGATCCGGCTTTCCCAGTGCGTGGTCCCAACTCTTTGAATCTGCTTGGTTGTGACCACCCATGAATTGCTATCATTTCCTCCTCAGACTTTGAATACGAGTCTCACTAAATCGATTTTTGCATGAACTGCAAAAATCTTCTAAACATCCCCTCGTTCATCATCTGCTCAGTGGTGTTGTTCACAGGAGGTACATTTCCAGCCTGTTGCACGTTCTCCTCGTTCGTAAGTACAGACATCTCCACGGTATCATTTACTCCACTGTTAATATTCTCAGTCGACATTCTCAAATACTGTCATAAAACAAGGGTTAATTAAGCAAATCAATATATCACATAATATCCCTATATACTGACCAACTAACAAATAAGCTTAGGTAGGACACACTAGCAAAGGATTTACTCGTCTCTCCCCTCCTAGTTCTATTCCCCGATCTCCGCCAGAGACCATATCCCTAAGCTCTGATACCAACTGTGACTTTAGAAACCAACTTGTGTCAAGACTCACATTGATACCTATCGGTTCCAATCATAGAATCCAGCATCCCCTACTTGAGAGTCCGGCTTTTGCATTCCCCATCAACAGAAGTCACCAAATGAGAGGCTCGAGGCTCTTTACTTATAGCTCGATACATTAATCATGACGCCCCAAAATAGGTCCATTCCATCCAACCCATTTTGAGTCGCCAAATACATGGTACAGAAATAACTACAACTTTATTATTACAACATATAAACTGTGAGTTTAAATACAGATATTGCCATCTAGACAATATCCACACGCAAATCCCCATCATAATTATTGATACATTATTTTACAAAAATGGTGAGGACTACTAAACAACTCTATCTAGAACCTTCATTCCATACCCCAACTAGTAATCGCTACATTCTCGTCTCCTAAGAAGAAAAATGGAACAAAAAGGAAAAGGGTGAGCTCAACTAGCCCAGTAAAGAATATTATTACTAAGATAATATACAACAAATTATCGTTAGTCTTCAACAGGGAAAAATCTAATAGAATACAACGAATAAACCAATTTTAAATCAACAACTGCGCAATGAAACAATAATTCATTAGAAGAGTTAAGTAGAGAATGCAAAATACTATCTTCTATATATGAATTTAAAAGTTCATCGTCGATATTTTATCCCTGTAACATCAATCAATATATATCTGGAATCAAATATTCATCTTTGCACTACAGGCCAAAGATATTCATCAGTTGGTCATGTTCATATAAACACCTGTTCATCTTTGCACTACGAGCCAAAGATATTAATCAGTCGGTCATATTCATCTCAACACCTGCTCATCTTTGCACTACGAGCCAAAGATATTCATCAAGAAATCATTCATCTTTGCACTACAGGCCAAAGATATTCATCAGAAATCATTCATCTTTGCGCTACAGGCCAAAGATATTCATCAGAAATCATTCATCTTTCCACTACAGGCCAAAGATATTCAATAATATCATCATTTAAGACTGAGGATGATGAAAATATTTTTAAAGAAACGAATCCAGTTAAACAAAATGACAAGGATTAAGGATTAAGGATTCATACTTTATTTTATCCATGTCCAAAAATACCTCAAAAATAATCATAGTGGTGTAAAATTCAAGAATGATCAAAACATGGATACAATCAAAGCTAGTATCCGAATAGATATTTTGACTAAAAAGGAAAATTTTCATTTTTCGATGAATAGTGTCGTATTCGTGAATAAGATCAGTATCACGAATAAAGCTTGAGTATCGTGAATAGTAACTCCCACACTAAAAAGTTCCAAATTTGATAAAAACTTCAGATCAATATTTCAAAGATAATGATATTGAAGAAATAATATCATTATGAAAAAAAATAATATCCCTTACCTCTAAAAAGCAAGATTTTAACGGAATCTTTGGATATAAAGCTATAATACGAACTTTCACCGTATAAAGAATACTCAAAGTATACTCAAAATACTCACAAGAATAAACTTTCGATAATATAGAGAGAAAACTTGATTTACGTGTGATTTTCAATTCTAACCTAAGCACCCAATTTATAGGAAAATGCTTAGAACACCAAAAGTAGAAAATTTAATATAATATTAATATATATATATATATATATATATATATATATATATATATATAATCTTCTACATACTCATTCTAGATTTCAATTCCCAAAGATTTCCCATGCTCCTTTTCTAGAACAAGTAAAAAAAACGTTTTCTTTTATAAAATAATTTAAATTTCCAAAATCAATTATTTGAACTCCGAACTTCAATAATTCATAATAAATATCCTTTTATCAGAAAATTTGAATCTCATGAGTTTTTATAGGAAATTCAATTCTCTACAACTTTACGTAAGAAAGTTTTTCCAAATTCCAAATGCAGAAATTGACCAAAATCCACAAACGGGCAATTTTACAAGCTATAATCAAATTTCAGTCAATAAATGGGGTCCACCGACATGTTTAACATTTTTAAACATTTATTACAAAGTAAAAATACTCTTCCTCCTCGTATACTAATATATCCCACATTACGTTGTAAAAATATCACCATTATTATATTATTAAAATATAATAATATATATATTTAAATGAATTATTTTATCGTAAAAAGATAAAATTTCAATTTTCAACAATTGTCACATTAAAATTTTCTCCATCTATATCCACATAAAATCAATATTTTTCTCATCATATGAATCAATAATTAATTATTCACAAATAATATTACGTAATCACAATATTGATGACCGTGCAGCTTCTGGAAGAGGGGCTTTCCATAAGGATCTCTCCTTCTTTGGCGCAATTAGGTAACCAAACCTCTCCCTGTATGTAACTTTCTAGACATTGCCAATAATGTTATCCAATAATATTATTCGGATAATATGAATTATTGCTCTGATAATGGAAAATACTTGTGTAATGACAATTTATTGAAACAACGATAATATAAAATATCAATGCAAAGAATTATTGAATCAATAAAATAAAATCTTCGAGCAAGAATTATCAGTAACAATTATTGATTAGTGCCTTCTTTACATAAATCAATAATTGGTGCAATACCGCAGGTGCTTCTTGTTCAACAACGCGTATTAGTGTGTTTTAACCACCGGTATTCCAACAATGATTAATAACAACTACTGTACCAGTTATTTATAAACAACTTATTCTTGTCGCTTTCTTCCTCCAATCGCTTTCCGTTATGGGGCCCACACATGGTCGCTACCGTCGCATTTAATATTCCCCGACAATCACGAATATTCCACGACCAAACGAATATTCCCGACAATAATGAATATTATATCACCACTGCTTTTATTTAAAATATTTACAAGATTTTACCCATAACTAACCACATTAATCAAATCCACCCTTACTATTTTAAAATAATAAATAAAGGAAATTCCTTTTTATTTAAAAAATTTCGGGTCATACAGTAAAGACTTGTATATTCAAGTAAAGTATAAACTTCACAATAATTTATAAATAGCTTACCCGTGATCACCTCATTTGGGTTCCTCGCATTTTGACCGATCACAACAACAAACGCTTCTTCCAGAACCGATTGACTTTAACTTTTCTTCGGGACGATCTTTTGAGTCACCGTCCTCATTGAACTAGGTTTCGCTCTGACTGTAATCTCAAGCGATATGTCCTTCCTTTCCACAATTATAGCATACCGAACTGTGGGCGCTTTGGATCGATATGTCCCTCTTTCCCATTTATAAGCATATAATGGGTTGTCGTTCTCCTCCTTGAACCGATTCTTTACTTGCACCTTTGCCGTCTTCATACATGGTCGTTGTTGAATCTCCTCTTTTAAAATCTCCTCCCGACTCGCTTCTTCTATTTATATGGCCATGATTACCACCAGAGTGGTTACCATTTTGTCCGTCTTTTTCTTTCTCCACGGGTTATTGTTGTTTTGTTGATCGCTATCTCCTAGATATGATCCTCGATTGTGATACCTCGGTTGGCCGTACTTTCGTTATCTCGCTTCTAACAATTGAGCCCTATTAACAACATCTGAATAAAGAGAAAATTTATGAGAGATGAGATCTTCGACGTATCTTGGGTTTCAAACCTCTCGAAACATCCGCGTCATCGCTCCTCATTCTCCACCAAATGAGGTGCAAACTCGATAACTCTGCAACGTCTCCCAAGACATCTTGAGTGCATGGTGGATGGAGTACGCTTCACGCACTCCCACCAAGAGTGATGCCTCGCCACGGAACATAAAGGTGGAGAATGGAACCTTCGTTCTCTCAGTGCATCCCAAGACATCGAATATCTTGGTAATTTGCTTGACCCATGTTTCCGCCATGATCGGATCGGGCTTTCCTTAAATTCGTGGTCCCAACTCTTTGAATCGCTTGCGCATGACAACCCGTGAATTACTACCATTTCTCCTATGTTTTGAACACGAGTCTCCCTCGTCGATTTTTGCATGAACTGCAAAAAGCTTCTAAACATCCTCGTTCATCATCTCGCTCCGTGGTGTTGTTCATATGAGGAACATTACCACTGCAGACGCTTCTCCTCGTTGGTGAGTACAGGCGTCTCCACGGTCTCATTTCCACTGTTAATATTCTCAGTCGACATTCTCAAATACTGTCATAAAACAAGGGTTAATTAAGAAAATCAATATATCACATAATATCCCTATATACTGACCAACTAACAAATAAGCTTAGGTAGGACACACTAGCGAAGGATTTACTCGTCTCTCCCCTCCTAGTTCTATTCCCCGATCTCCGCCAGAGATCATATCCTAAGCTCGATACCAAACCGTGACACCCCCAAAATAGGTCTACATCACCCATTCGAGTTGTCAATACACAAGATGCGAAACAACTACAACTTTATTATTACAATAGTAAAACTGTGAGTTTAAATACGAGATATTGCCATCTAGACAATATCCACATACAAATAAATCCTCATCATAATTATTGATACATTATTTTACAACAATGGTGAGGACTACTAAACAACTCTCCTAGAACCTTCATTCCATACCCCGACTCATTTCTCGCTATATTCTCGCCTCCCACGAGAAGAAAAATGGAACAAAAAGGAAAAGGGTGAGCTCGACTAGCCCAAAGAAGAAGAATATTATGACTAAGATAATATACAACAAAATTATCGTTAGTCTTCAACAAGGAAAAATATAATAGAATACAATAGACAACAAGTTTTAAATCAATATTCGCAATGAAATAATAATTCATTAGAAGAGTTAAGTAGAAATGCAAACTACTATCTTCTATGTATGAATTTTAAAGTTCATCGCTATTTTTTTATCCTGTAACATCAATCAATATATATCTGGATCAAATATTCATCCTTGCACTACTGTGCGAGGACATTCACCAATTGGTCATGTTCATCTAAACACTGCTCATCTGCTTTGCACTACGGGCCAAAGATATTCATCGAAAATCATTCCTCTTTGCACTACAAGGCCAAAGATATTCAATAATATTATCATTTAAGATCGAGGATGATGAAAATATATATTTTTTTTAAAGAAACGAATCCAAATGAAACAAAATGACAAGGATTAAGGATTAGTACTTACGTTTTATCCACGTCCAAAAATACCTCAAAAATAATCATAGTGGTGTAAAATTCAAGAATGATCAAAACATGGATACAATCAAAGCTAGTATCCACAATAGATATTTTGGACTTAAAAGAAAAATTTTCATTTTTCGATGAATAGTCTTGAGTATTAAGTGAATAATACTGCAGTATCGTGAATAAAGGCCATATACGTGAATAGTAACTCAGACACCAAAAGTTCCAAATTTGATAAAAACTTGAGATCAATATTTCAAAGATAATGATATTGAAGAAATAATATCATTACGAAAAAAAAATATCCTTACCTCGAAAGATCAAGATTTCAATTTGGAATAATCGGATATAAAGCTATAACTTGAACTTTCACCATATAGCAATACTCAAAGTATACTCAAAATACTCACAAGAATACGCCGATAATATAGAGAAAACTTGATTTACGCTGTGTGATTTTCAATTCTAACCTAAGCACCTATTTATAGGAAAATCTTTAGAACACCAAAGCAGAAAATTTAATAAATTAATATTATTTTTTTCTAAATATCTCTCGCACACTACCATCTGAATTCAGCCTCCTAACCACATGTTAAATGAGTTTCAAAATGAAAAAAAACGTTTTGTAATTAAAAATATTTTAAACTTCCAAAATCAATTATTTCAAACTTGAACTTCAATAATTCATAATAAATAGCCCTTTATCGAAAAATTCGAATCTTGCGAGTTTTTATAGGAAATTCAATTCTCTACAACTTTACGTAAGAAAGTTTTTCCAAATTCCAAATGTAAATTGGCCAAATCCACAAGCCAAGCGATTTTGAGAGGCTATAATCAAATTTCAAATCAATAAATGGGGTCCACCGACATGTTTAACATGTTTTAAATATTTATTGCAACAAAAATACTCTTCCTCCTCAGATACTCATATATCCCACATTCGTTGTAAAAATATCACCATTATTATATTATTAAAATATAATAATATATATATATTAAATGAATTATTTTATCGTAAAAAGATAAAATTTCAATTTTCAACAATTGTCACATTAAAAATTTTCTCCATCTATATCCAAATAAAATCAATATTTTCCTCATCATATGAATCAATAATTAATTATTCACAAATAATATTACGAAATCACAATATTGACAACCAGGCGGTTCCAGAAAGAGGGGCTTTCCAATAAGAATTTCTCACTTCTTGGCGTGCATTAGGTGACCAAACTTCTCCTTAGATGTAACTTTCTAGACATTGCCAATAATGTTATCTAATAATATTATTCGGATAATATGAATTATTGCTTCGATAATGAAAAATCTTGTGTAATGACAATTATTGAAACAACAAAGAATATAAAATATCAACGCAACAATTATTGAACCAATAAAATAAAATACCTAATAAAGAATTATCGTGAACCATTATTGAGTAAAGTGCCTTCTTACGTAAGAGTCAATAATTGGTGCAATACCGCAGTCATCGCAGCAACAACGCCAGACATCGTGTTTTTAACCACCGGGGTATTCTAACAATGTAAATCCAGAATAACCACTACTGTTATTTTTAAACAACTTATATTTATCGCTTTCTTCCTCCAATCGCTTTCAGTTATGGGGCCCACACATAGCTACGGCCGTCATTATGAATATTCTCAACGATGATTTAATATTCCATGACCAAACGAATATTCTCCTACAACAATGAATATTTTATAACCACTTTATTTTAAAATATTTGCGATTTTACCCATAACTATCCACATTAATCACATCAACCCTTACTATTTCAAAATAATAAATAGAGGAAATTAAATTTCATTTATTAATTATTTGGGGTCTTACAACCTCCCCTCCTTATGAAATGAACTAAGAATTGCTCCCCGGCGCTGTTACAAGTTCTGACATTTTCTGCTCCGACATCTTTTGGGAAAATGGCTATAACTTCTTCGTCCGAACTCCAATTTCGATGATTTAAGATTTTCCGGAAATAGGAGAAGTAGATCTACAACTTTCATTCTTTGAGTGTTTCGAAATAAGGTCTGTAGAAATACTCAAATTGGCTCTGAAGTGACTGCTGTGTAAATGGCAAGCCGAAAACGCGAATCTAGCCACCCCGAATGTCGATCCAAGTAACTTTTGTCCCAAATCCTACAAAACAATGTAAAACATGCATGAATGGACACAAACACTTAAAAACTATTCTAAAAGACTTAAGAACAATAATAAATTAAGCCCGAATGTACCCAATTTATGTGTATAAAACTCACTCATCAGAATTCATAGCCATAATCATACCAAAAACTGTCCATCAATGCACTACGCCAACGCGACTTTTTTCCACATCATTTGTAACATTACGGTCATGATTATACCGAATAATCCTCGGTCATAATCATACCAAGTCCATCTATGCACTACAGTGCCACGATGACTTTTCAACAAAATATAAACATGAGGATGATGACAATGATATAAGAATTCAATAAAACAAGTTCAAGAATTAAATTATCCAGAACTAATAACGTCCCAAATTGTCAACATGATACTTTTTTGTAGAGTAAAATTCAAGAATGCTCGAAATATATTTCCATGAAAAGATCTCGGATGAAGCGCAAATATCAAGGATATTCCACTAATTTCATGGAGTATAGAAGTCAAAACTTTAACCAACCGAGTATAATAAAGAATGGAATAACAAAAGAAATCACCATGCATGCGGACTTAGCATGACGAGTTATTCCAACGAATAATAAATAATCGGAACCAATCAAAGCGTAATACGCATCCGACAGGATGATATTCTAATAGAATAATAAAGAATGGAATAACAACAAATCACCATGTATGCGAGTACGTCGCGTGGCGTGTTATTCCAATGAGATAATAAATAACGGAACCAGTGTCAAAGTAAATTACATGCCGACAAGATGTTCCAATGTAAATAAAGAATGGAATAACAATGTAAATCACCATGCATGCGGTACTTCAGATATATTGTTTATTCCAATGTAATAATAAATAATCTAACCAGTCCCACAGAAACGCATGCAGTATGTGATATTCCAATGTAATAATAAAGATTTTAATCAGGTCCCACAGAAACGCATGAATATGATATTCCAAATGTAATAATAAAGAATGGAATAACAATGTAATTTTACCATGTATACGGTGATTACATAGACAAAGTTATTCCAAATGAGAATAATAAATAATGGAATAATGTAAGAATTTCACCAAGTATAGGATAGGCCAGCGTACACGAGTTATTCCAATGAATAATAAAGAATGGAATAACGTAAGTTCTCTTCATGAATATGAAAAAAATAATACCCCTTTACCTTATAAAGAAGAGTACTCTACTCGGTGAGGCGGGATATACTTGAAGAAACTTGCAGACTACGCTTAAAAAGCTTTCTTAAACGCTAAAAGAAAGACGCCAAGATTATAGAAGAATAATTATCTCTACGCTCTCTCTCTAGAGTTTGAAAGAATTCGTAAGAAATAATGAAGGAATGAGCTTATTTATAGTAGAATGGACTCTAATAAGAATTCTAATTCATGAATGTAGTCCAAATTGATTTACTTTTTAATCTGGACGGTCCATATTTAAAGCAAAATCTTTTAAATAAAATATAATATATTCTATTTATAATCTAATAAAATGAATAACTTTATAAAAGTATTTTTGTTTTATATTAAAAGATTTTACTATGCAAAATACTATGCAAAGCACTATTCAACACTATCATAATAAAATATAATATATTCTATTTATAGAATAACTTTATAAAAGTATTTTGTTTTATATAAAAGGTTTTTTCGTTTTATTACATTAATAATACTAATAAAACAAAACTCATATATAATATATATATATATATATATATAACAATCGACAATAATTGAATCCAATAACGTGAGATACTATCAAGCAACTAGTAGCAATAATTTAAAACAACAGAGTGACTTATCACGTAAAGCATCAATAATCAATACTGTACTACTACTATGCAACCACGCCAGACATTCGTATTTTTTTTAACAATTTGTGTTTCAACGGATTAATCAGTGAAACTTTCGCCGTTATTTTCATAAAAATATCTTTATCGTTTTCTCAATCTGACAATAATTCCGTTGTGGGATCCACCAATGATTGTGTCATCGTATGAATATTTTCCGACACAAAGAATATTCCCCGACCAATCGAATATAATATAACAACTTGCATACTTTGCAAAATTTATAAATATTACCCACAACTATAACATTATATTAAATCCACACCATAATATTCAAAAAAAAAATCGAGAAATTTAAATCTTTATTCGTAAAATTTGGGATTTTACAGTTTAGTTTCAAACATATGAGTTAAATATGTTATGTGAAGTTAAAGAATTGGTAAACAGGATTTTAGGGCTTGAAAGTCCTATATAAGTTATATGCAGATTTTTGATGAGTGATTTGATTATTGGTGATGAAATCTTATGAGTATGACATTTTTGAATGATTAAATGCATTATTTGGTAAAGTGTAAACAATTAAATTAAATTGTTTATAAGTTTAAGATGTGATTAAAATATTGTTATAATATTAACAATATTAGATTATGAGTTATTTAAGTGATGGATAATATTTAGATAAATTTAAAGTCTTTAATATTTATCCTTGTTTTCGTTTGATTAATGCTTATATTATTGTCATCATCCCCATGCTTATATTGTGATGAAAGTCATCTTTGACTTACGTGCAGAGATGGACTTGGTATGATTATGACCAGGGATTATTCGGTTTAATTATGACCGTAATGTAATGAATGATGTGGTAAAAATCCTCATTGACGTGTAGTTTATTGGTGGACAGTTGTTAGTATAATTATGACCAGGGATTATTTGGTATAATCATGACCATTGATGATTACATGAATATCCTTGGCCGTGGTGCAGGGATGATGTGATTTATTTATTAAGCTGAGTCTCAGCGATAAAGTTTATGAAAATCTTTTTAAATCATAGAAGATAGTAGATTTTATGCTCTACTTGACTCTTCTCATGGATTGCTTGTTCCGCTGCAGTTAAACTTGATGTCTATTATATTTTATCAGTTTAACATTGTTAAAGACTAATGCTAATTTATTTTACATTATCTTAGTCATAATATTTCTTACTGGGCTAGTTGAGCTCAACCTTTCTTTTATTGTTCTCTTCAGGAAATGAGAATATAGCTGGGACTAGTTGGGAAATGGAGTGATGGTCCAGATGATAGCATTAGTAGTCCTTACTATGGCGTGACATGCAATATATAATTGTATTGAGGACCTAAGATGTGTGTGTCATATTTTATACGTCACTTAATAATTGATTTTGGTGAACAACAATAGGGTGATGAGAACCCGACCCTGAAAGCATCAAAAGTGCACTACAGTAAAATGAAGAGAACATAAATCTTCTCGTGTCCCTTTGGAGACTTGAAATATTTGTTGTTGTACTTTATATGGCATGTATTAATTTGAGTATGAATATTGTCGTATTATATACGTTACAATATTTGTATTAAAACTCACAGTATATATGTCGTCGTATTTTGCACGACTGTTGTATAATTTAGTTTGTATTTGTATTCAGTACCTTGTATCTGATGACCCAAGATGGGTGATGTGTACCTAATTTGGGGGCGTCACAGTTGGTATCAAAGCTTAGGAATATGATCCCTGGCTGACATGTGAGACAAGAACTAGGAGGGGTAGGGGTGAGCATGGTGCGGTTTGGTGCGGTTTGAAGTCGAAACCGCACCCGAAACCGTTTAGGTGCAGTTTGATAAATCTAAAACCGCATACGTAAACCGCTTGTGATTGATGCGGTGCGGTTTTAAAAGTGCAAGTCTGCGGTTTCATTTGGTACAGTTTGGTTCCAAAACCAATTGAAACAACAATTGATATAAAATAAGCTCTCTGTTTTCGAAATTGATATAAGTTCATTAATGTAGACAAATACAACAATGAAAACTATAAACTATCTAAAATATAAATTTTTTCTGCAACAACTTCTTCATTACATGAAAACTGTGGAATATTTTCTAAATCAAAATACAAAATGAGCAATTAACCTCTGTGCAAGTCTTTTAATTTCTTGAATGCAGGAGTAGGTGCGAGACTTTTCTCAGTCTTATCATCACTTATATGAATGCCAAAAAGTTATGTTCCATGTTTCATCCATAATGTTTGCACACCCATACATACATAATGCCCACCTTCATCATTAAGAAGTGCATACTGTTATATAAAATTAAACCACCAAGTACTACTACGGTTGGACGACAGATACTAATTAAGCTACACAAGATAGTGCCAAACTCACTTCTCCCAAATTCAGCAGCATGCGCGGTGAATGGTGAAATACATACATACACACATATGGTGCG
This sequence comes from Panax ginseng, assembly GCA_020205605.1. NCBI lineage: Eukaryota > Viridiplantae > Streptophyta > Magnoliopsida > Apiales > Araliaceae > Panax > Panax ginseng. Next base: position 23,241,899 of record CM035137.1, on the reverse strand, counting down.
GTTTCGGTTTTATGGTTGCGGTTTTGGCTAGTAAATCAAACCTAACCATAAATTTGTTATTCAATTAACCTAAAACCGCAACATCTGTACGGAACTGCTGGTGCGGTTTTAATTGGGGCGGTTTGTGCGGTTTTTGGTACGGTTTTGGTTCCAATTTGGTTACTTGCTCAGTCCTAAGGAGGGGAGAGACGGGAAATTCTTTCGCTAGTATGACCTACCTAAGTTTTTTTGGTATTTAATTGGTCGGTCAGGGTATAGGAATAATATGTGATATGTTAATTAACCTTTGTTTTGTGGCAGTATTTAAAAATGACATCCGAAAATGTAGAGATAAGCAATGAAGCACATGAGACCGTTGAGACACCTTTAATCACTAACCAGGTTAATGTGATGTCAGACTAAGAAGAAATTAGAGATATCTACGTGGTGAGTGAAGAACTAATAGTTGCACCCGAGCTAGTTGCAGAGGTTGCAGCTGAGAGTGAGGAAGAAGAAGAAGAAGAAGAAGAGGAACCTGAGGAGAATTGGTTAGAAGAATTTTATGATCAAAATTAATAATTAAAAAATCGTATTCATGAGTTAGAAGAGCAGGCTGAAGAACGGTAGGCAGTCGTGGAGCAAAGAGATGTAACAATTCAAAATTGTGTTACCCGATGTGCGATGCTTGAACAGAAGCACTCTTTGACAGAGTATAAGATATTAGAGCTGGAATCTGAGAATGCTATGATCAAAGTTCTGATGAAAGAAGAAGCAACTGAACGAATGAGAATAGATGATGCATGGGTAAAAGTCGCAAGACGCGTAGATATTGTAGAAAAAGACGTCCGTTCCAATAAGGCCAAAATAGATGAAATGTATTTTGCTTTTTGGACAACAATTGGGAGAATCCAACATTGAATTCGGAATTATCCTATACAGAGCGGTCAACCCCAATTCGATATGGATCGGAGAGTAATGATTCGAATCATGGATCTGGAATGTGATGAAGCAATTAAGGGTGGAATGTACTTCTGAGAAAAAAGTTAAGTCCAACCTGGATGTCCTGCATAAGTCAAAATCGGTAGTTTAAGAGAGCATTTTTTTTTGACGAGGAACCTGAACAAAGTTATCACGGGTAAGTTAATCATAAACTCTTGCGAAGTTTATACCTTGTTAGATACCGGTTCTACCAACTCTTTTATTTCACCTAGTTGTGTTCAATGTTTAAACTTGGCTCTTGAGAAATTAGACTTTAACTTATCTGTTGAAACTCTGTTTGGAGAAACCTTCGTTACATCCACTATTTATAAATCTTGTTTAATTCAAATTGACACTTTCACGCTACACCGTCGATCTTATCTCTTTGAAAATACTTGCATTTGATGTGATTTTAGGAATCGATTGGTTAACTACTCATCATGCCAAAATTGATTATTTTCGTAGCGTTGTTAGCTTTCATATTCCTAACCAACCTGTTATACTTAATTCAAGTAACCAAACCACTAAAGTCAATCATTGTCATATCAAGCCATAAGTAAAAAAAGCCCCGAGCCTTTCATTTGGTGACTTCCAAGTCTTGGAATACAATCGAAGCCGACTTTTTCTATAAAGCGACGCCGTGAATGACGATATGAAGTTGATAGGTATCAATGTGACGTCTTATCCAAGTCTTGGATGAGAGTCACGTTTTTAAACGATATTTTTATTGTTAATAAATTTCTTGACGTATTCTTGAAGACTTCTTAGCCTACCCCTAGAGTGTGAAATCAAATTTTGTATTAACCCCAGTACAAAACCCATTTCTAAAACCCTCAAGTATTTCTTCACCCAAAACGAATGTATAATGTGCCAAAGACGATGGCTCGAGCTGTTGAAGGTTAAGACCATTCAATACCATCGTGGAAAAGCGAACGTGATAGCTGGTGTGTTGAGTAGAAGATCGTATGCGTTTACGAGTGCGAATATACAAACCTACGTGAAGATAACGAATATATGATTAGAACCGACTTTAGTCGATAATGTTAAAGTTCTTAAAGCTACGGACCGGAAAGTGATGAATACTGAAGAAGAAGGTTCAAGAGGGCGTTATTTTAAAAGCAAGAGTTGCTGAAGAGAGGAAATATCAACCCTCAATTTAATTGGCCCATTTGAAATCCTCGATCGAGTAGAAACTGTGGCCTATAGACTCGTTTTACCGCCAAGAATGTCGCGTGTTCATAATTTTTTAACGTATCGATGTTACGTAAATATGTAGATGACCTAAACCACATTATTAAATTAGAACTAGACGATATAGCAGAAGATTTAACGTATAAGGAGATACGTGTTAAAATCTTGGATAAGAAGGATCGTATTCAACACTCAAAGGTTATACCTCAAGAGTTAGAATTTGAAATGAAGTCAAGGTATCCTTACCTCTTCGGCATACCAGGTACGTACGTAAATTTCGAGGGCAAAATTTCATAAGGAGGGGAGATTGTAAAAGCCCAAATTTTACGAATAAAGATTTAATTTTCTCAAAATATTTTTTTGAATATTATGGTGTGGATTTGAGATAATGTTATAGTTGTGGGTAGTGTTTAGAAATTTTGAAAAGTATGCAAGTTGTTATATAATATTCGATTGGTCGGGGAATATTCGTTTTAACAGTAAATATTCGTACGATGGCACAATCATTGGTGGACCCCGCAATGAAATTATTGTTGGATTGAGAAAATAATAAAAATATTTTTATGAAAATAACGGCGGAAGTTTTATCATTAACTGTTGAAACACCCGGTTGCATAGTATCACACGGTATTGATTATTGATGTTTACGTGAGAAGTCACTCAGTTTTGTTCAATTATTGCTACAGTAATTATTGCATAGTATCTCACGTTATTTGATTCAATTATTGTCGATATTTTATATATTATTAAATCAATAATTGAGATAACAAAGTTATTAATATTATTATTTGCAATATTAACAATGTCTAGAAGTTACGCTTAATGAGAGGTTTCAATCACCTAATTAAGGCGCCTAATAGAGAAAAATCCTTATTGGAAAGCCCCTCTTTCCTGAAGCGACTGGTTTGATTAATATTGTGAATTATAATAATGATGATAAATGTTGTTAAATATATTGAGGTGTCTTTTTATGAAGTCACGGAAGTTTATATATATATATATATATATATATATATATAAATTTTGTTTTATTAATATTATTAATGTAATAAAACGTAAAAGCTTTTATATATAAAATAGAATACTTTTATAAAGTTATTTATTTTATTAGACAATAATTAGAATATAATATATTTTATTATGTATAGTATTTTGCATAGTAAAATCTTTTATATATAAATGTAATACTTTTATAAAGTTATTTGTTTTATTAGACAATAATTAGAATATAATATATTTTATTATCATAGTATTTGCATAGTAAAATCTTTTTATATAAAATAGAATACTTTTATAAAGTTAATTATTTTATTAGATTTTAAATAAAATATATAAATATATATATATATATTATATTTTATTGCATATTATCCTTTCTATTTTCCTATAAATAGGATACTTAGTTAGATTGAAATCACACGAAATTCGAGAGAATTCTCTTACATAATCTTGAGCGTATTTCTTTAGAGTTTTAAGAAGCTTTGAAAGCGTAGTCTGAAGTTTTCTTCAAGTATATCCCCGTCTGTCCGTTTGAGATACTCTTCTTTATAAGGTGAGGTATTATTTCTTTCATATTCATGAAGAGAAATTACATTATTCCATTCTTTATTATTATGTTGGAATAACCAAAGATATGTAAGTACTGCATACACGGTGAAATTCTTACATTATTTCATTCTTTATTATTATGTTGGAATAACTTTATATATATGCCAATCTGATACATGGTGAAATTCTTACATTATTCCATTCTTTATCATTCTGTTGGAATATTCTGTACATGCGTGCTTACGCGTGACACCGGTTCCATTATTTATTATTCATTGGATTAACTCGTTATGCGCGGCCTATCGTATTTATGGTGAATTCTATTGTTATTCCATTCTTTATTATTCCGCTGGAATATCCTGTCATCATCGCGTTTAAGCATGACCAGTTCCATTATTTATTATTCTCATTTGGGAATAACTTATCTGCATGCGATCTATCACATGCATGGTGAATTCTTCTGTTATTCCATTCTTTATTATTCTGTTGGAATAACCTATCTATGTGGATTATCACATGCATGGTGAATGATCCTTTATATTCATTCCTTGTTAAATTATAGAAATGATCTGTATACGTGGATTACCTCATGACGAGTGAAAATCCATTTGCAGTTTCGTAATTTTTCTAACCCTCAAAAATTCTGGAAAGTCATAATATAAGCATTGGACTGTTGATTATGATGAAAGTCATAATAAAAGCATTAGACTGATGAAAAGCATGGGTATATGTAGTATTAGTAAGTGTTATGATGATTTATGTTGGTTATTATGTGAAAACATGTAGGTTTCTTAGAAATCACAAAGAGTTGAAAATCAGATTTTTGGTAAAAATCGAACATGAAATTCAATTGACCCTATCTCCTATTATATTTTGAATTTTTGAGTGTGGTCTAGTTCTAGAGTTAGATCTATGAGTTTTCTAACTTATCCAAGTAGAATCACTGGAAAAGGTGTTGTAGATTTTCGTGTGGACTGATTTTAGCAAAGGAGTCAAAAACTGCAAAGTACCAAAAAGTTATTGCCCATAAATTTATAAGGGCATTTTCGGCCACTTAACTTGTGAGAAAAATTTCGGCCTTTTAGGACATGGAAATATATGGTATAAAGTACCTCCTGTCTAAAAATGAGCTCATTCTGACTTAAAATGAGCAAGTTATGACCATTTCAATATTTAGGTTTTTTCGACGAAAAATGCTATAACTGGAGATCTATAACTCCGATGACCATGAAATTTAAACTGGAAGCTCACGTTAACATGTGTAAGATCTTGCCAATATTTGGGAATATCTGGAGTTAAACTTGAGGTAGCTAATTTCTTAAGAAATTAATTAGAAATTGATTTTTGAAAAATACTTAAGAGAGTTGAAAAATTATAAAAAAATACTTGTTGTGTATGAAATATATGTATATATGTTTGGACAAAGGATAGAAAATAATAAGTTGATTTGGTAATTTTTCATGGAAATGGTTTAGTTTCAAACATATGAGTTAAATATGTTATGTGAAGTTGAAGAATTGGTAAATAGGATTTTAGGGCTTGAAAGTCTTATATAAGGTATATGCAGATTTTTGATAAGTGATTTGTTCATTGGTGATGAAATCTTATGAGTATAACATTTTTGAATGAGTAAATGCATTATTTGGTAAAGTGTAAATAATTAAATTAAATTGTTTATAAGTTTAAGAAGTGATTAAAATATTGTTATAATATTAACAATATTAGATTATGAGTTATTTAAGTGATGGATAATATTTGGATAAATTTAAAGTCTTTAATATTTATCCTTATTTTTCGTTTGATTAATGCTTATATTATTGTCATCATCCCCATGCTTATATTGTGATGAAAGTCATTTTTTGACTTACGTGCGAGAGATGGACTTGGTATGATTTATGACCGAGGATTATTCGGTATAATTATGACCGTAATGTAATGTAACGAATGATGTGGTAAAAGTCCTCATTGGCCTGTAGTTCATTGGTGGGACGATTGTTGGTATGATTATGACCGTGGATTATTCGGTATAATCATGCCCATTGATGATTACATGAATATCCTTGGTAAGTAGTGCGTGGATGATGTGGTTTATTTATTGTCGAGTCTCAAATGATAAAGTTTATAAAAATCTTTTTAAATCATAGAAGATAGTAGATTTTATGCTCTAATTGACTCTTCTAATGGATTACTTGTTCTGCTGCAGTTAATTTTGATGTCTATTGTATCTTATCAGTTTGACATTGTTAAAGACTAATGATAATTTATTCTGCATTATCTTAGTCATAATATTTCTTCTTCGGGCTAGTTGAGCTCACCTTTTTTATTGTTCTCTTGAAATGAGAATATAGGACTGGGACTAGTCGGGAAATGGAGTGACGGTACAGATGATAGCATTAGTAGTCCTTACTATGGCATGACATGCAATATATAATTGTATTGAGGACCTAAGATGTAATGGATATTATTTCTTTCGTATTCATGAAAAGAGCTTCTGTTATTCCATTCTTTATTATTCTGTTGGAATAACCTGTCTATGTGGATTACCGCATGCATGGTGAATGATCCTTTGTATTCATATGAATAATATTTTTATTCAAAAGGGGTTTCTGCCAAGGGCAGTTTCGTTATTTTTCTGACCCTCAAAAATTTTGAAAAATTTTGAAATGATAATTTGATGAGTTTTCTAGATATTGTGTCCAAAAATGACGATTTTTGGATGTATAGATTAAGAGTTTTGGATTTTATGGGAAAAGACTATTTTAAAAGTAAACCCTTATAACTCTTTGTGGTTAACTTCAAAATTGGTAAAATTTTTATTGGGAGTACATGTATATAACAGGAGTATACCCTATAAATTTCAGAATTTTTGAACAAAAGTACAATTTATGATAAATGTCTAAATATTCGGTAGTTTTGGCCATATAAAAAATAGTAAATGAATTTTAAAAATTCTGGGAAAAATATATGTTCAATATGGGACTATATTCTGCTAAATCCTAGAAAGAAATATTTTTGGGACTGATTTGGTATTTTTCATGAAAATAAACTAGTTATGAGTAAATAAATTAAATATGTTATGTGAAGTAACAAAATTGGAAAATAGGATTTTATGGCTTGGGAATTCTATATAGGGTATATGCAGATTTTTGATGAGGGATTTGATCATTGGTGATGAAATCTTATGAGTATGGCATTTTTGAATGATTAAATGCATTATTTGGTAAAGTTTAAACAATTGAAATAAATTATTTATAAGTTTAAGAAATGATTAAAATATTGTTATAATATTAATAATATTAGATGATGAGTTTATTAAGTGATTGATAATATTTGGATAAATTTAAAGTCTTTAATATTTATCCTTTTTTTCGTTTGATTAATGCTTATATCATTGTCATCATCCTCGTGCTTATATTGTGATGAAAGTTATCTTTGGCTTACGTGCATAGATGGACTTGGTATGATTATGACCAGGGATCATTCGGTATAATCATGACCTGTAATGTTATAAATGATGTGGTAAAAGTTCTCAGTGGCCTATAGTGCATTGATGGATAATTTTTGGTATGATTATGACCATGGATTATTCGGTATAGTCATAACCATTGATGATTTAATGAATATCCTTGGCCCGTAGTGCAGGAATGATTCGATGATGTGGTTTATTTATTAAGCTGAGTCTCAGCGATAAAAATTGATGAAAACATTTTAAAACATAGAAGATAGTAGATATCATGCTCTACTTGACTCTTCTAATGGATTGCTTAATTTGTTGCAATTAAACTTGATATCTATTGTATTTTATCTGTTTAACATTGTTGAAGGTTAATGATAATTTATTTTGCATTATCTTAGTCATAATATTTATTACTGGGCTAGTTGAGCTCACCCTTTCTTTCACTGTTCTCTTTAGGAAATGAGAATATAGCTGGGACAAGTCGGGGAACGGATTTACGGTCCAGATGATAACATTAGTAGTCCTCACTATTCTATGGAATAGTGTGATAATAATTGTAATGAGGACTCCATTGAGTGTGGATATTATCTAGATGACAATATTCTTGTTTAAACTCTTAGTTATGTTTTGTCGTATTTTACACGACTGTTGTATAATTAAGTTGTATTTGTATTCTGTACCATGTATTTTCTGGCGACCCAAGATGGGTGATGTATACCTGTTTTGGGGGCGTCACAACTATACCGAATAATCCCTGGTCATAATCATACCAAAAACTGTCCATCAATGCATTACAGGCTACTGAGGACTTTTACCACATCATTTATAACATTATAGGTCATGATTATACCAAATAATCCCTGGTCATAATCATACCAAGTCCATCTATGGATGTAAGCTAAAGATGACTTTCATCACAATATAAGCATGAGGATGATGACAATGATATAATAATTCAATAAAACAAGTTCAAGAATAAATTTTAAAGATTTATAAGTTAATTTATCTTGAAATCAATTACGTCCAAATTGTCAACATGATCTTCGCTCTGTGGAGTAAAATTTAAGAATGCTCGTAAGAATATTTCCATGAAAAGATACTGGGATGAAGCGCAAAAATATCCGTGATATTCTACTAATTTCATGGAGTATAGAAGCCAAAACTTTAACCAAATGAGTATCATAAAATATATGAAACTGCAAATAGATTTTTCCCCGCCATGCGGTAATCCACGTAGACACATCATTTCCACAATTTAATAAGGAATGAATACGAAGGATCATTCACCATGCATGTGATAATCCACATGATGCAGTTATTCCAATGAATAATAAAGAATGGAACCAGGTCATGCGTAATCCGTATGCAGCATGGATATTCCAACGAATAATAAAGAATGGAATAATGTAAGAATTCACCATGCATGCGATAGATCGCATGCATGAGTTATTCCAATGTAATAATAAAAAAATGAACTGTGTCTAACGTAATCCGCATGCAGCATATGATATTCCAATAGAATAATAAAGAATGGAATAACAAAGAATTCACCATGCATGCGATAGACCGCACAGACAGGTTCAGGGTCGGCCCTGAGTTTTGAAGGGCCTAAAGCGGACAACAAAAAAATGGGCCTTTTGTGAATTGCTATTAAGACAGGCATAAAAAAAGAAAGAACTTTTCCTGAACAAAAGAGCATCAATACGAAAGAATATCAAATATAATAACCGACTATTTCAATATTTCCAAAGCATCATTTAGATATCACATTATCACTAAGTCAAAAAAGTAATTACCAAATAGGGCCTCCTTTATTAAGAGTCTAACACTACTCCCAAACAATTAAAAAAACCCAAAAAACTGAATCTGATGATGAACCCCCAGGTACATAATAATTAAATTATTTTGTACAAATTATATGCTTTAAATATGTAGAATATTACAATAATTAGTATATATAGAATATTACAGATTGATTATTTGCTTTAATATTTAAGTATTCTATTTAAGTAATAAAAGGAAGAGAATATTTAAGGGGCCTTAAAAATTTTTGGGGTTTGAAGCTTGAGCACTGGGCTTTAGCCTGGTACGTCTTGATCGATGAGTTATTCCAACGTAATTATGGAATAACAAAGAATTCACCATGCATGCGATAGACCACACATGACAAGTTATTCCAACAAAATAATAAAGAATGGAACCAGTGTCTAAAATAATTCGCATGCATGTGATATTTCAATAGAATAATAAAGAATGGAATAACGAAGAATTTTTACCATGTATGCGGTGCCAGATGGCGTACAAAGTTATTCCAACATAATAATAAAGAATGAAATAATGTAAGCTCTCTTCATGAATACTGAAAGAAATAATACCCTTACCTGTAAAAGAAAACCGGATAATTTGGAGTAGAGGTAGCAGACTTCTCTCTTCTTTCTCTCTATAATTTTTCTCTATAATAATTGCTCTATAGCTTTAGTGAATTGGTGAGAAATGAAGGAAGAATGAGCTTCTATTTATAGGAAAATATAGTTTCAATAATTGCACGCTTTTGGGGCTCGAAATATTACAATACAATTCCTTCAACTTTTCTTTCATTTTTAATTTAGTCCTACAAGTATTATCAAACTTGCATCACCTCCCCTAATAGTAAATAATGTGAATCAATAGTTCAATCATGTGAATCAATAGTTATAATCATGTGAAAATATGAATTACAGTATAGTACCTCCATCTATACCTCCATTTTTAACTTAGTCATGCAAGTATTATCAATCTTTTTTGCACTCACTCCCTAATAGTACAAGAATGTGAATCAATAGTACACACATGTGAACAAATAGTTATAATCATGTGAATTAATAGCAATTAATTGCTCATTTATCCGGTTAATTATCCGACTGGTCAGTATAACTTTCAGACATCAATTAATATCGAAATAAATATCGATTTCCACTAACACTAATAATTCCAACACAATGGAACTATCAATTTCATCTTTAATCAACACGAACTTATTCATCATTAATATTATAACTCACAATATTTAACAACCAGGTCGTTTCCAGGAAAGAGGGGGCATTTCAATAAGGATTTCTCCTTATTGGCGCACAATTAGATGACCAAACCTCTCCTTGACAGAACTTCTAAACATTATAAATATTGCAATTTAATAATATGAATAATTTTGTCGTCTCAATTATTGATTTAATAATATATCATATAATGCAGATGATACTATGACAATAATCGAATCAATAATATGAGAGATATGATCAAAGAATTCTTCGTAGCAATAATTGAGTATAACTGAGTGACTTCACACGTAGCATCAATAATCAATACCGGTAATATTACTACGTAACCACGCCAGACATCGTACTTTTTTACTACCGGGTAGTTCAACAGTTTAACTAAGAAAACTTCCGCCGTTATTTTTATAAAAAGATAATTATGTCGCTTTTCTAACTACGATAATACTTCCGTTGTGGGGTCCACTTAATGATTGTGTCGTCGCATTTAATATTCCCTCGTTAAAACGAATATTCCCCACCAATCTAATATTATATAACCACTTGCTTACTTTTTTGCAAAATTTATAAATATTACCCACAACTATAACATTATATCAAATCCACACCATAATATTCAAAAATATATTTTGAGAAAATTATTTTTTATTCATAAAAGTTGGGGTCTTACATTTATGATGGAGAACGGACAAATGTGAGTTAAGAGGTTTCAAATTCATTTTAATCAAACCATAAGTTTTAAATTATGACTAAAATTCATCTCAACAAAATTAAATTTTGTGAAATTAAAATTACTAGTAGTCATTAGGATTTAAATTAGTGTTGTAAATGAAGCAGATAATTCTATTACCACATTGGGAGCAATATAATAGCCTTAATTTATATAACATAATAATATTTTAGTATTTTTTGTCAAATTCAATTAACAAAAATTGTTTTATTATCAACAAAAATGATAAAGGAATAATTTTGCATGACTAATATATCTATGAGGGATACTTGTGCTAAAAATAAATTTAGGAAACACTCTCATAAAAACATTATAAATAGAAGGTGATTTACAATTTAGTCCATTTAGGATACCTGCACACACTTGTCAATTTCAAATTTTATTATATTAATAATAAAAAATACCACTAGTATATTTTTATGTTTTAAATTAGAGAATACATGCCGAATAGAGGTATGTGGCAATGGTGTTAATATTATGGAAATGATATATATATATATATATATATATATATATATGTCGTGAGTGTTTAAATTGATTTTTTAATTATTAATTATATAATTAAGGCTTAAATATGATTTACTATCTTAAACTATAGGCCATATTCCATTTCGGTGATTCACCTTTTAATTTTGTCAATTAGATGATTAAAATATTAATTTTTTCCACTTCGGTCCAATTTAAGTTGTCACGTTATAAATTGATGACGTGGCGCGCTGACTAAGTAAACTAATGCCTATGTGTAATTAAAAAATATTATTTTAATTATATTTTCTAAGTATCAAGGGTAAATATGTCAAATCATAAATAAATATAAGCAAACCTCCCTGCCACTTTCATTAAATCTCTCCAGGAGACTCCGGCAGCTTTCCGTCGCCGGCAGCTGAAGATCTTGCCGTCGAGCTTTCCGTCGCCGGCAATCTCCCTGCAACTTTCGAACATCATTTCTTTTTTTTTTACTAGTATTTTACTAGTAGTATTTCAGATTACACTCCAAAATCTCACTCTCTCTCCTCAGCTACCAATCCCACCCCTCTTTGTTTCTCTCTCACACACAAAAACACACACTTGAGTAATGGAACCACACCCATTATTCCCCTTCCCCATTTTTTCTCTCCTCCTCCTCCTCAGCTCCATCGCCTCACGCCCTCCCCTGCTCTCCGCCTGGCCCACCGCCAAAAACCACCATTACCTCCAACCCCAACACAACACACCACTTCTACACTTGACCTGTAACAACTAAGAGCCCTCCAATCCTCAACATTCCCACCACCAAAGACCCTCAAGCTTTCAACCTCCCAACTCCACCACCACGGCCACCGCCTACGACTCTTCCACACCCTTCCTCCACACCGTTGACGGCAAATTAGACCGTGAATCACTAAGATACTCCAAAAGAAGTACAAATACCTCAATTTTTCGAACCAGAGACCGCGAATTCTTCCGCTGGAACGACAGCTTCTTACCTGAAAAAGATGAGATCAATCCGTATGTTTGTTTGGCTGGAACCAGAGACCATTGGGTTTTGTGAGAAATCAGATTTTTTTTTATTGAAGTTGGGCATTTTCTGCAAGTGATGATCAATTTCTTCTGATCTGATAGTTTTAGACTTTGAGTGAGTGAATAGCTTTGATCGAAGTTGGGGGATGAGAGATTTGATCTGTATGTTTGTTTTATTTAGCCTTTTGTTGTTTTTAATTGGTCTTAATATTTAATATGAGGTGATTTGACAATTGTACCCCTTAATGTTTAATCAAAAATTATAATATTCTTTTTTTTGTTACACATCAGCTTAACTCTGACCCACCTCAAACGGTCACGTCAGCATTTTCTGACGTGGTAGACCCAATTAAATGGAAGTGGAAAAAATTAATAGTTCAATCATCTAATTGACAAAATTAAAAGGTGGATCGCCGAAGTGGAATATGGTCTATAATTTAGGGTAATAATTCATATTTAAGCCTATAATTAATATTAGTGATTATTTTTTTTAAAAAAATGGAGTATATAATAGGAGTTTTTTTATGTGGATATTAAAATTAGACACGAGTGTTTTATAATTTTATTTATTTATATATTTTTTTATTTTTTATTTTTTATTTTTGGTTAAACTATACTTTCCCGTATTGAAAACATGTTTCGAGAAGGCCTAACAAAATCGCTACTATATAACATACCTATTCGCTACTGGACAAAATTGGTGTCGGCTGAGTTCTAATTTTGGATGTGTACGGAACCTCCAATAATTAGTTTCTTTTCTATTATTACACTTGGCAACAAGTGGGAGATTAAGATTTGGAAATGTATTGGCGGACAGGTTGTATGGACAGGAATATTGGACTCGTTGATTTTATTTTATTTTATTTTATTTGTGATTTTAAAAAAATATATGGTATTTATTTTAATTAAAATTTTTATAGAATATAATATTTTTAAGTGTAATTTGAATACATATACAATATAGTGTTGAACAGACTATTCAACACTGTATTGTATATGTATCCAAATTACACTTAAAAATACTGTATTCTGTAAAAATTTTAATTAAAATAAATACTATACATTTTTTGAGAGAAAAAAAAAAATTCAACCGGTTCAATATTACTGTCCCCAAAATCTGTCCCTCCATCTCATAATATATGACGTTTTAGAGTTGTACATAAGAATTAAATAAATGATTGTATAGCATTAAATATAATATTAATTATCTATAATACTCTTAAATTTTCATACTTATCATACCTATCTCATACTCTATCTCATCTTTAACATTTTCTCATAAAGGATAATTTTGAAAAGATTGTATTTAATTCTTTTATATTATATAAAACGATAAATAATTTTAAAAAAATAAAATCATCTAAAATGTCAGACAAAAAAAATATTATACTTTTTTTCTTTTTTTTTTACAAACTGTCAACCTCTTTCATTTATTTATCATAGTAGCCCACTAATCTAGTAAGGTCCGACACGTGTTATCAGTAACCCACGGCAAAACCCAACAAAAAAAATATCTAAAAAATCATTCCCGAACTTATTACCTCTATCATTCTAGAAAATCACATTTCCACTTAAGTCATTGACTTTCCTTCAAAAGTCCAATTGTTTGTTTGGAAAGCTCTACGTTCAAAACGGGCTCCCTCTAATTTACCGAGATGGTCATTAGGTCTTTTAAATAATACAACTATCGTGCCTCGTACAAAGTATCCATCGTTACGCTAAAGTATCGATCACTCAGTACCAAATTGTAATTTTTACACGAATTGCAAAATTAAAAATTATTCATATAAATTTCGACAACCCATCGTAATGTTACGGTTTCGGATAAAATAAAGAAGAAAAACAGTGTAAAGTGGAGAAATTATGACGTAAAGTGAATTATTAATGTAAAAGGTAATTTTTGGCGAAATTTTAAGAACTCGGTATAATTTAGCGGTTTCAGAACAAATAAAAGAGAAATTGTGGCGTAAAGAGGAGAAACACCACACCAAAAAAACCCTGAATATATTTAAAGTTATAAAAGAGAAATGACAAAAGAGAACGAATCTTTCTCAATAAATTATACTTAAATGTGCATATGTAGTACCTAACTAAGTATAATTTAAAAAAAGTAAAAAAATAAATATTGTACTTCAAGTGTACTTAATTAAGTTAAATTGTACTTAAAATATACTTATATAGCACATATTTATGTATAACTAAAAAGTATAAAAATGTACTTGATAAATAATTAGTTAAGCTAAATTGTACTTAAATTATAATTAAATTATACCTATATATATAGTACCTAGTTAAGTACAACTTAAAAAAATTGCACTTAAAATATACTTAGTTAATTTAAATTATACTTAAATTATAATTGATTTGTACATATATAGTACCTAGTTAAGCACAACTTAAAATATACTTAGTTAAGTTAATTTGTACTTTTTTACAGAACATGTGTGATCTATAGAACATGCGTGCTCAACTATTTGAACTAAGACAACATTAATATCAACTTCATTCAAACGTAAGATTAATTAAATATATCTACGAGATGTTTGTTTTATCATTTGGATAATATTATGTGTACTATATAATATTTTTTATGAATTTAATTGATTCATCTTACTCTTCTTATTATTTTAAAAAAATTATATTGAAATTGATAGCGAATAAAAAAATAACCTTTCGAAACTTAAATCGCTATCGGGTCTTTGAACCATGCTCGAGCAGGTGATAAACCTTTCTTACTTGAGGCGGGTATATATTGTGCCTCATATGGAAGCAGTGGTGTGATGTTATTTTCCGGGCAGCCAAAGTCTAAAGCGGATTTGAAGGACAAGTTGTAGTAGCCTGTTTTATAGGAACAGGTCAGGTCTCCGGATCAAATTTGTGGTTTTTGTCCTCAAACTGAACAAATTTCCCAAAGGCAGACATTTATAGTTCAAGGGGAAAGAAAGTAATCAAATTTCAGTTCCACAATTATATACTACAACAGTCGTTTTGAGTTTTCTAACAAAAATAAATTTATAAAAAAAAAAGAAAAAAAAAAGACTTGGGCAACAACTTCTTTCTCAAAGTCAAAATTTCTCCCTTCTTACTTTAAAATTTTAAAATTAATTTCAATCATTATATATTGAACATGTTAAAATCGTAGCTTCATAAAGTCAAAATCGTTGTAGAAGATATGACACGGGTGATCCCTGTCATGTATTCTACAACGATTTTTATTAGTATTTATGCTTTGTGGTTTTAATGATGATAATGTTTATATGGGCTTAATTGATTTTATTTTGGCTTATAATTTAATTGGGTCATGTTATTCAAATAATTTTATGCATATTAATTATATGATATATAATAGTGTGCATGGGTTATTGCATGGATTTATCACTTTGTCTCCTAGCTCACGAAAGTTAATGCAGTATTGGAGTGAGTAAATCATGGTGTTTATTTTTGTCACATGCTTTAAGTTTTTATATGGTATATATATTCAATCCTGATTTGCTTTAAAGTCTAATTCAAATTGGAGTATTTTAAGGAGATTGAAAATCCGTTTAATATTTCTTAAATTTCTCATATTTAATTATGGGGTTATATCCTTCCAATATATATATATGTTATCTGTTATATATATATATATATTGAGCTACCAATTTAAATGTATTTGGGAGATTTTTTAGGAATTGGTTTTATGAAGGATTCTTATTTAAAGTTGATGGAGATGTTATTTTGTCACATGCTAAACAGTAATTGCTATTTTAAGGGATCTTGCTAATTGCTAATAGGACTCTTTCAACTAGTATTTGATTTTCATTTGACTTCTTCATAGCTGTATTTCCTTATCTACTGATGTTGTCATTGGTAATGTGGATCTCCTATTTCAATCAAAAAGATATAGTCGTTGCAGGAGGAATTGGAAGGTTTCATAGCCGTTGCTATCTTCTTTATATATATACTGTTTACACGACTTCATGAAGGACACAAGACTACTAAACAGAAACTCTTCAAGTTATTCAAGATACACATCAATTATCATATCATTCTTTTAGTTTTGGTTTACAGTGTTCGTGTATTCTTTATTTCATATATATATATATATTGTAAACATAGTACAAGTCTAGGTTGGCTTGGGATTTTTATTTTAGTAATATTCAGTCTGTACAACGAAGGTATCAAAGTCTCAGAGGTGAGAGGTGTTGCAGAGGTGCAAAAGGGGCAGAGGTGTCCAATCGATCGTCGTTGTAACAGAGAGTTATATTGTCTTTGTAATTGCTGAATATTATTTTAATAAAGTGAGTCTCCAATCCTAGTTGGGATTGGACATGGATTAGGCCACTAGAGTAGAGGATAGGGGCTGAACCACGTAAAAATCTCGGTGTGATTTTCTATTATTTTTTTTGGCTTCAATATTCTGCAGTTTCTGTTTACGTCGAAAAAGTTTTACACTAAAACGGACAGGTATTAACTGTCCATTTATAACTGACAAAGTATATAACTAATATGGACAGGGTTAGACCGTCCGATTACAGTCTGCTATAGTAAACTTTGAAAATTAGCCGCTGTAGATCACTTCTAAGTATTTACACCTATTCACCCCCCCCCCCCCCTCTAGGTGTGCTTAATTATAGAATTACATTTGGTATCAAAGCGAGGCTATACTAATATTGATCTTTGCGTTCGTAGGAAAGATCCTATGGCACACCTCGGTTTTCAAGAATTGATCCACAAGTGACCACCTTTGTTGCTCAAAAGTGAAAACTTCAACTTTTGGAAGTTTAGAATGATGATTTATCTCAAACGAGACCCATGGGAATGGTGGGTTGTTGAGAATGGCCCTGTCATTCCAAGACATGATGATGGAAAACCGAAGACTCTCATGGAAATGGATTCAAATGAATCATACATGGTATTCTACGATTCCAAAGCCATGAACACGCTGCTAAGTGGAATGATTCAAGCTGAAATTGATAAAATTTTTGCATGCACCACTGCTAAAGAAATATGGGATACAATCATCATGAGCCATGAGGGAACTACAAAGGTAAAAGAAGTCAAATTAAGTATGCTAATGCATGAATATGAACTTCTCAGGTTAGAGAAGAATGAATCCATCAAAGAAGCTCAAGCTAGATTCCTCACTCTTATGAACTCTTTAAGCATGCTCGGCCGAAAAATTGATCAAAGGGAGATAAATAGAAAGATACTTAGAGTCATGCCCAAACGATTCGCACCAAAAGTTACAACTCTTCAAGACTCAACTACAATCAGTACGATGGAAACTCTAACTTTGTTTGGAGAACTTGAAGAATTTGAAAATCAACTAAAGAGGTATGATGAAGAGGATGAAGCACCAATAAAGAAAACATTGGCACTTCAAGTCGAGAGCAACAATGAAAGTGATCACGAAGATCTTGATGAAGAAATTGAAATGATCTCAAGAAAACTCGAGAGACTACTTCAAAGAAAGAAACAAAGGAAGAATCAAAAAGGTAGCTCAACTTCAGTGAGTAAGTCCAAAATGGAACAAGAAGAAGAAACTGTCCAACTCTGTTTCATGGGATTAGAAGATGATGATCAACTTGAGGTAACAAATTTTCATGAAGCTTTTGAAATATCTATGCCTGATTATATTGCTTTACAAAATGAAAATCAACAACTCAAAAAGAAAACTGCCTATTTTAAGAATTGTGTAAATGAGCTAATGAATGAAGTTAAGTCGCTTATTAAAGAGAAAAAAGAAAATGAATATCTTAAAAATGAAAATGAAGTGTTAAAAGAAAGTTTGAAAATGAGAGATATTTGTATTGATGCTTTTAATGATGGAAAAATATTAAACATGCAAAATAATAATGAGGAAGAAATAATTTCATTGAAAAAGGATCTTGTAAAATTTGTTCAAGGGGAAGAGAATTTAAATATTATGTTAAGTGCACAAAGGTCTAGTCTTGATAAACAAGGAATTGGGTATAATCCTGTTAAAAATGTGAAAAATAGAACAAATGATAATATTAAAATGATTAATAGTAAATCAAGGTCTAAGCCACTTTATTGTTCACCGTTTGTTACTTGTAAAAAATGTGGTTTTAAAGGTCATTTTGACTCTAATTGTAATAAAATTAGAATAAAACAAATTTGGGTAAAGAAATGTGATTTATATGCTACTAACCCAAAAGGACCCAAGAAGATTTGGGTACCAAAAAGGTAAAAACTATTTGTTCATTTTGTAGATGACTCAAGGTCAAAAAGGAGACGAATAATAGTTATCTATAAATTATTTGGTGGAATCTGTAAATACCTCATATTATTTTTTAAATAATGTTTTAATTAGATATATGGATTTTCTAACACAAGGGTTCATAATATTATCTATTCTAAAGTTTTTATTGTGCTAAATGTTCCATATTTAATACACATGACAATCATGATGAAGAATCTGTACTTGTATTTTTTTAACTATGATCTGTCAAAGGAAGAGAATGAGGATTCTGCAGGAAATAACAATTTGAGTCGTAAGCCAAATCATAAATCCGGACAACTTCTAAGTCATCCTAATCGAGAAAAAAAGATGTACTAAAATCGAGACTGATTTAACCCGTCTCTGCTTTAGTAGAAAACTAAGACATCGCGAGACCTAAAAAATGTATGACCAGACTCGTCCGATTTAGAAGAAAAATCAGATACATAATTTGATATGTCACAGTTTGAATCTAACGAACAGATGACCACTGCCATGCTTTCTAGATCATCTCGAACTGTAAGAAATCATCCCCCAAATTTGATTATAGGTGACCTCCACATTGAGGTGATCAAAAGAAGTGTTTTTGAAGAGATTTGATTATGAAAATCCAAAATTGAAAACTACAGAGCACATCTAGCAAGCTTACTATTGGTAACAACAATGTCGATATATAGGTAACAAATCACAAAGGTATGATCGTATTGTTTATTTGTTATATGTGATTTTGTTATAAACTTTCTCGAATGATATTCTCTATCTTTGAACTTATTCTTTTCATATTGACAAATGGGGCGAGATATATATTTAGCTACATTGATATGAATTATTTTTTTTGTTACTGACAACGGAGGAGAGATATTTAGGTAATGATGATTATGTTATAACCGACTTGTGCTTAATGATTTTTTTTGATAATGACAAAGGAGGAGAGATATTTGGTATTTGAAATTTGAGTTGACTGGGTATTCATGTTGACTTATATGCATAAATTTAGGGGGAGCCTTATAGATAGGGGGAGCATAAAGTTAAAAGATAATATATTGTCATCATCAAAAAGGGGGAGAATGTTAGTATTTATGCTTTGTGGTTTTAATGATGACAATGTTTATATGGGCTTAATTGATTTTATTTTGGCTTATAATTTAATTGGGTCATGTTATTCAAATAATTTTATGCATATTAATTATATGATATATAATATTGTGCATGGGTTATTGCATGGATTAATCACTTTGTCTCCTAGCTCACGAAAGTTAATGCAGTATTGGAGTGAGTAAATCATGGTGTTTATTTTTGTCACATGCTTTAAGTTTTTATATGGTATATATATTCAATCCTGATTTGATTTAAAGTCTAATTCAAATTGGAGTATTTTAAGGAGATTGAAAATCTGTTTAATATTCCTTAAATTTCTCATATTTAATTATGGGGTTATATCCTTCCAATATATATATATGTTATCTGTTATATATATATATATATATATATATATATATATATATATATATATTGAAAACCAATTTAAATGTATTTGAGAGATTTTTTAGGAATTGGTTTTATGAAGGATTCTTATTTAAAGTTGATGGAGATGTTATTTTGTCACATGCTAAACAGTAATTGCTATTTTAAGGGATCTTGCTAATTACTAATAGGACTCTTTCAACTAGTATTTGATTTTCATTTGACTTCTTCATAGCTGTATTTACTTATCTACTGATGTTGTCATTGGTAACGTGGATCTCCTATTTCAATCAAAAAGATATAGCCGTTGCAGGAGGAATTGGAAGGTTTCATAGCCGTTGCTCTCTTCTTTATATATATACTATTTACACGGCTTCATGAAGGACACAAGACTACTAAACAGAAACTCTTCAAGTTATTCAAGATACACATCAATTATCATATCATTCTTTTAGTCTTGGTTTACAATGTTCGTGTATTCCTTATTTCATATATATATTGTAAACATAGAACAAGTCTAGGTTGGCTTGGGGTTTTTATTTTAGTAATATTCAGTCTGTACAACGAAGGTATCAAAGTCTCAGAGGTGAGAGGTGTTGCAGAGAGGTGCAGGAAGGGGGAGGTGTCCAATCGATCGTCGTTGTAACAGGGAGTTATATTGTCTTTATAATTGCTTAATATTATTTTAATAAAGTGAGTCTCCAATCCTAGTTGGGATTGGACATGGATTAGGCCACTAGAGTAGAGGATAGGGCTGAACCACGTAAAAATCTCGGTGTGATTTTCTATTATTTTTTTTGGCTTCAATATTCTGCAGTTTCTGTTTACGTCGAAAAAGTTTTACACTAATACTGGACAGTATTAGTCATTCTGCTTATAATCGACAAAAGTATATAACTAATACTTTTACAGGTTAGACCGTCCCATTACGATCTCTTATAGTAAACTTTGAAAATTGGTCATTGTAGATCACTTCTAAGTATTTACACCTATTCACCCCCTCCCCTCTAGGTGTGCTTAATTATAGAATTATAATTTTGTCTCTATGAAGCTACGATTCTAACAATCTTAAGGTCTTTATATTATTTGTTGGAGTCATGATTTTGGTGAAATGAAAGACAACATGATTTTCAAAGATAAGTGTCATTTTTCTTATATCTATTTTATCATTAGAGTTTTTATGATAATTAGTAATATATTGAGATATTAAGTTAATTGATTTTATTGATAATTCATGTTAGAAGATGGATTGTGGAGAAAAATGAAATTAAAAAAGACTTACAATTTACAAGTTTGTAAATTGATGTGGAGAAGATGAAGTCATCGATGAGTATGAAATATATTATATTTTTATTCTTTAATACTTAATCTTTTGTATTTATTTTGTACCTAAATACACTTATTATTCTTATATTTTTATTTTAGGTACAATTGAAAGTTTCCTAGATTTTGGAAATAATTTGAAAGGCAATTGGACATTATTGGACCAACGGAATTAAGGAAGCTATTCAGCTCATTTGGGCCACACTTGGATATATTCACGTGGACATTTTATTACATTAAAACATGTGGGCCAAGTTTAATAAGCTTATATTCATATTCAGCCTTCTGATAACTAATAGATCCATGCAATCATCATCATGCTCCCTAATTTGTATGTGGGCCACGCACATGCAAAGCTTTTCATGAATTTCAAATTGGAGAAGTTTTACCAGATTCCTAGCAGCTATACCTGGCAAACGGGCGGGCTCGGCCCAAACGGATCGGGCTATTGATGGGTGGGCTAAAAAATGGGCGGGCTAAAAATGTCCATTTTTTATTAGGACAAAATTTATGATCAAAGCTTTCTACCATGGTAAAGATCACTTTTGTGTCTATTTTATGTTATTTTTTGGGGTTTGGCCCAAACGAGCCAAGTCAAAACAGCCAGCCCAAAAAGGCTCGATTTTTCTTCAGCCAAATTTTTGCAACCGCGAACTGGGTCAATGCACTTTGTCAGTCTACTAAGCAATTTCACCAATTCGACGATTGGTATATTAGTGGATTTGGATTCTGCTTATTTTCACGCTATAATTTAATTTTCGAACGCAAAATAGAAAATCTGGTACACGGAAATTGTGGGATTTAATTCCAATTTTAAATTTGATTTTTGAATTCTAGAAAATTAATTTTTATAATTTTATTGTAATTAGGACGACTTTAGACTAAGATTTATTTCTAAATTGGATTCTATTTCTTTATGAAAACTAGTGTGCTTTATAATTCTTTTAAGATTTGAATTTCTACTTCTCATATGATTTAGGGACTTGTCTAGCACTATAAATAGAGGATGATAGCCAGAGTTTTATTCATTCAATCTTCTACCAACTATCATACCTCATTGAAGTGCATACTTGGAGCATGTCAGGCTAGTTTCAAGAGAAGTGAAACCTTGTTACAAGTAATTGATTATTTGAGTATTATTATTTATTCCTTCTTGCGTGAAATTTCTTCTGATAATCTGTTTTCATTGATTGCATGCTAATTGATCTGATATGGCCAATTGAGTTAATTTGATCATTAACATATTCTAGATTAGGATTGGTATCACGTGTAATTGATATTTGTCTTCATCATAAGTTGCAACTTGGTAATATTAATTGTGGATAAGCTTTTGTGTATTGATAAGATTATCAAAAAACAAGTTAAACAAATTGAGGTTATGTGTTTGTTGCTTGAATTAGCATAATTCTCTATTTTTTAATACTTATGTCATATTAAATCTAGAGAGTTTGTTCTAGGTTATATAACAGTTAAATCTGGTGAAGAGATTATTTTATACAGTGAAAATCTAAGGAGAATTTCGAATAGAAAAGTTTATTGTTATCTAGGGCTAATAGTTTCATTGAAGGATAAATAATAACAGCTTGATTAATTGATTGTTGTAATTTGGTGAAACTGTACTAAATAACTGAAATTGTCACATATTTGGATAAACTCATAAATTTAATCTTGTTTTCTTAATATCAAAACAATTTCAAAACCCCCCATCTTTATTTCTTGTTAAATAGTAAAATAAATTAAAAACAAACTTACTCTCTGTGGGATCGATCATTACTCACTATTGTGCTAATTATTTGAATTTGTGAAGTGAAAAAGTGAGGTTAATTTTGGAGTGTAAACGACAGTTCTCAGTCATCATGGAAAAACACCAAATGTTGATGTCTAGAAATCTTTCTGAAGAGATTATGGCGTTCTTCGGATTTAATTTCAAAAGGTGTGTTTTTTAACATTAATCTTTATTTTTATAAATGATAATTATGTATCATTTTGTATGTGTATATACTTGAAAGTATATGTTTTATGTATTATATCATGTGTAGATGATATTGTATGTTTGAGTATTATTTTACCTACATTTTGTTGTAATAAATTAATTAATTAGTTTTGCGAGATAAGAAAAGTAATTAAATTTTTGTTCATGATGGAATAAATTTAATTTTGTGCATATATATTTGTTTATAATATTTTATGAGTAGATAAAATATTATGATGTGTATATATATGTATGAAATTTGAGACAATTATTTTCTTATACACTAATTGAGATTAATTTATTATGAGAAAGTTGTAGTAAAATTTGAGAAGTTTACTTGTCTCTATATATAACAAATTAGTTGTAAATTAATTTATTTTGAGAATAAAGTAAATTTATGTAATTCTTGAACAAAATTATGCATATAAAGTTTGAGGTAATATTTATTATGTAATATTACTTGGTATTTGTATGCATGAATTTTGAGATAAATTACTTTATTTGTGGATAATAAATTAATTATCAACTAGTAGTTAGACAAGATATTGTAGAAGTAGATTTGGTTGAGTAAATCTTGTATACAATATGATTATGAAGTTGAAAAACACTTAGAAATGATTTTCTTATTATTTTTGGGATAATCACAATTGATATATATATATATATATATATGATATATATATATATATATATATATATATATATATATATATATTGATTTATTTTTATGTGTACTTCTTGTCAAAGAAGTAGTAAATTTAAATGTGATCATATGAATTTTATATATTCTAATTGAGATAAATATTTTATTTTTGAATTTTTATAAATATAGTGAAGTTCAAGTATTTCATATTATTATGAGGATTGTCTTGAATTCTATATTTGTAAATGTCAAAAGATATATTGTTTATAATATTTTTTATCCAAGTTCAGACAAGAAAATACTTGAGGATATACTAATTCATGTATGTGAATTTTATTTGCTTTCTACATAAATTAATTTTGTTTGTGATAGATTAATTTCTTAGAAGGTAAATAGAAATTTTTATATTTTATATGCAAATAAATTTGTGCAATATGATGAGTTGTGCTATAATTTGTATATAATGAATTTTATACTATTTACATAGAGTCAAGTGTTATGTGTTGGTATACTTAAAAATTGTACATGTATAGTTTTAAGTTCTCATGTTAAATAATTTTTAGATTTGAGATTTTATGTAATTCAGAAAATAAGAGCTTGTTTTCTTATGTGGGGGTATTCTAAAATATTATTATGTTGAAACAATCTATATATGAATAACTAATACATAAAATGTGCAAGAACTTATTTTTGTTTTGAGAAGTGTTCCTTAATATTTTTACGTGAAAGTAATATTTATAGGAACATTGTCATATAAAATGTCAATTAATCTAAAATTTATTTTAAGTGGTAAGCAAAATATTGTGAAGTAAAATTATTCAATGAGATTTTAATTATTTAAAAGTGTGGGGGTGATTCTTAAAGATTTTTATTTATGGACTAAATTTGGCCGTTGAACTATTTGGAGCATAATTTTATTTATGTAAGAATAATAAGGCTTGTGAATTTCTTGTTGTGAAATTCAATTTGATTATGTGGTCTTATGAAAAGAATGTCTTTGAAACAAACTTTTGAATAATATTGAAGTGTGAATTTATTTCACTTAATTAATTATCTAAGGTTCTACAGTTATAATTTGAACCTAAAAAGAACAATATTGATTTGGTGAAGGAAATTAATATAATAATTTGATAAATAAAATACATATTTTATTAGCCTAAATATGATCCAAAATATTTATTGTGATCTAATTCAATAGTGAGATTGAAACTAAGTTATAAATATTAAACTGGATAGATATTAAGTGATAATATGTGAATATTAACCTTGAGATTCTATCGAATATAAAATTATTTATATGTTTACACTAACAATATAATTATATAAACTATAATGTAATAGTTTTTGTGTATATTAATGATATGTTGATCATTTTACATAGTATTGTTAACGTAAATGAACTTAAGAAATATCTATTTTTGTCTTTATGTTGAAAAACTTGTAAAATAGAAGTTATTTTATTATCACGTGAAAACATAGTGAGGATTTCAACTAAACCAATTTAATTGTATCGACAGGCTATACTAAACTAAGTTTGATAAACCTTGAGATTGAAGAATTTAATACTTCTTTAATAGCAGTGGTACACTGAAAGTTAATTCTAATATAGCTATTGTAAATCTAAAGTACACATGCGCTAGTGGGAGCCTTGTGTTTGATATGCAATGCACGAGATCAAATATTACATACAGTTTTAAACTTAGTATACTAATGATTTAAATTGATCTTTGTTAGATTTCTCAATGTTTTAATAGATCACATACATGTCACTTATATTTTAGTGAGGGAAATTATAAATTTACAAGTAGGTGAATTTTCACTCAATCTTGGGTATTGTTTCATAGATGAGTAAGAAACTAATGATTATTTCCCATTTCACAATATGGATCTAATGTTATTATTTTATGAGGGAAGTTTAATGGATTAGGGTGTTTGTTAAAACATTGAATGTAGCTTAGTCTAAAGCCTCCTATTTCACAATATTATGTTAATGAATTTTTTTATGTATTACAAATTATTAATTTTGGATTCATATAGCTGGTTGTGATCTTGAATAAGTTAAAAAATATTCACAAGTAGGTGAATATATAATTATATTTTTATAAGTAGGTGGATATATTATTACCTTTAGTGAGGGAATAATTTACTTATATGATGGAGAAATTAAGCAAATAGAATCAAAATTTGTTATTAAAACATCAAATTGTGGCCACTTCCATTGCTTAGTTCATTATGATGTGATAATGAAATTGTTTTGTATAGAGCATATGAGATTACCTTTAATTGTAAGTCTTGACATGTTGGCCATAGACATAATTTTTGTTAGATAATTGATACAAGAAGGTATTATAATATTTATCTACGAGAAAGTCAAGTGACGACTTGACTTACCTTTTTTTTCTAAGACTTTGACAAGAGTTTAGTAAGTTTAACTACTTGTGATATAGAACTTAAACCACTTTGAGTCAAGGGTCATGGGAACCTAACCTATTCCAAGGTTACCCCTAGTTTATAGGTTAAATGGGAAAAACAAGTCACAGTTGCTGACTGTGTTACTATTGATGTGGTTCCATATGTAGTTTAAGATCGTAATGTCTGTTGCACGATTGAGGCTGAGTTATACTCTTAACAAAGTTGTTGTGTTCTTAGCAACAGAAACACATGTAAAATAATTTGCCTATATGAACTAGAAGTGGAGTCGCTTTTTATAGAGGGTTGTGTTTTACTCTCTTAAAGGTTCATGAAACAAGGTATTGTGCATGGCCATTTTAGCGCAAAACAATTGTGAGTACTCACCGTGGTAGGAGGATTTTGTGTGTGTGTGTGTGACAATTTCGGTCATATCATATAGAAGTAGAGGTTCAATCTACAGAGACCTTCAACTTCGATGTGATTTTTAGTTGTTTACACTAAGAGAAGATTCAATGTTTGTCACACCCTCTGTTATGCACACATGTCTTGGAGTTATTTGATAGGAAGTTGTTTGGATGAAAAATAGTTTTTCCAAACAAGTGGGGGATTGTTATATATTGCACCTTATTTTATATTTTTGTGACTTATTATATGTCATATTTGAGTTTGATAAAACTTATTTGTGGACATAATTTAAGTAAGTATAAAAGGTGTAACTTAATGTCCTTTACGTGGAGAATAAGAGAGAATTTTATTTGATTTGTGTAGAAATTATTTGATTTGTGTTTATAGTGAGACATTTAATAAGGTGCAAAATTGTTTGATAAAAACTATTTTTTCTTAGTTCTATTTAGTAGAAGTCTATTTTATTTTGAAACAAAAGGAAAATATTGAGTGCTATTTAAATTCTAATTAACTACTATATTAATACTAGCTAGTATGCAACTTACATATTTAGAATTAATAAGTATGGTTAAATATAGAATTAAATAGTATATTATGTAACTTACATGTATATATATATACACACACACACACACATAAGATTATATATGCATATGTAAGATATAAGTTTACATATAAGATTTGCATATGTTTTTTCTCTTTTTCTATCTTCTCATATTCTTCTTACAAACAAATAACTACTACAAAATATTATTCTATTGGAATTTTCTGTGAATTGCTATCACAGATAATTCACTAAGGCTTGACATATATAATGGAGGTATATCGTCTGCAACCTTTAGCAAACCGATCGTGGTGCGGGCGATAAAGACCTTAAGGACATGGATCACCCGTGTCATGTCTTTTACAACGATTTTGACTCTACGAAGTTACGATTCTAACATAACAGAAACACAAGTGACAATAACGGTCGTATGATAGTAAAAAGTCATAGCAAACCCTCCGTTGGGACAAGTTGGTCCAAATGTGGTGTCTAGTCGCTCTGTCCTAGTAAGTCATCTCACTCTCCTACCTTTACTTTAATGACTGATTACATAAAAATGAAATCTTTTAGTACAATAGAAGTAGAAGTGATGTCGAAGTCGAGATTTTCTATTCATACGGCTCCTCGTTCAATATTGTCGTTCACGGTACATAAAAGGCTTTTTCCAACTGTTCAATAGCCCATTCACGGAGTTCTTTTGAATGTCGAAAGGTTGCTCCGCAAGGTTCGTCCAGGTAGGGCCCAGCTTAATGGCTTTGGTAGTAAGTCTTTTAGGTCAATAGTTCACCCAATAAATAATACTACCTCCGTCCCACAATAAGTGATTTTTTAGGCTTAATATTTTTTTCCAAAATAAGTGATGTGTTAGAATTCTAATATAATTTTTATAATATTTTCCCATATATGCTCTTATGCAGTCAATAGTATTTATTGCGTTCCAACTACTGACTTGGTTACCTCCTCCATTATTCTTGACTCTTCGTTTCCTCCATTACTCACTACAATTAAATGACACTCATTAACTCTTCAACTCTAAAGAAAGTATATTAAGGATATTTTTGTCATTTTAACTTGTGTATTGGTATGTATGATTTAAGCTAAAAAACACTTATTATGGGATGGAGGTAGTAAAGTCATGAATTTGAAAACCTCCTATTTTCTAATAAAAATGTTGCAAGTTGTTTATTTCAAAAATAGGCTGGATCCAACCAACCGTAATTTTTCGGTTATAACTAGGAAATGACTACTCATAATTTCACAAGTGAAGAAGAGTAAAGCAAAAGAAATGTCCAAAAGTAAACCCCTGATAATACAGAGACTGAACTTGTGAATGAGATCATTTTTATAGAATGGGGAAAAATATAAACCAGACCATAAATTTACATATAAAAACACATCCAAAATTAAAAAATAATAATAATAAGCAAACCAATAGAATGGATGTATACTCTCTCAATCTCTCCTTTCATTAAAAAAAATATAATAATACTCCATCCATTCTACAAAAAGTTCTATTTTTAAAAAAATTCCTAGTCAATTTGTAAAATCTTAAAATATAAAATTAATGTGAACAGATGGAGTAAAAAACAAATCTTAGTTGTATTTTCACTTGAAGTCTCGAATAATAATTTTGTAAAGACTTTTATTTATTCTGGTTCAATGCCACATAAAGTCGAGGCTTTAGCCCGATCCAACTCATGTCTGGTTTTTGTATTCGCACAATCCAACCCAAGTCTCATGTATACAAATTACAAAGAAACAAACACACATACATAATTATTGTTCTAAAAAGAAAATACATACTATAATCTAAGTAGGCTGCCTGCATATGTTTGTTTATATATGTATCAATAATATTATTCAATCAAGATTCAAATCAGTTTAAGAAGATGGCTAGCAAAGACTAACTAGATTTCAGAGGATGCCAGGTCTTCATTACTGATGCGCGGTGAAGGACAAGCCATAGGAGAAACAAAGCCACCAATTCGCCTATAAGCTGATGGTGTGGGTGGAAGTCTTGGAGAAAGATTAGTGAACTCCAAGGCTTGTAACCTCAGTTCTGCAGGATAGTCAGCGATACAGCCAATTCTTGGGCCAGCACCCGTCGACCATTTCAGGGTGAGTTGATGCCCCAACTCATATGACTTTGCGGCCTTTTTCGAATTAATTCTTTGCAGTATTGCTGTCTTGGGAACCTCAGATTTCGGACTCTGAAGACCCCCAGAGAGAGTTCTCCTGTAATAGTTTTTGGTTTCAGTTTGAGACTCATCAGTTTTTTCATGCAACAGATTTTTATCCTCCTTTATGTTGGGAATATCAGCTTGGCGAGAATCTAAATTTTTCAACACTTCAGCTGCACTCCCATCTATATTTGATTTACCGTCCTCATAGTTCTCATAATCTTCATTGGCCTTGTGTATCTGATGTCAAGATATCCTATTAGGCTTAAATAGATGATACATTAAAGAAATGACCAACTACTTTTCACTGAAAAATTCGTATGATATTAAAGTACAAAAAGCCTTCCATTTTGATGAATTAAAGATACGACAAACTTCCCCATTATTTTGACACAAAGTACTTTGCAGTAGATCAAAATGTTTGTGTGGCTAGCTTCTCCTAGTTCGTAAATAATTTCTGGTAACTTGTAAGCAGTTCCTTTAAGGCAGTGAGAGTGTGAGATGCCATACTCATAAAATATGAAAGTTAAAAAAAATAGAATAATCACTTACTTCGACTTCGTCAAGGTTGACTCCATTATCTTTGAGAAATGATAGAAAGCTGTCAAGTCTTTCATCAGTAGGGCGGTAATGTCCACTGTACGCCGAGATAGACTGGAAAAAATAAAAGGAATAAAGATACAAATCAAATATTACAGGGTAGAGAAAAATACTGCTAAACAAAAAATTGTGTAGTCATCTAATTAGAGGTTGTGATATGTACAGGTCAATAAAAAAATTCAACAAACAGCATTTTCATCGTCAGAAGATAGTCAATTACAAGCTACCTTTTGGATCATTACTACGACAATACAGCTAAAAAGAGCACACCTGTAAGGCTGGCTGTAAACGCAAGTGCATGTGAACATGTTCACTAATAATTACATCGTGGTAGTGTTAGAATGGGAAACAACCATATAATGTCTTCTTCTTTCAATTTAGATATGTAAGAAATTATCCTAAGTTACCTTGGTATCAAACATAATATGAAATCTAGCCGAGGAAAAAGAAGAATAGAGAAGAGAAAAGAAAGGATCCAAAGCTTGGACCACATTAGAAATAATAAAATTCTAAAATTATTAGAAAATGAATCTTGATTATAGGTAAACTAATGCAGGATATGGTAACATAAAGAAGCTCGAGAATGTGACAAACCACTTGGCAAGGACCCCTGTGACTCTTAAATTAGAAAAATGGTAGCACAAACTGAAAACTTTGGTCATGGTGAAGGTGTTTGAGCATTCATGGCAATTCCCATTAAATGAATAAGGTTTACCATAAGTGGATGCCCATCAATAGATAGCAACACATAATATTTACCCTTCAGATGATTCAAATTTGAACATGTAGTATCATTTCTGATATTAAGGAGTCATAATTTTGATATGAAAACATCTAAATTGACAGCTAAAAATATTGGCATAATTAATTATTTGTCCAACATTATCAGAGATCTTCAGTGGTAAGACTTCCTCCAAGTTGTACAACAATTGCATGACTGATTGCCTTCAAACACATATTACAACGTATTCTGTTGATATTCTCAAAAAGTTGCATGACACTAACAGTTCTTATATTATGGACTATATTTTAAAATGAGCATCTTCAATGTACCTCAAGTGTTCCATTCTCTACCACAAGCCTTCCAGCAGCTAAAGTAGCCCCTCCAGCGAGGAAGCTTGAATGATGGAAAATTCCTTTCTTTTTCTGGATGTAGCAAGATAATAAGTTTGAAACAAAGATTATAAACACAAAGGAAATTATTTAAAATTTCAAACAAGAACTTATTATGTTTTCTGGGTATTTTTTTAATCTCACCCCACCAGCATAGAGCCTCTTGGTGGTGCTCATCACAAATATCCATTTTGCCCCTGGCAGTCCTTTGTTTGTATCTAAAAACTTTCCAGTTTGTTTTTGCACTATTTTTCCTTCAACCACATCATATTCATAGTGTTCTCTCTCTTGCTGATTATCGCAACAAATTAATCACATAACACAAGAAGTAAGTAATGATTTCCAGAACTGAAGCTGACAATTCAACAAGAATTAGTTACTATACAATGGAATCAGCAATCAGGTTTCATTTTGGAACTTCAGCAGAACTGAGTAACGAGTGTACATACAGGTCCAAGGTACTTAATACATTGTTGCCGAAGCTTTAATCTGGGGCATTTTGGAAGATTGACCTCTTTACCATCTCCAACATCCAACCTGCATGAAATAGAAATAGAAATAGAAATAGAAATAGAAATAGCAGAAGGTTTTCATCACTTCACTGTTTCTATAGACCAGTGTGATTAATACAAGACAGCATGCAGCACTACAGCTTTTAGTACTGTTCGCTTTATAAAACTGAAAAGGAATATAAAAGGAAGAATATATTCTCTTTTCATTGTCATACTGCAGCAAAATTCCATTTGAGTGTACTAATCCCGACACCTCAGTATTTTCTAACTTCATTATCATTTGGCAGCATATGTCTACTCAATAATGGCAGACAAATTCATTGCATTTGCAGTTCTTACACTGATACAAGTAAAATCAACCTCAGATTAATGAAAAAAAGTAAGGGCTAGAATTACTTGCATATTCAGTATATAGCATGAATATGGAGTATTTTCCAAGAATGGCCTTTATGACATTCAATTATCTAGATAATATCCAAAAAGTCGAATGATTCTTAAAATGGGCCAAACGCCAATTCAAGTGGCGTTGGACCAAAATTAATAAATTACCTTAATCAAATTATTATATTAACTTAATCAATTTATATTAAAAAAAATTATTATATTAAAAAAAATTGATTAAGTTGATATAATAATTTGATTAAGGTAATTTATTAATTTTGGTCCAACGCCACTTGAATTGGCGTCTGAAATTTGATTTTCAAATTCAAACGCCAAATCCTTCAACTTTGATTACACTCCTGTGCAGGGGTTGACAACTGCATGAGACTATGTTTCTGGACTTTTTTACAAGTTCCATCATCAAACAGTCACTTGAAGACCAAATGCAAAAACAGGAATCACTAAAATTGTAGGTATACTTAAATTAAGGCTTAGTTTTCAAGACAAGCTCATATAAATCTAAAAGTGATAATCCTCAAAAAGTAAACTTCTCGTGAAGAAATTTGCAACTTTGCATACTACGTGGTAGTACTCAGTTGCACGAATACAGTAAAAAACTCAGGGAGAAGTGTTTTTTACCAGTAGAAAAAGGGTTGACCAGAATCAGCTTTGCACCATTCCTCATAATATATATGCAAGCTATGCCCATAACGGTGTCGTGGATCAATCTACAGTAGATTAATTAAAAAAAATAAGACAATCGTATTGCTTAAAGATCAGTAGTATAAAAGTGTGAAATCAATAAAAAAATGACGAAGGGCATGGGAAAGTAAAAAGATTACAGCTTCAATCCAATGTTGGAAAGCCAATTTCTGTGCTTTGGCATCTTTTGACAAACCCTTACCCACCTGCCCAAACAGTCCAAATAACAACACCACCATTATAGCCGTCTTTTACTAAGACTAATACAAAAAGTAAAAGATCACATGAAATCACCATAGCGACGCAATACCTGTTCTTGTTCAGTTTACTTTCTTCTTCTACATCTTTTTTCAAATTTTAAAAGATAAAAGGCATACCTTTGAAGCATTCAAAGAGATTCGACTCCACCTTGAAGCAGGTGTCTCTGGCTTCAAGAAATTGAAGAACGAAACTGTACTGTGATTCAATCGAGCAAAGTCGATCGCTTGCCACCTTCAAATTTATAAATAAAATTAAAAATAATAATCATCATCATCAATAGTTCTCACCTTTTAAGCTCTTACTCATATATTCCGTCCGTTACCGTTCCCATCCCAAAGTGACGTCTCATTTGACATATTTTGTCATATAACTAATTTCCATTTAATTTTGACTATTTTTCAGCCAATCACAGATTCTGATAGAAATAATAGTAAATAAATTACAGAAGAAAAAAAAAACATCATACTCCGATTATGATGTAAATATATGTATATATTATATTTAAAACTTATGAGTAACTAATAAAGCTAAACTTATCTAAAAAAGAGAATAGGTAAAAAGGTTTGAACCATAGCTCCTCAGCAACAACAGCAGAATCTGCTAACAAGCGCCGGGTGCGGTAACTCCTATAAAACTTCTGGACCTTCATGGCCGAAGCAGCTCTCGACTCAGAGCCATCACATTTGACATCGTCGGTAAGCGGAAGCTGGAATAAGTCATTTTCCGGCGAGTCAGGGGATTGGAGTTGCAAACTGTCGGTGCCGAAGTAAGAAGAGAATGGTTGTTTAACGGAGTTGAGATCAAAGATCGGAACTGTCTGCGTTTCAACCTCCATTTAAGTTTACAAACCTCAGAAACAGAGCGGCGACAGAAATTGTTGAGAGAAAAAGAAAGAGAGGAGACTGGAAGTAGTTGGGAGTTTGAGAGAGCTGGAAAGAAAGTGATATTTGTAATGGGGTTTTTGTTTGTTTGTTTGTCTGTCTAGAAGTTTATGTGTACCTGTCAATTTTTCAGAAGTGGAGGAGGAGGGGCAGTTGTACTCGCTCGAGTAAATTACAGTTGTTTGTACTCGCTTCCTCTGCAGTAGACTGGTGCGATAAATTCTGCAAAAAAACTCTGCTAGACGTAGTATATTTTAATTTTATTTATTTATATTTTAAATTTAATAATAAATAAAAATATAAATAAATAAAATTTAAACACACTTATGAATATATTATGTGATTCACGTGTTCCAACCATTTTTTTTTTTTTTTTTTTTTTTAAAATTTTTATGAGTTCTTAGTTTATACTCCGTAACTCTTTTAATATATATCATTTTAAAATCGTATAATATTAATTATTTATATTATCTTTATATTATAAAAAGATAATATTATTTATTTAATAAAACATAATAAAAAAATTAAAATTATATTTAATACTTATAATATTATATTAAAAGTTATACAAAAATGCTTATTTAAATTTATTTTCATAAAAATATATTTTTATAATTGAGATAATATTTACATGTGGATGAGGAAGGTGCCGCAATGCTATTAACTTATACTCCCTCTCTTTCAAAACATAATATAGAAAAACTTCTATTTAGGAATAGATTTAGAATTAAATTATTTGTATTTTAATTGAGAGGTTATTATTAAATTGAGGTATTAGTATAAAATATTTTTCTACACTTAAAAATATTCACTTTAATAAAAATATAGATTTTATAACAAAATTAAAGAAAACATAAATTATTTAGATTTTCAAACTAAGAAAATGTAACCTTTTATAGGAAATATAGTCTTTTATACAAAAATATAGTCTTTTATAGTAAATGTAGTCTTTTATAAGAAAATATAGTCCTTTTATAGGAAATGTAGTCTTTTATTAGAAAATATAATTTTTTATAAGAAATGTATTCTTTTATAGAAAATATAGTCTTTCAAAATTAATATTGTCTATCTCTATATATATATATATATATAAAATTATTACTATATATAGGTATAGTTTTTTAATACGGGACTTAAAAAGTATATAACATATTACAATTTAGAGGTTATTTATGAGACCCCAAATTTTATGAATAAAGATTTAAATTTCTCGAAATATTTTTTTTGAATATTATGGTGTAGATTTGATATAATGTTATAGTTGTGGGTAATATTTATAAATTTTATAAAGTATGCAAGTTGTTATATAATATTCGATTGGTCGGAAAATATTCTTTTTGTCGGAGAATATCCGTATGACGGCACAATCATTGGTGGACCCCACAACAAAAGTATTGACGTAGTAAAAAAAACGACGTAATTATCTTTTTATAAAAATAACTACGAAAGTGTTACCAGTTAAAAAAGCTGTTGAACTACCGGTAGTAAAAAAAGTACATTAATCGGCGTGGTTGCATAGTAAGACGGTATTAATTATTGATCTTACGTGAGAAGTCACTCAGTTATACTCAATTATTGCTACAGTAATTGCTGCATTATATCTCTCATATTATTGATTCAATTATTGTTACATTATCATCTGCATAATATTTTATATATTATTAAATCAATAATTGAGACGACAAAGTTATTCATATTATTAAATTGCAATATTTACAATGTCTGTAAAGTTACATCAATGAGAGGTTTGGTCACCTAATTGCGCGCCAATAGGGAGAAATCCTTATTGGAAAGCCCCCTCTTTCTTGGGAACGACCTGGTTGTTAAATATTGTGAATTATAATATTAATGATGAATAAGTTTGTGTTGATTAAAGGTGAATTTGATAGTTCTATTGTGTTGGGATTATTAGTGTTAGTGAAAATCGACATCTATTCTGATGATAATTGATGTCTGAGGTTATATTGATAAATCGGGTAATTAATCGGATAAATGAGCAATTAATTGCTACTAATTCACATGTTTATATAACTATTTGTTCACATGTGTGTACTATTGAATCATTGTAAAACTCTAAATTTTACGAATAAAGATTTAATTTTCTCAAAATATTTTTTGAGAATTATGGTGTGGATTTGAGATAATGTTATAGTTGTGGGTAATATTTATAAATTTTACAAAGTACGCAAGTTGTTATATAATATTCGATTGGTCGGGGAATATTCGTTTTAGCAGGGAATATTCGTACAATTGCACAATCATTGGTGGATCCCATAACGGAATTATAGTCGGATTGAGAAAACGACAAAAATATTTTTATGAAAATAACGGCGGAAGTTTTACCGTTAACTGTTGAAACACCCGGTGTTAAAAGTACAGGAATACGCGTGGTTGCATAGTAGCACACGGTATTGATTATTGATGCTTACGTGAGAAGTCACTCAGTTTTGTTCAATTATTGCTTAAGTAATTGTTGCATAGTATCTCACGTTATTTGATTCAATTATTGTCGATATTTTTATATATTATTAAATCAATAATTGAGATAACAGAGTTATTAATATTATTATTTGCAATATTAACGATGTCTAGAAATTCTGCTAAGGAGAGGTTTGGTCACCTAATTACGCGCCAATAGGGATAAATCCTTATTGAAAAGCCCCCTCTTTTCTGGGAACGACCTGGTCGATTAATATTGTGAATTATAATAATGATGATAAATGTTGTTAAATATATTGAGGTGTCTTTTTATAAAGTCACGAAAGTTTATATATATATATATATTATATATATATATATAAAAATTTTGTTTTATTAGTATTATTAATGTAATAAAACAGAAAACTTTTTATATAAAAGCAGAATACTTTTATAAAGTTATTCGTTTTATTAGATTATAAATAGAATATATTATATTTTATTTAAAAGATTTTATTTTATTAGAATATTTTATTAATACTGCATAGTAAATCAATATGAATCGTTCGTTTAAAAGTAAATCAATCTGGACCGTTCATGAATTAGTTATTATTCAGTCAATTCTCTTATAAATAGAAACTCATTCCTTCATTATTTCTTTTTTAATTCACTTTGAAACTCTGTATAGAGAAACTATACAATTGAAAGAAGAAAAGTATTCTTCTTACTTCACTACTCCTATATCCGGTTTCTTCTACAGGTAAGGGTATTATTTCTTTCGTATTCATGAAGAGAACTTACATTATTCCATTCTTTATTATTACATTGGAATAACCTATATACGCTTGCCACCACTATACTTGGTGAAATTCTTACATTATTCCATTCTTTATCATTATGTTGGAATAACTTTGTATATCTGGTATCCTGTATTTGGTAAAATTCTTACATTATTCCATTCTTTATCATTATGTTGGAACATCACATGCGTGCGTTTCTGCATGACTGAATTCTATTATTTATTATTCTCATTGGAATATCATGTATACGTGTGTTTACGCATGACTGGTTCCATTATTTATTATTACATTGGAATATCACGTCTGCGTAAGCGTTCTGCATGACACGGGTTTTGTTATTTATTATTCATTGGAATAACTTTATGCATGCGTTTCTATCGCATGCCTGGTGATTTCTTTTGTTATTCCATTCTTTATTATACTCAGTTGGTTAAAGTTTTGGCTTTTATACTCCATGAAATTAGTGGAATATCCTTGATATTTAAGGCTTCATCCATATCTTTTCATGGTAATATTCTTCTAAGCATTCTTGAATTTTACTCCACAAAGCAGTATCATGTTAACAATTTGGACGTTATTGGTTCCTGGATAAATTAATTCTTGAACTTGTTTTATTGAATTCTTATATCATTGTCATCATCCTCATGTTTATATTATGTTGAAAGTCATCTGTGGTCTGTAGTGCATAGATGGACTTGGTATGATTATGACCGAGAGATTATTCGGTATAATCATGGCCCGTAATGTTACAAATGATGTGGTAAAAGTCATCATTGGTCCGTAGTGCATTGATGGACGGATTGTTGGTATGATCATGACCATTGATGAATACACGAATATCCTTGGTCGAGTGTGGATGATGTGGATTATATATTGTCGAGTCCCAAATGATAAAAGTGATGAAAAACCTTTTAAATCATAGAAGATAGTAGATTTTATTCTCCACTTTCTTTTTAATGGATTGTTTGTTCATTATGCAATTAAACTTGATGTTTGTTATATTGTATCGGTTCTATCTTGTTAAAGGCTAATGATAATTTATTCTCGCATTATCTTAGTCATAATATTTCTTCTTGGGCTAGTTGAGCTCACCTTTTTGCTTTCATTGTTCTCTTTAGGAAATGAGAACGTGTGCGAGGACTAGTCGTGGAACGGAGTGACGATTCGAGATGATAGCATTAGTAGTACTCACTATTATATGAAATAGTGTGTTAATAAATGTATTGAGGACTTATTTTGAGTTTGAATACATTATGTAAGATAATATTTGTATTAAAACTCACAAATCATGTCAGATATTTAA
Source organism: Panax ginseng (assembly GCA_020205605.1). NCBI lineage: Eukaryota > Viridiplantae > Streptophyta > Magnoliopsida > Apiales > Araliaceae > Panax > Panax ginseng. The sequence goes on along the minus strand of CM035137.1, from coordinate 23,203,347 downwards.
GATTGTATTTGTATTACGTCCATGTATTTGGCGACTCGTAATAGGTGATGTATACCTATTTTGGGGCGTCCACAATCACATTCTTGTACTATTAGGGAGTTGATGCAAGATTGATAATACTTGCATGACTAAGTTAAAAATGGAGGTATAGATGGAGTACTATCTTTGTAATTCGTATTTTCACATGATTATAACTATTGAATCACATGATTGAACTATTGATTCACATTATTTACTATTAGGGGAGGTGGTGCAAGTTTGATAATACTTGCAGGACTAAATTAAAAATGAAAGAAAAGTTGGAGGTATTGTACTGTAATTTTTCGAACCCCAAAACGTGCAATTATCGAAACTATATTTTTCTATAAATAGAAGCTCATTCTTCCTTTATTTCTCACCAATTCACTAAAGCTATAGAGCAATTATTAAAGAGAAAAGAAAGAAGAGAGTTTCTTACCGCTTATTCCAAAAGATCCACTTTATTCTAAGGTAAGGTATTATTTCTTTCGTATTCATAGAAGAGAGCTTACATTATTCCATTCTTTATTATTATGTTGAAATAACTTTTATCTATGAAAAGTACCGCATACATAGTGAAATTCTTCTCATTATTCCATTCTTTATTATTACATTAGAATATCCTCATCTGTAAGTGGATTACACTAGCACTGGTTCCATTCTTTATTATTCTGCTTGGAGTAACTCATGCATGCGATTTATCGCATGCATGGTGAATTCTTTGTTATTTCATTCTTTATTATTCATTAGAATATCCTCGTCTGCATGCGGTTTACCCATGACACGGTTCCATTCTTTATTATTACATTGGAATATCCCGCCTATACCAGTTTCATGCGTGACCGTTCTATCTCTTCTTTATTATTCTATTGAGAATAACTGCGTATGCGCGGCTCTACCGCATGCATGGTGAATTCTTCTCGTTATTTCATTCTTTATTATTTTGTTGGAATAACCTGTCTATGTGGATTACCACATGCATAGTGAATGATCCTTTGTATTCATATGAATAATATTTTTATTCAAAAGGTGTTTCTTCCAGGGGCAGTTTCGTAATTTTTCTGACCCTCAAAAATTCTGGAAAAATTTATAATGATAATTTGATGAGTTTTTTAGATTGTGTTCAAAAATGGAGATTTTTGGATGTATAGATTAAGAGTTATGGATTTTATGGGAAAAAACTACTTTAAAAGTAAACCCTTATAACTCCTTGTGGTTAACTCCAAAATTGGTGAAATTTTTATTGGGAGTACATGTATATAACAGGAGTATACCCTGTAAATTTCGGAATTTTTGGACAAAATTATAATTTATGATATATGTCAAAATATTGGCAGTTTTGGCCATATTAAAAATAGTAAATGAATTTTAAAAAATTTTAAAAAAATATATGTTCAATATGGGACTATATTCTGCTAAATCCCAGAAAAGAAATATTTTTGGGACTGGTTTGGTATTTTTTATGAAAATAAACTAGTTATGAGTAAATAAATTAAATATGTTATGTGAATTAACAAAATTGGAAAATATGATTTTATGACTTGGGAATCCTATATAGGGTATATGCAGATTTTTGATGAGGGATTTGATAATTGATGATGAAATCTTATGAGTATGGCATTTTTAAATAATTAAAATACATTATTTGGTAAAGTGTAAATAATTGAAATAAATTATTTATAAGTTTAAGAAGTGATTATAATATTAATAATATTAGATTATGATTTTATTAAGTGATTGATAATATTTGGATAGATTTAAAGTCTTTAATATTTATCCTTGATTTCGTTTGATTATTGCTTATATCATTGTCATCATCCTCATGCTTATATTGTGATGAAATTTATCTTTGGCTTACGTGCATAGATGACTTGGTATGATTATGATCAGAGATTATTTGGTATAATCATCACCGTAATGTAACGAATGATGTGGTAAAAGTCCTCATTGGCCGGTAGTGCATTGATGGACAGTTTTTGGTATGATTATGACCATGAATTATTCGGTATAGTCATGACCATTGATGATTTAATGAATATCCTTGGCCCGTAGTGCAGGGATGATTCGATGATGTGGTTTATTTATTAAGTGAGTCTCGGCGATAAAATTGATAAAATATTTTAAATCATAGAAGATAGTAGATATTATACTCTACTTGACTCTTCTAATGGATTGCTTATTAAGATTATGATTAAACTTGATGTCTATTGTATTTTATTAGTTTAATATTGTTGAAGACTAATGATAATTTATTACGCATTATCTTAGTCATAATATTTCTTCTTGGGCTAGTTGAGAAATCACCTTTTCTTCCATTTGTTCTCTTGAGAAATGAGAGCGTGTAGGACACTAATCACGGGAGCGGAGTGACGATCCAGATGATAGCATTAGTAATCCTCACTATTCTGTTAAATAGTGTGACAATAAATATAATGAGAACTCCATTGAGCGTGGATATTGTCTACATGACAATATTCTTATTAAAACTCTTAGATTATGTTTTGTCGTATTTTACACAATTATTGTATAATTAAGTTGTATTTGAATTTTGTACCATGTATTTGGCGACTCAAGATGGGTGATGTATACCTATTTTAGGGGCGTCACAATATTCCTATTTATAATTGGCCCAAATTGGGACCAAATTTTTTTATAATACTATAAAGGTTAGTCTTATATAGAGTATTCTTAAATTTATTTTTTAAGATTTTTAATAAATTATCTAAATTTAAATTTAAAAATATATCAAATTAAATTTCAAAAATCAATAATAATCTTATAATTTATAACGAAAGAAATATATCGTTTAAGAATTATAAATTTCCGGATTATAATTTATGAGATTTTATTAATCTTAGAATTAAATAGTCTTAATCACATGTTTATTTTTTATAAGATTATTCATAGCGATATGTGACGCCCCCAAAATAGGTATACATCACCTATCTTGAGTCGCCAAATACATGGTACAAAATACAAATACAATCTTAAATATACAACAAGAGTTGTGAGTTTTAATACAAATATTGTCTTCTAGACAATATCCACTCTCAGAATAAGTCCTCATTATAATTATTATCACACTATTTTATAGAATAGTGAGGACTACTAATGCTATCATCTGGGCCATCACTCCGTTCTCCGACTAGTCCCTGCTACGTTCTCATTTCCTGAAGAGAACAGTGAAAGAAAGGGTGAGTTCAACTAGCCAGTAAAAAATATTATGACTAAGATAATGCAGGATAAATTATCATTTGCCTTCAACAATGTTAAACTCGATAAAATTCAATAGACAACAAGTTTAATCTGCAATGAATAAGAATCCATTAAAAGAGTCAAGTAGAGAATAAAATCTACTATCTTTTATGATTTAAAAGTTTTTCATCACTTTTATCACGAGACTCGACTTAATAAATAATCCACATCATCCCTCAGATCTACTACCAAGGATATTCATTAAGATATCACGACCATAAATTATCCATGCACTACGGGCCAAGGATATTCGTGTATTCATCAATGGTCATGATCATGCCAACAACTGTCCATCAATGCACTACGGGCCAATAATGACTTTTACCACATCATTTGTAACATTACGGTCATCATTACACCGAATAATCCCTGGTCATAATCATACCAAGTCCATCCATACACTACAAGCCACAAATGACTTTCAAAAAATATAAACATGAGGATGATGACAATGATATAAGAATTCAATAAAACAAATTCAAGAATTAATTTATTCAGGAACTAATAAATCCAAATTATAAACATGATACTTCTTTGTAGAGAAAAATTCAAGAATGCTCGGAAGAATATTTCCATGAAAGATATCGAATGAAGCCTTGAAATATCAAGGATATTCCACTAATTTCATGGAGTATAGAAGTCAAAACTTTAACCAACCCGATTATAATAAAGAATGGAATAACAAAAGAAACCACCGGGCATCTTGTACTTCACATGTACATGTTATTTCAATGAATAATAAATAATGAACCGTGTCGGTAAATTGCATGCAGACAGGATATTCCAACAGAATAATATAAACGGAACCAGGTCCGACGTAAAACGCACAGATAGGATATTCCAATAGAATAATAAAGATTTTACCGAATCCCACGTAAAAACGCATGCATGTGATATTATTCCCACAGAATAATAAAGAATGGAATAACACAAGAATTGCACCAAGTATAGGGTACCCCGCGTATACAGGTTATTCCAACAGAATAATAAAGAATGGAATAACAGAAGTTCTCTTCATGAATACAAAAGAAATAATACCCCTTACCGTTAAAGAAAATGGATATCGAAGTAGTGAAGTAGCAGAAAACTCTTCTTCTTTCTCTCTATAATTTCTCTCTCTAGAGTTTTAGTGAATTCGTCAGAAATAATGAAGGAATGAGCTTCTATTTATAGAAGAATGGATTGAGTAGTAACTAATTCATGAACGGTCCAGATTGATTTACTTTTAAACGGACGGTCCATATTGATTTACTATTAAAACTTAAAGCAACGGTCCATACTGATTCACTATTAAAAATTTAAACCAGTGATCCATATTGATTTACTATTATAAATTCAACCATCGGTCTGAAAATTAGCACATCTCTTTATGGAATAATAATGTACCCAAAAATAATTTAGACCGAAAAGAAATATATTGTTCGGGTGAATAGTACCCCGTGAATAATAACTCATGAATAGTACCCCGACACAAAAAGTGTCCCGAATACCCGATTGAACAATATAACCTCCAGACATCAATTATCATCGAAATAGATGTCGATTTCTACTAACACAAATAATTCCAACACAATGAAACTATCAAATTTATCTTTAATCAACACGAACTTATTCATCATTAATATTATAACTCACAATATTTAACAACCAGGTTGTTCCCAGGAAAGAGGGGGCTTTTCAATAAGAATTTCTCCCTATTGGGGCGCAATTAGGTGACCAAACCACTCCTTGACAGAACTTCTAGACATTGTAAATATTGCAATTTAATAATATAAATAACTTTGTCGTCTCAATTAATGATTTAATAATATAACATATAATGCAGATGATACTGTGACAATAATCGAATCAATAATATGAGAGATATGATGCAGCAATAATTGAGTATAACTGAGTGACTTCTTACGTAAGCATCAATAATCAATACCGTGCTGCTACTTTATGCAACTACCACGCCAGACATCGTACTTTTTAGTACTTTAGAGTAGTTCAACAGTTTTAACAAAGAACACCTCCGTAGTTATTTTTATAAAATATTTTTGTCGTTTTCTCGAATCCGACAATAATTCCGTTCATGGGTCCACCAATGATTGTTAATGTCACGCGAATATTCCTTGCTAAAATGAATATTCTCCGACCAATCGAATATTATATAACAACTTGCATACTTTTCAAAATTTATAAATATTATCCACAACTATAACATTATATCAAATTCATTCCACAATATTCAAAAATAATATTCATAGAAAAATCATCTTTATTCATAAAATTTGGGATCTTACAACCTCCCCTTCTTATGAAATTTTGCCCTCAAAATTAGGGTACGTACCTGGTATGTCGAAGAGGTAAGGATACCTTGATTTCATTTCAGATTCTAACTCCCGGGTCATTTCCTCAACATCGTGGTTTCTCCACAAAACTTTGACTTGAGGTATAACCTTGGAGCGTAGAATATGTTACTTCTAACCAAGATTTGAACAGGAACCTCTTCATACATCAAATCTTCCGCTATTTCGTCCGGTTCTAACTCAATAATATTGTTCGGGTCTTTCACATATTAACGTAACATAGATATATGAAAAACGTTATGAACACGAGACATACTTGGCGGAAAAGCGAGTCTATACGCCTACGCCCTACTCGATCGAGGATTAAAATGGGTCAATGAATCGAGGATTGAGCTTTCCTCTCTTTCCGAATCTCGTAACTCCTTTCCATGGAGCAACACGTAACAACACATGATCTCCAATATCGAATTCCACGTCCTTTCGATGAAGATCAGCATAACTCTTTTGTCGATCTTGTGAGGTTTTTATACGTTATCGGATCGTTTGAATCTTTTCCGTAATCATACGTATCAACTCTGGTCCCAAAAACGTTGCTTCACCCACCTCATCCTAGCATACTAGAGAACGACACTTTCTTCCATACAACGCCTCAAATGGAGCCATGCCAATACTTGCTTGATAACTGTTGTTGTAGGAAAACTCCACCAATGGTAAGAACTTGTCCCAACTTCCCTTGAAGTCAAGGACACAGAGTCTTAATAAATCTTCCAGAGTTTGAATAATCCTCTCTGATTGTCCGTCCGTCTGAGGATGATATACCGAACTAAATCGTAAATCCTTGCCCATAGCTTTTTGCAAACTAACCCAAAATCTTGAATTGAATCTTGGGTCTCGATCAGAAACTATGGATACTGGCATACCATGCAATCTTACAATCTCATTTATGTACATGCTAGCAAGACGTTCAAGTGTATAAGTTTCTCGTATTGGTAAGAAATGAGCAGACTTGGTCAATCTATCAACAATGACCCAAATCGCATCTATGCCTTGAGAAACCTTGGGAAGACCAGTAACGAAATCCATGGTAATGCGCTCCCACTTCCATTCTGGAATCTCAAGTGGTTGCAATGGACCTTTTGGAACTTGATGTTCCTCCTTAACTCGTTGACAAGTTAGACACCTTGAGATAAATAGCGTTATCTCTCTCTTCAAATTGCTCCACCAAAATGTATGACGAAGATCGCGATACATTTTGGTACTCCCAGGATGGATTGCAAACGATGTGTTGTGCGCCTCCATCATGGTTCTATACTTTAAATCAGGGTCGTTAGGAACACAAAGTCTGAAGTTGACTCGAAGTATTCCTTCTTCATCAATTCTTGCTTCCTTAGATATAGCACCTTCTTGCACTTTCTTCCTCATACGCGGCGGCTCCAGTGTCCAGAGTTGAAAGCAACTTTAACTTTATCGATTAAAGTCGGTTCTACTCGTATATTTTCCATCATCACATGGGTCCTTGGAGTCTTTAACTTTATCTCCATCCTTTGCAAGTCACATAGAATGGGCCTTTGCGTTGACAATATCGCACTTCGTGCCGCGTATGATCTTCTACTCAATCGTCATTTCTACCGTTCGCTTTTCCAGGATGATATTGGATGGTATGATCATAATCTTTCAACAGTTCAAGCTAACGTCGCTATCGCATGTTGAGTTCTTTTTGAGTGAAGAAATATTTTAGGCTTTTATGATCCGTAAAGATCTTCACATTCTCCCCATACAAGTAATGCCTCCAAATCTTTAGTGCAAAAACGACTGCTGCCAACTCTAGATCATGAGTAGGATAATTCCTCTCATATTCTTTGAGTTATCTTGAGGCATAGTGTAAGACCCCAAATTATTAATAAATAAAATTTAAATTCCTCTATTTATTATTTTGAAATAGTAAGGGTTGATTTGATTAATGTGATTAGTTATGGGTAAAAATGCGTAAATATTTCAAATAAGCAAGTGGTTATAAAATATTCATTGTTGTTGTGGAATATTCGTTTGGTCGTGGAATATTCTTGCGGTCGGGGAATATTCGTGCGACGGTAGCGACCCTTGTGGGGCCCCATAACTGAAAAAGCAATTGGATGAAGAAAATGACAAGAATAAGTTAGTTATAAATAACAGGCGTAGTTGTTACAAGTTATTATCTTGTTGAAATACTCTTTGGTTAAAACACAAGAAGATATTACGGTATTGCACCAATTATTGATTTTACGTGAAGACATTACTCAATAATTGTTACAAAGAATTACTGCTCAAAGATTTTTATTTTATTGATTCAATAATTGCTTGCGTTGATATTTTATATTATCATTATTTCAATAATTGTCATTACACGATATTTTCCATTATCGAACGATAATTCATATTATCTCAATAATATTATTGGATAACATTGTTGACAATGTTTAAAAGTCCCGTCTAAGGAGAGGTTAGGTCATCTAATTGCTACCAGATAGCGGAGAAATCCTTATTGAAAAGCCCCTCTATCCCGGGAACCGCACGGTTGTCGATGATTGTGATTACGTAATATTATTTGTGAATAATTAATTATTGATTTATATGATGAGGAAAATATTAATTTTATGTGGATATAGATGGAGAAAATTTTAATGTGATAATTGTTGAAAATAAATATTTATCTTTTTCTGATAAAATAATTCATTTAAATATATTATTATATTTTTAAGAATATAATAATGGTGATATTTTTATAATGAATGTAGGATATATGAGTATATGATGAGGAGGAGTATTTTTGTTACTAAAAATATAAATCTTGTCTAATCCAAGTTGGCACCATCACCTTACCTGTTGCCTTATCTCTTTAAAGATACTTGCTTTTGATGTGATTTTAGGGATTGATTGGTTAACTACTCATCATGCCAAAATTGATTGTTTTCATAAGGTTGTTAGTTTTCATATTCCTAAACAACCTATTGTTCGAATTCAAGCAACTAAACAATTAAAATCAATCACTGTCATATCTAATCATAAAGCTATCCGTTTATTGAAAAACGGATGTCAAGCTTTCTTAGCCCATGTTATGGATTTGAATAAAAACACGTCAAATTTGAATAATATTCTGTTGTTATTGACTTTCCCGACGTATTTCTGAAGAACTTCCCGGTCACCCCTCGTAACGTGAAGTTGAATTCTTTATTGATCTTGAACACAGTACAAAGCCCATTTCTAAAACCCCATATCGAATGGCTCCTATTGAACTTCGTGGAGTTAAAGGTCCAATTACGAGTTGTTGGACATCGGTTTCATTCGTCCTAGTACATCTCCTTGGGGTGCCCCTGTTTTATTCGTAAAGAAGAAAGACGGGAGTATGCGACTTTGTATTTGGCGACTCAAGATGGGTGATGTATACCTATTTTAGGGGCGTCACAATATTCCTATTTATAATTGGCCCAAATTGGGACCAATTTTTTTTATAATACTATAAAGGTTAGTCTTATATAGAGTATTCTTAAATTTATTTTTTAAGATTTTTAATAAATTATCTAAATTTAAATTTAAAAATATATCAAATTAAATTTCAAAAATCAATAATAATCTTATAATTTATAACGAAAGAAATATATCGTTTAAGAATTATAAATTTCCTGATTATAATTTATGAGATTTTATTAATCTTAGAATTAAATAGTCTTAATCACATGTTTATTTTTTATAAGATTATTCATAGGATATGTGACGCCCCAAAATAGGTATACATCACCTATCTTGAGTCGCCAAAATACATGGTACAAAATACAAATACAATCTTAAATATACAACAAGAGTTGTGAGTTTTAATACAAATATTGTCTTCTGTACAATATCCACTCTCGAAATAAGTCCTCATTATAATTATTATCACACTTTATTTTATAGAATAGTGAGGACTACTAATGCTATCATCTGGGCCATCACTCCGCTTCTCCGATTAGTCCCTCGCTACGTTCTCATTTCACAAGAGAACGGTGTGAGAAAAGAAAAGTGAGTTCAACTAGCCAGTAAAAAATATTATGACTAAGATAATGCAGGATAAATTATCATTTGCCTTCAACAATGTTAAACTGATAAAATTCAATAGACAACAAGTTTAACTGCAGCGGAATAAGCAATCCATTAAAAGAGTAAGTAGAGAATAAAATCTACTATATTTTATGATTTAAAAAGTTTTTCATCACTTTTATCATTTGAGACTCGACAAATAAATAATCCACATCATCCCCGCACTACTGCCAAGGATATTCATTAGTATCACGACCACAAATTATCCATGCACTACGGGCCAGGAGATATTCGTGTATTCATCAATGGTCATGATCATGCCAACAATCGTCCATCAATGCACTACGGCCAATAATGACTTTTACCACATCATTTGTAACATTACGGTCATCATTACACTGAATAATCCCTGGTCATAATCATACCAAGTCCATCGATACACTACAAGCCACAAATGACTTTCAAAAAATATAAACATGAGGATGATGACAATGATATAAGAATTCAATAAAACAAGTTCAAGAATTAATTTATTCAGGAACTAATAAATCCAAATTATCAACATGATACTTCTTTGTAGAAAAAAATTCAAGAATGCTCAGAAGAATATTTCCATGAAAAGATACTGAATGAAGCGCAAATATCAAGGATATTCCACTAATTTCATGGAGTATAGAAGTCAAAACTTTAACCAACTGAGTATAATAAAGAATGGAATAACAAAAGAAACCACCAGGCATCCTGTACTTCACATAGACATGTTATTTCAATGTAATAATAAATAATGAGAACCGTGTCAAAGTAAATTACATGCAGACGATGATATTCTAACGAGAATAATAGAAAGCGGAACCAGTCCGGCGTAAAAGCGCATGCAGACGAGGATATTCCAATAGAATAATAAAGATTTTAACCAGTCCGGCGTAAAACGCATGCATGACGAGGATATTCCCACAGAATAATAAAGAATGGAATAACACAAGAATTGCACCAAGTATAGGGTACCCACATTATACGAGGTTATTCTAACAGAATAATAAAGAATGGAATAATAGAAGTTCTCTTCATGAATACAAAAGAAATAATACCCTCTACTGTTAAAGAAACTGGATATCGAAGTAGTGAAGTAGCGAAAAAACTTTCTTCTTTCTCTATATAATTTCTCTCTCTAGAGTTTCAGTGAATTCGAAAGAAATAATGAAGGAATGAGCTTCTATTTATAGAAGAATGGATTGAATAGTAACTAATTCATGAACGGTCCAGATTGATTTACTTTTAAACGGACGGTCCATATTAATTTACTATTAAAACTTAAAGTAACGGTCCATAATGATTCACTTTAAAACTTTAAACCAGCGATCCATATTGATTTACTATTAAAAATTTAAACCAGCGATCCATATTGATTTACTATTATAAATTCAACCAACGGTCAGAAAATTAACACATCTCTTTATGGAATAATAATGTACTCAAAAATAATTTAGACCGAAAAGAAATATATTGTTCGGGTGAATAGTACCCCGTGAATAATAACTCGTGAATAGTACTCCGACACAAAAAGTGTCCCGAATACCCGATTGAACAATATACCTCCAGACATCAATTATCATCGAAATAGATGTCGATTTCTACTAACACAAATAATCCCAACACAATGAAACTATCAAATTCATCTTTAATCAACACGAACTTATTCATCATTAATATTATAGCTCACAATATTTAACAACCAGGTTGTTCCCAGGAAAGAGGGGGCTTTCCAATAAGAATTTCTCCTATTAGAAGCATAAATTAGGTGACCAAACCTCTCCTCGATGAACTTCTAGACATTGTAAATATTGCAATTTAATAATATGAATAACTTTGTCGCCTCAATTAATGATTTAATAATATAACATATAATGCGGATGATCTTGTGACAATAATCGAATCAATAATATGAGAGATATGATCACGTGAATAATTGAGTATAACCGAGTGACTTCTTACGTAAGCATCAATAATCAATACTGGTGTCTACTTATGCAACCACGCCAGACATCTTGTATTTTTTTAGTCTTAAGTAGTTCAACAGTTTTAACAGTAACACCTCCGCCGTTATTTTTATAAAATATTTTTGTCGTTTTCTCAATCCGACAATAATTCTGTTGCGGGATCCACCAATGATTGTGTCGTTGTACGAATATTCCCTGCTAAAACGAATATTCTCCGACCAATCGAATATTATATAACAACTTGCATACTTTTCAAAATTTATAAATATTATCCACAACTATAACATTATATCAAATTCATTCCACAATATTTAAAAATAATATTCATAGAAAAATCATCTTTATTCATAAAATTTGGGGTCTTACAACCTCCTCTTCTTATGAAATTTCGCCCTCAAAATTAGGGTACGTACCTGGTATGTCGAAGAGGTAAGGATACCTTGATTTCATTTCAGATTCTAAGTCCCAGGTCATTTCCTCAACATCGTGGTTTCTCCACAAAACTTTGACTTGAGGTATAACCTTGGAGCGTAGAATATGTTACTTCTAACCAAGATTTGAACAGGAACCTCTTCATACATCAAATCTTCCGCTATTTCGTCCGGTTCTAACTCAATAATATAGTTCGGGTCTTTCACATATTAACGTAACATAGATATATGAAAAATGTTATGAACACGAGACATACTTGGCGGTAAAGCGAGTCTATACGCCACAGTTCCTACTCGATCGAGGATTAAAAATGGGTCAATGAATCGAGGATTGAGCTTTCCTCTCTTTCCGAATCTCGTAACTCCTTTCCATGGAGCAACACGTAACAACACATGATCTCCAATATCGAATTCCATGTCCTTTCGATGAAGATCAGCATAACTCTTTTGTCGATCTTGTGAGGTTTTTATACGTTATCGGATCGTTTGAATCTTTTCCGTAGTCATACGTACCAACTCCGGTCCCAACAACGTTGCTTCACCCACCTCATCCCAAAGATACTAGAAACGACACTTTCTTCCATACAACGCCTCAAATGGAGCCATGCCAATACTTGGCGATAACTGTTGTTGTGAGGAAAACTCCACCAATGGTAAAGAACTTGTCCCAACTTCCTTGAAGTCAAGGACACAGAGTCTTAATAAATCTTCCAGAGTTTGAATAGTCCTCTCTGATTGTCCGTCCGTCTGAGGATGATATACCGAACTAAATCGTAAATCCTTGCCCATAGCTTTTTGCAAACTAACCCAAAATCTTGAAGTGAATCTTGGGTCTCAATCAGAAACTATGAATACTGGCATACCATGCAATCTTACAATCTCGTTTATGTACATGCTAGCAAGACGTTCAAGTGTATAAGTTTCTCGTATTGGTAAGAAATGAGCAGACTTGGTCAATCTATGAACAATGACCCAAATCGCATCTATGCCTTGAGAAACCTTGGGAAGACCAGTAACGAAATCCATGGTAATGCGCTCCCACTTCCATTCTGGAATTTTAAGTGGTTGCAATGGATCTTTTGGCACTTGATGCTCCGCCTTAACTCGTTGACAACTTAGACACCTTGAGATAAATAGCGTTATCTCTCTCTTCATATTTCTCCACCAAAATGTATGACGAAGATCGCAATACATTTTGGTACTCCCAGGATCGATTGTAAACGATGTGTTGTGCGCCTCCATCATGGTTCTATACTTTAAATCAGGGTCGTTAGGAACACAAAGTCTGGAGTTGACTCGAAGTATTCCTTCTTCATCAATTCTTGCTTCCGGCATAGCACCTTCTTGCACTTTCTTCCTCATACGCATCAGCTCCAGGTTTGTAGGTTGAGCAACTTTAACTTTATCGATTAAAGTCGGTTCTACTCGTATATTTGCCATCATCACATGGGTCCCTGGAGTCTTTAACTCTATCTCCATCCTTTGCAAGTCACATAGAATGGGCCTTTGCGTTGACAATATCGCACTCGTACCCGCATATGATCTTCTACTCGACTCAACGTCAATTTACCACGTTCGCTTTTCCAGGATGATATTGGATGGTATGATCATAATCTTTCAACAGTTCAAGCTAACGTCGCTGTCGCATGTTGAGTTCTTTTTGAGTGAAGAAATATTTTAGGCTTTTATGATCCGTAAAGATCTCCACTTTCTCCCCATACAAGTAATTCCTCCAAATCTTTAGTGCAAAAACAACTGCTGCCAACTCTAGATCATGAGTAGGATAATTCCTCTCATATTCTTTGAGTTATCTTGAGGCATAGTGTAAGACCCCAAATTATTAATAAATAAAATTTAAATTCCTCTATTTATTATTTTGAAATTGTAAGGGTTGATTTGATTAATGTGATTAGTTATGGGTAAAAATGCGTAAATATTTCAAATAAGCAAGTGGTTATAAAATATTCATTGTTGTTGTGGAATATTCGTTTGGTCGTGGAATATTCTTGCGATTTAGGAATATTCGTACGACAAATAAGATCCTTGTGTGGGCCCCATAACAAAAAGCGATTGGATGAAGAAAACGACAAGAATAAGTTAGTTATAAATAACTACGTGAGTTATTACAAGTTAATACTATTGAAATACTTTTGGTTAAAACACAAAGAAGATTACTTGCGGTATTGCACCAATTATTGATTCTTACGTAAAAGACATTACTCAATAATTGTTACGATGAATTACTGCTCAAAGATTTTATTTTATTGATTCAATAATTGCTGCATTGATATTTTATATTACTGTTATTTCAATAATTGTCATTACACAGTATTTTCCATTATCGGAGCAATAATTCATATTATCTGAATAATATTATTGGATAACATTGTTGACAATGTTTAAAAAGTCCTGTCTAAGGAGAGGTTAGGTCATCTAATTGCGCGCCAGTAAGGAGAAATCCTTATTGAAAAGCCCCCTCTATCCTGGGAACTGCCTGGTTGTCAGTATTGTGATTCTGTAATATTATTTGTGAATAATTAATTATTGATTTATATGATGAGGAAAATATTAATTTTATGTGGATATAGATGGAGAAAATTTTTAATGTGATAATTGTTGAAAATAAATATTTATCTTTTTCTGATAAAATAATTCATTTAAATATATTATTATATTTTTAAGAATATAATAATGGTGATATTTTTATAATGAATGTAGGATATATGAGTATATGATGAGGAGGAGTATTTTTGTTACTAAAAATATAAATCTTGTCTAATCCAAGTTGGCACCATCACCTTACCTGTTGACCTTATCTCTTTAAAGATACTTGCTTTTGATGTAATTTTAGGGATTGATTGGTTAACTACTCATCATGCCAAAATTGAATGTTTTCGTAAGGTTGTTAGTTTTTATATTCCTAAACAACCTGTTGTTCGAATTCAAGCAACTAAACAATTAAAATCAATCACTGTCATATCTAATCATAAAGCTATCCGTTTATTGAAGAACAGATGTCAAGCTTTCTTAGCCCATGTTATGGATTTGAATAAAAACACGTCAAATTTGAATAATATTCCTATTGTTATTGACTTTCCTGACGTATTTCCTGAAGAACTTCCCGGTCTACCCCCAGAACGTGAAGTTGAATTCTTTATTGATCATAACCTGGTACAAAGCCCATTTCTAAAACCCCATATCGAATGGCCCCTATTGAACTTCGTGAGTTAAAGGTCCAATTACGAGAGTTGTTGGATATCTCGGTTTCATTCGTCTAAGACATCTCCTTGGGGTGCCCCCTGCTTTTATTCATAAAGAAGAAAGACGGGAGAGTATGCGACTTTGTATTGACTATCTCGGAATTTGAATCATGTCACCATTAAGAATAGGTATCCACTACCTCGTATTGATGACCTGTTTGACCAATTCTAAGGAGACAATTCTTTTTTCAAAGATCGATCTTCGCTTACGGATATCATCACCAAGATTAGAACCGAGGATATTCTAAAGACGCGCCTTCGTAACTTTGCATGACGGCATTATGAATTCTTAGTCATGTCTTTTGGATTGACTAATGCTCCTGCGGCTTTCATGGATATGATGAACCGAGTATTCAAGGATTATTTGGGTATAGATATTGTCTAGAAGATAATATTTGTATTTAAACTCACAGTTTTATTATTGTATTAATAAAGTTATAATTGTTTCTGTACCATGTATTGACAACTCAGAATGGGTGATATATACCTATTTTGGGGGCATCACACATAGGCTATGACTTTCCCATGTTGCATGAGAACACATCCTAACCCTTTGCCCGAAGCATCACTGTAGATGACAAATCCCTCCGAGCCAGATGGTATTGTCAAAACAGGTGCTGAAATGAGTCCCCTCTTGAGTTCTTGAAAAATCTTCTCACATTTCTCATTCCAACCGAATTTTGTATCTTTTCGAGTCAGCTGAGTTAATGGAGTAGCGATTCTAGAAAACCCTTCTACGAATCTCCGATAATAACTAGCTAAGCCGAGAAAGCTACGTACTTCAGTCACTGATTTAGGTTGATCCCAGCTTTTAATAGCTTCAATCTTTGCTGGGTCAACAGATATTCCATGACTTGATACTACGTGCCCAAGGAATGCTACTTCCTCAAGCCATAACTCGCATTTCTTCAACTTGGCATAAAGCTTATATTCACGAAGCTTTTGGAGTTTCAGCCTCAAGTGTTGCTCATGATCTTTACGGCTTTTGGAATATATGAGGATGTCATCAATAAAGACAATCACAAAGTGATCCAAATATTTCTTGAATACCCGGTTCATCATATCCATAAAGGCAGCAGGAGCATTAGTTAATCCAAAAGACATGACTAGGAATTCATAATGCTCGTACCGAGTTCTGAATGTCGTATTTGGAATGTCATCGGTTCTAATCTTCAATTGGTGATATCCGGAATGAAGATCAATCTTTGAAAAGAATTTGGCGCCTTGTAACTGGTCAAATAGGTCATCAATACGTGGCAACGGATATCTATTTTTAATGGTGACATGGTTCAACTCCCGATAATCAATACAAAGTCGCATACTAGGGGTGATCATTCGGTTATAACCGAACCGAATAAGCTATTCGGTTATAACCGAAAACCGAATTAATGGCAATTTTATTATCCAAAATAATAACCGAAATTTAAAAATACCCGAATTACCGAATACCGAATTATCGAATTGTAATTTCGGTAATTCGGGTAAAAACCGAATCAGCATCAATTACTCAAACCCAGATCATAGAACTTACTCTGTAAATGTTTCTCATCCTAAATAGACTCTGTAATCTTCTTCTTCAAACCCATAATTAGGCTTAGGTTATTTGGTTCCATCTTAAAGAGACTAAAGATCCATCTCATCCAAGTAAACACAAACAAAACCACAACTAAATTATTCAATACACACCAAACCCACATATATATATATATACACATATAGAGAGAGAGATTTGTTCATCGATTTACTGACGAGAGGGGATAGCTTTCTTCGTAATTTACTTACGAGAGAGAAAGCGGATGAAGAGAGTCTCGCTTGAAAGTTGGTGGGTTTAGGTGCGACCGTGCGGCAGGGCTATTGGCCTCCTCCGTAGTGTTGGTGGCCTCCTCCGTCTGCTTCAGTGTTGGTGGCTGGCTCTGTGTAGCTGACTGCGTAGGAAATTGCTTTTGATTTGAGAAATTTCTTTTGTGTGTCTGTGTGCTTTTGATTTGAGAAATTGCTTTTGTGTCTGTGTGCTTTTGATTTGGGAAATTGCGTAGGAAATTGCTTTTGTGTAGGAAATTGCTTTTGATTTGAGATCTGGGTGATAATCTCTGTGTAGATATCTCTGTGTAGCTTTTGATTTGAGATCTGGGACTGAATCAGAAATAGTGAGTATAATATCATAATAATAGTATAAAATTATTATTTTTTAAATATTAAAATTCGGTTATTCGGGTATCCGAATAACTTGTTTTTTGAAACCGGAACCGAAACCGAATAATGAGTAATAATTTGGATATAACCGAAATTCCAAAAAAAACCGAAAAACCGAAATGATTCGGTTTAAAAAGTTCGGTTCGGTTCGGTAGTTCGATTTTATCCGTTTTTTGCTCACTCCTATCGCATACTCCCATCTTTCTTTTTTCACGAATAGAACAGGAGGACCCCAAGGAGACGTACTAGGACTAATGAAACCGATGTCTAACAAGTCCTGCAGTTGGGTCTTTAACTCCTGAAGTTCAATAAGAGTCATTCGATATGGGGCTTTGGAAATAGGTTTTGTATCGGGTTCAAGGTCGATACAAAATTCAATTTCACGCTCTGGGGGTAGGCCAGGAAGTTCTTCAGGGAATACGTCAGGAAATTCAATAACAATAGAAATATCATTCAAAACTAACGTATTTTTGTTTAGATCTGTGACATGAGCTAAGAAAGGTTGACATCCGTTTTTCAATAAACGAATAGCTTTATGGCTTGAGATGACAGTGATTGATTTTAATAATTTGGTTGCTTGAATTCACATAATAGGTTGGTTATGGATGTAATGAAGGTTTCTCCCAAAGGAGTTTCAACAGCTAAGTCAAAGTCCAATTTCTCCGGAGTCAATTTTAAACGTTGAGCGCAAGTAAGAGAAATAAAAGAATGGGTAGAACCGGTATCAAATAAGGTATAAACTTCGCTAGAGTTTATGATAAGCTTACCCGTGATGACCTCGTTTGGGTTCCTTGCTTTCTGGGAGGTCACGACAAATGCTCTCCCTTGCATTACCGGTTTTGACTTTTTTGGGACGGCCTTTGGTGCCTCCATCCTAGCTGAACTTGTCTTCGGTGAATGACAAAATCGGGCTAGGTGACATTCTCTTCCACAATTATAACATGTTTTGGATGGCATCGCGCAGTTTGGACTGATATGTCCCTCCCCTCCTTATTTGAAACATATGATAGGTGGTCGATCTCCCTCCTTAACAATGGGTGCTGGTGCTGACGTCTTTCCATCATTGTTAAATTTCCTCTTCTTGAAATGTTCTTTCTTATTGTTTTGGCCCTGATTACCACTGAAGTGGTTACCATTTCTGGCCTGTTGATTCCCTCTACGCTTGTTGTCACTACTTTGATGACTACTCTCACTGGTATTATCATTTTGTCGGCTGTTCTCTTTTGGTTGGGTTGACTCATTATCACGCTCCAATAACTGAGCCCTATTAACAACATCTGAATACAAACACAGTTTATGAGAGATAAGATATTGACGTATCTCGGGTTTCAAACATCTTAGAAACATTCGCGTCATTCTCTCCTCATTATCAACCAAATAAAACGCAAACCGGGACAGCTCGGCAAACTTGGCTTCGTACTGCGACACGGTCATGTTGTTTTGCTCCAGTTTAATGAACTCTACCTCTTTCATGTGACGAATACTTTCTTAGATTATGTTTTGTCGTATTTTACACAATTGTTGTATAATTAAGTTGTATTTGAATTTTGTACCATGTATTTGGCGACTCAAGATGGGTGATGTATACCTATTTTGGGGGCGTCACAATATTCCTATTTATAATTGACCCAAATTTGGACCAATTTTTTTTTATAATATTATAAAGGTTACTCTTATATAGAGTATTCTTAAATAAGGGTTTTACTGTACTATTAATTTTTTAAAATTATCATAAATATATTTATTTTTAATTAATATAATGATAAAAATAATAAATTACTTACAAAATTATTATTTATTGTAATATTTATTTTTCAAGATTTTTAATAAATTATCTAAATTTAAATTTAAAAATATATCAAATTAAATTTCAAAAATCAATAATAATCTTATAATTTGTAATGAAAGAAATATATCGTTTAAGAATTATAAATTTCGGGATTATAATTTATGAGATTTTATTAATCTTAGAATTAAATAGTCCTAATCACATGTTTGTTTTTTATAAGATTATTCATAGGATATGTGACGCCCCCAAAATAGGTATACATCACCCATCTTGAGTCGCCAAATACATGGTACAGAATACAAATACAATCTTAAATATACAACAAGAGCAGTGAGTTTTAATACAAATATTGTCTTCTAGACAATATCCACTCTCAGAATAAGTCCTCATTACAATTATTATCACACTATTTTATATAATAGTGAGGACTACTAATGCTATCATCTGGACCATCACTCCGTTCCCCGACTAGTCCCTGCTACGTTCTCATTTCCTAAAGAGAACAGTGAAAGAAAGGATGAGCTCAACTAGCCCAGTAAGAAATATTCTGACTAAGATAATGCAGGATAAATTATCATTAGCCTTCAACAATGTTAAACTGATAAAATACAATAGACAACAAGTTTAACTGCAGCGGAATAAGCAATCCATTAAAAGAGTCAAGTAGAGAATAAAATCTACTATCTTTTATGATTTAAAAAGTTTTTCATCACTTTTATCACGAGACTCGACAATAAATAATCCACATCATCCTCGCATTACTACCAATGATATTCATTAGTATCACGACCATAAATTATCCATGCACTATGGGCCAAGGATATTCGTGTATTCATCAATGGTCATGATCATGCCAACAACTGTCCATCAATGTACTATGGGCCAATGATGACTTTTACCACATCATTTGTAACATTACGGTCATGATTACACCGAATAATCCCTGGTCATAATCATACCAAGTTCATCCATACACTACAGGCTACAGATGACTTTCAAAAAATATAAACATGAGGATGATGACAATGATATAAGAATTCAATAAAAACAAGTTCAAGAATTAATTTATTCAGGAACTAATAAATCCAAATTGTCAACATGATACTTCTTTGTAGAGTAAAATTCAAGAATGCTCGTAAGAATATTTCCATGAAAGATCTTCGGATGAAGCGCAAATATCAAGGATATTCCACTAATTTCGTGGGAGTATAGAAGTCAAAACTTTAACCAACTGAGTATAATAAAGAATGGAATAACAAAAAAAATCACCAGGCATGCGGTACTTCTCATAGACATGTTATTCCAATAGAATAATAAATAACGGAACCAAAGTCAAAGTAAATTAAGCATGTAGGCGGGATATTCCAAGAATAATAGAAAGCGGAACCGTGTCCAAGCGAAACGCATGCATGTGATATATTCAAAATGTAATAATAAAGATTTTAACCGTCCGTATGTAAAAACGCATGAATAAGATATTCCAACAGAATAATAAAGACGGAACCAGGTCCGGCGTAAAAAGCAAAGACAGGATATTCCCACAGAATACTAAAAAATGGAATAACAGAAGAATTGCACCAAGTATAGGGTAGCTCACAGTGTCTGAGTCATTCCAATGTAATAATAAAGAATGGAATAATGAAGTTCTCTTCATGAATAAAAAAGAAATAATACCCTCTACAGATTAAAGAAACTGGATATCAAGTAGTGGAAGTGATGTAAAACTCTTCTTCTTTCTCTCTATAATTTCTCTCTCTAGAGTTTTAGTGAATTCGTAAGAAATAATGAAAGAATGAGCTTCTATTTATAGAAGAATGGATTGAATAGTAACTAATTCATGAACGGTCCAGATTGATTTACTTTTAAACGGACGGTCCATATTAATTTACTATTAAAACTTAAAGCAGCGATCCATATTGATTTACTATTAAAACTTTAATAAACCAGCGATCCATATTGATTTACTATTATAAATTCAACCAACGGTCTGAAAAATTAGCACATCTCCTCATGGAATAATAATGTACCCAAAGATAATTTGGACCGAAAAGAAATATATTATTCGGGTGAATAGTACCTCGTGAATAGTAACTCGTGAATAGTACTTCGACATGAAAAGTGTCCCGAATACCCGATTGAACAATATAACCTCCAGACATCAATTATCATCGAAATAGATGTCGATTTCTACTAACACAAATAATCTCAACACAATAAAACTATCAAATTCATCTTTAATCAACACGAACTTATTCATCATTAATATTATAACTCACAATATTTAACAACCAGGTTGTTCCAAGGAAAGAGGGGGCTTTCCAATAAGGATTTCTCCCTATTGGTGCCCAATTAGGTGACCAAACCTCTCCTTGACAGAACTTCTAGACATTTTAAATATTGCAATTTAATAATATGAATAACTTTGTCGTCTCAATTATTGATTTAATAATATAACATATAATACAGACGATACTGTGACAATAATCAAATCAATAATATGAGAAATATGATGTAGCAATAATTGAGTACAACTGAGTGACTTCTCACGTAAGCATCAATAATCAATACCGTGTGATACTATGCAACCACGCCAGATTCTCGTACTTTTTACTACCGAGTAATTCAATAGTTTTAACAAAGAATACCTCCGTAGTTATTTTTATAAAATATTTTTGTCGCTTTTCTCGATCCGAATGATAATTACATTAGGGGGTCCACCAATGATTGTGTTGTTGTATGCGAATATTCCCCGCTAAAACGTAATATTCCCCAATTAATCGAATATTATATAACAACTTGCATACTTTGCAAAATTTATAAATATTACCCACAACTATAACATTATATCAAATTCATTCCATAATATTCATAAAAAAATCATCTTTATTCATAAAATTTGGGGTCTTATAGGATAACTTAAAATAATCTCATGTTATATTTTTTTTCAGGATTAATTAATATATTGGATAAAAAATATCGTTTGAACTATTATACCCTTACCAATAATAACATATTTTATACTATAATTTAAACTTGTTTATACATCAAAAAATGATGAACACACTACAAGGAACACGACCTAATTCCGATAGAATATTTCGTCGAGATGAAGGATATTCCGTCGAGGAGATACTAATCCCGACGGAATATTCATTTTGGAATTCGGTCGAAAATAAGTACGTCGAAATTAAATCCGTTGAGATTTTAGTCGGGGATAACTAACACCGACGGAACACTTCCAATCGAAAATTCAATCGGAGTTATTCTATCCTCGATGGAATCCAGTCCGTCGACCTTATTCAGTCAAAATTAATCTGCCACGTGGCATAGCCAACTGACGTGTCAAAAGGATTAGTTCCGACGGACCGTCAAGGATAAGGTTTTGTTATGTTTGTTCTGTTTTGGCAACATCCAGGGTTATAATCCACATTTTTGTACATGTAAACCTATTTATTTTCCCAACAGCACATGTAACATAATAATAACCTTCCAACAACATATACATACAATAATAACTAACTTTTGTACACATGCAAGTCCAATATGAATTACCCAGGTCAACAATAATGAAAATAGTCTAAGGTTCCATAAGATATACAAAAATGGCATGTAATTACAAGGTTTAAACTACAATACGTCAAACATATACTAAACTAATAAAATTTACATCCTATTAAGCTAAAATAAAGTAAAGATTAATAAAATATGTATAAACCATCTACAAAACTAAGTCATCGAGTAGTACTGCCCTCGGTGTGAGGAGGATCATTGGGTGAGTGTTGACGATGCTGCTCTGGTGTATGAAAATCGTCGTCGACGTCGTCCCTCCACTAGTGATCGAAATGAGTACCCTGTTGATACAATTAAAAATATAAGTTATTAGTCCATATGATACAATTAAAGTTACAAATAAATGAAAATTAAATAACATGAATAGTATATCTGAGTAGTCGAGGGCTAACTCAGTATCGGCCTACAAGTGTCCATGAGTAAGGTAACTACCATCCGAACAATCTCGTCAAGATATCGCATGAATCCTTCCCTACTTCCGGCGGTGGCACCAACAGCGATGTCCCGAAGCAGGTGATGGAGGCAAAACGACTAGTACGTGCGCAGTCCCGACGACTTTAATTCGGGATCCATCCATACTAAACCTATCCAAAATCGTTTGCGATAACCAAATGGAACATAAGATCGATTAAGCCGGTACCAGATATGATGGTCCCACGAAACCTCTTTGACGCAGACAACAAGCAATGCCTCCAAAAATAAATATAATATCAATAATAATCAAAATTAATCACTTTATCCATGAACAAGAAATCTATACTAAAATATTATACCTCTAGGTAGTGTATAGGTTGGTATTCTCGGTAACCCCATCACTCAATACTGACCGGTTGTGCGACTAGGAGGATCCTAAGACGCGACCCAAAGAGTCATCACCTCATGCTAAGATAAAGTAATCTCAGGCGGAGGGATAGTGGAATCTAACGTCTCGGGATCGCCCCTAGCAGCCTGCAACTCAGCTACATGCGTGTCCCGGAGCTTCTCAAAGCGCTCCTATAATTTAATATATGTACATGTAAGTTAACTCAGTATCATCATATTAATTACGTAATATGATCCTAAATTATAATAATTATAGTAAATGTATTACTCGTATATCTAATGTTGCGGGAGACATCGTCGACGACGAAGTCGAATTCTCCGACGTATGGACTCTTTCCCAAAACTCCATTATAGTAGGAGGTCGACCCAAGTTACTTTGCATGGCCTAAATCATACATTAATTAATATCATCTTATTTTACTATATATGGAGTTTAATTAACTATTTTTTATTTAATTTATATGGTATTATATCTAATTTAATACCTAATCATTTATTTGAATTTATTTAATTTAATTTTATTGTAATGTATTATATTGTGTTTTGTTTTGTTTAATTTATTTTGTTTAGAAATTGGAAGTTAGAAAATTTATGCACCCCCTTTAATATTAACAGGGCCCACATATATTTCCAATTTTATTTCTGACAAAAATTTTATCGATAATTCCGTCAAAAATAGTCACATACATTCTACCTACTACCTACTACCTACGTTGTATTCTATAGGTAATTTCTATTTTTGGACTTATCAAAAAATATTATAATTTTATTTTATATAATTTATACGCATAACGCGTGTCACTAAACACTTAGTACTAGTTAATATAAAATTATTTCATTCATCTTGCTGTAATACATTATGAATAGGATTGTACAACAAATTAAACTCAAAATTTTTACAAGGTCATTATGAATCAACATATTCTTTTTAACCGAGAGGAGGTATTTGTCTTGTGTCAGGTCTGATAGATATTATACTAAATAGGTTAATATTAACATGATTAATTTATTTAATTGTGTCAAAATACTTAATATTAATTAATAAATTTATTGGTAGTGTTAAAATGTATCGAATCGTCTATTACATAAATTTTAAAAATAAATACAACACAATTTACTTATTAAATAATACTTACTATAATTTGGTTACCACAACAATTTAACAAAATAACATGTGTTAGAAAATAGTTAAGAATACTAAAATTTAATATTTAAAAATATATTATAACGTGATTATGCTTTAATTATTCTACATAAAACAAAATAATAATGTTAACCACGTGGCATCGGCTGACTGTGCACTCAAACTAAACTATACGAACGTATGTATGCGCATGGGTCAAAGTCAAACCTCGTGAGAAGGGAGTACTTATGTTCAACACCCACCAATATGCCATGGTCCGCCCACCTATCTAGTACTACTACTTTTTAGGGTAACAAATTAAGACTCCAGTTGGTCCGTGTTTTATTTTATGATAAAAGTCTTTATTATTATTTTAAATAATTTTATATTAAATTTTTTTTTTTTAATAATTAAATTTTTATTTATTTTTTATTATGCTCGTAACATTAAATATCTTATATTTTTTTTATTCTAATTCTCTCTCCATATATTAATAAGTATGAAGAGATAAT
This sequence comes from Panax ginseng, assembly GCA_020205605.1. Lineage (NCBI taxonomy): Eukaryota > Viridiplantae > Streptophyta > Magnoliopsida > Apiales > Araliaceae > Panax > Panax ginseng. Next base: position 23,178,033 of record CM035137.1, on the reverse strand, counting down.
ATTTTGAATTGAATAGCTAAAAAATCACTCTCACCTACATTAAAAATAATTAATGACATATTATTATAGACAATTTTATCATTTCATTGTTCTTCTTAATATGCGTGAAAAATCCACCAAGACTTTTATCATGAGAATGAGGGAGTATTACTTATAATTAATTAATTATTGCTGTCATATGATCTATTTAATTTAATTTAAATGTTACACAAATATTATTCTCATTTTCTATTACTTACTCGATCATAATTATTAATTAGTGAGTATAAAGATAAAAACCTGGTTGTGTTTATAATTTTCTGGCTTGGCTTGTGAGTATTTTAAAAATATATTATTAAAATATCAATACTATTAATCTGGAACGAAATGAGTAATATTTTATACTCACCGGAGTAGGAGTAATATTAGTATTTATGGAGAAGAAAAAATGACAACTTTTGTGGAAAGATGAGGGGAGTACTCCACTTCCAATGCCTTACAACACAAAATAAAAACGTACGTATTTGATTTGATGCATGTGATTAATGTTGAGTTAGTAAGTGTTATCTAAAGAAGCTGACATTATATTTCCAGTAAAAGGGTATAAGTTCGTATTTACCGAAAGAAAGTTATAATAATATATATACCATCTCTTTCGTCGTTTTTTTTATATTAAGTTTTCAATTAATATATCTTATTATTTTATATAATATATATATATATATATATATATATATAGGCATTCAACTGCATGTACTAACCATGATAAGTGATGTTGATTAGTAGATAACAAGTTTGGATGATAATATATTTATTTGTGATTTACTTGAATGGTAAAATCCCATTCTTCGAAAGGACTTTTCACTTTAACGTCGTTTTAACCTCTCGCCTGACAGACAAAACCTTTCTAACATGGATTTAAGTTAGTTTTTACTTTCTATTCAAGGCTAATCCCAAAAGTCTAGACTTAATTTGATCAAGGGTTCACTAATCACTAAAACAACCTGCTTTACTTAGACCTGACAATATAGTTAGTTAACTGTTGGGTCAAACTATATTAACTGGAACCAAATGAGTTGGTTAACCATTTTTATTTATTCAGGTTGATTAAAGTTTGGACCCATATTTTTTAAAACAAATATAGTTCTGAACCGGTTAACCATTTTTCAACTTATATTCTATTTCGATCCTAATCGAAAAAATTTCTGTTCCGGAAATTTTAATTATTACTTAATTAATTAATTTAATTAATTTTAATTATTACTTAATTAATTTAATTTCTGTTTCGAAAAAATTAATTATTACTTAATTAATTTAATTGTGATGGTCACAATTTTATTTTTCAAAAATTTTATTTAAAAATCAAAACATGTTAAAATGGTTAATATGATTAATATGATATTGAACTATAACCATATAATTCCAACCCACACAACCTATATTAAAAATGATTAATACTATAATTTTAGTTCTTAAATGGAACCATAACCATATTTTAAAAACCAAAACCAAACCATAACCATATTTTGTCAGGCCTAACTTTACTAAATGAAATTTCTTAGCCAAGAAAGAAATTAGATTATACTAGTATTCATTACAGCTAGCTAACTGGGAAGCGGGTGTTAACTGCCCTCTACTCTACTCTACCTACGGCTGCTTTAATGAATGACTACAGACTAACTATTCCATTCATTCACCGATTACCATTCCTTCAATCCAAAACTAAGAATCCTATTTCATACCTTAATCCTCCTCAATTTCTTCAATAGTATAAAGTGAAACCACAAGGACAATAACAACAGTCCATGTCTGTTATGCATACTAACAAGAATTTTGATATGTAGAATTCAACTGATTTTTTTTCCAACCCAAGACCATAACATTCCAGCTTTTTAAAGATAAAAAAAAAAAAAAAAAGGTACACTATCAAAATACAAGCCAATGAAAAACCATCCATTGTGCGTGAACAACAAGAAGATATTCAGGTAAATAATTGAAAACTAAATTTTAGAGGAGAAATTGGGAATTTTTTATATCTTGGAGGCAAAGTTGAGACCCTCCTTTGCCAGTAGCTCCAAACTCTCAGCTGGAGGTTGTACCCTCGCGACTTTGGCAATGGCCTTGTTTTCTTCAGGAGTCCCGCTCTCCAGGAATGCACCCACTACCTTCCCATCTTTGATCCAGTACGATCCAAACTTGGGTTTTGCTGATGTTGGACTGTTGTCACCAAAGATCACTGTGTCACCCACGTTGTCACCGTAAAATTGCCACGACAGATCAAAGGAACGAGAATAGAAGAATGGAAGGTAGTCATATTCATCAATTGACTTCCCTTGTTCACTTGCAAAAATAGCCTGCACCAATAAGACGACACCAATCAGCTCAAGCTCCGGTATCATCAACAACCAGACAACAGGTGTCCATAATCCTACAATGCTAACTAAAGAGAAGAGGAAACTAAAAGGCAAAGATGTCAAGGCAAACCTAGAGATATCTGACAAAAAAAATTCTGAAAACGTCAGATTTGGTAATGATTTCAAGTTTTAACCCAAGTGACACGAGTTTTTGGCACAATAACATTACAACATCTTATTGCAAAAGAGAGCTTTTCTGCCACCTAAATACGAGGATAGGCAAGATGTTTTTAGATATTCTATATTGAAACAAGTTGAGATCTAAAGTTAAAACAAGAAACCATGCCAGCTTTAGGAAATATTGGTGGCTCTCCTAAATTTAGCACTACAAAAACTTTCCAAAATGGCTTGTATGTATACAAATGCATCCTGATCTTTTCATGTTTAAGCAGTAAGCAGTTTTAAAATTACCAACCTTTACAGCCTGTTCAGCAGATTTGCGGGAATGATCAACATGTTCAACTCTTCTGATGTCATTATACAACTTCAGGGGGAAAGTTGCAACATCACCAACAGCATACACATTAGGGACACTCGTCTTGAAGAAAGCATCAGTCTGAAATGAAAAAGGCCAAGGCCGTAAGCTTAAAACTCAAATCCATGGGAATTAAAAAAGGTTACAACTATAATGCTCAAATTGATCAGATCAGCCAAAGTACAAACAGAAGTACAGAACTTATCATTATTTTCCATCCAACTTCGTAAACAAATTTAAGGTCTATGACACAGTTCTACTTTCTGGAAATGCACGGGAAAAGTACCCTATATGATGATTCTCCCAACTATCAATCATAAGTAAGTTGGAAGTTGAAGATGCTAACTTTTATCGGCTGCATTTCAATAAATCAAGAAAGAAAACTGCTGATATATGAAAAGCAGTTTCCTTTTCAAACCCTATATAGCGCGTTCTATAGTGCACAATTTCTGAATAAAAGCTGGTTGATTCCTGCTATCCAGCAGGAGTATGCAAGCAAAAAACAAACTTGTGTTTTAAGACAAATACACAACTAATATGAAGTGCAGCCGAAAACAAAAACATTTAACGGGAATGCAGATCTTCAAACAAGCTAGTTACAAATACCTTAATTCCACCTTTATCCTCTTCAACCTGTCCTTTGAATAGTGTTGTAAGTGGCCTTCCTCCAACACCAACAACAACAATGTCGGCTTCCAGCACCCTACCATCCTTGAGTTTTACTTCCTTTACCTGAATTACAGGACACAAGATTGTCATATAAAATGCCATTAATTACAGAAATAATAAAATATAAGCAACAAGGGATAAAAGGAGGTTTCAAATGCTCAACTACGTACCTCTCCATTAGCATCACTGTTAAATCCAACAGCTACTGTTCCTTTAATGATTTGGACTCCCTTATTTGTATAATAACTCTCGTAGAATGAAGCTATGTCAGCGGTGAAAAGCCGAGGCACTGCAAATACATGGATATCAGCAACACGGCAAGTATAGATCCACTCAGAATCGAACTAACAGTGAAATGCAACTCCGTAAAAGCTATAGTAATCTCCACTTACTGCACCATGGTTCTGGGTAAACCATTTTGACATCTAAATTATTGATCTTCAGCACTGCACTAAGCTCGAGACCAATGTATCCTCCCCCAACAACCACGACCTTTCCATTTTTCTTTGCTTTAATGACTTCCACAAGCTTATCAGCATCATCAATTTTTCTCAAGTATAAAATATTTTTGGCATCAGCCCCTTGTACACCAAAATCTGTTAATCTCAGTACCTACAAAAATTAAAGATTGATGTAATGGCTTGAAGAAAAAGACAGAAGATGTAGATACCAATAAAACTCATAGAGATCCGATGCATACTGTGGAACCAGTTGCAATTATCAAAGTTTGATATATAAATGTCTCTCCAGCCGCACTGGTTAGAGTTTTTGAAGCAAGGTCTGCTTTCACTATTTCCGTGCTAAGAATCAATGATATCCCTATTAAAAAAAATGAATTCAAATTATCACACAAGAAAGTTTAATTTTAGATACACCTCTCTACAAAGAAATTTGACGAGAGGTTAAAGCACCCTCTCTTTGTTCTTTTTTATTTTATTCCCTCCAGAAGTTATATTGCATCACCTTTCTCAGCATACCACCCGGGAAGCAGTTTCTCTCCTCCACTTCCAACACACACATGGAACCCTGGGAGTCTTGCAGCTCCTGTAAAAGGGGTAAAATATATCTCACAATTAAGAATGCCAAAAATGGACAGGGTTTGCGAAACAAAGGGAAAAGAAGAAAGCACTAGAATAGAAAATGACACATGCAGCTGTATACAATACAAATGACTGGTATATGAACTATACACCATGTTGAATATGAGTAACAAATAGACACAATAAGGTAATACAAACAACCTTTACTGAAATGCCCGTTACATAAAGAAACTATGATCATTAGCAAATACTTCGTTGAAGTTAGTTTCAAGTAGAGTGTTGTAGCATCATACTAACAATATTACCTTTTCACTTCACCCACAAAGAATATAAGTAATAAAGAGAACTATATTGCCAAGTGAATGACCAGAGAAAAGTGTAGCTTAAACTTGGGTCTGAATACTACCTCAGTTAACAAAATATAAAATAAATTACCTTTGTAAAATACTAAGGCAAGTGGTCTTATATTTTGGAATGGGGGGAGTATCATTTTAACCAAATATATATTGAATGACAACCAAATAATTGTAGCTCAAACTGTAGTTTTGAATTTAAAAACTACGAAGTAGACCAACTTACCCTCAGGAAACAGGTATGCCTTGCTAAGTGCAGGACGTTCATAAGGAGCCACCTGGGGATTGCATTAGAAGTCAATAAAACACTTTCTTGCAAAGACGATTAAATCAATAAACAAATATGATCCACCATACTAGCAATTTGTTCTTGAAAATTAGGAGAAGGGATAAATCATCTCATATTTGTCACAAGTAAAAGACTTGTAACATTAATTAGAAAATTCACACAAAAAGTACTATTTTGAAACAGATTATAATTAAGAAAAACATAGTCGAATATTAATAAAATATGTGGGGTAGAAAGAGATAACAAAACTGGAAGAAATGATCAAGTAGGAGGTTTCAAGACTAATTGTCCTTGTACACAGTTTGAAGAACATAGACACAAATAGGTCTATAACCCTATATCTTCTTTATTGGAACATCTTACCGCCTCTTTGGAGATAATTGCCAGCTCACCCGGCTTAACTCCTTGGTTTGCAAATTCCCTGGCAGCATAACCCTGAAACCAGAATACATTAATATAATACATAACATATCAGACCACTCTTTACAGTACAATATAATTAATACATGCTTACATCCATGACACTTAAAATACAAAAATGAAAATCCCTCAAACAAGGACTTTTACTTATATTCCGGTATGTTTTACTGTCCTAAATTGGATAAGTTGATAAGCTGGTGATTCAACAAAACATAGTTCTACTTCTACCACATTATTGATCTAGCATTTATGAAACTAAACAAACAAGTCAACAACGCAGAAATTGAGGGCTCTTATTAGGATTAACCTCCATATACAATTCAGAAACTATAATGACTATATTTCAAAAAAAAATATCAATATAAAAAACTCTGATTGCATAAAACTAGTTTATGACATTTCCCACCCTAAGGAAACCTTCAAGCCTTATGCCTGCTTCCTGAGGATTTGATCATATAGCTAAAAACTTAGGGTATTATTTGGCAACATTTTTCAAATTTGTTTTTTTGCTTTTTTATTACTGATTCTTACTACTTGGGTAGGTGTACTCGCTGTTTGTTAACTGCCTGTTACTTCCAAATTTTTGTTTCTACTTGAATTTTTTGAAATAGAAAACCTTGCTAGATAATTATTTTTGATTCAAAAGAAGTGAAAGGAAAAAAAAATTGCAGGAAAAAAAGGTGAAAACGCCAAAAACTTACCTTTTCAGTTTTGGTAACATAAGGGAGAGGGATGCAGTAGTTGTTAAGATGAGTTAATTGGTATAGTAGTTCTTCTAACCTCGTAGGAAAAAAAAGTAAGAGTTCTCATTTTCTATTCCCCGTAATAAGTTATAATTAGGCTAAGAAATACTGTATAAAATCATACCTAAGAAAATTGGCGCCCAAAACTAGAGGCTATCATTTCCTGTCTAATGAAGAAAGGTAAAGCCCCTCTTTTCCTTTTTTAATAAATCGATTATGATAATTACTTTTCTATGATCTATATAACAAAAAAATAGTAGAAATTATCATTTCCCCTTTCTTCCAACTTAAACCGCAACCAAGCGTTCGATTAGAAAATCACTACCAACCACTGAACACAAGACATACATGTAAAAAAAGTGAAATTAGTTAATCAATTTATCAGATCCGAAGATGGAAGAAGTCCATCAAAAGATTCAAAACACAGGTTCCAATTCACAGTAAACATGAACAGAAGAATTCAAAACCGGGAATTATAAAGTCTAAATTGAGGGAACTAAGGCATCAAAAAAAAGGATTATACTCACAGCTGAAACACCACCACCAACTATCACGTATTTGAAAGACTTCTCGGCCATTGTTGGATCGAGATCGAGATCGAGATCGAGATCGAGAGAGATACGGAGCTAAAGCAGATAGTAGTATTTCAGAACAGGGTGAAAAGAGTATTTTCGATTTTCTGAAGACGGACAGCTACATTTATAGGCCTGTTTGGATGATCGTCGATCGAGGTCGGAAGTCAATGGGAGACGTACACGTGGCGAATAGTTTTCCGTTTAATCTGCTGACTGTGCAATCGCCACGACAGCTGATCAGAGTTCCTAAAAACAAAAAGAAAACGATTTGTTGCTAAATGATGGATCCGGTCCAGGTCCAGGTCCAGGTCCAGGTCCAGGTCCAGCTACTTCTTTCAGGAAAATCACGGAAGGAAATAATACTAATATAATAATAATGATTACTACATCTGGTAGTGAGTATCTACTCTAATTAATGATTGAAATGTCGTCGTTTTGATTAATATTATAAATATAAGAAACTAGAGAAAATGGTTGATGTCACTGGTGATGACATTACACTATCCAATGTGAAAGCAAATTTTATTCGGTATCTAAAGAGATGGAGTACTTGGTGGGTGCTGGGAGATTATATGAATTTACTTTTGAATAATAATACTATGATATGAAGACAAATTAAGATTACTCTTTAATTTTAGTATATGAGGCATGCCTTTTCAACACAGTTAGTTTAATAAAGAAATTGATATTTTTTATAAATTCCTTTTCATATGAATGATAAATTTTAGTATACAATTAATACTAATAAAACAAATTAAGTAATAACAAAAATTAAACAAGTTTCACGATTAACTTAAATTAAACAAAACACAATTAATAAATTCAAAATTAACAATTGCATCATGCAATCATCATCACGTCCAGATTCATCATCCAAGTGAACAACCATATTTGCAGCAATCCTCCGTCTCCAGCATCATCCAACCTTTGACTTTCCACCTTAATCACAACCATTATTATGAGGCCCTACCAAATGCACCCCCAGCACAATTATCCAACTGAAAAAAGACAAATAATAATTTATATTTAAATATTTTTATACTTCATTTGTAAGTAATGATTTAATTTTATAATTATATATATAATCTTATGTATTAATATACGTCGCAATTATAATTTAGCAAAAAAATCTCACAATACATAACACGACTCTTAACTAATAATAAAAGTATATGGTAAAAATTTTGTGTCACTTTATAATTAAAAGATAGAAATATATCTATAATTTTTGAATTATAAAAATAAAATATATATTTAATTTTGGAACGAATAAATATTTAATTTGAGGTAGAGAAAGTTGAAGTAAATATTGATTTGTGATGTACGCTAATTTTACGTTGTGGGTAAATTTTGCTTTTCTAGCAAACAAACACAAACAAGTGTTGTTAACGAAAGGATAAAAAAAATATTAATTTAAATCTTTCAGAATTCCTATAATTGCTAATTTTATTACTCCGTTATTTACATCTTTCAATGGTGGATCCTATAGTTGGATCTCATGAAACCCATCTCATTTTAAAAGGCTGAACTAAACACTGTTACGTAAAAAGGCTGAAAAATTAAATATATATTAAAAATACTTAGAAGAGAGGGTAGTTGGTGTAAATATGCAAGTCAATATTTTTAACTTTGACTGAGATAAACTACATTAGTCAATTCTTTCTTCTGTGCCCCCGTCTCCTCAAGCTCCAAATAAACACCGAGATAGTAAGCTATTTTTTTTTGTTGCTCTGACACTGTTAAGTATGTAACCGAGTTGTTTAGATTTATAAAATAAAATTTGATTGAAGTTTATTTAACTAACGAGTCCAGCACGATTTTAAGTAATTTAAATTTTTTAAACAAATATGATTAGAGTGTCAATAAAAAATTATAATTTGAGAAGGTTCGAATAATTTATCGAACTTTAAAATGTGTTCATATTTAATTCATTTATATTTTTGAAATTAAATTTCGAATCGAACTTTTAATCTAGCAATCTGAATCGAATACTTAACTGTTTCATTTCGTTTCTGATCTTGACCTTAAAAAAAAAAACTATTGTATAAAATATATATATACGAGTAGATTCGGCAATTTGGTTTATAAATTGATGGGTCAACTTAAATTAATTAGAACTATTTGAGTTGATTAACTATTTTAAATTTTTTTGATCAGTTAAAATTTGAATCCATATTTTTCAAAAGAAAAATATGTCCAAACCAATTAACTTGTTTTTTTTTTCTCATTTTTTTTTTAATTTCAAGTAAGATATCTTAGCAATGTAGCCCAACCATTTTTAAGATATATTGTAACGCTCCACCCATACCATTCTGTGTTCCCCAAGGCCTAACCTTGAGCTTAACCTATGTTTTTGAGTTTTGGAAGAAAACAAAATTTGAAAAAATGAAAATTTAGATATAAAAACAATAAACAGAATATTTATAAATTTTCTTTCGTATTATTACTGTTTTTTTTTAAATTATTATTTTAACCTCATATTAAATTATTAAATTTGTATATAAAAGTTAAAGAGTATTGATGAAAAAATATTAATTAATATTTCTATAAAACTCTCCACATTTATATTAATGGAACTTATTTTTATGAGTTGAGATTTTTTGAAAATATTAAAAATTTCTTGTAAAAGTAACAGTTCCCAAAATTATTTATGTTATTTAGGTGGTATTTGATAAAATTGAATGTTAAGATCTGAACAGTTTAGACATCTTAATAATTTAGATCCTCTGTACAGAATTGTCTGAATGAAAAAATGTTGTTTGATAACTAATTTTTTCAAAATATCTGAATAACAATATTTTACCATTTTAACCCTCTCAACAGTTTAAGCAAAACCTGTTTGATAATCAGAAAGGTCTGAATAGTATTTTAAATACATATTTATAATATTTTGATCACAATATGATAAAATAAAATGTATCATGTCCAATGAAAACATCAACATAACATAATAATTCAACCATACAAATTAAATTAACTTCAAGCAGTTGTTGAGAATTGAAGTGCAATTTGTTCACATAGATTAACCATAAATTCTATGCATTGATCACCCCATTGCGGTTCATCTTGTCTCTCTTCTTCATTTCTTTCTTTTTGCTCAACTTTATCGTCAAACATGTTATCTCGATCATATTGAGTAAACAATTCATCCTCAATGTTATGCTTCCTTATGAAATTATGAATTGCGAATCAAGCGATAACTATATCCCTTTAAACTGTAAAAGGGTAAGGAGCCATTCGTTTCAAAATTGGGATACTTGAACTCTGCCTTACCAATCTTCCTATACAATTCCATCAGATTTGAATCACGGAATGAAAGATAGCCAGCCAAAAGAACGTACAAAATCATTCCGCATGACCAGATATCAGCCTTGCATCCATCATAACCTTTTCTAACAATTACTCCCGGAGCAACATAGGCAGGTGTTTCACAGGTGGTGTGAAGTAATCCATCTTGACATTTTGATTCAGTAAGGGCACTCAATCCAAAGTCTGAGACCTTGATATTCCCATTCCCATCCAGTAATATGTTCTCTGGTTTCAAATCTCTGTGATAAACACCTCTACTATGACAAAAGTCAACAACACTAATCAAGTGTTGAAAATATTTCCTTGCAGCATCCTCCTTGAGCTTCCCTTTGGCCACTTTGTTTAAGAGCTCACCGCCTTTATGTTCCATAACAAGTTACCACATTTATACACAATAATATATAAAAAAAAATCCCCAGCTAATGAAATCTGTCCAATATAATTAGTTACGACTCTTAATTTCAAGACCATAAAACGCAACCATCTTCATTCTTCACAGAGATCTTGATATGATACGACTTGACCCCCAAAATACATAGCTAAAGCGGGCATTTTACCACATAGTTGGAAAGTGGTGTAATTTATGAGTCCAATCTCATCAAGGATAAATGAGAATAACTCAAATGAAGGAGCTTCATACTCATTAACCTCAAAGAAAGACCTCTTCGCTCTGACGCACATCTTTCAGCATTCCCTAATCGTTTGAGTAACTATAGTACTGAAGAAGATAGTAGCTTTAAGGTTAAACCATTAGCACACAATAATAAGGCAGATCAGAAAATTGTGGAATCTCGATTCTTTCGATTCTCCAACAAAATAATTATGAGATAATTACCTGAAAAGAAGTGAAACAAGTCAAGAACTTGTAATTACATATATTATCGACCACTAAATTCAAAAAAAAAAGAAAAAGAAAGAGTTCGCAATTAACAGATCACAAAAAACTCGGAAATAAATTTAGTAAAAGGGGATTGCAACACATCTATATTTCAATAGTCGAGGGGCAGTCGGATGCAAATTTATAAAAACTATGAAACAACAATTCAATTGATGTTAATGACATGACTTTTTATTCAACTTTAGATATGGTTGTTGCTTTATAAAGAACATATAATCGCAGGCCCAAACTGAATTAAGAATACATCAAGCAAAGATTGAAGAAGTTTTACTTAAGTTTACCATATAAGAATATGCAATTTGAATTTTCCAGATCATTTATTACATACATACCAAGGAAATTATGATGATGAGTATTTGAAAAATATTTGAGATCCCCAATTTGATACCTCTGTCTTTACCCAAAATAGAAGCTAAAGAGAACAAATGAATCGAGGTTTGAAAAGTATATTGAACAAATCCAGATATGAGAATATATAGAGTTATAGACAAAGAATCAAATTATCTAATCTAAAAAAGAAAACACAAATTCGAAACACGGAATGAAAATAAACATAACGATTCAAAGTGAGACAGCTCAAATCTTTGTATTACTCGTGTCGATTCTAAACTTGGGGTTAGTTTCAAACCTTTTCCTGGTAACAATACAGATATAAATTTAAAAAACAAGAAAAGCAACAAACATAAAAGAAGAAGAAAAGATAGAAACTTTGCAGCTAGAGATTGAGGAAATTCCACAAAAAAGACTTATAATTGCAGCTATATTTACCTTAGGAATTTATAATTTCTCTGAATCTAGATAAGCGGAAGCTATCAAAGAACCAAAACATATGATCTCATAAACATGAAATTTTAGATATATATATATATGTGAGGATCAGGTAAGGATTCCTTACTTTGTAAAATGCGGATTTTTTTTTTTGGTTTTTTTTTTTTAAATAACTAAAAAAAAAATTTAATATTTTATGGAATTGAAATTTTTTTATAATACAATATTTTAGATGTGATTTGGATACATTATAACAAAAGCAGTGCATGCATACCGCGGTATGCAGACTGTACTCACTATTTTTTTAGTATAGGTATTCAAATCACGCCCAAAATATTATATTATGGAAAAATATCAGTTCCATAAAATATTAAATATTTTTTTTTAGTTGTTTTAAAAAAAACAAAAAAAAAAGTCCGTATTTTAACAAAGTAAGGGAGTTCTCACCTGATCGGTTCTGTATATATATATATATGTGTGTGTGTGTGTGTGTGTGTGTGTGTGGGTCATGATATTTCGTATTGGGCCGAATGGATTGGGCCTATTTGTTTAGTTATTCTATTGGGTCATTTCACTTATATTCATCCTTATTATATTGGACCTAAGTATTGGACCGACCCACTAGATAATTAAATATCTCCATGTTTGACTCGTAATGATGAAAAAGCATGATGGTTGACTGATATATCTGTCATGGATTAATGTGGATGGGATCCGGAGACGGTCGGCGGTGAAAAACAGTGACCAGAGGTATTGGGTGAACTGACGGTAGAAACCATCAAGATCAGGGGGTTGTGTCAGACAGTAGTGGGTGACACGGTAAACGGGGCTAGAGAGTATATGATAGCAAGGAAGTCATCCAAGTGAAGGTAACTGATAACTTTATCTCTCTCAATACACTAGATATTTTATCCTCCATTATTAACCTTGTGATTGCATGTACTGACTCTCACACCTGAGCTATCCCCCGACGGTCGAAGCCGTCAAGCTTTTAGTGTTGACTGTGTTTAGTGTGCAAGATCAGGACGTCTTACGTGATTGGGACGTGGCAGAAGATATTGGCGTTAACAATATGTATTATCTGTGTATAATCGTAGCAGAAAAATGCGGACTCCCCAATTTTATACAGTGTGGCCTTATATACAACAAATCTTCCAATCCCTATGGAAATCGAAAAAAGAAATCTCCTTACAGTTATGCAAAGATGTTATAAGAGTGATTTTATCCCGTAACAATTGATAATTACGAACAATAGATGAAAAAGGGAGAGAAGATTTACCGGCGGCGAAAGAAGAAGAACAGTAACGAAGGAGAATATCAACAGCTAAGGAGAAGAACAGCAACACGAGAGGTTATATTTTTTCCAAAAAAATATTTTCTCACTCAGACATGCCTCTGATGTGAGACCCCAGATTTTATGAATAAATATTTAATTTTTTCGAAATATTTTTAATATTATGGTGTGAATTTGATATAATGTTATAGTTGGGGGTAATATTTATAAATTTTTGCAAAGTATGCAAGTTGTTATATTATATTCGATTGGTCAGGGAATATTCTTTGTGTCGGAGAATATTCGTACGACGGCACAATCATTGGTGGACCCCATAACGGAATTATTGTCGGATTGAGAAAAACGACAAAAATATTTTTATAAAAATAGCGACGAAAGTTTTACCAGATTACTTGTTGAACTACTTTCGGTAGTAAAAATAAGATATACACGTGGTTGCATAAGTAGCACACGGTATTGATTATTGATGCTTTACGTTAGAAGTCATTCAGTTTTGTTCAATTATTCTATAGTAATTGTTGCATAATATCTCACGTTATTTGATTCAATTATTGTCGATATTTTATATATTGTTAAAATCAATAATTGAGATGACAAAGTTATTAATATTATTATTTGCAATATTAACGATGTCTGTAAGTTACATCGAAGAGAGGTTTGGTCACCTAATTGCAAGGTCGATAGGAGAAATCCTTATTGAAAAGCCCCCTCTTTCCTGGGAACGACCTGGTTGTTAAATATTGTGAATTATAATATTAATGATGAATGTTGTTAAAATTATTAAGGTGATTTTTATGAAGTTTGCTTATTTTATGGATTCCTATTTACCCATTTTTCAAAATAATCGATAAAAAATTATTTAAAGGTGGGACCCACATGTGGGGGCCACATATGGGGCCCATATGTGTTAAAAATGAATTTTGAAAATGAGGGTGGGAGAGAGATGCGTATTGGGGAGGGGGTTATGTATATAAGGTTGTGTGTGGATGTATATATATAATATAATATATATTGTTAGTGGATATTGGTGGAGAATGGTATTCTTAGTGGGTTTTAGTGGGGAATGGTATTGTTAAGTGGTATGTGGTGTGTGTTGTGTTTGTAGGGAACATGTGTTGTATATTATATATATATATATTGTGTTCATGCTGATTGTGTACTGATATATATATATATATATATACTGCGTTGAAAAAAAGTTTCAGAAGAATTGAATTATTGAGTACTATGATTGTCATTATTATTATATATATTATATTTTATTTAAAAGATTTTGTTTTAAATATGGAATGAGTCAAATTAAAGTAAATCAATCTGGCCTGCTTTAATGAGTTAATTCTTATCGTTCCATTTTTCATAAATAGAAGCTCATTCCTTCATTATTTCTTACGAATTCACCGAAACTCCGAGAAAAAAAATTATAGAAAACTATAGAAAAGTATTCTCGCTTCCTTCCTACTCTTATATTCGAGTTTTTTTACGGTAAGGGGTGTTATTATTTTTCTTATTCATGAAGAGAACTGTTGTTATTCCATTTCTTATTATTCTCATTGAAATAACTTGTATACGCGGTCTACCCTATACTTGGTGACATTATTCTATTATTATGTCTTTATTATTCTGTTGGAACATCCTGCATGCATGTGTTTTACAATTTACTGGTTCCGCTCTTTATTATTATTACATTGGAATATCACATGCATGTGTTTTACACCGACCGGTTCCGCTCTTTATTTATTATTACGTTTATATCTTATGCATGCGATTTACGCCGGACTGGTTTCATTATTTATTATTCCGCATTTATTATTACATTGGAACATCCCAGCTTGTGTGAATTTCACGACTGAGTTACATTATTATTATTATTCTATTGGAATAACTTTGTCTATGCGTAATCTGCGCATGCATGGTGATTTCTTTTGTTATTTCATTCGTTATTATACTCGGTTGGTTAAAATTTTGGCTTATATACTCCATAAAATTAGTAGAATATCCTTGATATTTGCGCTTTCATCCAATATTTTTTCATGAAAATATTCTTTTGAGCATTCTTGAATTTTACTCTGAAAAGAAGTATCATGTTGACAATTTGGGCGTTATTAGTTCTGGATAAATTAATTAAGTGAACTTGTTTTATTGAATTCTTATATCATTGTCATCATCCTCATGTTTATATTTTTTTTGAAAGTCATTTGTGGCTGTAGTGCATAAATGGACTTGGTATGATTATGACCGAGGATTATTCGGTGTAATGTCATGGTAGTAATGTTACAAATGATGTGGTAAAAGTCCTCATTAGCCCGTGAGAGCATTAATGGACGATTGTTGGCATGATCATGACCATTGATGAATACACAAATATCCTTGGCCGTAGTGCATGAAATTTGTGGTCGTGACCTCTAATGAATATCTTTGGTAGTAGTGCGGGGATGATGTGGATTATTTATTAAAATTTGAGTCTCAAATGACAAAAGTGATGAAAAACCTTTTAAATCATAAAAGATAGTAGATTTTATTCTCTACTTGACTCTTTTAATGGATTGTTTGTCCGCTGCAGTTAAACTTGATGTCTATTGTATTTTATCAGTTTAACATTATTGGAGACTAATGATAATTTATTCTGCATTATCTTAGTCATAATATTTCTTGTTGGGCTAATTGAGCTCACCCTTTCTTTCATTGTTCTCTTCAGGAAATGAGAACGTAGTTGGGACGAGTCGGGGAATGGAGTGATGGTCCGGATGATAGTATTAGCTAGTAGTCCTCACTATTCTGTTAAATAGTGTGACAATAAATGTAATGAGGACTTATTATGAGAGTGGATATTGTCTAGAAGACAATATTTGTATTTAAACTCACAGCATATGTTTTGTCGTATTTTACACGACTGCTGTATTATTAGTTTGTATTTGAATTTTGTACCATGTATTTGGAGACTCGAGATGGGTGATGTATACCTATTTTGGGGGCGTCACATCTGAATGCTATAACATTATTTTTGTGTCTAACTGATTAAGAGCTATTAAGAGGCAAATATTTTTTTGTCAAACAAGATTTGCCTCTGACCGAATCAGAGGTAAATCCATTAAGAGCTATTCAGAGACAATCAAACAGAACCTTAGTTTTGGTCCAAATTGGTTAACTTTTGGAAAAATTACTATGTTGTTGGGATTGTATTTATGATTTGATAAGAAGAGTTTGAGTTTTTAGAACATTCACAACAGTTTCCTTATCTTTATCCCTACACTACTGTAAGACCCCAACTTATTATAAATAAAATTGAATTTTCCTTTATTCATTATTCTAAATTAATAAGGGTTAATTTGATATAATTCTTTAGTTATGGGTGAAATGTGCAAAGTTTACAAAATAAACAAGTGGTTATAAAATATTCATTATTGTCGGGGAATATTCGTTTGGTCGTGGAATATTCTTTTTGTGTCTTAGAATCTCATCACTATTGCCAGCCGATCATTAGTGGGCCCATAATGTAAAAAAGCGGTTGGATGAAAGAAAGCGACAAAGATTGAGTTTTATAAATAATCACAGTAAATTGTTACCGATTAACATTTGTTGGGTTACACCGTGGTTAAAACACGATAATATCGCGTGGTTGCACAAAGAAGGTACCAGATTGCACGAAGATTATTGAATTATTGATCCTTACGTGAAGGCCTTTACTCAATAATTGTTACGATGAATTCTTGCTTCAATATTATATTTTATTGATTCAATAATTCTTTGCGTTGATATTTTGTATTCTTTGTTGTTTGATAATTGTCATTACACAAGATTTTTCATTATCAAATCAATAATTCATATTATTTGAATAATATTATCGATAACATTATTGGCAATGTCTAGAAAGTTCATTTCAAGAGAGGTTTGGTCACCTAATTGCTTGTAAGGTAAGGAGAAATCCTTATTGGAAAGCCCCTCTTTCCTGAGGAGCGGCTTGGTTGTCGATCTTGTGATTCTCAGAATATTATTTTTAAATAAGTATTATTGATTATTATGATAAAAAATATTTATTTTATGTAGATATAGATGGAGAAATTTTTTAATGTGACAATTGTTGAAAATTAATATTTTATCTTTTTCGATAAAATAATTCATTTAAATATATTATTTTAATAATATATTAACGGTGATATTTTTATAATGAATGTGGGATATATGAGTATATGAGGAGGTAGAGTATTTTGTGGCATTAAATGTTTAACATATGTTTTGTGTGTGTCGGTGGACACAATTCTTGACAAAATTGATTATAGTATCGTAAAATCTCCGCTTATGGATTTTGGTCAATTTACATTTGGAATTTGGAAAAACTTTCTTACGTAAAGTTGAGAGAATGGAATTTCCATGGAAATTGCGAGTTTTGAATTTTTCTCGATAACCGAGCTATTTTCTACGAATTGTTGAAGTTTCGTAAAATAAAATGATTTTATTAAATTAATGGGTGGGACTCACTTTTTGGTAGGTGTTGAACACATGGGCTGCTATTTTCTTCTAATTTGGTACGGCTTGGTTGGTGGAGGCATGCGTAGGAAATTTGAAAATTAATAATATTATTTTATTATTTTAGTCTCCTTTGGCGTTCTAACATTTTCCTATAAATAGAGGGCTAAGTTAGAATTGAAAATCACACCAGAAACTAAGTTTTCTCTCTTTCTCTCTCTAAATTATCGAGCGTATTCTTGTGAGTATACTTTGAGTGTTGCTATATCTGGTGCGGGTTTACATCAAGACTATATCTCAAAAATTCAATGTCGGAGATACGGTTATTTTGAGGTAAGGGGTATTATTTTCTTCTTAAATGATATTTTTCTTCAATATCATTATCTCAAGTATTGGTGAATTTTTTATCAAATTTGGAACTTGTTGTGTCTGGGTTACTATTCACGATATCGACACTTATTCACGAATCTGACATTTATTCATTAAAAAATAAAAATTTTTCTTTTGTCAAAATATCTATTCGGATACTAGCTTTGATTGTATCCATGTTTTGATCATTCTTGAATTTTACACCAATATGATTATTTTCAAGTATATTTGGACATGGGTAAAACAAAGTACGAATCCTTAATCCTTGTCATTTTGTTTCACCGGATTCGCTTTTTTTAAAAATTTTTTCATCATCCTCGATCCCTAAATGGTGATATAAATGAATATCTTTGGCACAGTAGTGCAAAGATGAACGATTAATCGATGAATATCTTTGGCACAGAAAGCAAAGATGAGCAGTGTGTTGAGATGAACATGACCAATCGGTGATACAAATGAATATCTTTGGCTGTAGTGCAAAAGATGATTAAAGATGTATATTGATTGTTATTACGGGGATAAACTATTGATGATGGATTTTTAAACCTTAGAAGACAGTAGAATTCTTTCTCTACGTGACTCTTCTAATGGATTCTTTGCTCCATTGCATTTGTTGATCTAAAACTTGTTGTCTATTGTATTCTATTAGATTTTTCCCTGTTGAAGACTAACGATAATTTGTTGTATATTATCTTAGTCATAATATTCTTCTTCGGCTAGTTGAGCTCACCCTTTTCCTTTTTGTTCCATTTTCTTCTCTCGGAGGTGAGAACATAGCGAGGATCGAGTCGGGTATGGAGTGATGGTTCTAGGAAGATGTTTTAGCGGTCCTCACTATTTACGTAAAATAGTGTATGAATAATTAATGATGAATTATTTGGGTGTGTATATTGTCTGAAGACAATATTTGTATTTAAACTCACAATTGTATTGTCGATATTACTACACGACATCCTGTATTATCAAAGTTGTAGTTGCTTTCTATACCTTGTATTTTGGCGACTCGTAATGGGTGTTGTATACCTATTTTGGGGGCGTCACGGTTGGTACCAGAGCTTAGGATATGATCTCAGGCGGAGATCGGGAATAGAACTAGGAGGGAGAGCGAGTAAATCCTTCGCTAGTGTGTCCTACCTAAGCTTATTTGTTGGTCAGTCATAATATAGGAATATTATATGACATGTTAAATTGTTTAATTAACCCTTGTTTTATGGCAGTATTTAAGAATGGCTACCGAGAACGTTAACAATGGAGTTTATGAGACTGTGGAACAACCTTTAGTCGCAAACCGGGAGAACGTGCAACAGGAAGGCAATATTCCTCCCATAAACAACACTCTGAAAGCAAACGATGAATGATGGAATGTTTAGGAGCTTTTTGCGCTTCATGCAAAATCGAGACGAGGGAGACTCGTGTACAAAATACGGGTGGAAATGATGGCAACGCCTTGATACATCACACCCCAGCGATTCAAGGAATTGGGACCACCAGATTTCCATGGAAGCGGGATCCAATCAAGGCAAAAACGTGGGTCAAGCAAATTACCAAGATATTCGATGTCTTGGGGTGCACGGAGAAATGTAGGTTCCATTCGCCACCTTTATGTTTAAGTGGTGAAGCGACACTTGGTGGGAATCAGTGAAGCGTACCAACCAGATGCACTTAACATGTCTCTTGGGAAAGATTTGAGAATCGTTCAATGACAAGTACTTTCCGAAAGTATTCGTCATTTGAAGGAGGTAGAGTTTATTAGACTCGAATGAAACAACATGATGGTGTCTCGATGCGAGGCAATGTTCGCAGAGTTATCGAGTTTCGCACCTCATTTGGTGGAGAATGAGGAGCGAATGACGCGTATGTTTTGAGAGAGGTCTAAAACCCGAGATTCGTCAATACCTTATCTCTCATAAGTTTTCTCTCGTATTCGATATGTTGTCAGCGAGGCTCAAATTTATTAGGCGAGATAGTGAGTATACTCAACCGAGGGACCACAATCGGGGTAGTCATCGAACGATGATAACCAAATGGAGGAGGAAAGAATACGGACAAAGCGGTAACCACTTAGGTGGTAATCGTGGACATGATAATAGGAGAGGTGACTCAAGTGGAAATTTCGGAAAGAGAAGATTCAACAATGACGGGAAGATATCAACAGGCGGACCAAAGACCAACAACAAATGCTAGGGGAGGAGAACGACCCGCCAGATTAGATGTTACAAATCACGGGAAGGAGGGACATATCATTAAAACCGTCCCACAACAATCCAAGGTATGTTACAACCGTGGAAAGGAAGGCCACATCGCTCGAGATTGTACTATAAGCGAAACCAAGTTCAATGGGAGTGGTGATTCCAAGGTTGTCCGGATAAGTCGAAATCGGTAAGGTTCTGGAAGAGCTTTTTGTCGTGGTCGCCAAAACGTGAGGAACTCAAACGAGGTGATCACGCAGTAAAGCTAATCTTGAATTCTTGCGAAGTTTATACCTTACTAGAATCCGGCCTCACCCATTCTTTTATCTCTTCTCGCTTGTGCTCAACGCTTAAACTTGACTCGGGAGAAATTAGATTTTGATTTATCTGTTGAAACTCCGTTGGGTGAAACCTTCGTTACATCTACGCTTTATAAATCTTGCATGATCCAAGTTAGGCACTATCACATTACACCGCTGATCTTATCTCTTTAAAGATACTTGCTTTTGATGTGATTTTAGGAATTGATTGGTTAACCACTCATCATGCCAAAATTGATTGTTTTCGTAAGGTTGTTAGTTTTCATATTCCTAACCAACTTCATACAATTCAAACCACTAAACCACTAAAATCGATCACCGCTCATATCAAGCCACAAATCTATTCGTTTATTGAAAAACGGATGTCAAGCTTTCTTAGCCCATGTTATGGATTTGAATAAAGACAAGTCGATTTGAATAATATTTACGTGGTTAGAGAATTCTGATGTATTTCTGAAGAGCTTCCTGGTCTACCCCGTAACGTGATGTTGAATTCTTTATTGACCTTGAACCGCAGATAAAGCCCATTTTAAAACCCCATATCGAATGGCTCTATTGAACTTGTGGAGTTAAAAGTCCAACTACGTGAGTTATTAGACATCCGTTTCATTAAATCTAAGACGTCTCTTTTGGGGTGCTCTGCTTTTATTCGTAAAGAAGAAAGACGGAGTATCGACTTTTCTATATTGACTATCGAGAATTGAACCATGCACCATCAAGAATAGGTATCCGCCACCTCGCATTGATGATCCGTTCGACCGATTCTGGAGCGCAATTCTTTTCAAAGATCGATCTTCGCTCGGATATCATCAATTTGAAGATTAAAACCGAGGATATTCCAAAGACGGCATTCGAGACTCGATCTGGGCATTATGAATTCTTGGTCATGTCTTTTGGATTGACTAATGCTCCTATTTGCTTTCATGGATATGATGAACCGTGTATTTAAGGAATATTTGGACCAGATTCGTTGTTGTCTTTATTAATGACATCCTCATCTATTCCAAAAGCCGTGAAGATCATGAGCACCATTTGAAGTTTGGTACTACAAAGACTTCGTGAACACAAGCTTTATGTCAAAATTTGAAGAAATCGAGTTCGGCTTGAGGAAGTAGCAATTCTTGGTAGCGTGGTGTCAAAACAAGGAGTATCTGTTGACCCGGCCAAGATTGAAGCAATACAAAGTTGGGAACAACCAAGTCGGTGGCCAAAAGTCTGCAGCTTTTTGGGCTTAAATTGGTTATTATCGGAGATTTGTGGAAGGATTTTCTCGAATCGCTACTCTCGCTTAACTCACGGTGACTCGGAAGGATGCAAAATTCTTATGGAAGCGAGGAATGCGAAGAGAGCTTCCAAGAGCTCAAGAGAGACTCATTTAAGCTTTGTTCGACAATACCATCTGGTTCGGATGGATTTGTTATCTCTAAATGATGCTTCCGGCAAGGGGTTAGGATGTGTTCTCATGCAACATGGGAAAGTCATAGCCTTTATGCCTCACGACAACTCAAAGAATATGAGAGGAATTATCCTACTCATGATCCGGAGTTAGCGGCAATGATCGTGTTCGTTGAAGATATGGAGACACTACTTGTATGCGGGGAGAAAGTAGAGATTTATACGGATCATAAAAGCCTCAAATATTTCTTCACCCAAAAAGAACTCAACATGCGGCACGACGTTGGTCGGAGATGTTAAAAGATTACGATCACACTATTCAATATCATCCCGGAAAAGCGAACGTAGTAGTGATGCATTGAGTAGAAGATCATATGCAAATCTGAGTGCAATATTGTCAACACAAAAGGCCCATTTTATCGACTTACAAAGGATGAAGATAGAATTAAAGACTCGGGATCCCACATGATGATGGCGAATATACAGAGTAGAACCGACTTTTATTGATAAAGTTAAAAATTTGCTCGTGCTACGGACTGAAAATACGATACAAATGAAGAAGAAAGTGTAAGAAGGTGATATTCCGAAGCGAAGAATCGATGAAGAAGGAATACTTGAGTCAATTCTAGACTTTGCGTTCCTAACGATTCGACACCAAGCATAAAATCATGATGGAGGCACACAACACCCCGCTTGAAATCCATCAGTGGGAGTACCAAATGTATCATGATATTCGACATACATTTTGGTGGAACAATATGAAGAGAGAGATTGCGAGTTTATCTCAAGATGTTTAACTTTGTCGGCGTGTAAAGCGAGCATCAAGTGCCAAAAGGTCCATTGCAACCACTTGAGATTCCTAATGGAAATGGGAACACATTACTATGGATTTTATTACGTGTCTTCCCAAAGTTTCTCAAGGCGTAGATGCAATTTGGGTTATTGTTGATAGATTAACCAAGTCCGCCCATTTCTTACACGTCGCGAGACTTATCCCTCGAACGTCTTCGTCGTATGTGACGTGAATGAGATTATGCGATTGCATGGCATGCCAAGATCCATAGTTTCGGATCATGACCGAGATTCACTTCAAGATTTTGGGTTAGCTTGCGAGAAAGCTATGGGCGGAGTTCTGATTGATTCAACATACCATCCTCAAACGGACGACAATCGAGAGGACTATTCAAACCTTGAAGATCTATTAAGACTCGTGTCCTAGATTTCAAAGGAAGTTGGGATAAGTACCTACCAATGGTGGAATTCTCCTACAACAACAGCTTATCGCTAAGTATAGGCATGGCTCCATTTGAGGCGTTGTATATAGCGAAAATGTCGCTCTCCAAATCTTTGGGGCGAGTGGGAGAAACAACATTGTTGGGACCGTAATTAGTGACGCATAACTACGTAAAAGATCCAAATGATTCGACAACGATTCAAACTTCACAAGATTGACAAAAGAGTTATGATGATCTTCATAGAAAGGACGTGGAGTTTAATATTGGAGATCATGTATTGTTACGTATTGCTCCATGGAAAGGAGTTACAAGATTTGGGAAAAGAGGAAAGCTCAATCCAAGGTTTGTTGGTCCATTTGAGATTCTTGATCGAATAGGAAACGTAGCCTATAGACTCGCGCTACCTCCAAGTATGTCTCGTGTTCACAATGTATTCCACATATCTATGCTTCGTAAATATGTGAAAGACCCGAACCACATTATTGCATTAGAACTAGACGAGATAACTGAAGATTTAACCTACGAGGAGATACCTGTTGAGATTTTGGATAGGAAAGAGCATGTCTTACGCACGAAGGTTATACCACAAGTTAAGGTTTTGTGGAGAAACCATGCAATTGAGGAAATGACATAGGAGTTGGAATCGGAGATGAAAGCGAGGTACCCTCACATTTTTGATATACCAGGTACGTACGTCAATTTCGAGGACGAAATTTCATAAGGAGGGGAGGTTGTAAGACCCCAACTTATTATAAATAAAATTGAATTTTCCTTTATTCATTATTCTAAATTAATAAGGGTTAATTTGATATAATTCTTTGGTTATGGGTGAAATGTGTAAAGTTTACAAAATAAGCAAGTGGTTATAAAATATTCATTATTGTTTGGGAATATTCGTTTGGTCGTGGAATATTCTTTTTATCGGGAATCTCCGATGCGGCCAGCCTTGCGATCATATGGTGGGCCCATAACGTGAAAAAAACGGTTGGATGAAAGAAAATGACAAAGATTGAGTTTTATAAATAACTTGGCATAAATTGTTACCGAATTAACCTTTGTTGGGTTACACAGTGGTTAAAATACGATAATATCGTGGTTGCAAGACAAGAAGACACCAGTATTGCACATGCAGATTATTGAATTATTGATCCTTACGTAAAAAGGCACTACTCAATAATTGTTACGATGAATTCTTGCTCAATATTATATTTTATTTATTCAATAATTATCAAGCGTTGATATTTTGTATTATTGTTGTTTCAATAATTGTCATTACACAAGATTTTTCATTATCAAATCAATAATTCATATTATTTGAATAATATTATCGAGATAACATTATTGGCAATGTCTAGAAAGTTACATCTAAGGAGAGGTTTGGTCACCTAATCATTGCACCAGATAAGGAGAAATCCTTATTGGAAAGCCCCTTTCTGAGGAGCTACTGGTTGTCGATCTTTGTGATTCTGTAATATTATTTTTAAATAAGTATTATTGATTATTATGATAAAAAAATATTTATTTTATGTGGATATAGATGGAGAATTTTTTTAATGTGACAATTGTTGAAAATTAATATTTTATCTTTTTCTGATAAAATAATTCATTTAAATATATTATTTTAATAATATATTAACGGTGATATTTTTATAATGAATGTGGGATATATGAGTATATGAGGAGGTAGAGTATTTTGTGGCATTAAATGTTTAACATATGTTTTGTGTGTTTGGTGGACACAATTCTTGACCGAAAATTGATTATAGTAATCGTAAAATCGCCTGCTTATGGATTTTGGTCAATTTCATTTGGAATTTGGAAAAACTTTCTTCAGTAAAGTTGTAGAAATGGAATTTCCCATGGAAATTAGCGAGTTTTGAATTTTTCTGATAACCAGAGCTATTTTCTACTTTAATTGTTGAAGTTTCGAAAAATAAAATGATTTTTATTAAATTAATGGGTGGGACTCACTTTTGGTAGGTGTTGAACACATGGGTCGCTATTTTCTTCTAATTTGGCTGGCTTGGTTGGTGGAGGCATGCGTAGGAAATTTGAAAATTAATAATATTATTTTATTATTTTAGTCTCCTTTTATGCGTTAACATTTTCCTATAAATGAAGGCTAAGTTAGAATTGAAAATCACACCGTAAACTAAGTTTTCTCTCTTTCTCTCTAAATTATCGAAATATTCTTGTGAGTATACTTTGAGTGTTGCTATACGGTCTTGGGTTTACACAAGACTATACCGAAATTCAAATCGAAACTACGGTTATTTTGAGGTAAGGGTTTCAATATCATTATCTTAAAGTATTGGTGAATTTTTTATCAAATTTGGAACTTGTTGTGTCGGGGTTACTATTCACGTATCGACACTATTCACGAATCTGACTATTCAATAAAAAATAAAAATTTTCTTTGTCCAAAATATCTATTCGGATACTAGCTTTTGATTGTATCCATGTTTTGATCATTCTTGAATTTTACACCAATATGATTATTTTCAAGTATATTTGGACACGGGTAAAACAAAGTACGAATCCTTAATCCTTGTCATTTTGTTTCACTTGGATTCGCTTTCTTTAAAAATGTTTTTCATCATCCTCAGGTCTAAATGGTGATATAAATGAATATCTTTGGCACTGTAGTGCAAAGATGAACGATTAATCGATGAATATCTTTGGCACAGTGGTGCAAAGATGAGCAGTGTTGAGATGAACATGACCAACTGTGATACAAATGAATATCTTTGGCACATAGTGCAAAGATGATTAAAGATGTATATTGATTGTTATTACGAGGATAAACTATTGATGATGGACTTTTAAACCTTAGAAGACAGGTAGAATTCTTTCTCTACGTGACTCTTCTAATGGATTGCTATTTCCGCTGCATTTGTTGATCTAAAACTTGTTGTCTATTATATTCTATTAGATTTTTCCCTGTTGAAGACTAACGATAATTTGTTGTATATTACCTTAGTCATAATATTCTTTACTGGGCTAGTTGAGCTCACCCTTTTCTTTTTTGTTCCATTTTTCTTCTCAGGAGGTGAGAACATAGCAGGATCGAGTCGGGGTATGGAGTGATGGCTATAGGAAGATGTTTTAGCGGTCCTCGCTATTTCTATAAAATAGTGTATGAATAATTAATGAGGACTTATTTGGGTGTGTATATTGTCTAGAAGACAATATTTGTATTTAAACTCACAGTTGTATTGTCGTATTCTACACGACATCTGTATTATCAAAGTTGTAGTTGCTTTCTATACCTTGTATTTTGGCGACTCAGAATGGGTGTTGTATACCTATTTTGGGGGTGTCACAACTACAGTGCTATTGGGTCATTCTGTAGGATAAATATTTAATTTTTTCACTATCCACCCAACAGGTTCCTAATATTGATTCCTTAAATATTAAAATTTAAAAGTTAAAATTTGAAAGTTTCAACCGTCAAATCATGTTTTGAACGTTGTAACTATTTTTTATTTAAAAGTAATTGTTGTTTGAATTTAAAATTACAATTATTTTAATTTAAAAATAGATATTGCTGAAAATCAAAATGTGCAACGATCATTATGTGTTTATGAGAACTAAAACAATATTATTTTAATTATAAAATAATAAAATTTATAATTAGTAGTAATATTTTTTACAAAAATGATCAAAATCAAAATTTGACTGAGTTTTAATTATATTTTTTATAGTTCTTTTTATTCTCTAAATCCTTTGTTTATAAAATAAAAATGAGTGAATTTGATAGGCATACCCAAATCTAAGTGTGTAAACGAACCGAGTCGATCCGAGTATTGAGTTACTCAGATTTGGTTCACAAAATTTATCGAGTATAAAATAAGGTTTGATTGAGGCTCATTTAACTACCGAGTCGAGCACGATTCCGAATCGAGCCCGAGCAGTTTGGACTTTTCCATCGAATATGAACCGAGTATCAATAGAAAATTATAATTTGAGGAGGTTCGAGTAATTTATCGAACTTTAAAATGTGCTCAAATTTGACTCATTTATATTTCGAGTCGAGCTTGAATCGAATTTTTAGTCGAAATGAGAGTACTGAATCGAGAGCTCGAACTCGCTTGCTTTCATTTTGAAACTTTACCCAAATCAAAGAATTAAGTGAGATAAGATCCTTTAACCAACATAAAATCTCAATAAATAGGGTGTGAAATGTCATTTTATATAAATAGGGAACGCTCTTTTAATTTCTTTATCCTGAGGAGTCAAATCATATATAGGGATTAAAATAGTGAATTATATAAGGATAAGGAAACTGTTGAATACTGATTTATTTATATATTCTTCAAATGTGGAGATAAAGAGTCTGTCTATTGAGAAAACTGTTGTGAATGCTCTTAGGGATGAATGCAGATAGAATTTCGAGGCAGATGCAAAAAGTGGTTATTGTCAATTACCACATTTTCATTTATCTTAATGATACATTGCTTTACATGCGCGAGTAAATTTATTCTATTGAGAAATATTTGAAATTCGAATAAACAAAATATTTTGATTTATTTTGTTTTCACTTTAAAGATTTTTATTATTTTTTGTCACATAAGTAATATTATTTATTTTTTGATTTTTTTCCAGAGCCATGTAAATAAAAAATTAACATCTATTTAATTTTTTTAACGGAATAACTTAATTTCAAAATAATAATTAGTTTATTGGAATAATTTAAAATTTTAAAATTCAATGATGCAATTAGTAAAACATGTCAATTACAGTGGATAATTCATTAGTTTTATCGATACGGAATAACCTAATTTTAAAATAATAATTATTTTACTAAGTAATTTGAAAAATGAAAAATTTAATAATATAATCAATAAAAAATATCAACCACGATAATTCATTAGTTTTGCTGTTATTATTATTATTTTACTAATTTCCACATACACCCGCACCACATTCACAGAAGTGGTTAACATAAAATTTATTTTTGAGTAAGTTAGTCAATTGATCAATATAGTAGTGACACACATACGAGAGTCTATGTGTGTCAACATTCTGTTAATCAATTGACTAACTTACCCAAAAATAAATTTCATGCTAACCGGATTCCACATTCACACGTCCAAGAATTGAAAGAATGGAACCACCTCTCGTGAAAATCATAAGACGAGTTATCGCCGGGCAACTTTGCCGTTATTTTCCTTCATCCTTGGTAGACATCTTCCAGCAGGGGATTCTATTTAAAGACCGGTAGAGAGGAGGGCAAGGAAGGCATTTGAATATTGACTTGTGCCAACCCTTTTTTATTTTTTTTTATTTACAGGACTGGGTGGACGTGGTATAGTTGATTTGCATCTCCGGTATCCCAATAGTCAAAGTGAAAATACCAGCTGTACATGTTCTGACCGGAGAGTGGTACCTTTTTTTTTTTTTTTTTTTCAATTTATTTACTATTTCGAGGCCGTGCTATCATTTTTGGCGGTGGAAATATCAATTCCCTTCATTCTAATGTTACCCTCATTCCCAACCTGTTTTTGTTCGGACACACACCGAGTCCAGTCCATGGCATCGAACTCAGACGGCAATGATAAATTAGTAGTCCTCAAATGTATCGACCCTCACCGGATGGAACCAGACACCACCGATCACGGCGACCACGATACCGTCATCTTATCAACGGCTGAAATCAATAGCTGGGACTTGTCTTCAATTCTAGCTCACCAAATCGTCAATATCAAATCCGATCAAAATAGGTAATTCTCCTTAAGATTTACTTCAATCTTATTTGATCAAATAAAGATTCAACTATTGATATGGTGATTTTGGTTGGTATTTTTATTTTGCATTCAGGCTCACTGAACACTCTTCCTATTTTCGCGGACTCCTTAGCGGAAGCTTTTGGTGAATCGTACAACTTTACTTGCTATTTTGCCTTGATTGATTTCCTTGTCCGACCGTTATTGTTGCCTTTGTTGTTTGACAGAAATTTAAAAGTGAAGAACTTTTAGTAGTAGTATTTTCTTATGTAGTAAAATAGTTTATTGACTTTCAATTTGCGATGCAATAACAAAAGTACAAGGATTTAGGTTTACTTAAGTTTATGATCTTAAAGCCAAGATTAGAATATTGAGATTAAGTTTACAGTTTACAAAACATCAAACTTGATTGAACTTTTTATTTATTGTGACAGGTACCTTGCCTGAGGCTTGTGTTAGAACAAATTTCTTACACTTGAAAAGCTTGTCCATTCCGGGCATAAAAAAAATAATTCTGAAACTTGCCTCAACCCATCATCATTCTGACAATATCTAGTCCGATAATCACTATAAAAGTATCATAATAGACAAATTGAATAGATTATTCAGTGTTCTAAAATCTAAAAATCCCGTCTAAATCTAAAAATCCCGTCTAGGTCTAAATAATCCCCGCCTAGGCGCTAAATGGTCCTCTACCGCCTCGATTTTGCTAGGCACTTAGGCTCTCGCCTAGGCAAAATTAGACTACTATTTTTTTGCTCTACAATACTTAAAATGATTTTGATAAGCCTTGAAAGTTTGTTTTTTAAGTAATGTTTCATGTAATATTTTAATAAATTATATATGCTATATGTTTTGTATAGTATAACATGTATGTGCTATATGTTTTGTATAGTATAACATGTAGATGGGAAAATAAATGAATAAGAACGCAATCCGCCTTCTAGGCGGCCCATCTGGCGCCTAGGTCCGCGTAACCATTTTTGGAACATTGGGTTTATTGTGTTCCATAACAGAGTTATGTGGCAGTCATTATAGTAAATGGTGTTACTAAGATATGATAGCATGTTATATCTTAAAAATAAAATATATATACGATAGCTTCATTTTTTAAAGAAGGTATTATTTTTAACATCCAAAAATATTTGATCAAAAGACCCTTCTTAGTTGTAACTGTGTCAATTGTTCGATTCTAGCGGGACTTAAGATCCTCTTAGAACACAATGTAGTTTATCAATTTCTGTTTACATCCAAAGTTTTAGAACTTATTACTCTTTCTTATTTGAAATTATTTATTGCTGAAGGAGTTTTTTTAATTCTTTCTCAAACACCTTCTCTCTGTGCATATACGTGTCTGTATTTGAATATATGCTTTGTGGAAAAATCGTGTGAGCTAGCAGTTGTTGCTGAAGTCACCCTTGCATTGATTTGTATGCAAATAATGCTAGACAATGGAAACTTGTAAATATAAAACCAGATGCGTACACAACTGCTTCTGTAAAAAGAGCTTTCAAAATCATTTCACAATTTATCTCTAATCAGTTATCCATTTATGCAGTGAGCCGTGCCTCGATTTTATATCAGTACAGTGGAATCTAGAATTTTTTTTGGTTCTTCTGAAGTTTATATATGGCTATCATGTGGATATTACCTCTGATACTTTCCTCCCTTTGTTTGAGGTAATAAGCTGAATATGTTTCAGTTGTTTATTTTCCATAGCATAAAGCTGGAGCATACTTGAATAATATCACGGCCAACTAAGGTTGGACGCCCCTTTGAGTTTAAGGAGTATATTTCTTTTTCAACAAATAATAGTGAAACAACTCCTTATAATTCTAAAGCTCATCTCTAATTTAAATAAGTTGTACTTGTTATTAGATGGCACAAAAGTACTTTTAGATATTAAGTCTAGTTACTGCTTATAACTATGTTATATTCTTACTCTTTCCCCTGATGGCATGTTTTCGTTAAATGAATTTTAAATATGACTCGCCCTTGACATTTTAAGTATGTGGAAATGAATTCCATTATAGGACATTTTAGTCATTATGATCCTTCACCTCAACATTGTCTGCAACTACACACTTGTTGGAAAAATGAATATGACAGCTCTTGTCTTTCAATATGTGAAAGAATTTGAGAATTGTAAGGTATGTAGTATGTAGTAAACTAGAATAAATGCAAATAAACAGATAAGCTATATGTACTGTACATATGTGTTATTTACATTAGTGTCCATATGTCTTGAATTTGAGGATTGCAATATCTGACTCCCCTTGTCCGTGTCGGCTTTTAGTTTTTTAGGGACTGAATTGTAGGAAAATTGAAATATGAAGATTCAAACATTTGCATGGAGGATCACTGATGCGACATTCTGCATCCTGAGTGTTCTTATATTAGGAATCGAAGGCCATTAAAAATGAAACTATTAATAGAGTTGCTGTCATGAATTTAGTTTCTCATGCAGAGCTTTGATGGAGTAGAGGTGCATGACCAAGTTTTAATTGCTTAACTGGATGATTGATTGCAGGAGACTGTATTTTAATTTCCCTGGGTTAATTCAATTGCCCTTGCAACATTTTTTTTCCACCTCTTGTAGATATCTTTCGGGCTTCCATATCTGTAAAGAAATCACCATTTTCTACTATTAATTCAATAAAATTATTTCCTAACAACTTGATGGGTAAAATTTCCTGTATGAAATTAAACAATTGAATTTTGGTTCTAATCAATTATATTTTTAAGATGCTTTTGGTTCATTATCAGGGTGCACTATTTTTTGGAGTGGACATGCTTCTATTGGATTGCAAAAACTGGCTGAATGAAGTAACTTCATTCATGGAGTTTCCTTCACTCCAATTGAATGATTTGATCCAGATTTGGAAGTTTGGTTCCGAGCACGGTGAGAATTCCATATATTTATGCAGATTACTTCAAATGATTGATAAGAAAATTCATGTTGGTTTGTTTACTATATTTTTTTTTGAAATATAAACTTGTCATTAATCATTATGGCATTTCATCTAACAGTGGGAAGTGGAATGTGTTGCAGCAAATGATTTTATTCCCGAACTGTGTGCAAACTATCTTGCGAAGAACTTTGTACGTGCTTAACATTTATGTATCTCTTGACCGGCATTAAACCTGAATTATAACTTAATTAATGTATGATCTTAGTAGTTGGGACTAAATGGATGACATTTAAACAATTTAGCAGTGTGTCACACTTTCTTTATATTTAGTCTTGTAAAAATTTGATTTCAGAACTTATAAAATTTGAAACAATGTGGCAAGTTCATTTAAAATTGCTAGAACCAGTATCTTCAAATATTTCTTATCTGTTTTCACATTATAGGCATGACTACATGCAATAGGCTGTAATAAATAAGCCTTTGAAGCATTTACCTTTGGATGAGTTTGTAATGAGATAAAAAGTCTTAAATAGATGGACCCCATAAGCCATAAGTCTAGTGTTAATCGTATCTTCTATCATTAGGATATACCTTGTATTTTCTTTGATGGTGGATAACATTGATATTATTGGAAATAATGTCTGAACTTCTGTACTTAAGAGCTCTGAAATAATGAGTAGCTCAACAGCCACAAAGCTTCTGTTTTCATGTGTTGGAATATTTGATACTTTAGGGAAGTGATAGAGATTCACATGTAGTGACATGAAAGAAACTGATAATTGTTTCATTTTATTGAAACATATTTGTGGTCTCTGCATTGCCTCTGTGGGTTATCTTTTCTAAAGTTCTTATATAAATCCTCTTGATAGATTTGAGGGAAAATATAAATTCTTGTGATTTGTATCAAAGGTCACTTAAAAGTTGAAGAACATTACCATGTCCATGTGAATACCTGTAATTTTTCTGATGGAGAACATACTTTCATTTAAATAGCGGAGGATTACAATTTTAATTTTCTAATAATTGGCGGGGGGAAGTCAACTTAGGAGAAATAAGGCAGCGGTAACATTCTGAGCAATAACTGAACTATGGTCTATGAAGATTAGAAATGCCCTAATTAAAAAATATAGGATATATAGTATATCATGTTGCTACTTTGTGCAAGTGTTTGTTTTCCGTTGCCTAATCTTATTTCCTCTAATGGAAACTGGTGATGATTCTTTCTTCTTGCAGATGTGGGCCATATCCTGTAATTCTTTTGATGATATTCCGAACAATTTGTTACTTTCGTGCGTGAAGCATCCCCATTTGACTGTACACAGGTTGGTTATCTATATATTGAATAGAATGATTAATTAAAAGTAAACCAAGACAACTGATGTTCAGGTTATCCTTCACAGTGAGAAGCATCTTGCTGATGCCCTTCTAGTTTGGGTTGGCGCTAACATAGAACAAAGCACCAAAGATGATTACATTGAGATTTTAAAGCAGGTATGATGAGAAGTTTAATTGCTATAAATTGAGGAACAATGACTTATTAACAGATTAAGTATGAATTTTTCTGTTATTCTCTCCCTCTCTCTCCTATGCTTCACTTCATGCGAACACAAAAGGACCCCCTTCCTGTACTTTTCAGTTGGTCACAAAAGCAAAGATTATCTATTCCATCTGCAGCATCAAAGAGATACATGAAGCAAGCTTTGTTAGAAGAATTTTTTTTACAGAACTATATATCCCTTGAAATACTGCAAAGTAATTACAAAAATGAGGATGTCATGCAGGACAGGATTTTTGAGATGAATAATTGGTAGAAAATAAAGAAAAACTGGAAAACCATAACTAGGGTGAATCTCCGCACCCAGTTCCACTAGGAGGATTTTGGAGATGGTAATTGGTAGAAAATATTGAGAAACTAAAAACTATAACTAGCGTGAAGCTTCGCACTCCACTACTCTTAGAATCCTCAATTTCAAAAGAGTAACTAATTGATTGTACTTAATGAATAATTTCAATATCAATAATAATCTCATGTGGGGATTACATTGCTATGTAAAGAGAGTCAAAACCCTAATTTTACTTGGTGTATAAGAAAATTGCTAAAGGACTAAAAATACTCTTACTAAGTAATAAAAATAACTTATCACTATAAAATGTTTAAGTCCCACTATTTAAAAATATAAATAATTACATCAATGTCTGCCAAATTAAACATAATATTCGTCCCTAATAACAATTTTTTTAAGAGTGCAATTTTTAAGAATGCATCAGAAATCCCAAATAACTAATCACATCAATGTCTCGCAATTTATTTTTTTAAGAGTGCATCAGAAATCCTGTCTTCACTAGTTTGTGAAATAATGTTTGCATTGTTTTTAACTTTTTTAGCTATATAATTCTGGAGCACTTGTACCTTGGCCCTGATTTCTGCTAACTTTCAGTTGAAGTTTTGTGAAACATTACCTTAAGCAACATTTCAAGGGAAAAAACTTTACTTTTAAATGGGAATCTGAAATACAGAGCAGATTTCTTCCGAGGTGATGAGGCAAGAGTAAGACTTAACTTAGTCATGTGAGTTGGTAGATACCCCTTCTGCGACAACCACCCACAAAAGGGCACTTAGACATTTCAAATACATCTTTCTGCAACTGTAACTTTTCTGGTTTTGTGGCGAGATACTAAACTATAAGATAAGTAAGCATCCCCAGACCTTGGTGAATATGCAAAAGACCTGTACTTAGTAGTTTATATCACTATATTAAGTCTTCTTAAATATTATAAGAGACTATTTTTGGGTAGTAATACTGTTTTTGTTGGGTACTGTACTACTGTAAGAAACTGATCATAGATACACGTCTTTTTTTGAATATTTGTGCATCTCCGATCACTACTTATGTTTCCCTTTTTACTAATTGCATTTTTTGTTTACAGATTCGCATTAGCCTTTTGCCATTGTGGTTTGCTAATGGTATGTTTAATTTTTCAGTGTTTTCTTAAAGCAATATATATTTTTTGCTTAGTACTCATAAATTTCCTGTAATATTAATAAATTTTGGTTTGTGTATTAGAGAAGCGAAGCTGTCCCTACTTTTCAAAGCTTTCAGATGAAAGCATTCAAGCAATCTTTTCTTTAATGATACTTCCTTCAATGAGCTCTATTAATATCTTTGGAGATGGTGACTTGTGCCATCTAAGAATCCGACTGACTGAATATACTAAGGTTTTTCTTTTAAACCTTTCAATCTTGGCCTTGGAATTTATATAATCATTAGCAGTGTCTTCTCAATTTCTCTCTCTCTCTCTCTTAAACCTCTCAATCTTGGCTAATTTTATTTATCCTCCATCTTAGGTCTCCTGCCTATAATAATCTTCTTGGATTTTCTTTCTTGATTGTTGTGATTTCCTCTTTTCAGAATTTTAAATAGAGATGTCAGTGGGTTTCAATTATCAGACATATATGTTATAAGGTCATCGAGGATAATACTTTGTCTGGAGAAAGAGAGATCAGTAGAAATTTTCTTTTCCCTGCTGGCAGAAAAATCACATGCCGTCTACTATAATAAAAGATTACGAGATACTAGGAAAATTGTAATATTCTTTTTACCTTTTATGTAGACAAAACCATACAGTACAGTTTTGGAATGGAAAACCTGCTCACTTGGGTGTTTGAAATTCTCTGCTTGGCAGAAAGTTCACATTGGTTAGGATGGGAAATTGGAGCTTTTTCATTAAGACATCTCATTATACCCTTTTATAATGTTAGTATGTGGAATGGGGTCCGCAAAGTTTTATTTTCAAACTCCACCTTAGTTCATCATAGAATGTCAGAATAAGTATTTTCATTCAGATTAAGAAAACCAATTCTTGAAAATTAAAACGCTATTTTTTACATGATTTTAAATATTACGCTTGAAAGACTCCATCATAGGCGGATGCATCTTTATTTACAGGATGTTCCGTAACAAGAACAGTCTTTTTTGCATTAGTACTTGCTTAAGTTTTGTGGAAATGACTATTTTTTGGGACAACAATAATTCTTATCTGTGACGCTCTTTTGTATGATCGAGGAAGTATAAAAATAATATAGTTAAATTGAGCCGAAGCATCAATATGTAGAGTATAGTCACTGTATTTAGAAAATCTGAATAGAATGGACAAAAGAGGTCACCTAGATTGTGACAGAGCGGGAAAATTTTGTTTTAGGCACATAAATCAGAGACTTAAACCAATGCACATATTCCATCTGTCAGCAATGCTTTACATTTGTTGGATTTTCATGCCTCAGAAGTTCTCATGATGGTTAATATTTGTATTATATGTCCTTCCCTTGTCCAGCAACTGGATCTTTCAGGTTGTCCACAGATGAAACCAGCAATTCTTCTCCTGTCTTTGCTACCTTCTTCATATAGTATGGATCCCTTGTTGAGAAAGAGTATTACAAAATTTTCAATCAACCATGAAGTCCTTCATGGAGATAAATATCTGACTCAATGGGGGTTACCACTAATCATTACTTTTGAAGCAGTACAGGAGGTGGATATTTCCAGTTGTCCAATGCTAAACCTTGAGGCTGCCATTGAGTGCTTCTGCAAGTCATTTCCTTCATTAAGAATATTGAAGGCAGCTCATTTTTTAAACTTCAGGACCAAAAAATTGAGCCAGCTGGTTCAGAGATGCCCATTGCTCTGTGACATTGACTTAACTGTGGATGTCAGTCCAGTTATATTAACACAAGTGTCAATTTTATCAGAGTATCCAGCTATAGTGTCACATATGCCAACAGTATCTTATAGTGCTCCTTTAGCTGCCTCATTGTCTTCCATGTCTAGATCATTGCCATCAAATATTGCAAAGCTCACATTGGAGGGCCGAATTGATGTCACTGGTAAGATACTCGTAAACTATCTCTTTAGACTTGCATGTTTGCTGGTCATCTAGAGATCAATGTATAATTTAGAGCATAGGAATATATGGGGCATGGAGCAGTTGGTGGCCATTTGGCAGATCATACTGTTAGGATTTATGATTGTACAGGTGAGGTAAAACAAACTTTATTATGAACTCTACCTAGGTCTAGATTATCAAATTTTTTATTTATTAAAAATGGCTGATATATCAAATTTTAAGGTGTTAGGGTTGGAAGAATATAAAATATTAAAAACATCTGTTTTCGCATATAAGTATATAACTGTGATAATGGTCATTTCACCTGGGACAGAGTTTCTAAAGTTATTAAGGGCCGCTACTTGTTATTTGTATTTAGTTGGAGTTTACAAGCTCTAATTTATTTACAACTCTACTAACATATGATATTATGATTCCTACGGTTTTGGCAGACTATGATCTCCACAATATATCAGAATTGTGTGTTTCCTTGTGCTACTTGAATCTTAAAGGCTGTACTTCGGTATCTGATGGTGGCATAGCAGTTGTTATAATCAAATGTGTAAAGCTACACTCAATTGTGGTTTGTGATACTTCTTTTGGACAAATTTCGGTCGCTTCTCTCTGCTCTTGTAGGCCTGATTTTGATAAATTGGATGCTCCACAAACTGAGAAAACTTCCATGTCACTGGCTTACAAACTCCAAAAACTGCATATGGGTGGCTGCAAGGGTGAGTTATGTTTTCCTATAATTACCTGATGACCATATCTTTTATCCTCTCTATAATCAAGGAAAGAGATTTCACATTTCCCCTCTATTTCCTAAACCTTGTATGTTTAGCATTTATATTTTCAATAATGGTCCCATGTAAATATTATTAGTTTTAATTGTATTTTGTTAGTTATTCATGTACTTGGTCTTTAAATCTAAAATATATTTTCACAACGGGGCAAGCAAATAATCATTAGCAAGTTTGTAAATTGATTCTCTCTTTTTGGTACATGATTCTGTTGAGAGGCCTGCAAAGCAAAGTAACTACAAGGTGGGAGCAGGATTAAATTTTTATTGTCTCAATTAAAGAGCATTTGACTTCATCAGTTAATTGTTTTGATATATCAATGTGCTAAAAAGTTTTCGCTGTGATTCTCTACTTTATTTTGTTATTTTCAGTTCTCTAAATGACTGTACACAAGTCCTACGGAGGATAATATGGTTCTAAGTTTTGCTAGTTTTCACTTGATTGCTCAACTAAAATCTTACCTTATGAATCCAGAAAGCTTTATCTAATTGTTTGGGTTTATTGTTAAAATTATTCATAAATTCTTTCTGCTCATCTAGGGCCATAACTTCTTAAAATCATGAAGTTCACATTATTTCTCCAGCCTTGATTGAAAGTTGGTTGCTGTGCTGTTACCTGTTCTTGTACTGCCTTTAACATGAACCATATTAGCTGATTAATAAAGAATTTGCTTAGTTTAGTTTCTCTCTCTCTCTCTCTCTCTCTCTCTATATATATATATATATATATATATATATATATATATATTATCCTCTCATCTCTCTATTTGAGGAATCCTGCAGTTTCTTTTTTAAGTGATTATTTACATTAGTTCTTATGAGGACTCAAGTATGCTTTATAATAATTCCTATCTTTGACAGGAGTTGGTGAAATGTATCTTTCCGAGCTTATGTCACAAACACAAGAGCTGAGTAGTCTATGTCTGAGGGGAACTCAACTTGTCGATTGCAGTCTTTATAGTTTCTCTAGTTCTTCCTTGGAGACGCTCGACATTTCCAGTACTAAGGTGTGTAACAATCCTACTAAAACCTTAAGCTTTTGTTGTGGAAGACATTTTTTTCCAACTACTCCCTCGTTCCTTTTTATTTGTCTTTTTAGAGGTGAAATTTGTTCATTTTTATTTGTTGTTTGTACATTTCAAGGAAGCATTAATGACTTAATTTACCATATTATCCCATTAAATCTGTTTACCATTCATCTTTTCCAATGAATTTTGAAGGGTAATATTGAGGTTTTATATTCATTTTAATCAATCAGGCAAAGTATTACTTGTATTTCTTAATCTTCTTTGTATTTTCTCCTAAAACGTCAATTAAAAAGGAACAGAGGGAGTATTATTTGTGATCTGCATGTCAGCTACACAATTTGCATTATTGTAGATATATCAGGGAAAGCTTGAGTAACGCCAACAAAGAACCTAACTGGTATATATAACTCTGGGTTAATCTCAATTCGTTTTTCATTAATGGAACTTGTAAGGAAAACTACAATCTAGTCATCTACTGTAGTTTACATAGATTGCTGCAATATTATCCTAGAGTGTGTTCTGATAATTAGTTGTTTGGATTGCAAGGCATTATACATGTGAAAAAATAAACATGGTCAGATTGGCAATTAAGTGGCGGTGTCCCTTATTTATCAAGCTGTTAGATCTTACTTGTGTATATTGAAGGAATCCAATCTGCCTGTTTCCTTTCCTAATGACTAATTCTTTTAAAATGGCAAAATGTTAATTTAGCCAGTGCTGTGCTCTGACATGTTTGATGAAGCCACAGACGCGTAGGTGTTTGATTTTGTAACTTTTGTGACTTCTGCAAGTTCATGGGTAGCATATGAACAAGGACAGGATGGTTGTAGGTGTCTGACACAATTAAGCATGAAGTAATCAGGGAAAAAAATAGATAGAGCAATTTGCCTTTGTGATTGTCAGAGCTTATCTTGTAAGTTGCATTTGCTTCAGTAAATTTATTCTTCTGAAATTGCAGGTTTCTGCCGCTGCTTTGGCTCACATTGCTAGCAAAAATCCTGGTTTGAAATGTTTGAGAGCAAAAGACTGTAGGAATCTGTTTCAACTTGAAAGTGGGGCTGATTGGGACAGGTCATTTTCATGCAAAGATTTGTATTTTAGGCTAGGAAGGTCCTGCCAATTGGAAGATATTGCAGTTGGGTGGGGATTTTCATACTTCTCTTTAGATGCTCTGAAACCTGCAATTACAATGCTTAGGGCAATAACTGTGGGTTTAGGTGGATCATTAGGCCAAGATGGGCTAAAGCTTCTAGCCACAACTTGTCCTTTACTAGAGTCGGTGACCCTTTATTTTCAGGTATTTTTTACTTGTCGAATATAATATACTTTCAAGATTTCTTTAGTTTTATTACCTGGTACCTACCAATTTATTTAACATGGCAGTGAACTATACTTTGAACCTCTTAACTCAAAGCCTCATTCACTTCCTGCCTATTCCATGGGAAAAACAAGATAACAAGGATTACCGAATAGGAAAAGAAAGGCATATAGTTTCACTTATTTGACTAGAGAGAGATCAGTTTCTAGCATATTTCACTGGGCGGACTGGATACATTGGACTTTCTCTTGTACTTCTTTTAATCTTCAACCAAGGAGGAGTGGTAGGACTGTTGGAGTAATATACTTATCTTAAAAATAAGTAAATAACAGTAGTTATATATCCCATGGTGAAACTGGAGAATGAGTTATCCAGCTTTTTTTAAATACTCCGTACGTCCACAAAAAAGTCTCATTTCCGCAACCATTATCATTCCTTAAATATTATGTGTGGGGTTATACAAGAAACAAATTATATCCTTAATATTCGAAAATTTTCAGATAGAAATCTTTTTGTGGCTCTGATTCTTATTGTCCTTGAGTTACTATTTTAGCTTATGTTGTCCTGATATTTCTTGCATTTAGAAATTAGCTAGTCCGAGAAGGACTGTTATTAAAGTTTTGGTTACTGTTCTTAACAGGTAATATCGGATTCTGTTATAATAGATATGCTGGTGTCTTTCAAACATTTACAAGTACTGGCACTCTGCCACTGTCTTGGTGAGATATCTTCATTAAGCTTTCAGTTCAGTATGCCAAATTTGAGGAAGTTGAGACTTGAAAGAGTTTCGCGATTAATGACCAACGATGATCTGGTTATTCTTACTCAGAATTGCTTGAGATTAATTGAGCTTTCACTGCTTGGATGCATACTTCTCAATTCAGGTCAGCAGCCACCATTTGCCTGTTAACATTCAGATTATGTTTGATTGCATAGGCACTGTTAAACGTGCTACTTCTATCACCTTCACATTTTGAAAAGACCAAGAAGGTGATGTAATTACTAAACTTTTTTATTCCAATCCAGAAGTTTTAAAGTATTGTACCATATCTGATTCATAGTAAGCATCAATTTTCTTTTAGTATTTTTTGCACGTTGCGATGCGTCGAAAACACCTATTTACATTATCTTTCAATTACAGTAATAGTTGAACTATAATGTACAAATATTTTCAGAATATAAAAACAGACTTAAATTATAAGTATAACTATTTTTGTTAAGCCTTGAAATCTGTTGTGCCAAAAACACTTAAAAAATGGACAGATTATGAAATGTAGGTAGTCTGTATTAGTAGAAGAAGCCGACTCTGGGGAAAAAAAAAGTTTCGGAAAAAGCTGATGTAATTGCTAAGGGGTTTCTTCTGCTGCTGGATATTAAAAAGGGTTTACATATTTTCATCTATCACATCCTCTATTGCAGTTACTTCAAAGGCGATACTCATACTAAGTACTGGCCAAATAATTCCTGTCTAACTATTATGTTCTTTGTAGAGTCTCAAGAGATAATTTCAAGTGGTTGGCCAGGCTTGATTTCTATTCATCTAGAGGTTTGACTCTGCTGCTTTCTCTTGCGTTTCTTATTGAAGTAGTTGCATCCACCTGCTTCACAAGGATTTCAAAAGTACAATATGTAAATGTATTACTTTTTGATTTTATTATTTGTTCTGGAATTGGGCTTGTTTTGCAAGTTCATTCCTGCTTTTTGAATATATAATTTCATCTTTCCATTTTATTGAGTGGCATTGTAACTGGTGGTTTCAAAACTTGTCCTTCCTAACCAAAGGAGTAACTTTGGTCGAGCCTTGGTGACCCATATGATGTTTGCTCGTCTCT
This sequence comes from Panax ginseng, assembly GCA_020205605.1. Taxonomy (NCBI): domain Eukaryota; kingdom Viridiplantae; phylum Streptophyta; class Magnoliopsida; order Apiales; family Araliaceae; genus Panax; species Panax ginseng. The sequence continues at coordinate 23,136,339 of CM035137.1, read as the reverse complement.
TCTCAGAAACTCAGAAAGATTAATGAATTGTGGAGAGCCTTGTTGAACAGATTAGTGTCTAGCAACTGTAAGCAGTATGGCCTAGTATGAAAGGTATTCTGGTGCTGTGGATGTGTACTTGTTAGATAACATCGATTCAGCAATCAGAATTCTATTTAATATAATTGCTGCTGATTACCAGATTTAAATAACTACAAGAATCCTTGCAACTGCATAATTGACTGGGAAATTGCTTACCAAGAATATTACATGAAGCCTACCAAGGCTTAAGATTCTATCATATGGCCAAGGCAGAACAGCTTCCCAGTACCCTGTAGTTTTTTTAAGCCCATATAGGGCAGCTGCAGGCTATCAATATAGCTAAGCATGCCTTGCAAACTGCAAAGGCACACCGGCTTGAAGGAACCCTCCATGGAATCGAGACCAACAAAATCTGTAACTGAAGTTCTTGGAAGGCTAAAAGGTCGGAAAGCTGCAAAAAAGGTGATAGGAAGCACAGGAGTAACTCTATCACCAAGAATGGTTTATTCTGACACATGTAGTAGCTGAACATGCAAATAAGGTTTCCTTTTAAACCAGAAAGGCTCCAAACTGGAGAGCCATCCGGTGACTTAAGAGAAAACATATTGTTTCAGGAAGAGCTTGTCACTTCCTCTGTCCATGAAACACCCCATATAGCAGAATTTGAAAGTTTACATCCCATTTGAGCACAAGAAAGGAACATGGTGGTTAATTTGTCAACTAGTCTTCCAGTCGTGTTGGGCAGCACAAAGCGAGGACTCGAGTTGGGGCCTGTTGCTAAGTCAAGTGCCTTGGCTGCTAGGCGTGTCAAGTCGTCACCAAGGTAACGTCTTGGACGCCTAGTGGCCAAGTCGCTGGACTTAGCAGCAGGTCCATTTTTTTTAAAAGCCCAAAACCCATGAGTCCAACCCATCTAATTAAAAGAAAGAAAGGAAGAGGGATTAGCACTAAAACTATAGCCCTAACAATCGCGACCACTGCCAATCGACTGCAAATTAGAAAGAAAGTAAGGGAAAGAAGGAACTATGATCTTCACTTTGGAGACTGTGATTGCTCTATTAAAATACTTTAGTTGAAACTCACAGGGATTAAATTCTAAGCTTTCATATGGATTTATTTTTAGCCGACCCCAATTAGTTTGGAATAGAAGGCATTGTTGATTTGAGTTGTGTACTGTCCATTCTATCTGTTAGTACAAATAGCAAGGCAATCCCATGCTTTATTCGTTTGGCCATTTCATTCCCATTGTGTACTCATTGTTAGCTTATTGCCATTTAAATTAATTTTATTGATACCACATGTATTCTTCGTCAATAGCAATTGAGTGAGTTTCCCTTCTATTATGCTTATTAACCATTTGCAGCCACATACATGTCATACACCCAGTAATTTTTCTAATGAATCTTTTGCCTTCAGAGCTCTCACCCGTTTTACATGTGCTCATCTTGATATATAGGACTGTGGAAAAGTAACAGCAAATGGTATTGCTGCACTTTTTGGCTGTCAAGCCCTTGGAGATCTCTTACTGCGTCATAATGTGAGCATTCTATAACTGGTTTTTCTTGTGCTTGCTTTTTTATGTGACGGTGAGGAGTATAAATGAAAAATAATGATCTAATACTAATAATATGATTTCCATTAGGTTCATATTGCAAATAATTAATTGGTATTCTGTTTAGCAGATAGCCTCAGTGTTTTTTAGAAGTTGCTTCAGCTTAGTAGTTTTAAAACCTTGGAGTAGCGAACATTGTATGCAACTGTTGTGGAAGTTGCTTAACATAGAATTTGGAGAGGTAATGGTTGCTTTGACATCACTTGGGGAAGCCAGTACCATAATTAGTATGCTAACTGCAATTGGGCAAATGAACTTTTTGATAAAAGCACTCGTACCTTATTAAAAGTTGTGGGATGGATATATAAAACCTTTATGATGGTTATTACTTAACTAACGCGGCTAAGTTCAGGAAAACTTCAACTCCACAACTACTAGTCTCCGATATCTATCCTTAAACTCTGCATATTAAGTTCTGAACTTGCAGTTTTTATTCTGCCCTCAAATTTAATAGTCAAATGCAGGGACATGGAATTCAGAGGAACTTTATTCTTGATGCTGCTTCAAAAGTAAGTTATGAATGTCTGCTTAACAATGTTATTCTCTTTCAAAGGAAATCCATGTATGTAAGGATTTGCAATTTATGATGAGTGTAGATGCCAATGCTTCGGAAAGTATCCCTTGATTTGTGTGATGCAAAGGATGGAGACTTCGACATTCCAGAAGTAAGTTATAAGACCTATTTGATGATCTTGGTTTGGATGAAGTCCACTTTGAAAATATATTTTAGAGTTTCTGCTCCTCTAAAAGGCTAAAAGCTTGGTTCTGGTGTTCAGCCTCTCCTACGGGGCAATCTAAATGTTATGTTGCGTTTAGAAGTGGAATAGCTTTTGACTTGAAAATAAGTAACTCATCCTTTAAAAATATTGAATATACATTTAAGATACATAGAGGGAGAGAGAGTATGGTACAAACCACTTCAAAGAAGCAACTGCAGGGATTTAATTAATTTGTTGAGGAAAAAGAGATGAGATAGAATCAAAGTTCTTTACCAAAAATATCGTTGAAGCTGAGGCTCATGGACACACTTTGAGGGCGGAATCTCTCCTTAACTTCCAAGTAGAATTTTGTAACAGTTACTCTCTTAAAAAACGGTCAAAGTATAATGCATTCTTCTAGAAAGCTTAAAAAAGGGAAAATGATAAAAACCAGCAACAGAAACCATGGTGACCATTCCAAACAAGCCTGTAGATACAATGGAGTGTTTTTTCATCTGATTTATGTTGTATCCTATTTTGCCAATGGTTCTAACCTAGTGGAGACTTCCCCCAGGTAAGGTTCTGACTTTTATGTATCTGTTTCAGTTTGCTGACAGGTACTTCTTGAGTATAGTGAAAATTGCAAGATGTAAGCCTGAAAGATGCTCTTTGGACCTCCAACAGTTGGAGGCTCAAAGAACACCAGTGCATAAAGAGACGTTAGTAATGGTATGGGACAGCAAAAATCTCAGCAGAACACTAGTCAAGGAAAGAGTGTAGCATTTAAAAGATGAATGAAGTTGCTCTACATTGAACTATAAATTTTTATGAGCTAAGGCAAGTCTTTATAATTTGTCTATTTTAAAAGCATCGCGGATAAGGATATGCGAGTGCTTGAACCATGGATCTGGTGTTAATGGGGAATTGCCTTCTGGAGCTTGAATCAGTTTAAAAATTTCATGTAAAGTGCAACATGATTACATGAAGCTGTTTTAGATTGTTGATAAAATCTTCATACATAGTTTGTGATGTATAATAATATACTTAATTTAATGTTGTGGTGAAAAATATAAAGCAAATGCAACAATTTTGTTAACACTGTTCAATGCCAATTGTACATTGTTGCTAAATTTCCTTCCAGGTATGGTGCTCTTTTGTTAGTGATTGGTTTACGATTCTCCATACCTTGTTTTGGCATGGTTTTTGACTTGATAGCATACTAGATTTTGTGTTTGTAATTGTAATTATAATAATCATTTTCATAGTTTTTTTTTCAATTCTCAATCACGAGTTGTTCCCAAAATAAGTGTCATTTGGCTTTTTGAAGTTAGTTTGTGAGCTTTTCAAATTTAAAATTGATATAAACAAGTTTAACTAAGTAGTACTAAAAATTGTACAAGAGCCTTCAATTGATTTAAGAAAGCCAAAATTGTGCTTTTATTTTGAAACATGCTTGTCTACACTCGCATTCTGATGAAAAACTTGAATTTGTTCTATATTCAAGAATGGAAAAGAAAACTAGGATATTTTCCCGAGGGATATATATTCTTAAGTAAATTTGGCGGTATGGGGATTGGATTAATTGAGGAAATTAACTAGCTAGCAATAGCATGCATATCTATTCATAAAGAGAAAACTAGAGTCTCGAATGGATGCAATCCATCAAAGGAGGGCGCAAGTAGTGTGGGTCTCGGCTGCAGTGACTTGTCGTCCTTCACCATGCTACTTTTCTTGACATGCTTATTCTTCTTCCTCGTAACAAACAAGGGAGGTACAAGCACACCCAAGTCATCACCAAAATAGTCACCAGAGATGGCGTTTGCACTTGATGAACTGAAAAGAGACAACCTTAATATATAGTTGTTGAATTCAACACCATGCACACGCAGACTAACACTAAACAAAGCCTGCAAGAGAGTTTGGTTGTTATTCGATGTGATGGTAATTAACCTCCCCATGCAAGATACATCTATATATATAGAATCCTATCCAATTGGGGATTGGATTGGGGAATTAAGGATCCTGGCTTGAAGGCTTGTTTTAGAATCCTAGATGGAGATGGAACATGTAATTTCTTAAATTTTATTTCTCCAATTATTTTAGGCTATAAATTATTGGTGTTTTCTTTTCTCGGTAATTACTCTTTTACTCGTTTTCCTTTTAACATAAGAGTCTCTTGTCTTGGCTAAAATTCCTGCCCAAGGTTATGTTAGAGACTTGATCCATCTAATCCATAAACAAATTGCTTCAGGCACCCCAATGTTTTTTCATATGTATTTTTCCTAAAATTATAAATGTCAATAAATAAAATATTATATTTGGGAATGTTGTCTCAACTTTTTGATCTCAAATTAATAATGCGAGATTAAATTTTTCATTTAATAATGCTTTATGATATAAGAACTAATCAGTTATTTTTTTATTGCTTCCGTTTATAAAATAGATAAAATTGATACTCAACTATTTATGTTAATACATATATAAAAGAGATTATAGGATCAGATATATATATATATAGTTTTATGTTTTTGCTACAGAAAATAGGGAAATAGATTTAATGTTTTTAGAAAATTGATATATAAATAATTTTTCATTTTGTTGTATATACATATATCATTTTTATGCGATTTGTTTAACTTTTAAAATTAATAGATTTTATTATTTAAAATTGAATTAATTCAGTTCAATTTTGTATTTAAATACCAAATTAACTCCAAAAAAGTCAAACTTAATTAATACTACTAATTTTGACGTCCTAAAATATTTAATAATATTATGGTGACTAAAGATTTGTTACAAAAATGAAATACAAAATGATGTGTGTGATTTTAGTTGGTTAGAATTATTTGATATATCCATGTGATCATCTACTTAATTATATTTTGACACATCATTTTATAAAAAAAATTACAAGGTAGCAATTCTCGAAATATTTACGGAGTTTTTTTGTATCACAATAAAGCACTCAAAACCTTGAATGGAAGTGGGCCGGTACAGCTTTACTGGAATATAATATCCGAACCCTGAATGGAAATGGGCCGGAGCTGCTTAATCCGAATATAATCTTCGAAACCCTGAATAGAAGTGGCCCAGTCAGTGCAGCTTAACCCGAATATTTTCTATCTCTGAACATTGAATAGAAGTGGGACGGTGCAGCTTAACCCGAATATTATCTCTCTCATTGACAGTCCAGAATATCCTCCTTCGCGGTTTCTCTAAGTTGTTCCGCCTCGCATCACTGCCACCAGTCCCTCGGCTGTATAAAGGATTGTTAACTTCGGTACGTCACATATTCTTTTTAATTGTTTGAATAAACACACACACACACACACAAAAAATAAAATTATGGCGAGGCAAGTTTGAATAAATTTCCAACAAGCGCTTTGAAATTCAGAGGTTTACATGTTAGTAGTTAGATCAGGTTCTTACTGTTATGAGTTTAATATTGTGTAGAGGTTCTTAATATTTTAGCAAAACCCTAGGTTAAAAAAGCAAATTACCTTATTGTGATTGTTATATTTCACTTTTATCATGATTCATGACAATTTGTCACTTTTATTAACTCTAGGCAAGATTAAATTTTGCTAGTGATTTAATATGCTTAAGAATTCTGCTAATATAAGAACAACAACTGAAATGCCCCAACCCCAATCTTGGAAGATTCTAGTTGGCATGTTTTGCAGTTATATCTACCCCCGCTCTTGGAAGATTCTTTTTGGATTCAGTTTATTTCTTCTATACATAACTGCTATGTCATTGCGATTATGTGAAATAAGAAATGTATGTTAGTAGGCATGCTTGAATGAATTTCAAGACCTGACATTCGTGATGAATAGAAAAAATTTGTAAACTATTTAGACTTTCTTTTTTCCTATCACTTGGTCAGCTATGAGCAGCCCCTATTAAATCTTCTTTTTGGAAGTTTTTTCTTCTATACCGTTTTGTTAAAACATAGTTTAGTCAAATTCCTCACATCACTCAGCTTTATACTGCTGTTGTAGCTGAAAATAATGCCGAAGGTGAGGACAAACCGTGTCAAAGTCCCAGAGGGTTTTGAACTGATCGAGCCTACTCTCCGCGAATTACAAGGAAAGATGAGAGAAGGTTCTGATTGCTTTCTTGATACAAAACTATCTTCAGTTCTATTTCCTTCTCTTCTTCTCTAAACTCTTAAGGGAAACTAATGATTTACATTCTTTTCATCTTTTGGACAGCCGAAAATGATACACATGATGGAAAACGAAAATGTGAGACTTTGTGGCCTATTTTTAAAATAGCGCATCAGAAGAGTCGCTATGTTTTCGATCTTTATCACCGAAGGAAGGAAATATCCAAAGATTTGTATGACTTCTGCTTGGAACAAGGCTATGCTGATCGCAATCTAATTGCTAAGTGGAAGAAGGTTTGCTTCACATCCTCCTCGAAAAAAAATCTACTTAGTGATTGTAATGTCCTATTATGAATTATGATTCTATTGTGCACTTTTATATAATGTCTTCAGGTTTCCAAAACTCCTTTTGCTCTACTGTCAGTATGGAAATGTTATGATTGCTTTGAATGAAGAATAAAATTATGAAGACTCCTACTTAAACGGGGATACAGTTTTTAAATGTGTTCTCAATTCTCTTCAAGTCCATCAATACTCACCAGATAGGATGATTTGAATTTGGGCGACATTTTTTGGGAAATTTAATTAGACATTTCATTACCTAGCAAAATTAATAAATTAAAGATTTCATTACTAAGTTAATGCTAACATGTGCTTAATAGGATATGTCATAAGCCGGGGTCTCATCATAAAGACATGAAATTTGTTAGCATGCACCTCTTGGTGTATCCTGTCCCCCTTCTCTCTCTCTCTAAGAACTGCCTTTGTGTTTGTTTTCTTTTATATATTTATGTCATACTGATTCCGTTTTGAAATATAAGATCTAAGTTTTGAGTTTTCAAAGTTAATATGAGATATTTGAAAATTGATGTGATTCATTTTACTTTTGAAAATAAAATATATTGCAAGTAGTAGTACTTTTTACATGTTTTTCAAATTTTGTAGTTATATTGCCTAAAATTAAAATAAAGAAAATCATAAATTTGAAATTAAAAATATTTTAAATCAGCTTCAGAAAGTCGATAGTAATCCTATCTATTTTAGAGGAAAGGAGGGAGGGAGTATATTATATGTAGTCTGTTCTCACAGTTTGTGTTTGACAATTGCAGCCTGGTTACGAACGTCTTTGTTGTTTGAGATGCATGCAACCACGGGATCACAACTTCCAGACCACTTGTGTCTGTAGAGTTCCCAAACACCTGAGGGAGGAGAAGGTTATAGAGTGTGTACATTGTGGTTGTGGAGGCTGTGCAAGTGGAGATTAATTAATAACTTCATGTCCGATGGAACATACAGTAGCTACTCTGACTACTGTTATAAAATCTTTGCACTTGTGTATTACTGAACAAGCTGTGTAAACCATGTTGTCTTGATAATGGTGTTTCATGCTCAAGTCTTGAAAATTTATTCTCCTTCATCGGGAGAATGAGAGAAGTTAGGGGTAATATAGGAAAATAAATAATTTATTTTCTTAAACGACAAATAAATTGAAATAATTTTTTTCTGTTTTTATTTTTTTGGGTGTTTTCTATCCTATCCTTTCCATCCCTAAAATTATTATTTTTCATTTCTACTTTCTCTTCACTATCTTATAATCCTTTCTCTCATTTTTCTCACCCTCATCCTTTTACATTAAATCACACGTGTGCAATTAACCGGTAAATGTAATAAGTAGTCCATATAATTTAAAATCCAGAATTTGAGTAAACACATACTCCGACAGTGGCACTAAATCTTCCAACAAAATTGAAAGTGTGCCAAAAAAACATCCAACATATATTATTGAAACTCGGCAACTAACTACAAGTTTCAGTATACATTGTCATGTTTGTATAAGCATGGGAGGCTGGACATAGGTCAGGTCAGGTCCGGTCCGGTCCTTCTTGCATGTGTAGTGACTAGTGATTTTGAAGAAAATTACAACACTCACCAAATTAAATATATGATGTAGTAGTAGTTAGTAAGTATCTTTTAAAAATATTGGTCAGTCTCTTGCATTAATTATATTTTCAAAATAATTAATGGTTTTTTATTTTTACTCGTTGGACATAATAATTAAAATCGGTAGTATTTATTATTCACAGTAACCTCTTTACTTTTCTAATGAATGTTAATTATAGTCATATTTTTTCAAATTCCACTCAATAAAACTTACTTTATATATATATATATATATATAGTTTACAATATTGAGTACTTGACATTTTAATTAAAAGGACAAATATATCCTCATTTTTAATGTTTATTAGAAATTTAATTATACAATTTTACACTTGTTAACATGCATATATAAGTTGATAAATAAAATTAGTAAGCTTTAAAAATGGTTGTTACATGGATTTTTAATATTAAAGAGAATAATTAAGGAAAAGATGTAGTGAAAGAAATGTGTATTACTAAGTAAGTACTCCGTAATTAGTGTGTGTATTAGATAGTAGTAGTGAATTCCGAATGAATTTGTCAAATTTCAGTCGTGTGTGTGACATGAAATGAAATGGATGGGGATTTCCACATTATAAGTAGTAATACTACTCCGTATACGTAGTCAAAAAAACAAGTGGGCAGCTTTCACGTACGTACACACGAAAGGTATAGCTACATATCATAACTGGAACTGGAATGGTAGTAGGCCGTTGCGCTTACTCCACCCCACCCCACGCCACCCCACCCCACCCCGCCCCAATTTTCTTAATTTCCATGCACTCACATCATCTAACGTTGAACAGTTTTTCATTCATTCAGCTCAGCGGCTCCTCTCTTTCCCTTATTTTTTGACCAATAGTAGTAGTACTAAACCTCATAAATTTTGTCATTCTTATCCCCTCCATCACGCAACAACTCCTATATCGATCTTCTAGCGGCGGTGCTTTTAATACTACTCCACATTACAATCTGTAATCTAATTACAAGGTAGGTACTCCACTACTTAAAAGAGAAACTCTTTTAACGTTTTTTTTTTTAAAAAAAATAATATATTATATCAAAAATAGACCAATTTGACAATTTATTGTTCAGGAGTAACATTCTATAGATAATGTCACCACGGTTTTACAGCCTCAGTAATTGATTGATAAGGGTCGGGTCGGGTCGGGTCAGGTCATTACTAATAATAATGTCTCCACGGTTACACTTCGGAGTAATATATATTTATGCGAAATATGGTTGAAATAACATTTTTTTTTTTAAAAAAAAAAAGTGGGTTGGTTGGTCTATAGCCTAAATTAGGATTATATCTTTAATTCTGGATTTCTTTTTCACTACTTTTGGAGTTGGTAAATATTTGCATTGGCTCACGCACTGAATCTTTGATCTTATGCGAAACAAACAAACTCCTCCATTCTTATAGTTTGTTATTTATACCCATATTCACCTTCAAACGCCATATAAATCTCCGGTCAAGTTCTTGCATACTTCTTCAATGGCTTCAGCTTTTGTCTGTGATGATCATGCAATATCAGTGAGCAGCCGCCGGAGTAGCTGGTCAGCTTCAGGCAGCTTCCAGGAAGTTTGGCAGGCCCCACCGGACGTTTTCACCAGGAGCAGCGGCCGGCAAGACGACGAGGAAGAACTCCGGTGGGCAGCCATCCAGAGGCTGTCCACTTATGACCGGCTCAGAAAAGGGATTTTGAAGCAAGTTCTTGATAATGGAAGAGTTATTTCTCAAGAAATTGATATTACTAATCTTGGATTAAAAGCTAAGAAGCAGTTGATGGATAGGATACTTAAAGCTGTTGAGGAGGATAATGAAAAGTTTCTTACAAGATTAAGGCAGAGGACTGATAGGTATATTAATATTAGTACTATTTTTGTTAAATTTTAGCCATTTTGTTTATTAATTGTGTTATGGGTTTTGGTTTATTTTAATTATTTCTTATAGATTAATAAATGTATGCATGCATGTATATAGGGTTGGAATAGATTCACCTAAAATTGAAGTGAAGTTTGAGCATTTATCATTAGAGGGAGATGTGTATGTTGGAAGCAGAGCACTTCCTACTCTGATTAATGCCACCACGAATACAATTGAGGTAATTTCTGAGGATTTTGTGCGTGTAAATGTTAGGCTGAATATGGTTGTGTAAAAGTTTTTGCTATATTTACAAGTCAAATTATTTGAATTTCCGAGAATGTCAATTTCATTGGGCATATAGGGACTAGGGTAGGGTGGTTGCAGAATCTCCGGCTCTTCCTTTTGTTTGGCAGTGTTGTGAAACTCTGTGATAGTTTGCTCAGTTAAAAAATTCTGAATTTGGCAAAATATATGTTCTCTTTCCAAATTGGTTCTTCTTTCCATATGTATGGTTACTTGATTGTTATAATTATCCGTTTTGTTTTTTGGTGATATTTAATGTAATGTGTTCCTCTGTTTTGTCCTATTATCAACAATAGAACATTCTTGGACTGATCGGACTTGCCCCAACTAAGAAGAAAAAAATCAACATTCTTCAAGATGTTAGCGGAATAATAAAATCATCAAGGTAGTTATTGTGTTTGGTGAAATTTGTTTGTCAAAACTTTGTTTTGTTTTTTTATTTTTTGTAGTTTAAATGCCAAAATCCTATGCATTGTTTATTGTTTTGGTGGGAACTTTTTTGTTCTTTCCTAATAATATACTTATTGATTTGTATATCTTTTGCCCCTAGTGAAATAGATAGTGTCAGTTTGTTTTCTGTCCTTAGTTTATGTTTTAATTGATGATTTGGTGAAATTCAGGATGACATTGCTTTTAGGTCCACCTGGAGCTGGGAAAACAACATTTTTGCTGGCACTTGCAGGGAAGCTTGATCACAATCTAAGGGTATCGGGAAAAGTTATGTATTGTGGCCATGAAATGAATGAATTTGTGCCTCAGAGGACTTGTGCTTATATTGGTCCGCATGATCTTCATCATGGAGAGATGACTGTAAGAGAAACTTTGGATTTCTCGGGACGATGTTTGGGAGTTGGCACGAGATATGAACTGCTTGCAGAACTCTCAAGAAGAGAGAAAGAAGCAAGCATTAAACCTAATCCTGAGATTGATGCATTCATGAAGGCCACTGCAGTAGCCGGCCAAGAAACCAGTTTGATCACAGATTATGTTGTGAAGGTTTGTTTTCTTTTTTCAGAATTTACACTAGATGTTGCTACCTTTAACTATGATTTCATTATATTTAAAATATTGATACAGATCCTTGGTTTGGATATTTGTGCGGATACCATGGTTGGTGATGACATGAGAAGGGGTATTTCTGGTGGACAAAAGAAACGTGTGACTACTGGTATGTTTTTCCGGTGCTTTGGCTAGAAATTGGAACACATTTTATGTCTTCTTATCGACTTTGGATTGTCTAGTTGTATTGGAGCTAGTTTATGTTTTTGTCCTATTTCAATGCCTCAGCTTGGTGGTGCTTCTAAGTTGAAAGAAAACCCAAGAATTGGCCCAGGTTTATTATGTTCTGCTTCTTCATTTTATCTCCCGTTACTTAAATAAGTTGGAACATACTACAAGTTCGAGACCGTCTGATACTTGTTCTTTTCAGTTTATTTAATCAGATGAAATAAGTGTACTCAAATATATCTTTAACAATTATAATGCACCAGTGCTAGAAATTTTCTCTATGGATAAAAATTGTGTTTCTTTGATGATTATGGTGTACCATGATCATCTGTTTTGCCTTTCAAAATCGATGGTTCTTAAACATAGTTATCATAACAAGAACTTAAATCGTCACTTGTTATGATTTGGTTAAATATTTATGCAGGAGAAATGTTGGTTGGGCCAGCAAAAGTTCTTTTAATGGATGAAATATCCACAGGATTAGACAGTTCCACCACATATCAGATTGTCAAGTTCCTGAGGCAAATGGTTCATATTATGGATGTTACCATGGTTGTTTCTCTTCTGCAGCCTTCCCCAGAGACATACGATCTTTTTGATGATGTTATTTTGCTATCAGAAGGTCAAATAATCTATCAAGGTCCGCGTGAAGATGTCCTTGAGTTCTTTGAGTATATGGGTTTCAAGTGCCCAGAAAGGAAAGGGGTTGCTGACTTTCTCCAAGAGGTGACTTCTGAAAAAGACCAAGAGCAATATTGGTTCAGAAAGAACCAACCTTACTGCTATATCTCAGTTTCCGATTTTGCAGAGTCCTTCTACTCCTTCCACATAGGTCAACAACTTGCATCAGATCTCACTGTTCCTTTTGACAGGTCCAAAAACCATCCAGCTGCATTGGTGACGAAAAAGTATGGTATCTCCAACTGGGAATTGTTTAAGGCTTGCTTTGCAAGGGAATGGTTGTTGATGAAGCGTAACTCTTTTTTATACATTTTCAAGACTATAGTCTCATTAATGTAATGTTTAACGGGATGGCAGAGTTTGCAATGACTGTTTTCAGGCTTCCTGTCTTCTTTAAACAAAGGGATTTTTTGTTCTATCCAGCATGGGCTTTTGCTTTACCTATTTGGATTCTCACGATCCCTATATCACTCATGGAATCAGGAATATGGATAACTCTACATATTACACCATTGGCTTTGCTCCAGGTGCCAGCAGGTAAGAGCGGCTCGCATGATATATGTTAATTATGTTCTTCTTAGAATTCCATGTGCACTGGATTAGAGTTGCAAATTTATACCTTTTACTTTGTGGATTAATGAAATTCTGTAACTAAAATTTATCTCAATGACACATCTCCTCCATTAATCTGGTTCAGGTTCTTCAGGCAGTTTTTGACATTCTTTGGTATTCATCAGATGGCTCTCTCCCTCTTTCGGTTCATTGCTGCAGTGGGAAGAGCACAGATTGTTGCAAACACATTGGGTACCTTCACCTTGCTTTTGGTTTTCGTTCTTGGAGGGTTCATAGTCGCCAAAAGTAAGTTGTATGATTTCTTTTCACTATCAATCCTTGTATCTTTTTACAACTGAAGCAAATTATTAGTGTCACAATAAGTCACCATATTTGAAAATTCTAATTGATAAATTGGTTTCAAATTGTGGTAATTATATGTAACTGAACTTAGTCAAACATTGTACTTGTGCTTCTTTAATGTGACTGCAGATGACATTGAACCATGGTTGATATGGGGATATTATGTTTCTCCTATGATGTATGGCCAAAACGCCATTGTTATGAATGAATTTCTTGACAAAAGATGGAGTGCTGTAAGTTACAACTTTTAATAACTTTCTTGGAAACCTTGGCTTTGCCTTTCTTTTTTCTCTGAACTTCCCTTTTTTTTTATAATTTCTTGTAGTAATTTGCCTATAGACGCTCATTCTCTTGCACATTTAACTTGATGCAGCCAAATACAGATCCCCGAATCAACGAACCAACTGTAGGGAAAGTCCTTCTTAAGTCAAGAGGTTTCTTTACAGAAGAATATTGGTTTTGGATTTGTATTGGAGCACTATTCGGGTTTTCCCTTCTCTTCAACGTTTTATTTATTGCAGCTCTTACTTTCTTAAATCGTAAGTTAATTAATTGCTTGCATTCGAATTTAGTTTTGTACTTCGTGTCAGACTTCATAATTGACAAGTTTTCCTGAAATCTCAATTTCAGCTTTTTTGGGTGATTCAAAAGCTGTAATCAAGGTTGATGTTGGTGAGAAGAAGTCTGGAAAATATAGAAGCAAGGAATCTGAAGGTTTAAGACTTTACCTTTGCCATTTCAAGATTATCTTATGTTTATACTTCTTGGGCTGATAATAAAGTAATGTAGGTTATAGAGAATATTTTGTTATTACATAAAGAGACATGAGGAGCCATAAGTCCCATTTAATTCTTCATTCATTGAAGGCATATACATGTAAAATTCTGCAAGACCCTTTCTCGTGATATAGTTGACTATAAGGTGAGTTGCAGTACATGTTTCATGCTTGAAAATGGAGTTGGTAATGAATTACAGTTTATATTCCAAAAAACTAGTTTCCCTAGACGACAATATAGGTATCAGAAAAGAACATTTATATCTAAACAACTCTATGCTCATAATCAGGACTTTAGCAGCATCCCATGTTAAATGGCAATTCTGCTAAATGGTATGAAACAGAGCCAATATTTATGTCTCTTTTTCAAAGTTACCTTCCTTCTTCGTTTCGTTGGATATGTGAGAAGCGAGAATTTGCATTGAATTTTCCCTAGTACTTAAAGGGATTGTTTATTGGTCTGAAATATTATTAGTAAATATAGGTATCCACATGGAAGTGAGAAATACTTCAGAGGGTACCAGCTCTGTTTCAGATCATGCACCAAGAAGAGGAATGATTTTACCCTTCCAACCCGCTTCACTTGCTTTCGACCATGTCAACTACTATGTGGATATGCCTGCTGCAAGTCCTTCCTTCGAAATAGTTTCTCCGTTCTACAACTTATGTGAATATATGCACTTACCTTTCACTTGTACATTTTGTGTACTTGCTTTACCTGATTATATATACACAGTAACTTCCAAACCAAAACACCAATGTCTGAGCTGAGCACCATGACACTTTTAGAAACAAATCGTTATAGATGCCCATGATTGAAAAACTCTGCACCACTCCTTATATTGCAGCAAATAATTATTAATGATCATTATCAGAAATAACCAGTAGAATTTGCTTCTGTGTTGTTATAGTTTAGCTTTTCTTGAATAAACAATTGAGGTATATTTCACTTCTCTTCCACCAGGAAATGAAGACTCAAGGGGTAGACGAAGAACGTCTCCAATTGCTTAGAGATGTTTGTGGTGCTTTTAGACCTGGGGTGTTGACTGCACTAGTAGGTGTTAGTGGAGCCGGAAAGACGACGTTAATGGATGCGTTAGCCGGAAGAAAAACTGGTGGATACATTGAAGGAAGTATCTTCATTTCTGGTTACCCAAAGAAGCAAGAAACATTTGCTCGAGTTAGTGGTTATTGTGAACAGAATGATATTCATTCTCCAAATGTTACTGTTTATGAAGCACTCCTATACTCTGCTTGGCTTCGCCTGTCTGCAGATGTGAAAACAAAAACAAGAAAGGTACTGGAATAGTTTCCTCAAAGATTAATCTAAATATGCTGCTTCATGTCCAAAAATTGAACTTGAATTATCTGTATCTGATCACAGCCTTTTCATCATGCTTTGTTTTATCTGAATTAGATGTTTGTTGAAGAAATAATGGAATTGGTGGAGCTTAATCCAATAAGGGATGCTTTAGTTGGCCTTCCAGGTGTAGATGGTCTTTCAACTGAACAAAGGAAGAGGCTCACAATAGCTGTAGAGTTGGTTGCTAATCCATCTATAATCTTCATGGATGAACCCACATCTGGCCTTGATGCTAGGGCCGCTGCTATTGTTATGCGTACAGTGAGAAATACGGTAGACACTGGGAGAACTGTGGTGTGCACAATACACCAACCAAGCATAGGCATATTTGACTCTTTTGACGAGGTTAATTAGATATATTTTCTTCGTACTTATCCTTCAATTTTATTAATCTATTTCTCATCCAATTTGATGCACAGATGTTACTGGATACTATTATTAATTTATACTAAATTTGTTAACGAATATTATGCTTATTTGTTGCAGTTACTTTTAATGAAGAGAGGAGGGCAAGTCATTTATACAGGACCTTTAGGTCTCCTATCTCAAATGCTTGTAGAATATTTTGAAGTGAGTAAATAACTTTCATAGTGTTCATACCTATATATATATTTTTTAATTTATTTTTTTACTTGTCCTTTTCTCCATTTGTAAGCTCATATCGAAAAATTTAAGCTTTTATACATGAGCAATTTATCACCTGTTGAAATTCTTGAATGGATTATAATATCTATAACCTGCTGTAGGCTGTCCCCGGGGTTCCCAAGATTGAGGATGGCTACAATCCTGCTACATGGATGTTGGAAGACACAGCTGATTCAGTTGAGGCTCAACTGGATGTTGATTTTGCTGATATATATGCAAACTCTTCACTATATCAGTAAGAAATGCATGGCATGGCATGGCATGGCATGGCATGATATTTTACAAGAATAACAGTCTTCCTACATATTTTGGGCCTCTTCTTATATACCCTTCACATTTTTTCAGGATAAATAAAAAACTTATTAAAGAACTAAGTACTCCACCACCAGGCTCCAAGGACCTTTATTTCCCGACTAAGTACTCCCAATCATTTCTTACGCAGTGCAGGGCTTGTCTCTGGAAACAGCATTGGTCTTACTGGAGGAACCCACAGTATAATGCCATTCGATTTTTCATGACAATAGTCATTGGTGTTTTGTTTGGAGTAGTTTTCTGGGACAAGGGTACTAAGACGTAAGTCGTTCATGTATCAATTTAATTGGAATATATGTATTATACTTGCACAATTATGTGTTTCTTTGTTCCCAAAAAAAGAACAAATTTGTTCAGGTCTTTAACCTTAGAACTTCAATCTAAGTGGTGCTCCTCGCATATGGGAAAAGGTCTTAGACTCTTAGTCAATTTGTAATATTGATTACATTAAAGCATTTTCTTCCTATAGCTTTACTTGATAACACGATCTGCTTCCTAAAAGTTGGCTTTGATTGATTTTCCCTATTACAGAGAAAAAAAAAGCAAGATCTACTGAATCTCTTGGTTGCAATGTATGCGGCCATTTTTTTCCTTGGAGCCAGCAATGCCTCTGCAGTGCAGGCTATTGTTGCTACTGAAAGAACTGTTTTCTATCGGGAAAGGGCTGCTGGGATGTATTCTGCATTGCCTTATGCAATTGGCCAGGTAATATTGATGTTCCCCCATTGTTGCTTTCTTTACTCAATAAAAAAAAGATTATAACTAATCTAATTATTCACAAATTTTATACTTTTGTATTGTAATTTGGTGCATCTTTCTTTGTTAATTTTTTTAAATTTCAAAAAAAAAAATGCACGGATTAAACTTATTCCTATACAATTATATAAAGACATTTACATCTATGTTATATTTATGGGATATCTTCAAGTGCCACTATATTTTATTGTTTTGTAATCATATTACATAGAAAGTTGTAGCACTTACAAATAATCTTCCCTCTGCTCTTCAGGTGGCTATAGAAACAGTTTATGTTGCGGTTCAAAGCGTCATTTAAACGCTTGTTCTATACTCAATGATTGGATTTGAGTGGACGGCAACCAAATTCTTCTTGTTCTACTACTTTATATTCATGTGCTTCGTCTACTTCACCATGTACGGAATGATGGTGGTTGCATTGACTCCAGGCCACCAAGTTGCTGCCATTGTCATGTCCTTCTTCCTAAGCTTTTGGAACTTGTTCTCTGGCTTCCTCATTTCTAGGCCGGTACGTCAGTTTTCAACCCCATTATTAACCTTTACAATATTTTGCCGTCTCACGTAAATATATTCTTACAATAAAAAATTAATTAATTTTTTTAAAAAATACTTATAATGGTCTCCAAACTGAATCGAATGATGCAGCAAATACCAATATGGTGGAGGTGGTATTATTGGGCTTCCCCCGTGGCTTGGACAATTTACGGCTTAGTGGCGTCTCAAGTGGGCGACAAAAATTCAGGTCTTGAGGTGCCTGGAGCTACTACTGTGACGATAAAGGGTTATCTTAAAGATAACATGGGTTTTGACCGCGATTTCCTTCCGGTGGTTGCTGCAGTCCATGTTGGTTGGGTTCTTCTCTTTTTCTTTGTCTTTGCCTATGGCATCAAGTTCTTCAACTTCCAAAGAAGATGACCAAAATTTGCCCCAAATAGACTAGTCTTTCAGTAAATGTACTTCAACGACTCCGTCAGACCGTGAGATTTATCCCAAATTTTGAACGGTTAAAATTATTTATTAAGGTGAACGAAAAATTTAATATCAATTGTATTTTGTT
This sequence comes from Panax ginseng, assembly GCA_020205605.1. Lineage (NCBI taxonomy): Eukaryota > Viridiplantae > Streptophyta > Magnoliopsida > Apiales > Araliaceae > Panax > Panax ginseng. Next base: position 23,118,076 of record CM035137.1, on the reverse strand, counting down.
AGATAAATTTGTGTTAGCAAAAAAATGTAAATAAAAAAAAGAATATATTATAATTGACTTTGAAAATGGTTAATAATAAAATTTGCTACATTTTGACTTTTAGGGAACTCTTAGATTGAGAAATTGAAAAAAAAAGAAGTGAAAAAAGTAGACAGAAAAACTACAAAAAGCTAGAGAGAGAAATTGGTATAAAGTAAAACTTTGACCTGAGCCAAACCATTGTCATACCATTCAAAATCTAAATGCTTCTCATAGAAAATAAATTACTGGATTAATAATGGGGTTGATTAGAAACCACCAGAACTCATAAAAGGTATATGGGCTACAATTGGCAATTCATTTATATAAATGTAGTATATGTTTATATACCAAACCCCATTTAATATCGACAATCTCAGACTGTCCAATGGGCTTTAAAAATCATGGAACCAGGTCTAGTCTATTCTTTTACTAAAACCCAACTTATTCAACTTTGGCATACACGACTACATATCAATTTTAATTGTTAATTGAATTTTTTTTATTACAAAAACATTTTTATACTAAAAAAAATAATTCAAAATGATCATTGCTTAATATTATGTCCAAAAAAATGAATGAAAGTGTTGATTAGACTAACGGTTAATATGTATTAATTATGTGGCAAGTGATATGGATCGGGTTAATTAATGTTTTTGGTCATTATACTAGGAACCGATTTTCATTTTGATTACTAATTTTTTTTTGTTACATTCTCATTATCGAAGTATCAAAAATATTATAAATTATTGATTTTATTACAAAATATTACTAAATTTTTGGACATAACATAATATTAATTATTTTAATACTCCATAATATTATAAGAAGATAATTAAAGTTTTAAAAACAAGAAAAAACATAATTTAAAAAAACAAAAGCAATTAAAAATTAAAGTTCATCTTCTTCTAACCACGAACGACGGATTTATATATCAGAAAAAATGGTGTTATACATTTTACGGATTTATCTTCGTGGCACATGGGTCGTGGCTTGCGGATCTTTATGTATATCTTAGAAATGAATTGAGGAGTGGGGCGAAAATATTGAGTCACAAGTTTCTGTTTGGCGTATGGTGTTTGGGTGTGACCAAATTTGTATACTCTCTTTATTTTAAGTTCCTTATAAATAAGAGATCGAGGCAATGTTGGGATGTGATTATTTAGGTCTAGCTAATGGTAACTCACGGTATTTAATGGTCCTGGATCTGGTGATGGCCCATATGTATTTGTTGTGACAGTGGAGAGTCCTTATTAAAACAGGATTGTGTTTTCTTATTTGATGGGATAAGAAGGTTTAATTAGGACTCCTACTCTTAATTGGATTCAATAGTTATAAGGTGATTCTACAAAAAGGAGTCCTTCTCCTAGTTGGATCTTGAATGGAGGTGACTTATATATATACTGGCCATGCTTGGGATTTAGAGACAACACACAAAACATATAACACAAATACATAACTTATACTCTCCATATTATCAACTTGTACTCCCTCCATATACACATCTTGTACTCCCGTATACACATCTTGTACTCCCAATATTATTATAGTGAATTACTCTCTCTTTTTTCGTAGTTTTTTTCAATTGGATTTTCACGTAAATTCTTGTGTTCATATTTATATCTCTTTATTTATGTTTGTGTGAATGTATTTTGTGAGTTTGATATAATCAATCGCTCCATCAACCCTAGCGGATTTATGTCCACTTTTGATGATTTCAATATATGTTAAAATTTATTTAATATTAAGTAAGAGATTATAACTTTTATTTAATGAATAAACATAAAAAGAAAAAAAATTAAAGACAGAGAATTTGCTCCAAAAAAAAGAGAAATTAATTAATTAAATAAGAAATAAGCACTGCACAACCGTATAGAAAGTGCCTTTCCTTTCGCCAACAAAAGCCACATGGGCCATGGAATAGAAAGGTAAAAACGTCAACATCAACTCTTTTTTTTTCTTTCTTTTTCCGTTTCTCATCTTTTCAGCTGTTAATTACTAAAATACACCCCTACTTAATAATTACCCGTATAGTAATATTTATTTATTTCAATTCAACTTTTTTAATGAACGATTGAGAAGGCTTGAATGGAGCCCACACACTCCCCACTACTCTGTCTCCATGCAAATCAGTGATAGTAAGAAGTAGTAGTGTATCAACTCGACGCTCTTGTTTTGGCAATACACTCCCTCCACATGCTGCTCTGTTCTGTTATGTTTAATCAACACCACAAAAGAAGATGCCATTACACTTCACGTTTCTCTTGGCGCCTTGAACAAAGCACCCATCCTTTTTAGATCTAAATTGATTTTTATCAATCCCTTTTTTCTCTCTCATCATCTCAGATATAAAAAATAATAATCAAATTAATAAACCCTAGAAAAAGTAGTAGTAGTAGTAGAAGAAGAAGAAGAAAATGGTTTATACTCTTCCCGGTATTCGCTTGCCGCCTACTGTTCCATCAGTCTACAACTCCTCCTCCTCCTCCTCCTCCGTTCATGCTGCTGATCATTATCGGAAGACTACTACTACTACTAACACTCTTTCTCTACTAAGGAAGAACTCTTTTTCTCCTCGTAATTTCTCTCTCTTTCTCTGTATCTCCTCCTGTTTCTTTTATTCTTATTATGCTGTAATTTGATTATGCATTTGTCTTCTTCTCATCATTCTTTGATGATAAAACTTTTTGTCATTCCATTGATTTGGCAATCGAAATTGAAAGGTGAACATTTGTGATCGAGTACAACAGAGTATTATCTACTTTTTGAGTAAATTAGTGGTTGCATTATTGTCCATTGGCTACATTACGAGAATCCTTTGGCTCATTTATTTGCCATGTTAATGTTTCTTTCAGTTTCCATCAAGAAAATCTTATTTTACTTGGTGTTCTAACTTTAATTGTCATTGCTATTAATTTTTCATGAAAGGAAAGGTCTTCATAAAATGCCATTAAGTAAAGCTCATTCCTTTGATTATATCATGAACCTTGTCTTTTTGCCTTTTTAGCTTTCTTTTATGAGAATCAGAAGGCCCATTTCGGTCTTATCGGATGCAGTTTTAATGATGAAAGGCTTCTTCTTGCTTGAGGTCCCATGGATGCTCTGAATACAATCTGTCTGTCATCAGTAGGATTTATGATCAACTCAATATGGCAATAATTAATCCTAGAGACTACATGTTTAATTGAATTTGACATTTTTCTTCTAATACGGGGATGGATTTTTTGGCTATATTATGCGAATATCTTTTTTATGATACTCAAATGCCTGATGCCTTTGTGTTATCAAGGTGCATCTAATTTCATGCTTGTTTGTAGGGAAGAATTTTGCTGGGAAGTCTTCTCATGAATCTGAATCCTCTTCTTTTGTGGTTGCTGCATCCAAGAAAATCCTTGTTCCAGGCAGTCAAAGTGATGGTTCCTCATCCTTGAAGGAGCAATTTGAAGTTGCTGACCTAGCTTTAGAAGATCCCATAGTATGTGCATATTCATGTCAATTACTTTAATGATGGTTCCTCTCCTTGAAGGAGCAATGAGGAGCGATGCTAATTACTTTGTCAATTGTAATTGTACTAATCTTTAAAGTCTAAAGATTTTTTTTTGGACTTAACTAAACCTATCTAGGATTATTAACCTATAAATATATCATGTCAGTTACTGTAACCTTCATATCGAAGTGTATATTTGGTTTTATGTTATACAATACTTTCCCATATGAGTAAGTTAGTATGGTATACTAGGTGTCCTTAATCTTCTTACTAACCTTATGCTACAGAATTATGTCACTTTCTGTTAATGCAAGCTAGACTTCCCGTTTAACCAGCTGTATGTTGCTATATAATTGTTTGTTCAAGGCCTCACATATTGAAGATAAGCCTGAGCTGGAAAATGCTGACACCATCGTAGCAGACAAAAATGATTTAGAACCAACAAGTGATTACAGTGAAGTTGATGGTGAAAAAGACTTTGGTTCTTCACCCCTTTTAGGCAAGGATGGTACAGCTTTGGGATCAGAAGAATCTGTTCCTCTAAATGAGACTATAAGTAAAGAAAGTTACATGGTTAGACAAATGTCTATTCCTCCACCTGGAACTGGGAAGAGAATATATGAAATAGATCCAATTTTGAAAGCTCATCGTGAGCATCTTGATTATAGGTGAGTTGCTTTCCCACTTATATAACTAGTACCTCTTTCTGAAATCTGAATGCATAAGCAGCAAAGTGAACACGGGAGGTTGGATGATGAATGGCTTTAGATTATTTTACCTATGAAGTCTAGCATCTAATTACACTGTTAGTATATGTTTGTGGTCCAGTTAAATGTGGTGGGTCTTTTTACCATCACCGTTACAGGTGTCCTTCACCTGGACCTTCACCCCTCTCCGCATGCTTTTTTTTTTTGGCACGTTGTTATTTTTTCATAACTCTATTTTCCTTCAGTATTATTGGTGAACATACTGTACTATATATAATATGTACGTGTATGCATATTATAGGTTAGGCTATCTACTACTGTAGTCTTTGATTGTTTCTCTCGTCTTTGGGCGAGCACTCATCGTTTACTGCATGGACTACCAGGGTATCTAATGAAACATATTCTTTTATTAATTTTATTATCTCTGTTTTATCTATATATTGTAGCTAATTCTAAATTTTTGGAAGAACTAAAATATGGCGGCCCATATTGATGTTACTGTGCTGTTTTTGTCACCTTAGAAGCATGCTTACCAGCTGCTTGGGCTTGCTAATACAAAGCAACATCACCCTCTCTATCTATTCTATTATGAAGCTGAGTCATAACTCCCTGTCTCGAAAAAACCCGCTAAAAGAAATGGAGCTTCTATTACAAATAATTATTCATATTTATTATTTAAAAAATTATAGTTATTCCAAATGTTTCAACTGAAACTTCTGTCTGGATTATATAATAGGTTTTACAGCACCCTAAGGTTCTTTGAAGTACTTGTAAACCCATATGCCCCTAAATTTGATCACTTCTTAGGTAATCAGTTTCAATCTTCTTCAGTTGGCCTTTGACCTATTCTGGAGTTTTTATACCTCAATCAAGAAGTTTATGCTTTGTTTAATCTAAAAATGAAGCTCATGCTCTGGATTATTTTACGTTAACATGTTAGTTGTATGCCTTTTTTGTTTATTATTTTTTTTACTGCTATTTAAGGGAGACTTATTCATAGTATAAAGAAAATAGTACTTCACATTGGCTTGTTCTGTTCTGGAGTTTTAATATCTTCATCATGAAACTATACTGTTAGCTGCACCGTTAGTGATAGTATGCTTAACCCTCTTGATAATTTTCTGCATGTGATGAATTTTCTACTGCTCCCAGGTTTCAATCACAATTAAGTTATTTGTATCTTTTTTCGAATGTTCTGCATTTACTTCTTTCTCTTCTTTGTTGCCTCACTTGAACCTTTCTATAAAGAGTTTTTCTTATGTTTTATACATTCATTCAATTACAGATACGGACACTACAAGAAAATGCGTGAGGCAATTGACAAGAATGAAGGTGGTCTAGAACTGTTTTCTCGTGGCTATGAGAAGTTTGGTTTCATCCGTAGGTAATACTGCTTTTGTAAATTCCCTCACCGTCTAGACTTCAATTTTATCATAAAGAACAATATACATCGATATATGGAGACAACTATCAAGGAATTAGTGATGTTGTAACTGAAGTAGAAATATGACAAAACAGAGAAATCATATTGTGAATTCTAACTTCAGATGTTGTTGATGATACATTTCAAATTCATATAAAATGATTATTCCTTGATAGGTATATAGATTCTGGTCATTGAAAGAACTTTAAATTTTACGTGCCCCTCTAAATTAGGACTATCTATTTTCTACATCTTCAGAAATTGATGGTTAATTGGTTGGTATGATATCTCGGTTGCTGATTTTAGTTTACATTTTTTCCCCTGCCAGTGACACAGGTGTCACCTATAGGGAGTGGGCTCCTGGAGCTAAGGTGGGTTTCACTTAATTTCTATGTTTGAGGTGTTTTTTCCATCGTTTTTCTTTTCCTTTCAAGCTTTTGCTTCAGTTTTTCCTACACTCACATCCTAGTTTTTGGTATGGCTGGGAATAGATTTAGGTCTTAATTCTTCTCCGCCATGTCATGATACATGGCTATATCAAGGTGCATAACACATGGTTAATAAATGTGAGTTGTGTTCTTCGTAGCGCCCTTTTTGTCCTTAATTGCAGGTGGTTTCTATGGTGTGGCTTTATTGGTTATCAATGCCATTAAAGGGGCTCTCCTGATTGATTTGGGATGCTTTTTTACTTTTCTTTTGGTTTTTTCTTCTTGTTAGTTTAAACTTTGGAGGAATCCTTCTCTTCCAAAGCTGTACTTAAGTATTTCTCCATCTATAAATCTTCTTTCCTCGTAAAAAAAATTGGTTTCAGTAGACCAACTTGTTGATGATTGAGGATTCATCTCCTGGCTATATGTATATCTTGTATACCAATTGTTTACATGTTTTTTGTTTGCCAGTGGCCAGAATTGATTGAATTTATACCAGCCACATTTTTAATGCTACACCTCATTCACTGGTTTGGTGTGTATTCTAGTAATTCCCTCACCACTTTTGGAACCGTCTTTAGTAGTATATTTTTGGCTACTTCATTTGATTTTGCTATTTCATCTTTCTCCAGCTCCTGATTTCTTTCTGCGTTCTTTTTGAGTTGCTTATTGGTTACCAGAAATACTTGCATCTCACCACATCTTATGCTTTTGGAGAAGCAATAATGAAAGTTGATGTTTGCTACTTAGCTATTTCATTTTGGAACCAGTGCATAGTAATAAATAATATTTATGTGATAGATTGGTAAGGATTTTACCTATGATAAAGTTTTACAGATGTGCCCAATACGATGTTGTAAGATTTTCTTTTCTCAATGGTTCCAATTGTAGAGCTACGTCATATTCGTAAACATATTATAGGCCACTTGTGTATATTTCTTGATTTCACTTGCTGAAGAATTTTCTTGGATGGTCCCCATTAAATGTTAACTTGAATGATTAAAATCATGTCTGACACAGAAAGTTTCTTTATATTGATTATTGGTTTTGTTGAATACAATATAATGCATGATCCTTTTATCATCCATTTGTAGTCTGCGGCACTGATTGGTGATTTCAACAACTGGAACCCTAATGCTGATATAATGACCCGGGTATGTTATTTTGCTGATGTATCATTTCTCTTATTGTTAGATATATTGCAGATTTGAATATTCAATGCAATAAAGACATTCTAGGATTTTTAAAGAGTAAAAGACTCGTGGGATACCATACATTATATACAAATTTTCTGTTGCAAGGGTTCATGGTATAGTTCACTTTACTGTTGTCATACTCACTGCAAATTTGTACTCCTGGAGTGAAACCCTGTTAATTTTTTATTGCATTGGGACAAACTTCTTTTGTTAATAATGAACATCATGGCCTTTGGAAGTTGCAATAAAGTTGCAATTTTTTTTGGTGAGTTTTTGTAATTAAAGGTTAAACATTATCTGAAACTTTTCCTTGCATTATCTTCCTCTCTGCCCAACTGTTGCCACCTTGTTAGATATAACAAAAGAAAGAGAGAAGTCAAGGATAAAGAATAGGTATCAGAACGGTAGTCCTAGTCATGTAAGACTTGTTCTATTCTGCATCCTATATATCTGGGTTAAACCACAACTCTAATTGAGTCATTCTAATTTAACATGTCTTCTTCCACAGACCCATGTCTCCTATCATGTCATACAATCCATGACCATATAAATATGACATTCAAAGTTAGGGTTGCAAGTCTATAGCAACATAGTAGATTGATGCTCTTCCATCTGTCCCCCACATCCAAACCCCTCCGCAGCGCTCAACTGCATGAAATCATAATATGCTGAAACATAAGTCCTAGCTCTACTTGATGTTGATTTGCATTAAGATATTTTTTTCTAATTTTTCTCAGAATTTCAGTGTAGGACGCTTATTACCCTGATTCTGAACACATGTTTTAGTCACTCTCTTAATTTCATTCCATTTGGAAATAATTTAAACTCTTGATTACTATTGACCTATTTACTTACATCTAAATAACGAAAGTTGAGAACATAGTGGGCATCACTATTCCTTAAAAACTCTGTTGTGTAGTTGGTTGTAGAATTTTACATATAGTGCTTTTTCATTGGCATAATGAAACCTGAAACTCATCATTTATGCATTAACAGAACGAGTTTGGTGTTTGGGAGATCTTTTTGCCAAACAATGTAGATGGTTCTCCACCTATTCCCCATGGCTCAAGAGTGAAGGTAATTTTTTCTTAGTTGAGTTATAATATGGAAAAATAATGTTAGTTGTCTCCTGCAGAAAGTTATACTTGTTACTTTTTTTGCAACAAAAATAACACACCCACAATGAGTGATATGCAATATAAGCTTTAGATCTACAGTCTATGATATATTTATTTGTTGATAAGCATCTATTGTCTACATTATAAACTTGAGCTCTAGTTTGGGTAAGTTTTGCTAATATCTATTCAGTTTCATTAGCTTCATGCATTTGGATTGCCAATGTCCCTTCCTAAGTCAAGGTTGTATGGACTCTTGTTTTACATAGATTGAATGCTAATTATATTTATCTAGATCACAGACCCCATAAAGTACTATGGCCGAACATCTGTTTAATATGTTAGGGTTCTTTACATCATTGAATATCATAGCAGAATTAAAATATAGTTAACTTGCTGAAAACTTATCTAAATTATGAAATCGTAGATCCGTATGGATACTCCATCTGGCATTAAAGACTCCATTCCTGCCTGGATCAAGTTCTCGGTACAGGCTCCTGGTGAAATCCCATACAATGGAATATATTATGATCCTCCAGAAGAGGTACCTTTAGCCAACTCACCCTCCAAAGGTTTACTTTCTTCTGTATACCATTTCGCAATTTATTTTGTTAACGATACTTTTGTTGATACCTCCACAGGACAAGTATGTGTTTCAACATCCTCGCCCAAAGAAACCAAAATCTCTTAGAATTTATGAGGCACATGTCGGAATGAGTAGCACGGTTTGCATCTCCCTTTTCTCTCTCTTGTGAATTGGAATTCAGGGCTTATACTTTTCTAGTTTTAACTTGTTTTATTAACCTTTTTTCCATACATACCAAGTCATTCTGTAATTGGTTCGGTGATTACCCTGAATTGTCTTATGGCTGAAACTTCCTTATCCGCAATGATGTTCTCTTGGAAACGTTGGTTAGTGTCGGCTCAAATGGAATTGCACAGCACCAGAAGGAACAATTGTTTTGTGTGTTTTGGGTTTGCAGGCCTTTCATGATGTTTTCTTTTTCTTTTATCCTATAGTTGTTCTGCATGCAGTCAATATAGGGGCTAAACCTCCTACTCAGGAAAACAATGCCTACACTGTGGTTAATTCAAATTTCTGTAAACTTTATTAAGCAGTGATATCATTACAGTTAAAAAAATTGAGTGATATCAGAAATAGATTTTGACACGAGTAATCAGCTATAAATGCTTCCTTTTGAAATAATGCCAATATTTTTAAAAATGGTTAAGCTGGCCTAGGTGGTGGAGGATGGTGCCTAGGAGTTTTCCTTGGTAGTATTTTCTTGTGTGTGTGTATATATTTATATATATAATCATACATTTTATGTAAATATTCTTAAGTGTACATCAGTACATGTAAAGTTATCAAAAAACTCGATTCCGGATTAGTCAGGCCTAATGGTTGGCGGATACCGGGAGGTGAGAACCAAAAAAAAATTTCATTTCAAACATTGTAGAGCTTCAAAGCCTTCAGTAAATACCATTGATATTTAATTTCATATTTGTAATCATTTCGTAGACAATTCTGTCGTCCTTAATTTCAAATCTTTATTTATGGTAAAGTTCATTTAGCATTTTTTAAAAACTAATGAAGTGGCATAGATTTTAGAGTTGTAGAACTAAAAAATGTGATGTATTATAAAAATTACAGAATAAATTAGGATGAAATTTATGTATATATAAGTATATACTTGAAAATTTCAGGATCAAGACCTAGTATAAGTAACCATATTTCAAGGTTGGCAACTAGGGACAAACCAAGCCGAAGACCTTTCCGCCTGAGCAGGGGCCTAGGCACGTAGTCACATTGAGGCAGTAGAGGACATTTCCGCCTAAGCAGGGGCCTAGGCGGGCACCTAGAAGGTTTTTTAGAACACTGTTTAATTAGTAGAACTATATAGTTTGTTATCCCCTTTGTAAATGGGCCATAATAGCCTATTTGTGTCCCTAAGCATTTGATCACCTGTTTGAGTACTTGTTCAGAACTTATTGTCTTTTGTTTGTTGATTTCAAAGTTCGCAGATATATCTAATCGCATCTTTTAAATTTATGTTTCCTTTAATCAGTAGTGTCAACTTCAAATACTTTCAAGTAACAAGGGTCTTCTTGTTTAGAGATTTTTTTTCTTTTTCATAATCATACCTCATCCTTCTCGTCTTCCTTGCTTCTCGAAGTTCTCATAGTTGCTTGATGCTATAATTTTTACCTGCAAGGTGTATTTATTTAGTCAGTAAAATATTAATCAACTTTGTTATGCAGGAACCGATTATAAACACGTATGCAAATTTTAGAGACGATGTGCTCCCTCGAATCAAAAAGCTTGGTTATAATGCTGTTCAGATAATGGCTATTCAAGAACATTCATATTATGCTAGCTTTGGGTAAATTTTATTAAAGGCTAGTTGGTTTGCGCACATCTTTCTGTGAATAAATGTGCCCATATATGTAGGCTTAACTGCTTGTAAAACAATTGATTTTTTTTAATTTATAGATTGTACTCTTCTGTAACTTGGCAGATGTAAGGTACGCGTGTCTGGTTCAGTGAATTTTTCATCATATGATTCTTTATGCCTAATAGGTACCATGTGACAAATTTCTTTTCTCCAAGCAGCCGGTGTGGGACTCCAGATGATCTGAAGTCTATGATAGATAGAGCTCACGAGCTAGGTCTGGTTGTTCTTATGGATATTGTGCATAGGTAATAATTAATCTAGATATGATTCCTTTCAGGATATTTTGTGAAACACTGTTGACAATAATTGTACTTCGCTTTGTTTTATGCAGTTATTCTTTCTTGTTCCTTATCTTCTTTGGCTATTTTTGTGACAGAGATTCATTTGAAGTATGCCATTAAAATATATTTAAATTTATCCATTACACAAACAAACAAACACATATTCAAGCACCACATTCTTACTATGTGAAAAAAACATGTCACTTAATGATGCTAGGAATGATAAGGTATCCTTCAAATAATGACCCAACAGAAACATAGTGGTCAATATATAATGAGATAACCCCTTATACTTAATACTCAACCACCCTAGAATTGAAGACTCCCTACCATATATTTATATTCTTGTTATCCAACATGTAAGCTATGACTCAAGGAGTGCAGTTCCTTTTTCGTCTTGAAATGTAGAGCTAGTCTTTAACCTGAAAGACAGAAAGCCTCTCACAATAAAGTCAGTTTGGGTAGGCTTTGGTTTCAAATCTCTTTGCACTTTCAATAATTTTTCTGTTTCTTTTTATTTTTGCTTGTTTGTACGTCTCTCGGTGTGTGAGAGACAGCTTTAGCGATTTATTTGGCTAGTATTTAAAAGGGGATCCATGCCACTGCTTTTGTTCTCTGTTTATATTATTTTTAACATAGTAGCTATGCAACAAAGTATTAGAGATAAGGTATTGGGAGGCCTTTTTTGGAAGTCTCTTTGTATGCATTTCTTCTAATGTATCATTTTTCTGTTGTTTTGGTCCAGCATGTCTTAATGCATGAGGAAGGTATGAGAGGTTTACATGGGATTGACTAAGAATTTTTACTTGCGAAGCGATCAAGTGAAGTTGTTGTGTCATGCGTTACAATCTAGACATTGGGCTTTGCAATAACATAATTCATATATTTTTCTGTGAAGTTTCTGGAGGGTTTCTTCAGCATTGGCTTATTTAAAATTTGAAACTCCTTTGCTTTTTTTATGTGCATCATCTTTCCTCTTCTGAAAATGTTGAATGTAAGGTACCCTCACTCATTTTTGCAAGAAGCTACATTTGTCTTAAATTAACAAAGAACAAACTTTTTTCTTGTATTCTCTGTTAATTGTGACGTGCTATGTTAGTTTCATAAATCTGATTTTTTCCAGTTATCATGCTTCCACAAAACTATTAATAGGTTTGTTGTATTGATTTAATAATCCAGCCATGCATCAAATAACACTCTGGATGGGCTGAACATGTTTGATGGAACGGATAGTCATTACTTCCATTCTGGATCACGGGGTTACCATTGGATGTGGGATTCTCGCCTATTTAACTATGGGCACTGGGAAGTATGTGATTTCTTTGCACAACTTACAGTAACTGTATATTGTCATTTTATATCACCTTCTTCTTTTTTTTTCACTTTTTATCTTTAGATAGTGGAATTAACTTAAACCTGCTGTGTTAGGTACTAAGGTATCTTCTTTCAAATGCAAGATGGTGGTTGGATGAATACAAGTTTGATGGGTTCAGATTTGATGGCGTGACTTCAATGATGTACACCCACCATGGATTGCAGGTACAGTAGAAACACTTTTGACAAACTCCCATTGTTTTCTCTATTAGATCTTTGTTCACAATTTTTATTTTTCTTTGAGGATGTCCTACCAAGGATCATTACCAGAAAGTATAGCTTATTAGTTAGACTTAGAGTGGAAGAATAGCTACATCTAGAACCTAACCAATTCTCTGGTTTCAAGATTCTGACTTTTTAATAGCCTGCATGAATACTTCAATCAAACAACTTCCTATTTTCTAATAAGGAGGTCATGAATTGCCACTGAAGTTAAGTAATTCTGTTATAAAATTTGATGAAGACATTCATTAATTGAAAGGAGAACCTCTATTCCAGTGCATCTAGTTGAACATCAAATTGGCCCTTATATCTCATATACATCTCCATCCCAAATTAGTTGTTCTCTTTCCTTTTTTAATGTTCCAAACCTCGTTGCCTAGGTTAATACTTGTTAACTTGTACCAATACTACATTTCATCCTCATTTTTAAAGGAGAGAACTTTAGGACAGTCCCATTAATTTTCTTTGCTTTCTACCTCTTCCTAAATCATTTAATAGTTTTCTGCACAACCTGCTATCCTTGTTTGCAGAGAATAATCAATTTTTTCCCTATCAAGGAAACTTCTCAAAATAATGATTACTGATATTCGATGTTGTTAATTTCACTTTCTTTTGTCTAATTTTACTATTGGTTAATGTTAGAAGAGTGTCCTGTTGCTTTAGTTTCTAACTGAAAATAATTCGTCCCTTGCAGAAAACTATTTTTTTTAGTGTTATGCCAATGTCTGTTATTTATTGAACCCTTTTTAGCTCTATATAGGATTACTAGATCAACTTTGTCTTTGTCAATGTTTTGCAACTTTTATTGTTAACCAACTCCAACTGTAAATTGGGTCTCAACACTCTTCCCCTGTATTCACCAAGTGGCCTGAGATCTTCCAGATGAGACATTAAGGCCAAACTTCTTGGTTTTACCTTTTGGAATTGCTTACTTGATTCCTTTGGCTGTCTTTAATATATCTAATTTTTTTGGGTATTTGTATTTGTCAGTCTATTCCTTTTTCCTGAATACATTCTCTCTTCTCTCTCTAATAAATATAACCATATGAATTGCACTAAAACTGTGTATGTTCTGGGGGTTGGGTGGGGATAGGTGGTTCTTTTTTTTTTCAAAAGCGCTATATCTTTACTTTAGTGCCAAATGCCATAAAGCACCACCTCTTGCTCCTGAATTTCTCTTTCATCTCCTACATGAGGATCAGCCTTAAAGCACATTTCAAGTTACCCATGCATAAAAGTGGACCTTAAAAAATAGAAAATAACATATCCTGTAGCTCTCCAGTAGTCCAGACACCAGGCTATGAAGAGGTAGATGTTCCTCAATTTTCACTTTTCCTCTCTCTCTCTCTGTATATTTTAAACAGCGTTTCTTATGTAATAGATTGTTTTAATAGTAAAGAATCAAAAAAAAAGTCATAAAAGCTACATCCAAGATATCTGAAAACGGATGACAAATAAAAAAAATGGTTGAAGAGAAAGTTGAATATTTGTATAAGCATAAATTGTTTCTGACTATCCTGTTGGCATCAACACTAGGGAAGTGAGGTTTCAAGACAACAGGGATAAAGTATATTTGCATTAAAAAAGAAGAAACTGAAAATAACTGGTGATGTGTGTGTTTGCAGATTGAAACTTCCCTTGACATACTTGTCGTAACCATTTTCTTAAATTGCTACGTGAATTAAATATGGCTGTGTGGTGTCTTTATCCTTCAGCAATCTGCTAAGATACTCAGTCTGACATTTTTAGTTCCTTATAGGTAGCATTCACTGGAAACTACAATGAATATTTTGGATTCGCAACTGATGTTGATGCTGTGGTTTACTTGATGCTGGTTAATGATGTTATTCATGGGCTCTTCCCTGAAGCTATTTCCATTGGTGAAGATGTAAGTATATTGGACTTGTGTTTATGTTCTTATATTGTGCTTTAAAGTGATTTCTGTATGTAAAAACATAGGTATGTTTCTAAGAAACTTTATTACAGAGTAATTTATAAACTATAGCATCTTAGTACACTATAACACTAGGTATGCTAAGTGAGATAGAATGCTTGGCAGCTAGAGAATTAGATGTTTATGACATTGGTGTAGCTGAAACGTGAATGCTGAGATAGATGTCGAAAAAATTTGGAAAACATTTACCAAGTATGAAATCATTTTTGAAATGGCAGAAGTAGATCTGCTAATATGGTGTGGTCTTATCTTGTTAAGACTGTGACTTGATTAGTAAGGAAGAGAAAAATAGTTTTTCATGCAGGCAGTACTAGCGGAACATGAAGACCAAAATTTCCATTGTGGAGATAATAAAGTAATACATGATAGCTTGTAGTTCTAGATAAATAATGGCAAACATGATGTTATTATTGCACTTGCTTTGTTTGAGTAATTTTTTCATGCAGTGATTTAATAAGACTTCCATTCAATTGAATCTGAATTCTTCGTCCAGCCTTTCTCCCTTACACTAACTGCTACTTATGAGTAGCAACAATGACACTTACTTCTTTCTGTTTGCCAAGTTGATATTCTGAGGTATAACATCTGAATGCAGGCTAAGGACCAAGTATTAATGTAATTAATCATATCCTAATAGATGATGATAAGTTTAAAAGTTTATATTTGGCTCAATGAAAGTGTTATGCAATACATCCCTACCCACCTTTTTGTAATGGCTTTGTTTGTCATAGAATATGAAATTGTTACTAGAGTTGTTGCATACAGCAATAGATTAAAAGAAAGAAATGGCTAAACTACCGGCTATTTTCAGGTTAGTGGAATGCCAACATTTAGTGTTCGTGTTCAAGATGGAGGTGTTGGATTCGACTACCGCTTACATATGGCAATTGCTGACAAATGGATTGAGCTTCTCAAGTATGTGACTCCTTTCTCTTCTTGTGTCCTTTAATCTCTCTGTCTTTCTCTCACCCCCACCTTCCCTTGTTAAATAATGGAACTGATCTAGAAATAGTAATGATGCAAAACTGACTATTGAATTTAACCAGTCACAGCCGACACTCCCTTGTAGTTTTAGTTTTGGATATATATACTCTAAAATGTCTTCTATGATTTTGAATTTGTAATATTGTTGTGCTTAGAAAAATGGATGGGCATACACATAATGAAATAAATATAAGTGTATGTTAAATGGATATTTTAGAATGCGGATAAAGGTATATCCGTATCTAAAAATAAATTTTAATATTCGTATTCGTATCCATATCTGATGGATATGCAATATGAAATATTCGTAATTATCCGAATACAAATATTATCCGTATTCGTTTTGTTCAATATAATATTAATAAATATATCAAATATCCGCATTTCAATTTAGCCAAAAAAATATCCGTATTCGTATCCGCATCCGTTCATAATAAAAGATTTGAAGTTTCAATATTATTTACTTATTTAATTCTTGCACAATGTTAAATTAATAACCGAAAAAGTATTCACTTAATCAACTAATAATTAGAAATAATGTATAATCAACCAAATAAAATAATAAAACTAGAATATAATATTCATATGTAATTTTTTTATATTGTATATCATAAAATAGTCATAAAAGATGTATAATCAAATTGATGTTAACACTTTCATATATTGTTTACCAATATTAAATGAGAAATTTATACATGTATATGTATTGATATGTGTTTATATATATATATGTATATATATATATATATATATATATATATATATGTATATTGATATTATGGATTCGGATATTAACGAATACGAATAATATTTGCTTTGACAAGGATACACATAATATCTACTTTGACCAAATATGGATACGAATTTTTGGAACAAATATCGGATATTTCAGATTCCATTTACAACCCTATCTCTAATACCTTGAGCTTGTAGACCTGTCAGTAACTTAACATGATATCTGGTATCGCAAGGTCATGGATTTGAGTCTGCCATTTGCATTTCATTCATGTTTTTAGTGTTGGTGCACTCAGTTTGGCTTGTGCATTATGAAGCACCTTGATTTGTCTCTCCATGTGCCCCGTCTTTTAACAAACTCAAGCTTTTAGACATAAAAAAAATGTGATGAACTTTTATGAGATTTGTACGATGATATTCATATTTGTTTTTCTTCCACTGAGCAACAGATCTGCACTGGATAGAGGAGCTTTGTACTTGAGAATTGTATTTATACATGAATATGATGGGAATTTAAAATTGAATGCAAGCTGAATGGAGAAATATAACAATTACCTTATTTTCACGTCCACACATGCTAATGATCATGTATGCTATATCATTATTTCTCTTTGTTTTGTAGTGACACTTATAACACTATACGTTGTCTTGGGTTTATCTTCTTGTTTGATGCAGGAAAAGGGACGAAGATTGGCAAATGGGTGATATCATTCACACACTTACTAATAGACGATGGTCAGAGAAGTGTGTTGCTTATGCTGAAAGTCATGACCAAGCTTTAGTCGGTGACAAAACCATTGCATTCTGGTTGATGGATAAGGTCATAAGAGTTCGTGTGTTGTACATTTATTATTTACTATTAACACGAAAAACATGGACCACTGGAAAACAACTCTTGATTATATGATACTCCTCCGTCCAATTTTACTTATCCGAGTTTCCTTTTTGATTTGTTCAAATCTATTTGTCCTCTTTCCATTTTAATACTATTTTTAGTCTTATTTTTTCAATACTAGCCTCATTTAACTTTATAATTTTTTTAATTAAAAATAACATAGACATCCATCGGAAAAAGTAGTACTATTAAATTTGACGTTAGAAGCATAACTGCACTCCCCACCCCCCCCATTATTTCATGAAAGAGAAAGAAAGAGTTGGAGAGTTGGGAGATAAATGAAAACAAACAAGATGATAATAGAGTAATTAAGATGGGTAATTTGGAGATATTTTTTGTTTCTTAATAGGCATGTATTTTCAAACTAGTACAAGTAAAATTGGACCGAGGGAGTATTAAATTATGTGGTTTTGATTTGAAGATTGAAATCAAATAAATTCATATGACCTCTTAAATATTGAATGAAATATCTGGTCATAGTGATGCTCCCATCATACTCAGTATCTGTTTTTGCTATGTCAATAGCCTTAACATCTTTGCCAATTTACTTGTAAAAAAAAAACAGAATATTCGACTGTACCCTTGGTTGTAAATTTGCAGCCTCATGCATAACATTAATCACCTAAGAGCGTGAGTCAACATTAATTGCTCATATTATATTTTCTATATTTTTCAGGATATGTATGAATTCATGGCTTTGCATAGGCCATCAACTCCATTGATAGATCGCGGAATAGCATTACACAAAATGATCAGGCTTATTACAATGGGTTTAGGTGGAGAAGGGTACTTGAATTTCATGGGAAATGAATTTGGACATCCTGGTGAGGATAGGCATTTGGTTTATTATTGTGTAATCCCGCTTACTATGTTGTTTAGCTGCTATTCAACACAATTTGTTTAAGTGTTTTGCCTTTGATTTTCTCCGAGTTACTTGTAGTTATTAATTTCTGAATTTTCTGATCACATCAGAGTGGATAGATTTTCCAAGGGTTGACCAGTATCTTCCTGATGGCAAATTTGTCCCGGGGAACGGCAATAGTTTTGACAAGTGCAGGCGTAGATTTGATCTGGTATGTTCTATGCTAGCTTGTTGTCAGCAACAATTATGTGTTATAACTTGGGACAATTCCACTATATTCCATATTGTAGAATTATGTCTTATCATTTGGAGAATTTTAATGTGTATTCTAGAGCAAAAAAATTTAAAGCATTATTTTCATGAGATGCAGACTCTTTCCATTGTGGATGTCCTAGAATAAAAGTCCCTTTTGGAATGTTAAGCTGTCAAATCAAGAGAAATTCCAAATTTGTAAACTAAATTATGTGCAACATACTTGTATTTGGTGGGTCATGGTTTATAAAGATACACTTCAGTGGGTATAAATATGAAAAGTAATTTAATCAATTAAAAACTGGACACGTGAATGGGAGTTTTTGTTGGAGAAAGGAATTGATTATTATAGTTAATTTTAATAATTCGTTGGTTAATATAGATAAAAAGATTTTGGTTTCCATAATAAATGTCTAAGATAACGTTTTTTCTATTAGAAAGTACCTCAAAAAGAGAGATTGGATTCAGTTTTTCTGAATCAAGGCTTCTTGCTTACTGGAAATATAGGCTTCCTTCCTGACCGGCGTAATAAATTTGTTTTAAATGGAAAATGTTGGACTCCATACTCATAAGCCTGTTGAATCTCTTAGCATTTGGTATTGTTTGGAACAAACTGTGGATCATGGGATTGTCCTTTAATGCTTGCAAATACGCTTCAATGTGTAATATTGTTCTTGCTGCAAAAGCTTGCATATTCTGCTATATTTTTTTAACGTACATATCGTTATGCGGTTTGGAATTGCTAGAAAAACTTTGTATCTTTTGGAGTTAATTAGTAGCACCGGCCCTGGGCTAAAGCCCAAGGTGCCCGGGCTTTAGGCCCACTAAATTGACAAAATTTTAGGGCCCCCAATAGGTATTTTTGTTATGTATATATATACCCAAATAAAAGAGTCCAGCCCACGTCAGTTTAAATTTAAAGGCTCACAAAAAATTTACCCAATCAAATAGGCCCAAATGTCAATGGCAGACTTTGTGATATCTAAATGATACTTTGGAAATATTGAAATAATCGGTTATTATATTTGGTATTCTTTCGTATTTATGCTCTTTTGTTCAGGAAAAGTTCTTAGTTTTTTTTTTTATGCCTATCTTAATAGCAATTAGCAAAAGACCCATTTTTTTGTTGTCGTTTTAAACCCTTAAAAATTTAGGGCCGGCCTTGTTGATTAGTGAAGATAGTCTGGATACTACTGCTACATCAAATATTGCTTAATGTGGTTTCTGATAGTCGTCTTGTATAATATCCAGGGGGATGCCGGTTATTTAAGATATCACGGATTGCAAGAATTTGATGTGGCAATGCAGCATCTTGAAGGAACCTATGGTGTATGTAACGCAACTGTGAATCTCTTTTTCATTTTCTATTGCCCTGGATTATTTGTTTACGTATTTAGAGCATATTTTAAAAAATAATTTTGATAATGGATGATAAAATAAAACAAGGGCACCAAGACATAGAATCGCACTTAAAAGGTGCAGCCCCCAATTCTATATAGACTTGAAACTGAGGTACCTAACAAAAACACGAAGGGATGCAAAATAAAGAAGAGAATAGTAAACTTATCTCTCAACAAATTAAAAGATTAGTAGTTTCTTCTAAATAGTCTTGCATTAAGCTCATTTCAAATTCCTCATAAAAGTGAGAAGAAAGCACATTATCCATTGTCATTCTTACTTCAAACCCTCAAAAACGAGTTAACAATATATCTTTCACCAAAATTTGGCTCCATAGTTATCAAAACCAGACTGGACAGCCCGGTTCAATTGGTTTAGTCAAGAACCGCAGCCAAATCCGATCCGATTCTCTAATTATATTGGATATGCAACTGTGTTGTTTTAAACCGTATGAAACGAGCGATTTTTTCAAAAACCGTTGAACCGACATCTATATAAGAAATCGGACCAGTACTGCAAAATTGATTTTCAGAGAAAATTTAAAAAAAGAACATTAAGAAGCCGATTTCTTAAAGCACTGGGTCTGGCTTACGAAGAAGAATTTCAAATTTCATGTTTTTTTATCAATTTCAACAACCTATAAGGGAGAAGGGAGTGTCGGATGCGTACCTTTTTCTCCCTATAATGTTTATTGGTTTCTTACTTTGTTTCTCTTATAACAAAAGTGATGGAGTAAATAGAATGGGATGGTAAGATCTGCGTAGAAGAGAAAAAGATAAAGAAAAAGTAGGAGTTTATCTTGAAAACAACAACTGATATGGGGTATGCTATATTTAGGGGAGCACTATTTTGTTTTTGATATTTTCGCATGGTCTCCTCTCACATGAAGGTGGGACCCACTTTCTTCTTATGTGAGAGAGGACTATGTGGAAATATCAAATTCCTATATTTATCGTCTTTTTTTGAAAACTCAAATTAGTAGGTCCATTTAATAGGCAGTTGTTGCCACACAAGGCTCACATCAGCATACCTATTGCTCCTATTCCCTATGCTATTGTGTATATATAATAGGAGTATAATATAAGACTTCTTTATCAAAATTTATCCAACATAAAATAATATATTTATTAAGGCATATAAGTTATGAAATCATCTATTTACTTCAATAAGTTTTTGCAATATTTTCTATATGCTCTTATGTTATTATTTATTATTAAAAATTAGTCACTACTATCTTTTTAAAAATATATTAATAATCATTAGCTTTTACGTTATTATATGTGATTTATAATTTTACTAGTAAAATTTATTACATGTTTTAAAATAGTATTTTTCAGAAAATACTTACCGTTTTTTTAAAAAAAAAAGTCACTATAAAATCATTAATCATCAGCTTTTAAAAGTTAATTGTAAAACCATTTTCAAATAGTAATTTTAGAAAATACTATTTCCTTTTTAAATTATATTAACTTTAAAAGTTATGAAACAATAAATTGGGATATTACAATAAGTGGTGCTTTTTAGATTTTTTTACAATATTTATTATTGTATTGATTAAAATTAAAAGACTTCATATCAATTTTGAGTTTAAAAATTTCACTTCAAAAAATCAATAACGATCTCGTATTTTGGAACAGAGGGATTACATAATAATTTATAGTGCATATTAATATTTGTAATCCTATAAAATACTTTTTAATATTTAAATATAATAATATGGCTCAATCTGCTTAATCAGTGGTTCAACCAGTTGAACCGCTGAACCAATGTCTCCATTAAGCAGTTTCTTACTTTAGAGTGATAAAACTTAGGAAATGGCTCCTTTTAGCTGATTGTATATATTTTCCTATTTGCAATTTTGAAATCAAATGGAGATGGCAGGGGATTAGTTATCGGACCTTTTCTCTGACATCTTCCATTAATGTTTGCACCTTCATGTAAATTATCCTTTAGATAGCCAGACTACATAGGAGTTTTTTCAAAATGTAGATGTCTTCTCCCACTTCTCTATGGTTTGACTTTTCGTCGAATACAATGATATCTTCTCTAGCACTTTTCAACTAGATTACTTGCTTATAATTATGATGACTTCAATGCTTATATGTTTTAAAGAAGACTGAGGCTTGCTGTAGTTATTCGGTCAACATATTCAGCATCTTAGTTTGGAATTGCATGTATATGCTTACCTGCTGATGTTCCTTTTTGGATGAGTTGATCTTTTAGATCTTAGTATTTTCAGTGTATGATAATAACCTGATTACCTGTTGTTGCAGTTCATGACTTCAGAACATCAGTATATATCACGTAAGGATGAAGGAGATAGGGTAATTGTTTTTAGAGAGAGGAACTTGGTTTTGTTTTCAATTTTCACTGGACTAACAGCTACTCAGACTACCGTGTAGGCTGTCTGAAGTCAGGAAAATACAAGGTACATTACCTAAGTAATCTCTCTAGATGTTTGTAAAATTGTGGATGCCTAAATGCTGGAGTTAATCGAAAAATTTGCTTGACCAATCATCAGATCTTTAGCCTCTAAGGTTATTTTGTTTGCAATGAAAACCATGCATACTACTGTTACTACTGTAGTATGTAAATTCTAAATCTTGTAACTGGAATTATTGAATCAGTGTGGAACAGAGTTGTTCTTTCCTAATGCCAAAACCATATCGAGAAAGCTTTTTCCGTAGATAACTAGCATTCCAGATTTACTGAATTCAGTGTGGAACAGATTCTTCTTTTTTTAGCTTATATGTCCTTTGCAATATATATCCATGTCTATACAACATAATAGTAAAACATCATTGGGTACCTCTTCCAGGTAGTACTGGATTCAGATGAGCAGCTGTTTGGAGGCTTTGGCCGAATTGATCACAATGCAGATTTTTTCACTTTTGTAAGCAAATTTACTAGGGGTTCAAATCCATGCCTGCCAATATGTTGCATGTTTATATTCTTGTGACTGTTTCTAAACTAAACCCTTGTCTCTGCAGGAGGGGTTTTATGATAATAGACCTCGATCATTTATGGTATATGCACCATCCAGAACTGTAGTGGTATATCATCTAGTAGAGGATGAAGTGAAACCCGTGAAGGGATGAACTCAATGTTCATGCAACTCTCTCTATTGCAATGCCAACACCTTATCAAACTCTTGGATTGTCCTATATATGACTTGGCCATCTTAGTGCAGTTCATTTTTAAGTATAAGATTATCCAGGGTTGGGAATCTAAGCATCAAATGAACAGGAAGAGTCGAGTTGGAAGAGGAAGTTGGAATGTATAGACTACATATCAGTGCCTAGTAGTGAGGTAGTTATCTTTTGTCTGATGAGGCAAAAGTCGATGGGTATTTTGTAAAAATTTGTTTTCTTTTAAGCAATATGTTATGGTACTGCTCTGTATAGCAAACGAGACTCGTGTTGTTTTTGAAGTTTAGAAATAATAATAGCGCAACTAATGTAGTGCATAAAGTTGACGACTATTATTTCAAATCTCTCAACTAAGACAGCAGATTTGGCTTTAATTTTAAGGCAGCATGGTATTGACGATGGGATCATTGTACTGATTATAGCCATGTTTCTCGTGTAAATAAAGCTTTTCTTTACTTGTGCTTCTTATAAAATTACTTTATGGGGTGATTCGGAAGATTATGTCTGGTTGTTGGGTAGTGTGTGAAGGTAATTCGGATAGCCATTTGAAACCCTGATGATAGCCATTCTTTTGTAAACCTCCTGTTTTTTGAATAAATTACTTGGGCTCGTAATTTACCTTCCGGGGATTCAGAGTATCAGATGTCTGATTCTTGGGTAGTTTTAAAAAGGTTTTAGATACAGTATTTTATTATAATATAAACTTTCAGTTAGGTTTGACAAAATATGGTTATGAGTTGATTTTGGTTTTCAAAATATGATTATGGTTCTATTTAAAAACTAAAACTATATTAACTATTTTTAATATGGATAATGTGGGTTGGAACCATATGATTATGGTTAAAAATTATATTAACCATATTAATCATTTTAATATTGTTATGGGTTATAGGTTCCATGAAGTCATGATTTGACAATAATATTATGTGATTATGTTTATACCCCTTACTCACCCACCCCAACCCAACCAAAAATAATAATATTATGTGATTATGTATACACTCCTCACTCCACTCCCACTCACTCCCCACCACTCTCTCAAAAAAAATTAATATTAAGCGATTATGTATACACCACCCACCCTCTACTCTCACCCACCCCACCCCACCCCACCCCACCCCACCTACCTACCTATCTATTCACCCAGCCAACACTCCCTCCCAAAAAAATAATATTAAGCGATTATGTATACCTCACCCACCCCATCCACCCACCCACCCACCCCTACTCACCTACCCCCACCCAGCCATCCCCCACCCCCCCACCCAACACTCCATCCCAAAAAAATAATATGGGGGTGGTGTACACATTATTTTTATGGTGAGGTTGGGATGGGGTGGGTAGGTGGGGTGAGGTGGGGTGGGGTGGGTGAGGTGAGGTGGGTGGGGTGGGTGGGGTGGGGTGGGGTGAGGTGGGTAGGTGGGGTGGGGTGGGTGTGGGGGAGGTGAGTGAAGTGGGATGCATAGTGGGTGGGTGAGGTGAGGTGGTGAGGTGGGGTGGGTGGGGTAGGGTGCATAGGTGGGGTAGGTGAGGTGGGAGTGGGTAGGTGGGGTGGGTGTGGTGTGGTGGTGTGGGGTGGGGTGAGGTGAGTAGGTGGGGTGATGTGGGGTGGGTGAGGTGGGAGGTGTGAGGTGGGGTAAGTGGGATGGGGTGGGTAGGTGGAGTGGAGTGGAGTGGGGTGGGGTTGGGGTTGGGGGGTAACAGGTGGGGTGGGTAGGTGGGTGGTGGGAGGAGTGGGGTGGAATTGGGGTGGGGTGGTATAGGTGGGTGTCTGGGTAGTTGAACTTTTTGAATATATAAATAGGAATAAGGTCCAAAAATGCCTCTGATATTTTTTTCAATATCTACCGAGCACCCTATATTTTTTTTTTTTCTAAAAATATCCTTAACGTTACAATTTTTTGGTCATTCGTGTTGCTTATAGATTAATTTATTATGTACAAACTAGACTAACATCCGTCAAATTGATTACGTAAGCGACCACATGGACATACTAAAAATACTAATTAAAAAATACTAAATACTAATTAAAAAATATACTAAAATACTAAAATACTAATTAAAAAATACTAAAATACTAAATTTTTTTTTAAAAAATACTAAAATACTAAAATTCAAATTATTTTGTTAATTAAAAAATACTAAAATTATTTTACTAAATATTAGTATTATATATATTTTTTCTATTACTAACTTTTTTTTACTAAAATACGAATATATTTAGTATTATATTTTACTAAAATACTTAATTTACTAAAGTTTAACGTTAAATTTTTTCAATTACTAAAATACGAATATATTAACGTTATATTAATAGTAATTAAAAAAAATTAACGTTAAATTTAAGTAAATTCATATTTTAGTAAAATATAATACTAAATATATTCAGTATTTTAGTAAAAAATAGTAATTGAAAAAAATTTAACGTTAAATTTTAGTAAATTCTTATTTTAGTAAAATATAATACTAAATATATTCGTATTTTTTTAGTAAAAAAAAGTTAATAATAAAAAAAAAATTACGTTAAATTTTAGTAAATTAGATTTTAGTAAAATATAATACTAAATATTTAGTAAAATTTGATATGTAATACTAATATTTAGTAAAAATAAAAATATATAATACTAATATTTAGTAAAATAATTTTAGTATTTTAGTTTTTTTAATTAACAAAATAATTTGAATTTTAGTATTTTAGTATTTTTTTTAATTCTTTTTTAGTATTTTAGTATTTTTTAATTAGTATTTTAGTATTTTTTTTATTAGCATTTTAGTATTTTTTTTTAATTAGTATTTAGTATTTTTTAATTAATATTTTTAGTATGTCCATGTTGCTGCCACGTAATTAATTTGGACGGATGTTAGTCTAGTTGGCACAGTTGTTAATAGCAGGGGCACGAATGACCCAAAAATTGTAACGTTAAAATTATTTTTGGATAAAAAAAAGTATAAGGTGCTCGGTAGACATTGAAGAAAATGTCAAAGGTATTTTTGGACCTTATCCCTATGTAAATATTAGTAGAAAGAACTTTTGATTTAGATTTGGAATAAAATATGGGTCAAAAAATGATTTACCGAATTGGAACTATATTTTTTTTTAAAAATATGATTCCAAACTTTACCCAACCTAAATAAATAAAAATAATTAACCGACCCATTTAATTCCAGTTAATATAGTTTGACCCAACAGTTAACTAAGGTCTACCTTCAATACTGATTACTTGCGACTTTATGATCAAATTTCATTAATTGAAGAAATTGATGGTCACAGCAAACAGAAGAATTTGAAACTTTTAAGAAGCTTAGTGATCAAACCACAAATAAGAAAAACCAATGAATTAAAGAACAGAAGAAACGCAACCATGAAAATTTATACAGCAGATGCTTTGGAGTGCTCAACCACAACAAATAAACAATGAATAAAGAAACAGAAAGAAAAAACAAAACATCTCCTCTCCTCAGGTGCTGATAAAGCTGGCCTCTCCACGCAGCTGGTGTAGAACACTAGTAGGCGAGGAAGTGGAGGTTGATGATCTCAATGCCTCAGCCAGTGGTCCCCCCATTTGGTTTGTGCCCCATCCAGATGGGGCGCCCCAGTTTAAATGGGAATGGGCTCGCTCCCTTTCAACATGACCTTCTTCAGGGCCAGGCTCGTCCCTGTAACCACCAGTGGACAATTTCAGGGAAAAGTCTGAGGATGAGTTTCCAGGTACTGAAATAGAGAGAGAAGTTCCAGGGCTAGCATTGTTTATGGTGTTTTCAGGTTCTTGAACTGATCTAGGCCAATCATCAAAGAAATGACGGAGAATCCGGCCACCAGATTTATTATCCTCAGACAACACATTATTATGGGTTCTAATTAGACCCTTGGTTTCACTTATGGATTCAGAAGGCCTGCAGTAAAGACAGAAAATCAAACTTGTTAGCACTTCAATTTTTGGATCCTCTCTATAACCGCTTTGCTTTAAGCTTTTAGATGGGATAACAACTTTTGACATGGAATTAAGTAAGCCTACTGAGGGAGTGCTTTGTTTGTATTGGATTTCCTCAACATTGTTAGGCCTCTGCTAATAGCTCAAGTGTTAGTTATCTGTTTAATTAATCAACTTTTATGGTTGGGGAGCATTGAATGGAGCAGGATCAAATCTTTTCCCCAGCTTCCAAACATATTCCCCATAGTCAAACATGAGGGCCCTACCAATTTCATACTAGGGCCAAAAACCTTCTCAAGTGGGCCATGCGGATTTTTCAACAATCTGAAGTACATTCTTTTCTTATGATATGATATGATGGGGGGACCACCAACTCTACTCTTCCAAACCCAAAAGAGAAAAAAATAACCAACCAAGCTAGCTATCCAATCTTGATGATACCTCACAGATCATTAGATCTAGTCGTAAATTTCACTTTATCCCTTGTTGGGGGGCAAGCATATCAATATAGAGCAATATGCCACAATTTGATTCCCTATCTCAAAGGAAAACATGTGACAAGAATATAACGAGATTAGGGCGGGGCAGCATAAAATTTAGAAAAAGACAATAAGAATACCTTTGATTGAAGTGAAGGAGATCAAAGGAATGTGAAGGCCCAGAGAGACCAAAATTGGTTCCTCCACCACCACCACCAACAATTGCAGTCAAGGGCTGAGCAGCAATGGGCGGTTGGTTTGTGTTGGTCTTGATCAAGACTCCAACACCATTATTATTGTTGTTAGTAGCAGCAGAAGTAGGAGTAGGAGTGGGAATTTCCACAGGCTTTCTTGAACGGTTGCGGCCACGGTGCATGTGGCGCTCACAGTATTTGTGCCCACCCACCACATCCCTTGCGCACCTCCATTTCTTCCCATCTGTCCTCCTGCATCGCCCTGGTTCTGGATCCATTGCACCTCTTCCCCAATAACCCGATTGCAACACTGATTCAACATCAAACTCATCATTCATTAGCCCAACCAAATTCGATCATTTTTTGTTCATATATAGGCCTTTAGGTACACATGATGCTTGTATGCATATATATATGATATACTGTATGAAATCTATCCAATTTCAGGAACAATTCAAAAATATGATACTATATGATACCCATATCAAATATATTCTACCAGAAACTATGTGTACCTTGAACACAAAGGATAGACCAAAGTAACTAACATACGCTTGTACTAACAACTAATAGACTGATGATGATATACAGCCAATAGGATCTAGAAAGTATAAAGAAGAAATGGAGTAAAACTGAAAACTTACAAGCTGGCTGATAATGAGAATAGTGTTGAAGAGGGTGTGGCATGTAATATGGAGAAGGAGAGGTGAGAATCAGGCTTTTCTTAAGGTGGTGAAGTAGTTCAGGAGGAACAGCAGCACCAGCCAACATATGCCTGAAGATCAATGCCTGCAGTTCAAGCTCCTGCCACTGGGCCATGCTGAAGTAACAACTTCCTCCCATCCCTTGCACAATCCAAAAGCAAACCCACAAAAAATAATAATAATAACAATCTCATTAGAAAACTTAAAAGGCAAACCAAACACATAAATAAAACAAACCCTAGTTACCAAGATGTAAACTTTAATTATGAAGTGGAACTGTCAATACAACAAACAAATAGAGAGAGAGAGATTAGTAAGTAGTATTACTGGAAGATGAATCAGCTGACAGGTTGGTGGTGGTGAGTTTGGTGGTGGGTTCAGGTGTAAACAATGGAAGCACAGCAGAAGCTTCAGATGATTGCTGCTGTTGGTGATAGGAGGAGTCAAGGAGAAGTTGTCTTGGTAACTTTGCAGCAGAGGGTTGTTGGTCTGAGTCTGACTCATGCTGCTGCTCCCTCCATTGCTGCAGATGAAAGTCCATTGACAGAGTCAGAAAAAAAATATAGAGAGTAGTAATGTAGGAATTTGGTTATTTTCCTGGGTCTTGGTTGGATTTTATTAGAGTAACTTTTGTTTGGTGAGTTGGGAATATAATATGTTAAGAGAAAGTTTGTAAAAGCTTTTGCAGAGACGTGTGGGGATTCTTTATATCTCTTTCTGCAGAGAGATGAGGGAGCTGCCTGCAGAGAGTTAATTTGTCTTTATGGCCAGTGGAGAAGGCTTGGGAGGGCTCTCTTGAGTAGTAAGTAAAAGACAGTCAGACAAGACAGTTGAGGGGAAAAAGATATCAGAATATATTATTAATGCTTAAATATAAATAACTATTTTAAATTATTAATTTTTTTTTATTTTGACGATTAACTTTTCAATTTTTTAAAATTAAATAATTAAACTATTAGTAATTTTTTATATTTTTATTCAATTGAACATGCCATATCATAAATTGATGATATGACATCACTGAATATGCTAATTAATGTCTACGCATAATTAAAAATTAAATTTAAATATAAATTACTACTCTGCACTATTGACTTTTTTTCACTTTAGTGATCGATTTTTCAATATTTTCAATCATGTGATTAAATTATTAATTTTTCTACATTGGTTCAACTGAAGTTGTCACGTCATAAATTAATAACGTGTCTTTAACACATAAGATACGACTGATGATGTGTTAAAACAATACTCATTTTATAATTAGTTTAAATTATTTTATAAAAACAAAATAGGCATAAATGTAATATTATATTATAATTTAACAACAAAAACTAAAAATAATTTATAAATGAAATATCTATTTAAGAGGTTCTTTTTATTAAAAAAAAGAACTAAGTAATAATTATGAAAAATATTACTTATCACTATCATTAACACCTAAATTTTTAAACAAGACAGAAGGAAAAAAATTATCTATAATTAATTATTAGATACCATCTTACATACAACTATCATTGACTATTTTTTTCACAAAATAAAAAATGGTAATTTATTAGAACAGAATTTACACATAATCTATAAAATTCCAAATTTTACGAATAAAGATTTAAATTTCTCGAATTTTTTTTTTAATATTATAGTGTGGATTTAATATAATGTTATAGTTGTGGTAATATTTATAAATTTTGCAAAGTATCGAGTTTGTTATATTATATTCGATTGGTGGGAGAATATTCTTTCAGGTTTGAGAATATTCGCATTTACTCAAGACAATCATTAATTGGACCCCACAACGGAATTATTGTTTGATTGAGAAAACGAAAAAATATTTTTATGAAAATAACTACGGAAGTTTTACCGAATTATCTTTGTTGAACTACTTTCGGTAGTAAAAGTGAATGTCATGGGTGGTTAAGTAGTACACGGGTATTGATTATTGATCTTTACGTGAGAAATCACTCACTTTTGTTCAATTATTGCTACGATGAGTTCGTGCATAATATCTCAATGTTATTTGATTCAATTATTGTTGATTGTTATATATATATATATATAAGTTTTGTTTTATTAGTATTATTAATGTAATAAAATGTAAAAAAAAATTTTATATAAAACTTTTATAAAGTTATTCTATAAATAGAATATATTATATTCTATTATGCATAGTATTTTGCATAGTAAAATCTTTTTATATAAAATGTAATACTTTTATAAAATTATTCTATAAATAGAATATATTATATTCTATTATCGTATAGTATTTTGCATAGTAAAATCTTTTTATATAAAATGCAGAATATTTTTATAAAGTTATTCTATAAATAGAATATATTATATTTTATTATGCATAGTGTTGCATAGTGCACTGTAAAGTGTTTTGCATAGTAAAATCTTTTTATATAAAATGCGAATACTTTTATAAAGTTATTCGTTTTATTAGATTATAAATAAAATATATTATATTTTATTAAAAAATTTTGTTTTAAATCAACCAAAATCCGATTAAAAGTAAATCAATCTGGACCGCTCATGAATTTGTTACTATGCAATTCATTCTCCTATAAATAAAGCTCATTCCTTCATTATTTCTTACTTAATTCACTTTGAAACTCTACAGAGAAAACTATAGAGAGAAAGAAGAAAAGTATTCTACTACTTCACTACTTCTATATCCAGCTTTCTTCTTTATAAGGTAAGGGTATTTTTTTTTTTTTTCATATTCATGAAGAGAACTTACATTATTCCATTCTTTATTATTCTCATTGGAAAAACTCATATACGCTGATTCACCCTATACTTGGTGAAATTCTTCTCATTATTCCATTATTTATTATTCTACTTTGAATAACTCGCCTATGCCAAGTACCGCATACATAGTGAAATTCATTGTTATTTCATTCTTTATTATTCTGTTAATAATATCTTATGTCTGCATGCGCTTTTACGCGGACTGGTTCTGCCTTTATTATTATTCATTTTGAATATCCTCGTCATGCATGCGCTTTACGTCCGACACGGTTCCATCTTTATTATTCTCAATGGAATATCACATGTGCATGCGCTTTCTGGCCGGACTGATTCCGCTTATTTATTATTCTCGCTGAATAACTCGCCTACGCCAAGTATCGCATGCATGTTGATTTCTGTTGTTATTCCATTCTTTATTATTCATTGGAATATCACGCTTGGTGCGACATTACGCTTTGACTGTTCCGTTATTTATTATTCTCGTTGAATAACTCGTCTACATCTGCAATCTGCATGCGTGGTGATTTCTTTTGTTATTCCATTCTTTATTATACTCGGTTGGTTAAAGTTTTGACTTGATACTCCATGAAATTAGTGGAATATCCTTGATATTTGCGCTTCATCCAAAGATCTTCTCATGGAAATATTCTTCTCGAGCATTCTTAAATTTTACTCTACAAAGAAGTATCATGTTGACAATTTGGACGTTATTAGTTCCTGGATAAATTAATTCTTGAACTTGTTTTTATTGAATTCTTATATCATTGTCATCATCCTTATGTTTATATTATGTTGAAAGTTATTTGTGGCCTGTAGTGCATAGATGGACTTGGTATGATTATGACCAGGGATTATTCTTTATAATCATGACCGTAATGTTACAAATGATGTGGAAAAAGTCCTCATTGGCCCATAAAGTGCATTAATGGACGATTTTGGTATGATTATGGCTATGGATTCTCTTCTACCAAGAAGTGCAAAAAGATGAATTATTTTATGGCATGATCGTGATAAATGATGAATACACGAATATCCTCGGCCCGTAGTGCATGGATAATTTGTGGTCGTGATACTAATGAATATCCTCGGTAGTAGTGTGGGATGATGTGGATTATTTATTGTCGAGTCTCAAATGATAAAAGTGATGAAAAACCTTTTAAATCATAAAAGATAGTAGATTTTATTCTCTACTTGACTCTTTTAATGGATCATTGTTCATCGCAGCTAAACTTGATGTCTATTGTATTTTATCGCTTTAACATTGTTGAAGACTAATGATAATTTATTATGCATTATCTTAGTCATAATATTTCTTCTTGGGCTAGTTGAGTTCACCCTTTCCTTCACCGTTTCTCTTGAGTAAAATGAAATGAGAACGAAATGACTAGTCGTGGAACGGTGTGATGGTCCGAGATGGTGTATTAGTAGTCCTTACTATTCGTAAAATAGTGTGATAATAAATGTAATGAGGACTCTATTTGAGAGTGGATATTGTCTAGAAGGCAATATTCTTGTTTAAACTCTCAGTTATGTTTTGTAGTATTTTACACAACAGTTGTATAATGAAGTTTTTATTTGTAATTTGCACCATGTATTTGACGACTCAAGATGGGTGATGTATACCTATTTTGGGGGCATCACAACAGTATCAAAGCTTAGGGATATGATCCCCGGCCGAGATGTGAGACAAGAACTAGGAGGGAGAGACGAAATTCCTTTTCGCTAGTATGACTACCTAAGTTTATTTGGTATTTAATTGGTCACGTCGAGTATAGGGATAATATGTGATATGTTATTTAACCCTTGTTTTGTTGCAAGATATTTGAAAATGGCATCCAAAAATGTTGAGAATAGTAATGGAGCACGTGAGACCGCTGAGTCTCCACAGATCAATAATCGTGGATAATGTGCAACAGAAGGCGATAATCCTCCTGTAAACAACAACACTGATTAAATGACGAACGATGGTACGTCTAGGAGCTTTTTAGAATACATGCAACACCAAACGAGATAGACTCATGTTCATAATGCAAGTGGAAACAATGGCAACCCACGGTTGGTCACCACTAAGCAGTTTAAGGAGCTGGGACCACCGGTGTTTTTGGGAAAGCCAGACCCACTTAAGGCAGAGACATGGATTAAGCAGATCACCAAGATATTTGATGTCTTGGAATGCTCAGAGGAGCAAAAAGTTCCATTCGCCACCTTTATGTTGCGTGAAGAAGCAAATCATTGGTGGGAATTTGTAAAACGTACCCAGCCTGACGCACTCAATATGTCTTGGGAGAAGTTCCAAGAGTTGTTCAACGATAAGTACTTTCCCGAAAGTATTCGTCACATGAAGGAGGTGGAGTTCATCAAGTTGGAGCAAAATAATATGACCGTGTCGCAGTACGAGGCTAAGTTTGCTGAGTTGTCTCGGTTTGCATCTCATTTGGTCGATAATGAGGAGCGAATAATGCGAATGTTTATAAGAGGTTTGAAACCCAATATACGTCAATACCTCATTTCTCATAAAATTTATTTATATTCAGATGTTGTGAATAGGGCTCAGTTATTGGAGCGCAATAATGAGTCAGCACAACCAAAAGGCAACGACCAATAACACGATAATAATCATAATGCCGGTGGCAATTCGGTCATCTAACAATGATAACCATCGTGGAAATTATCATGCCATGAATGGTAACCACTTCGGTGGTAATCATGGCCAAGATAATAAAGTGGAAATTTCATGAAAAGAAGGTTCAATAATGATGGAGAGACAAAGACATCAAAGACCGTTTCAAAGGAAGAAGAAACGACCACCGGTCATATGTGTTTCAAATGCGGATAGAGGGACACATCCGTCAAACTGTCGCAACAATCCAAAGCGTGTTTTAATTGCGGAAGAGAAGGTCACCTAGCTCGATTTTGTCGTTATGGTAAAGTCAAGTCCAAATTGGGATGGTGATGCCAAAGGATGTCCCGCACAAAGCCAAAGCCCAGAGTTTTAAGAGAGCATTTTTTTTTCATGACGAGGAACCTGAATAAAATTATCACGGGTAAGTTAATCATAAACTCTTGCGAAGTTTATACCGTGTTAGATACCGGTTCTACTCACTTTTTCATTCCACTTAGTTGTGTTCAATATTTGAATTTAACTCTAGAGAAGTTAGACTTTGATTTATCTGTTGAAACTCAGTTGGGAGAAACCTTCGTTACCTCCACTATTTATAAATCTTGTTTGATTCAAATTAACACTTTCACGTTACCTGTCGATCTTATCTCTTTGAAAATACTTACCTTTGATGTGATTTTAGGAATCGATTGGTTAACTACTCATCATGCTTTTAATAAGGTTGTTAGCTTTCATATTCCTAACCAACCTGTTATGCGAATTCAAGCAACCAAACCACTAAAGTCAATCATTGTCATATCAAGCCATAAGTAAAGTGCCCCGGTCCTTTCGTTGTTGACTTCCTTGTGTGGAATGCACCGAAGCTAGACTTTCTGTAGAGGACGTTGTGAATAACGATGGCAAGTTGATAGGTATCAATGTGACGTGTTATCCAAGTCTTGGATGAGAGTCACAGTTGTGAATGATATTTCTATTGTTAATAAATTTTTTGACGATTTCAAGACTTCTTGCCTACCCTCAGAAGCGTGAAATCGAATTTTGTATCGACCCCAAAAGCAAAAAACCCATTTCTAAAACCCTTAAATATTTTTTCAACTAAAACGAACGTAACATGCGCCAAAGACGTTGACTCGAGCTGTTGAAGATTACGATCGTACCATTCAATACCATCGTGGAAAAAACGAACGTGGTAGCTGACGCGTTGAGTAGAAGATCGTATGCGTTTATGAGTGTGAATATACGAACCTACGTGAAGATAACGAATATACGAGTAGAATCGACTTTAATCGATAAAGGTAAAGCCGCTCAAGCTAAATACTCAGAGATGATGAATGTGAAAAAAAAAGGTTCAAGATGGCGTTAAGCAAGAATCAATGAAGAGAGAAAATCTCAACCCTCGATTTTATTGACTCATTTGAAATCCTTGATCGAGTAGGAACTATGGGCTATAGACTCGTTTTACCGCCAAGTATGTCGCGTGTTCATAACGTTTTTCACATATCAATGTTACGTAAATATGTGGACGACCCGAACCAAATTATTGATTTAGAACCGGACGAGATAGCGGATAATTTAACGTATGAAAATGTACATGTTAAAATCCTGGAATGTATTCAACACTCAAAGGTTATACCTCAAGAGTTAGAATCGGACGAAGTGTCCTCATCTGTTCGGCATACCAGGTATGTACGTAAATTTCGAGGGCGAAATTTCATAAGGAGGGGAGATTGTAAAATCCCAAATTTTAGGAATAAAAATTTAAATTTCTCGATTTTTTTTAATATTATGGTGTGAATTTAATATAATGTTATAGTTGTGGGTAATATTTATAAATTTTGCAAAGTATGCAAGTTGTTATGTTATATTCGATTGGTCGGGGAATATTCTTTGTGTCAGAGAATATTCGCATGACGACTAAGACAATCATTAGTGGACCCCACAATGTAATTATCATTTTTATTGAGAAAACGACAAAATATTTTTATAAAAATAACGGCGGAAGTTTTACCGCTTAATATTGTTGAACTACTCGATAGTAAAAGTATAGTAATACGCGTGGTTGCATAGTAGCATACGGTATTGATTATTGATGCTTACGTGAGAAGTCACTTAGCTTTGTTCAATTATTGCTACAAATGGTTTCTTTGCAAGATCTCACGTTATTTGATTCAATTATTGTTGATTGTTATATATATATATATATATATATAAGTTTTGTTTTATTAGTATTATTAATGTAATAAAATGTAAAAACTTTTATATAAAAACATAATACTTTTATAAAGTTATTCTATAAATAGAATATATTATATTCTATTATGCATAGTATTTTGCATAGTAAAATCTTTTTATATAAAATGTAATACTTTTATAAAGTTATTCTATAAATAGAATATATTATATTTTATCATGCATAGTGTTGCATAAATGCTGCGATTGTATTTTGCATAGTAAAATCTTTTTATATAAAAATGTAATACTTTTATAAAGTTATTCGTTTTATTAGATTATAAATAGAATATATTATATTTTATTAAAAGATTTTGCTTTAAATTTGGACCGTCCGATTAAAAGTAAATCAATCT
The DNA here is from genome assembly GCA_020205605.1 of Panax ginseng. NCBI lineage: Eukaryota > Viridiplantae > Streptophyta > Magnoliopsida > Apiales > Araliaceae > Panax > Panax ginseng. Next base: position 23,081,878 of record CM035137.1, on the reverse strand, counting down.
GGACTGCTCATGAATTAGTTACTATATGATCTATTCTCCTATAAATAGAAGCTCATTCCTTCATTATTTCTTACGAATTCACTGAAACTCTAGAGAGAGAAACTATAGAGAGAAAGAAGAAAAGTATTCTGTGACGCCCCCAAAATAGGTATACATCACCCATTCTGAGTTGTCAATACATGGTACAGAAACAACTACAACTTTATTATTACAACAGTAAAACTGTGAGTTTGAATACAAATATTATCTTCTAGACAATATCTATACTCAAATAAATTCTCATCACATTTATTGTTACGTTATTTTATAAAAATGGTGAGGACTACTAAACAACTCTCTCTAGAACCTTCATTCCATACCCCGACTCGTACTCGCTATATTCTCGCCTCCTTAGAAGAAAAATGGAACAAAAAGGAAAAGGGTGAGCTCAACTAGCCCAGTAAAGAATATTATGACTAAGATAATATATAACAAATTATCGTTAGTCTTCAACAGGGAAAAATCTAATAGAATACAATAGACAAAGACAAGTTTTAAATTAATATTCGCAATGAAATAATAATTAATTAGAAGAGTTAAGTAGAGAATGCAGATCTTATCTTCTATATATGAATTTAAAAGTTCATCGCTCATCTTTTATACCGTAACATCAATCAATATATATCCGAAATCAAATATTCATCTTTGCACTACAGCCAAAGATATTCATCATTAATCATGTTCATCTAAACACTGCTCATCTTTGCACTACTACGCCAAAGATATTCATCGAAATCATTCATCTTTGTACTACAGCCAAAGATATTCAATAATATCATCATTTAAGACCGAGGATGATGAAAATATTTTAAAGAAACGAATCGAAAGAAACAAAATGACAAGTATTAAGGATTAAGGATTCGTACTTTGTTTTATCCATGTCCAAAAATACCTCAAAAATAATCATAGTGGTTTAAAATTCAAGAATGATCAAAACATGGATACAATCAAAGCTAGTATCCACAATAGATATTTTAGACGAAAAGAAAAATTTTCATTTTTCGATGAATAAAGGCCGCCTTTCGTGAATAGTCTTGGAGTATATGTGAATAAGAATCTCACACCAAAAGTTCCAAATTTGATAAAAACTTCAGATCAATATTTCAGCATAATGATATTGAAGAAATAATATCATTACGAAAAGAATAATATCCCTTACCTCGAAAGATCAGTACTTCTAGCTGAAACACGGGATATATTCTATGACTTGAACTTGCACCGTATAGCAATACTCAAAATATACTCAACCTAAGCACCCTATTTATAGGAAAATGCTTAGAACACCAAAGTAGAAAATTTATTAAATATTATTATATTTTTTCCAAAACTTCATACGCATGCTTTTAAAGATCCGAACTCAAATTTCTATCACATGTTAAATGAGGGAAACAAAATGAAAAACACGTTTTTGTAAATAAAAATAATTAAAACTTTTAAGAATCAATTATTTCGGAACTTCGGAACTTCAATAATTCACAATAAATAGCTCTTTTGTCAGAAAATTAAAATCTCTCGAGTTTTTATAGGAAATTCAATTCTCTACAACTTTACAGAAGAAAATTTCTCCAAATTCCAAACAGAAATTGACCAAAATCCACAAACCAAGCGATTTTACAAAGTTATAATCAAATTTCAATTAAGAAATGGGGTCCACCGACACATAAAACATGCTTTAAATATTTTTGGTAACAAAAATACTCTTCCTCCACATATACTCATATATCCCACATTCATCGTAAAAATATCATCATTATTATATTATTAAAATATAATAATATATTTAAATGAATTATTTTATCAGAAAAAGATAAAATTTCAATTTTCAAAAATTGTCACATTAAAAATTTTCTCCATCTATATCCACATAAAATTAATATTTTTCTCATCATATGAATCAATAATTAATTATTCACAAATAATATTACAGAATCACAATATTGTCAACCGTGCGCCTTCAGAAAGAGGGGGCTTTCCAATAAGAATTTCTCTCATCATGCCGCCAAGAATTAGGTGACCAAACCTCTCCTTAGATAGAACTTTCTAGACATTGCCAATAATGTTATCTAATAATATTATTCAGATAATATGAATTATTGCTTTGATAATGAAAAATATTGTGTAATGACAATAATTGAAACAACAACAATATAAAATATCAACGCAACAATTATTAAATTAATAAAATAAAATACTGAACAGTAATTACTGTAACCATTATTGAGTAGTGCCTTCTTACGTAAGAATCAATAATTGGTGCAATACCGCGTCTTCTTCTGTGTGTTAACCACCGAGTATTTTAACAAAGATAATACTTGAATAACTACGCCTGTAGTATTTTTTTAAACAACTTATATTTGTCGCTTTTCTTCATCCAATCGCTTTCCGTTATGGGGCTCACAAAGATTGCATACTAAATGCATTTAATATTCCCCGACAATGAGAATATTCCACGACCAAACGAATATTTCCGACAACAATGAATATTTTATAACCACTTGCTTATTTTGAAATATTTCAGATTTTACCCATAACTATCCACATTAATCAAATCAACCCTTACTATTTCAAAATAATAAATAGAGAAATTAAATTTCATTAACAATAAGTTGGGGTCTTACAACCTCCCTCCTTATGAAATTTCGTCCTCGAATCGACGTGTCGTACTCGTGTTTCAAAAGGTGAGGATACCTCGCTTTCATTTTCGCTTTCCAATTCCTGTGTCATTTCTCTATAAAGCATGACTCCTCCACAAAACTTTAACTTGTGGTATGACCTTTGTCGTAGGACATGCTCCTTCTTATCCAAGATCTTGACAGTACCTCTTCGTGACGTTAAGTCTTCACTATCTCGTCCTGCTTCTAACTCTATATACGTGGTTCGGTCTTTCACATATTTACGAAGTACGATATGTGAAACACATTATGAACACGAGACATACTTTTGAGGTAACGCGAGTCTATAGGCTACATTTCCTACTCGGTCAAGAATTTGAAATGGACCAATAAATCGTGGATTGAGCTTTCCTCTCTTCCCAAATCTTGTAACTCCCTTCCATGGAGCAACTCGCAACAATACATGATTCCCTATGCTAAATTCCACGTCCTTTCGATGAAGATCCGCATAACTCTTTTGTCAATCTTGTGCCGTTTGTATACGTTATCGAATTATTTGGAACTTTTCGGTAGTCATATGTACTAACTCGGGTCCCAATAATGTTGCTTCACCCACCTCATCCCAACATATTGGAGAGTGACACTTTCGTCCATATAATGCTTCAAATGGAGCCACACCTATACTTGCCTGATAACTGTTGTTGTAGGAGAATTTCACCAATGGTAAATACTTATCCCAACTGCCCTTGAAGTCTAGGACACATAGTCTTAATAGATCTTCAAGAGTTTGCATAGTCCTCTCTGATTGTCCGTCCGTTTGAGGATGGTATGCCGAACTGAATCGTAAATCCGTGCCCATAGCTTTTTGCAAGCTAACCCAAAATCTTGAAGTGAATCTTAGGTCACGATCCGAAACTATGGATACTAGCATGCTATGCAACCTCACACTCTCATTTACATATATACTAGCAAGACGTTCAAAGGAATAAGTCTCCCGTATCGGCAAGAAATGAGCAGACTTGGTTAATCTATCAACAATAACCCAAATGACATTGATGCCTTGAGAAACCGTAGGAAGACCCGTAACAAAATCCATGGTAATGTGTTCCCACTTCCATTTTGGATTCTCAAGTGGTTGCAACGGACCCTTAGGTACTAGATGCTCTGCCTTTACACGTTGACAAGTTAAACACATCGAGATAAACTTTGCAATCTCTCTCTTCATATTGTTCCACCAAAATGTATGTCGAAGATCACGATACATTTTTGTACTTCCATGATGGATTGCAAATGGTGTATTGTGTGCCTCCATCATAATCTTGTACTTTCAAATCGTAGTCGTTAGAACACAAAGTCCGGAGTGGACTCAAGTATTCCTTCTTCATCAATTCTCGCTTAGGAATAGCACCTTCAGATTTCTTCTTCATACGCATCGCCCCGGCCCATGACTTGAAAGCAACCTTAACTTTTTCTATTAAAGTTGGCTCTACGCATATACTTGACATCATCGCACTCATTCCCGCATATGATCTTCTACTCAATGCGCCACCTACCACGCTCCCTTTTTCGTAATGGTATTGAATAGTGTGGTCGTAGTCTTTCAATAGCTCGAGCCAACGTCGTTGCCGCATGTTGAGTTCTTTTTGAGTGAAGAAATATTTAAGGCTTTTTTATGGTCCTAATATATCTCCACTTTCTCCCCATATAGATAGTGCCTCCATATCTTTAAGCGCTTGCTTGATCGCCGCTAACTCTAGATCATGAGTAGGATAATTCCTCTCATATTCTTTAAGTTATCGCGAGGCATAAAGCTATGACTTTTCCACGCTGCATGAGAACACATCCTAACCCTTTTGCCCAAGATCGTCAGAGATAACAAATCCATCCGAACCAGATGGTATTGTTAGAACAGTCTCAAAATAAGTCTCTCTTAAGCTCTTGGAAACTCTTCTCGCATTCTTCGCTTCTGATTTAATTTTGTATCCTTCCGAGTTAGCTAGGTAAATGGAGTAAATGATTCGAGAAAACCTTTCCACGAATCTCCGATAATAACCAAATAAGCCCAAAAACTATGTACTTCAATCACCGACTTTGGTTGTTCCCAACTTTGTATTGCTTCAATCTTCACGGATCAACAGATACTCCATGTTTCGACACCACACCGCGCTCCAAGGAATGCTACTTCCTCAAGCCGTAACTCGCATTTCTTTAACTTGGCATAAAGCTTATTTTCACGAAGCCTTTGGAGTACCGACTTCAAATGGTGCTCATGATCTTCACGACTTTTGGAATATATGAGGATGTCATCAATAAAGACAACAACGAACTGATCCAAATATTTCTTGAATACTCGGTAAGGGGTATTATTTTTTATAAGGTAAGGGGTATTTTTTTTTCATATTCATGAAGAGAACTTTTGTTATTCCATTCTTTATTATTCTCATTGGAATAACTCAGTACGCTGGATCTACCCTATACTTGGTGAAATTCTTCCATTATTCCATTATTTATTATTCTCGCTAGAATAACTCTGCCTACATCAAGACTGCATATACGGTGAAATTTCGCTTTTTATTCCATTCTTTATTATTCGTTGAATATCCTGCGTTTGCGTTTTTGTACGGACCGATTCCATCTTTATTATTCATTGCTTAATATCCAATCACAATGCGCTTTACGGGACCGATTCCGTTATTTATTATTCTCATTGAATAACTCGCCTATCGCAATCTGCATACATGGTGATTTCGTTGTTATTCCATTCTTTATTATTCTCATTGGAATATCCTATCTGTCTTTATTATGTGAGACCCCATTTTATGAATAAATATTTAATTTTCTCAAAATATTTTTTAATATTACGGTGTGGATTTGATATAATGTTATAGTTGTGGGTAATATTTATAAATTTTGCAAAGTATGCAAGTTGTTATATTATATTCGATTGGTCAGGAATATTCTTTGTGTTGGGGAATATTCGTGACGACGCAAGACAATCATTGGTGGACCCTGGCGTAATTATTGTCGGATTGAGAAAACGACAAAAATATTTTATTGAAAATAACTGCGGAAGTTTTACTGATATATCTTGTTGAACTACTCGGTAGTAAAAAAGTACAATAATACGCCGTGGTTGCATAGTAGCTTTACCTGTATTGATTATTAATGCTTACGTGAGAAGTCACCGCTTTTGTTCAATTATTGCTATAGTAATTGTTGTGAATTTTGGCGTATTTTATGGACCCCATTTATCCATTTTTCAAAATAACTCGGTAGAAAATTATTCATTATATATATATATAAGTCTTGTATATATATTAGATATATATTCTATTGGTATGAATTATTGGGGGGTAATCCGATTGTGGGAGGAGTTATTATTAGTATTATATATATATATATATATATATATATATATATATATATATATATATATGATGTTTGATTAAAGAGAAAGGGCAAAGGAAAGTCATGGGAGTGTATCCTGTGAATTAATTAGACACATGTGATATATATAATATATATTATATATTATATTTTATTTAAAAGATTTTGCTTTAAATATGGACCGTCCGATTAAAAGTAAATCAATCTGGACCGCTCATGGGTTGGTTACTTATTCATTCCATTCTTCTATAAATAAGCTCATTCCTTTATTATTTCTTACGAATTCATCAAACTCTGAGAGAGAAATTATAGAGAGAGAAGAAGAAGAGTTTTTTGTTACTTCACTACTCTTATATCCAGTTCTTTTACTACGGTAGTGGGTGTTATTCTTTCTTATTCACGAAGAGAATCATTGTTATTCCATTTCTTATTATTCTGTTGAATAACTCAGATACGCTGTGATCACCCTATACTTGGTGACATTCTTCTATTATTCTGCTCTTTATTATTCGCTGAAACATCCTCGTACATGTGTTTTACACCTACCGGTTCCGCTCTTTTGTTATTATTCTGTTGGAATATCCTGTCTGTGTGTTTTACACCGGACCTGGTTCCGTCTTTATTTATTATTCTGTCGGAATATCATGTCTGTGCGTTTTACGCCGGACCTGGTTCCATTATTTATTATTCCGCATTTATTATTCTATTGGGACATCTTGTCGGTGTGAATTTCACCTGACCTGGTTCCGTTATTATTATTTTGTTGGAATAATTTGTCTATGCGAAGTACTGCATGCATGGTAATTTCTTTTGTTATTCCATTCGTTATTATACTCAGTTAGTTAAAATTTTGACTTCTATACTCCATGAAATTAGTGGAATATCCTTGATACGCTTCATCCAGAATTTTTCATGAAAATATTCTTCTGAGCATTCTTGAATTTTACTCTACAAAGCAGTATCATGTTGACAATTTGGACGTTATTAGTTCCTGAATAAATTAATTCGTGAACTTATTTTATTGAACTCTTATATCATTGTCATCTTCCTCGTGTTTATATTTTTTTTTGAAAGTCATCTGTGGCCTGTAGTGCATAGATGGACTTGGTATGATTATGACCAGGAATTTTTCGGTGTAATCACGACCGTAATGTTACAAATGATGTAATAAAAGTCCTCATTGGCCCGTAGTGCATTGATGGACAGTTGTTGGCATGATCATGACCATTGATGAATACACGAATATCCTTGGCCCGTAGTGCATGGATAATTTGTGGTCGTGACCCTGATGAATGGCCGTAGTGTAGAGATGATGTGGATTATTTAATAAGCTGAGTCTCAGCGATAAAATTGATGAAAAAAAAAATATTTTTAAATCATAAAAGATAGTAGATTTTATTCTCTACTTGACTTTTCTAATCGATTGCTTATTTCGCTGCAGTTAAACTTGATGTCTATTGTATTTTATCAGTTTAACATTGTTGAAGACTAATGATAATTTATTCTGCATTATCATAGTCATAATATTTCTTGCTGGACTAGTTGAGCTCACCCTTTCTTTCACTGTTCTCTTCAGAAAATGAGAATATAGCTGGGACGAGTCGGAGAACGGAGTGATGAACCAGATGATAGTATTAGTAGTCTTCACTATTCTGTTAAATAGTGTGATAATAAATGTAATGAGAACTTATTCTGAGAGTGGATATTGTCTAGAAGACAATATTTGTATTAAAACTCACAGCTTTCTTATTGTATATTAAAGATTGTATTTGTATTCTGTACCATTTATTTGGTGACTCAGAATAGGTGATGTATACCTATTTTGGGGGCGTCACATATTACGCCTGACCTGGTTTCGTTATTTATTATTCTGTTAGAATAACATGTCTATGCGAAGTACCGCATACATGGTGATTTCTTTTGTTATTCCATTCTTTATTATACTCAGTTGGTTAAAGTTTTGACTTCTATACTCCATGAAATTAGTGGAATATCCTTGATATTTAAGCTTCATCCAAAGATCTTCTCTCATGAAAATATTCTTCTGAGCATTCTTAAATTTTACTCTACAAAGAAGTATCATGTTGACAATTTGGACGTTATTAGTTCCTGGATAAATTAATTCTTGAATTTGTTTTATTGAATTCTTATATCATTGTCATCATCCTCATGTTTATATTATGTTGAAAGTCATCTGTGGCCTGTAGTGCATAGATGGACTTGGTATGATTATGACCAGGGATTATTCGGTATAATCATGACCGTAAAGTAATAAATTGTAAGATCTCAAATAATTAATAAATGTAATTTAATTTCCTCTAATTATTATTTTGAAATAGTAAGGGTTGATGTGATTAATGTGGATAGTTACGGGTAAAATACGCAAATATTTCAAAATAAGCAAGTGGTTATAAAATATTCATTGTTGTCGAGGAATATTCGTTTGGTCGTGGAATATTCAGATCGCTTCGGGAATATTAAATGCTTGCCAGTAATATGCCATGTGTGGCCCCATAACGAAAAAGCGATGGAGGAAGAAAAATGACAAATATAAGTTGTTTAAAAATAACGGCAGTAGTTGTTACTGCTTACAATCGTTGGAATACCCGGTGGTTAAAACAAAGTAATACGCGTTGTTGAATCGAAGAGCACCAGCAGATTGCACCAATTATTGACTCTTACGTGAAGGGCACTACTCAATAATGGTTACGATAATTACTGCTCAAAGGTGTTTTATTTTATTGATTCAATAATTGCTTTGCGTTGATATTTTATATTCTTTGTTTGTTTTAATAATTGTCATTACACAAGATTTTTCATTATCGAAACAATAATTCATATTATCCTAATAATATTATTAGATAACATTATTGGCAATGTCTAGAAAGTTCTGTCTACGGAGAGGTTTGGTCACCTAATTGCTACGCCAAGAAGGAGAAATTCTTATTGAAATCCCCTTTTCCTGAACCTGCACGGTTGTCAATATTGTGAGTCTGTAATATTATTTGTGAATAATTAATTATTGATTCATATGATGAGGAAAATATTAATTTCATGTGGATATAGATGGAGAAAATTTTTAATGTGACAATTGTTGAAAATTGAAATTTTATCTTTTTCTCGATAAAATAATTCATTTAAATATATATTATTATATTTTAATAATATAATAATGGTGATATTTTACAATGAATGTGGGATATATGAGTATACGAGGAGGAAGAGTATTTTGTTGCAATAAATGTTTAAAACATGTTAAACATGTCGGTGGACCCCATTTATTGACCGAAATTTGATTATAAATTTCTAAAATCACCCGCTTTGTGGATTTCGGTCAATTTCATTTGGGAATTTGGAAAAACTTTCTTACAGTAAAGTTGTAGAGAATTGAATTTCCTATAAAAACTCACGAGATTCGAATTTTCTGATAAAAGGGCTATTTATTATGAATTATTGAAGTTCCGAAGCTCCGAAATAATTAATTTTTGGAAGTTTAAATTATTTTAAATTAGAAAAACGTTTTTTTTATTTTTTCTAGAAGGTTGGCATGTGTGAATTGCTGAGATTAAGATTTCAAGGAATACGTATAATATTTTTATATATATTAATATTATATTAAATTTTCTAACTTTGGTGTTCTAAGCAATTTCCTATAAATAAAAGGCTTGGGTTAGAATTGAAAATCACACCGTAAACTCAAGGTTTCTCTCTATATTATCGAGCGTATTCTTGTGAGTATTTTGAGTATACTTTGAGTATTGCTATACTATGGTGAAAGTTCAAGATATAGTCTATATCCAAAGATTCCAGTTAAATCTTGATATTTCGAGGTAAGGGATATTATTTTTTTGTAATGATATTATTTCTTCAATATCATTATCTTTGAAATATTGATCCGAAGTTTTTATCAATTTTGGAACTTTTGGTGTCGGGTTACTATTCACGATACTGACTATTCACGATATATACGGTATTATTCACGAATTTAAGACTATTCATCGAAAAATAAAATTTTTCTTTTGTCCAAAATATCTATCAGGATACTAGCTTTGATTGTATCCATGTTTTGATCATTCTTGAATTTTACGCCACTATGATTATTTTTGAGGTATTTTTGGGCGTGGATAAAACAACGTGTCACGAATCCTTAATCCTTAATCCTTGTCATTTTGATTCACCGGATTCGCTTTTTTAAAAAATATTTTTTCATCATCCTCGGTCTTAAATGATGATATTATTGAATATCTTTGGCCTGTGAAGTGCAAAGATGGATGATTTATGATGAATATCTTTGGCGAAGAAGTGCAAAAATGAATGATTTCGATGAATATCTTTGGCCGTAGTGCAAAGATGAATGATTTCGATGAATATCTTTGGCCTGGTAGTGCAAAGATGAACAGTGTTTAGATGAACATGACCAATCGTGAATGTCCTTGGCCTATAGTGCAAGGATGAATATTTGATCCCGATATATATTGATTGATGTTACGAGGATAAAAATAGACGATGAACTTTAAAATTCATACATGTAGAAGATAGTAGTTTGCATTCTCTACTTAACTCTTCTAATGAATTATTATTTCATTCATGAATATTGATTTAAAACTTTTTGTCTATTGTATTCTATTATATTTTTCCTGTTGAAGACTAACGATAATTTTGTTGTATATTATCTTAGTCATAATATTCTTTATTGGGGCTAGTCGAGCTCACCCTTTTCCTTTTTGTTCCATTTTTCTTCTCGGGAGGCGAGAATATAAGCGTACGAGCTGGGGTATGGAATGAAAGTTCTAGGGAGAGTTGTTTAGTAGTCCTCACCATTGTTGTAAAATAATATATCAATAATTATGATGAGGATTTATTTGTATGTGGATATTGTCTGATGGCAATATCGTATTTAAACTCACGCTTTTACTATTGTAATAATAAAGTTGTAGTTATTTACATGCAGTGTATTGACAACTCGGAATGGGGATGTAGACCTATTTTGGGGGTGTCACGGTTGGTATCGAGCTTAGGGATATGATCTCCATGGAGATCGGGGAATAAACTAGGAGGGGAGAGACGAGTAAATCCTTCGCTAGTGTGTCCTACCTAAGCTTATTTGATAGTTGGTCAAGATATAGGGATATTATGTGATATATTGATTTCCTTAATTAACCCTTGTTTTATGACGATGATTTGAGAATGTCGATGAGAATATTAACAATGGAAATGAGACCGTGGAGACGCTCAGTACTCACCAACGAGGAGAACGTCAACAGTCAGGCAATGTTCCTCCCGTGAACAACACCACCGATCGCGAGATGATGAACAAGGGATATTTAGAAGCTTTTTGCGGTTCATGCAAAATCGATTTAGGAGACTCGTGTTCAAAACATAGGAGAAATGATAGCAATTCACGGGTTGTCACAAATGACGCGGTTCAAAGAGTTGGGACCACCGAATTTAAGGGAAAGCGGATCCGATCATGGCGTAAACATGGGTCAAGTAAATTACCAAGATATTCGATGTCTTGGGATGCACAGAGAACAGAAGGTTTCATTCGCCACCTTTATGTTCCGTGGCGAAGCGCATCTCTGGGTGGGAGTCTCAGGAAGCGTACCCCATCCATCCACCGCACTCAAAGATGTCTTGGGAGACGTTTGAAACTATTTAATGACAAATACTTTCCGAAAGTGTTCGCTCGTATGAAGGAAGTGGAGTTTATTAGACCGAGCGAGAACAACATGACGGTGTCTCAAGATGAGGCGAAGTTTGCGAGTTATCCGTTTCGCACCTCATTTGGTGGAGAATGAGGAACGATGATGCGGATGTTTCGAGAGGTTTGAAACCCGGCATACGTCAAGATCTCATCTCTCATAAATTTTCTCTATTCGGATGTTGTTAATGTGGCTCAATTGTTAGAAATGCGAGATAACGAAAGTACTGTCCAACCGAGGTACCACAATCGAGGATCATACTGAGATAAGCGATCAACAAAACAACAATAACCAAAGGGAGAAAGAAAAAGGCGGACAAAATGGTAACCACTCTGGTGGTAATCATGGCCATGAAAATAGAAGAAGCGAGTCGGAGGAGATTTTAAAAAGAGGAGATTCAACAACGACCATGTGAAGACGACAGCGATGCAAAGAAGAACTAGTTCCAAGGGAGAGAACGACCACTGTCATATATGCTATAAATGCGGAAAGAGGAACATATCGATCCAAACCCCCCACACCGGTTCGGTATGCTATAATTGTGGAAAGGAAGGACATATCGCTTTCGAGATTGCACGGTGAATAAAACCTAGTTCAATCTGGGATGGTGACTCAAAAGACCGTCCCGTAAAAGTCAAAGTCAACTGTTCTCGGAAGAAGCGTTTGTTGTGATTGGTCAAAATGCGAGGAACCCAAACGAGGTGATCACGGGTAAGCTATTTATAAATTCTTGTGAAGTTTATACTTTACTGATATCTAAGTGCTACCCATTCATTTATCTCTCTCGCTTGTGCTCAACGTTTAAACTTGACTCGGAGAAATTAGACTTTGACCTGTCTGTGGAAACTCAGTTAGAGAAACTTTCATCACATCCACTGCTTATAAATCTTGTCTAATCCATGTTGGCACCTTTATCTTACCTGTTGACCTTATCTCTTTAAAGATACTTGCTTTTGATGTGATTTTAGGGATTGATTAGTTAACTACTCATCATGCCAAAATTGATTGTTTTCAGTGAGATTGTTAGCTTTCATATTCCTAAACAACTTTGTTGTTCAATTCAAGCAACTAAACCATTAAAATCAATCAACGTCATATCTAATCATAAAGCTATTCGTTTATTAAAAAGCGGATGTCAAGCTTTCTTAGCCCATGTTATGGATTTGAATAAAGACACGTTAAAATTGAATAATATTCCCATTGTTATTAACTTTCCCGACGTATTTCAAAGAACTTCCCCGGTCTACCCCCCGAACGTGAAGTTGAATTCTTTATTGACCTTGAACCCGCACAAAGCCCATTTCTAAAACCCCATATCGAATGGCTCCTATTGAACTTCAGAGTTAAAGGTCCAACTACGTGAGTTGTTGGACATTGGTTTCATTCGTCCCCAAGTACATCTCCTCGGGGTGCTCCTGCTTTATTTGTAAAAGAAGAAAGACGGAGTATGCGACTTTGTATTGACTATCGGAATTGAACCATGTCACTATCAAGAATAGGTATCCTCTACCTCGTATTGATGACTTGTTTGACCAATTCAAGGAGCACAATTCTTTTCAAAAATCGATCTTAGCTTACGATATCATCACCAAAGATTAGAACCGAGGATATTCCAAAGACGCTTTAGAACTTCTGGGCAGGGCATTATGAATTCTTAGTTATGTCTTTCGGATTGACTAATGCTCCTGCGGCTTTTATGGATATGATGAACCGAGTATTCAAAGAGTATTTGGATCAGTTCGTTGTTGTCTTTATTGATGACATCCTCATATATTCCAAAAGCCGTGAAGATCATGAGCACCATTTGAAGCTGGTACTCCAAAGGCTTTGCGAAAACAAGCTTTATGCCAAGTTAAAGAAATGCGAGTTCTGGCTTGAGAAAGTAGCATTTCTTGGGCATGTGGTGTCAAAACATGGAGTATCTGTTGACTTTCGCGAAGATTGAAGCAATACAAAGTTAGGAGCAACCAAGAAGTCGGTGGTCAAGTGCGTAGCTTTTTGGGCTTAAATTTGGTTATTATCGGAGATTCGTGGAAGGGTTTTCTCGAATCGCTACTCAGCTAACTCATCTAACTCGGAAGGATACAAAATTCGTTTGGAGCGAAGAATGCGAGAAGAGTTTCGAAGAGCTTAAAAGGAGACTTATTTCTAAGACTGTTACAACAATACCATCCGGTTCGGATGGATTTGTTATCTACAAATGATGCTTTGGGCAAAGGGTTAGGATGTGTTCTCATGCAACGTGGGAAAGTCATAGCTTATGCCTCACTTAAAGAATATGAGAGAATTATCCTACTCATGATCTAGAGTTAGCGGCCCGGATCGTTTTCTTATTAAAAGATCCTGGAGGCACTATCTATATGGAGAGAAAGTGGAGATATATTCGGACCATAAAAAGCTTTAAATATTTCTTCACTCAAAAGAACTTAACATGCTGGCGGCGGACGTTGGCTCGAGCTATTGAAAGACTACGACCACACTATTCAATACCATCCTGGAAAAGAGAACGTAGTAGTGACGCGTTGAGTAGAAGATCATATCACGAGGAGCGAGTGCGATGATGTCAAGTATATGCATAGAGCCAACTTTAATAGAAAAAGTTAAGGTTGCTCAAGCCACCCGCATCTTGAAATGATGCATATGAAGAAGAAAGTACAAGAAGGAGCTATTCCGTAAGCGAGAATTGATGATGAAGGAATACTTGAGTCCACTCCGCACTTTTGTGTTCCTAACGATTCGATTTGAAGTACAAGATTATGATGGAGGCACACAATACACCATTTGCGAATCCATCCGGAAGTACTAAAATGTATCGTGATCTTCGACATACATTTTGGTGGAACAATATGAAGAGAGAGATTGCAAAGTTTATCTCAACATGTTTAACTTGTCAACGTGTAAAGGCGAAAGATCAAGTGCCTAAGGGACCATTGCAACCACTTGAGATTCCGAAATGGAAATGGGAACACATTACCATGGATTTCGTTCACGGGACTTCCCACGGTTTCTCAAGGCATAAATGCTATTTGGGTTATTGTTGATAGATTAACCAAATCGCTCATTTCTTGCCAATACGGAGACTTATTCCTTGAACGTCTTGCTCAAATGTACGTAAATGAGATTGTGAGATTGCATGGCATGCCAATATCCATAGTTTGGATCGTGACCCAAGATTCACTTCAAGATTTTGGGTTAGCTTGCAAAAAGCTATGGGTATGTATTTAAGATTCAGTTCGGCATACCATCCTCAAACAGACGGACAATCGAGAGAGGACTATTCAAACTCTTGAAGATTTATTAAGACTACGTGTCCTGACTTCAAGGGCGATTTGGGATAAGTATTTACCATTGGTGGAATTCTCCTACAACAACAGCTTATCGAGCAAGTATAGGTGTGGCCCCATTCAAGCATTATATGGACGAAAGTGTCGCTTCTCAATATGTTGGGATGAGGTGGGTGAAACAACATTGTTGGGACCCGAAGTTAAGACGTATGATCACTACGAAAAGATCCAAATGATTCGATAACGATACAAACCAAGACAAGATCGACAAAAGAGTTATGCGGATCTTCATCGAAAGGATGTGGAATTTAGTATAGGGATCATGTATTGTTGCGTGTTGCCCCACGGAAGGGAGTTACAAGATTCGGGAAGAGAGGAAAGCTCAATCCACGATTTATTGGTCCATTTCAAATTCTTGACCGAGTAGGAAATGTAGCCTATAGACTCGCGCGTTACCTCTAAGTATGTCTCGTGTTCATAATGTGTTTCACATATCCGTACTTAAATATATGTGAAAGACCCGAATCACGTTATTGAGTTAGAACCCGGACGAGATAATAGAAGACTTAACGTATGAGGAAGTACTGTCCAAGATCTTGGATAGGAAGAAGCATGTCCTACGACGAAGGTCATACCACAAGTTAAAGTCTTGTGGAGAAACCATGCTATAGAGAAAATGACCGGGAGTTGAAACGGAAATGAAAGCGAGGTATCCTCATCTTTTGAAACACCAGTATCGTCGTCAATTTCGAGGACGAAATTTCATAAGGAGGGAGGTTGTAAGATCCCAAATAATTAATAAATGAAATTTAATTTCCTCTAATTATTATTTTGAAATAGTAAGGGTTGATGTGATTAATGTGGATAATTCTGGGTAAAATACGCAAATATTTCAAAATAAGCAAGTGGTTATAAAATATTCATTGTTGTTTGGAATATTCGTTTGGTCGTGGAATATTAAATCTGTCGGGGAATATTTAAATGCACAGCAAGCGACCATGTGTGGCCCCATAACGAAAAAAAACGATTGGAGGAAGAAAATGACAAATATAAGTTGTTTAAAAATAACTACAGAAGTAGTTATTCCGCTTTACATGTTGGAATACCCGGTGGTTTAAAACAAAGTAATACGCGTTGTTGAATCTGAGTAGATACTGTGTATTGCACCAATTATTGACTCTTTACGTGAAGGCACTACTCAATAATGGTTACGATGAAATTAATGTTCGAAGGTTTTATTTTATTGATTCAATAATTGCTGCGTTGATATTTTATATTCTTTGTTTTTTAATAATTGTCATTACACAAGATTTTTTCATTGTCGAAACAATAATTCATATTATCCTAATAATATTATTAGATAGCATTATTGGCAATGTCTAGAAAGTTCATCTAAGGAGAGGTTTGGTCACCTAATTGCGCTGGCAAGAAGGAGAAATTCTTATTGGAAAGCCCTCTTTCTTGGGAACTGTCTGGTTGTCAATATTGTGATTCTGTAATATTATTTGTGAATAATTAATTATTGATTCATATGATGAGGAAAATATTGATTTCATGTGAATATAGATGGAGAAAATTTTTAATGTGACAATTGTTGAAAATTGAAATTTTATCTTTTTCTGATAAAATAATTCATTTAAATATATATTATTATATTTTAA
The DNA here is from genome assembly GCA_020205605.1 of Panax ginseng. NCBI lineage: Eukaryota > Viridiplantae > Streptophyta > Magnoliopsida > Apiales > Araliaceae > Panax > Panax ginseng. Next base: position 23,065,193 of record CM035137.1, on the reverse strand, counting down.
TAATATAATAATGGTGATATTTTTACAACGAATGTGGGATATATGAGTATACGAGGAGGAAGAGTATTTTTGTTGCAATAAATGTTTAAAACATGTTAAACATGTCGGTGGACCCCATTTATTGATGAAATTTGATTATAAATTCTAAAATCACCCGCTTTGTGGATTTCTATCAATTTACATTGGGAATTTGGAAAAACTTTCTTACGCAAAGTTGTAGAGAATTGAATTTCCTATAAAAATAAGCGAGATTCGAATTTTCCGATAAAAGGGCTATTTATTATGAATTATTGAAGTTCAAGCTCAAAATAATTGATTTTTGAAGTTTAAATTATTTTAAATTAGAAAAACGTTTTTTAATTTTTTCTAGAAGGTTGGCATGTGTGAATTCTTTGAGATTAAGATTTCAAGGAATACGTATAATATTTTTATATATATTAATATTATATTAAATTTTTTCTTTTGGTGTTAAAGCGATTTCCTATAAATAGTCTTGGGTTAAAATTGAAAATCACACCGTAAACCCAAGTTTTCTCTCTCTATATTATCGAGTATTCTTGTGAGTATTTTGAGTATACTTTGAGTATTGCTATACTCGGTGAAAGTTCAAGATATAGTCTATATCCAAAGATTCCAGTTAAATCTTGATATTTCGAGGTAAGGGATATTATTTTTTTTTCGTAATGATATTATTTCTTCAATATCATTATCTTTGAAATATTGATCTCAAGTTTTTATCAAATTTGGAACTTTTGGTGTCTGAGTTCTTTATTCACGTGTACTAAGACTTATTCACGATACTGATCTTATTCACTTAATACTAAGACTATTCATCAAAAAATAAAAATTTTTCTTTTCGTTCAAAATATCTATTGTGGATACTAGCTTTGATTGTATCCATGTTTTGATCATTCTTGAATTTTACGCCACTATGATTATTTTTGAGGTATTTTTTGGACGTGGATAAAACAACGTGATCTAAATCCTTAATCCTTAATCCTTGTCATTTTGATTCACCGGATTCGTTTTTTAAAAAATATTTTCATCATCCTCGGTCTTAAATGATGATATTATTGAATATCTTTGGCTGTAGTGCAAAGATGAATGATTTATGATAAATATCTTTGGCCATGAAGCAAAAAAATGAATGATTTTCGATGAATATCTTTGGCCCGTAGTGCAAAGATGAATGATTTCGATGAATATCTTTGGCCCGTAGTAAAGCAAAGATGAGCAGTGTTTAGATGAACATGACCAATCGGTGAATGTCCTCGCCTATATAGTGCGAGGATGAATATTTGATCCCGAGATATATATTGATTGATGTTACAGGATAAAAATAGACGATGAACTTTAAAATTCATACATAGAAGATAGTAGTTTGCATTCTCTACTTAACTCTTCTAATGAATTATTATTTCATTGCGAATATTGATTTAAAACTTGTTGTCTATTGTATTCTATTATATTTTTCCTCATTGAAGACTAACGATAATTTTGTTGTATATTATCTTAGTCATAATATTCTTTACCTGGCTAATCGAGCTCACCCTTTTCCTTTTTGTTCCATTTTTCTTTTCGTGAGGCGAGAATATAAATGAAAGTACGAGTCGGGGTATGGAATGAAAGTTCTAGGGAGAGTTGTTTAGTAGTTTCTCACCATTGTTGTAAAATAATGTATCAATAATTATGATGAGGATTTATTTGTATGTGGATATTATGCAGATGGCAATATCTCGTATTTAAACTCACGCTTTTACTATTGTAATAATAAAGTTGTAGTTGTTTTACATCGCAGTGTATTGACAACTCGAATGGGGGATGTAGACTATTTTTGGGGTGTCACACTTGGTATCGAGCTTAGGGATATGATCTCCATGGAGATCGGGGAATAGAACTAGGAGGGAGAGAGACGAGTAAATCCTTCGTTAAGGTGTCCTACCTAAGCTTATTTGATAGTTGGTCAATATATGAGGATATTATGTGATATATTGATTTTCTTAATTAACCCTTGTTTTATGATGATGATTTGAGAATGTCGATTTGAGAATATTAACAATGGAAATGAGACCGAGTGGAGCCTTTGCTCACTCACCAACGAGGAGAGCGTCTGAACAGTTGGCAATGTTCCTCCCGTGAACAACACCACCGAATGCATGATGAACGAAGGGATATTTAGAAGCTTTTTGCGATTCATGCAAAAAAATCGATTTAGGAGACTTCGTGTTCAAAACATAGGAGGAAATGATAGTAATTCACGGGTTGTCACAGTCAAGCAGTTCAAAGAGTTGAGACTATCAAAATTTAAGAGAAAACCAGATCCAATCATGACAGAAATATAGATCAAACAAATTACCAAGATATTCGAGGGTTCAGGGTAGGACCTTCAGGAGCCAAGTTATACTTGATGTCAAAAAATATATAGGGACCTTTAGTCTCTATCAAGTATGTTTTACTTTAGGTTGATAGAAAGGATTCTTTGTCTCTTAATAATAGAATAATATTATTACTACAACTACTCTAAATTAGGAGCGGCATAACATTAAACCCGGTTAAAATAGAAAAAAAAGAGTAATAATTTAATGGTTAAAAAAATAAAATTAACCGTATAAGATCACAAAATCGATTTTATTGCAAATGTTACAAATATTAAAAGTAAGTATTTTTGTAGATTTCTAAAATGAAATATATCTCTAAAATTATAGTTAAATTTTAATAGAATATGTAGTAAAAATATAAAAGTAATGTATTAAATACTTTACATTAAACGAGATATTCTGTCGTCTTTGGAGAAGTGATCCGGTTCTTCTTGCTCAAGGTGTTACTACATACAAAGGCAACTTTACTTGCCTAGAGCCCCCTTCCTAACAGATGACATTTATATATATACTCCATGTCATTGCATTGATAATAGCAAGCTTAATTGTTAAATTTATAAGGTATATACTCTGTCCGTCTTTAATTATTTTACGTTTTAGAAATGAATACAAGAATTAAAATAATAATTAAAAAATATTAAATATAATACTCAATTGTCTATAATATCTTTAAATCTTTTGTTAGGATAAGAAGTTTTGTTAAGATAAGGAGAGAGAGTTTAAAGTATCAAGAAAATAGGTAGAGTAATGAAGGGTAATTTTGGAAAAATTATCATTAATTCACCTAAATTTGAACAAACATCAAATAATTAGGAACAAATGAAAAACTCTAAAACGTCAAATAATTAGGGACGGATGGAGTATTATTATCTACACATTTATCTTCGACATTATATATACTTCGTTTCTGGTGCATACATATTTATTTTACATACCATACTTATCATTTTTAATGACGGGACGGACGACGATTTGGTCCATCGCTATAGAACAAATAAACAATTTATATATTATTGTGACGGCTTAATGTGTCGTTAAAAGTTAAGACGACGATTCTCTGATATATGTAATGGATCGAACCGTCGCACAATTCGTTATTAAAAATAATAAATATGATATATATATTAAATAAAAGAGTATATAGTTGATATATATAAAGATTGAGAAAATATTATAAAGAAACGAAAAGGAAATAATATAGATAGTGGGGGAGAAATGAAAATTGGTTGTAGAGTGGGCCGGTGGTGGCTTTGATTGATATCACCACCTACCCCTTTTCCTTTCTTTTTGGTGAATGACATGACATTTCATTCGTATACACCACGCCACACCACACCACACCACACCCTCTCTTTCTTTTCTCTATTCTTTTTCCTTATAGAGGAGTAAAGTATATATATATATATATATATATATATATATATATATATATATTACTCCTCTTTTCCATTCTTTATTCTATTACATTCTTGTTCTGCATTTATTTTAACCTTTTTAGGTGTATTCTTCTTCTACCCTTTATAGGATTTTGGTTTGTCAAGGAAAAGCATTCCCACGACTCCAATCCAATCCAAAGGATCAATTTCTGAATTTAATATTCCCTCCCTTCCTTCCTTAATAAAAAATATAATTATATTTATCTCTTTAAATAATATAATTACAATTGGTGTAAAAATGGCAAACAGGTCCTTAGGATGATGAGTGATGAGGTACCTTACCTACCTGTAATGAATCCAACTAGGGTAGGGTAGGGTAGGATAGGGTAGGGGTGGGGTGGGGTGGCAGGAAGAGGTAGGGAAATCCTTGGATCAGATGTTGGAAGGCCACATTTTACATTTACGTTACGTGGGATCCATTCACCACCACCTCATCACATTCGTATTCACTACTTAACCTGTCAGATACTTAATTCTACCACTAAAATAATAATACTACTAATTATTACTATTAATAATAACACAACAGTAGATCTAGCTCACATGTCTCTCTCGGATACATACAAACATATAATAATACATACTTCATCTCTTCCTAAACGATTATCGTTTAAAAATTTTATATATAAATTAAAAAAATAATTTAATATTATTATTTAATAATTAAAATTTATTTAAAATTTCATCACTGCCCTTTATGAAAAATTAAAAACTATTAATATAAGAATTTTTTTTTAAGACAATAAGAGAAAGTATGAGTAATATAAAAAAGTAAATAATTTATTCTTTTAGAAAATTATAAACGACAAATATTTTAGAATAATTTTTTTTTCTAAAACAACAATTTTTTAAAAACGGATGGAGTATATAATTGTTAGCTTTAGGAGTAAATTTAATAATTTCACAAACTCTTATTCATATGAATATAAATAGTAAGTAGAGTTCATCTAATGCGAAAAAATATGAATAATACGTAGAAGGATTTTGTGAAATTATCAAATTTATATGTATAAGTATCAATTTTATATATAGAGAGAGAGAAAGGATCAAGAGTATTTTTCTTATCTAGATTTTTCTTTAAATAATATTTATTTATTAAAATTACGTCGTTTTGGAATTTTATTTAAAATATTTATTTTGAGAGAGATAATATATATAGGGAATTATTAAATCTATAATACTTTTAATTATTTTTACAATAAAAATATAAATACAGATGATGACTATTGATATAAGATCTATAAGGATATTTTATTATAAAAATAATATTTTTTTATCGTGAATTTAATAAGAGAGAGAAAATAAGGGAAGGGGTAATAAAGACATGAGTGACATAAGTCTGTTGTTTTGTGTCAGAAAAGGGGTTTTCTTTTTCTGTGAGGGGAGGAGAAGGGAAAGAAAAGTGGGACACAGAGAGTCAGAAGAGACAGCTGCTCACCCAGTACCTCAGTACTAGTTTTTTTTGTCTTTTTCCTTCCCACTAATATATTTTGGTGGGATAAAGTCCAGCACGCCGGCACGCGACTTCCTCACGTGCCTTCACGTGTCTTAGTTGTCCGAGGCCAACCTTCTTCCCCCTCATCTGACTTCTCTCTTCCCATAATTATCATTATTGCCCTATCGTGGATGGGCTTTAGCCGGCCGGCCGGCCGGAAGGACTACTATAACTTAGTAAGTACTCCAATATACAACAAGGCCCAAAAAGGGTTGGTTATAAAGGTAGTGGATTTAAGTAGCAGTACGTACGTAGAACCCAACACCTATTTTTGATTGATATCCAATAACAGAAGAATCCTTGTAAATTGAATAGTAACATACATACATGAAACTTAAAATTTTATTATTAAATATTTCGATAAAAAATCAGATCATACATAATAACAAGACAACTTATATTATTACATAAAAAAAAAATTGATATTTCTAAGTGATCCTCCTACCTCCATGTGAAAACATCAGAAGCAATTTCTTTCTTTTTTATTTCCATTCAATTCTCCATCGTGAAAGGCAGCTTTATTCCAAAATATGCTATTGCCTTTTTCTTTTCTTTATCGTCATGCTCTCTAACACTGCATTTCATTTTAATTGAATAAAAAAATAGAATGTAAAAATGGGATATAATAATAATAATTTACAAGAGACTTGCGCTTACTTTACAAATCATTTATATTAATTAAATAAATGGAATTTATATTTTCATAACAAAAATAATAATACATCTCTCTCACATAAATATTAAAAACCTAATATTCATAAATCATGTAAAAATAAAATTACAAAAATATTATTTTTTACTTGTAAAAATATCGTTTTTTTACATTAATTATCTTAGTAGTATTATTAATTTAGTGGAGAATCACAATTAAAAATATCAATTGAGCCGGTCAAGTCCGAAATCTCATCATTACAGATGAGCTTCAACAAAAATTCATGAAATTTAGACTGAATTTGGCTGATAAATCGTTTGGATTATACTGTTAAAAATATATAAATGAGTTATATTAATTATATTACATATTTACACTCAATTTATATATTAATGACTGTTCACAGGAGTATTATGTTTTCTTTAAATTTAAATCATACTCACTTAACCAATGGGTTAACAGTCCTAATCACAATCTTAAAAACCAATTAAACTCAGGCTCATTTAAATTTATAAATGACCGTTGATATATAAGCATCGCTATAATAATGACTACACATTTAAATATATGCATTATGAGAATTTGTTTTCTAATTTTGTACTCCATTCATAGTAATTAAGGGTCTGTTTGATTGTATCTTGATGAGTCTAAATGCCCTAAATTTGGAATCGCTCAGATTTATTTGATGTTTGATAAACTTCCGCGCAGGCTAAATGATTTCAGAATTCTTCTGAATCGGTAAGCCTCTCATATGTGACTTATTGGGTCAGATAAATCACTGAATTGTTTTTTACTTCTACTTCTATATCCTCCCAAAAGCTAGCTAATTAAGAAAGTAAGAAATCGTATTGAGTATTGACGCTTTTTTTATATTTCTTTTAATGATCTAATAATTTAATATATTGACCTTTTTTAATTTCATTCCATACATAATAATAATTTTAATTTTCAAAATTTAAAATTTAAAATAATAATTAACTTTCAAAAAATTAACTATATTTTAAAAAAATTTATTTTAATTACTCGCTTTTTTTTTTTTTTTTTTTTTTTGAAAATAATATTAATTTTAAAATATTAGTTATTAATTAGTTGCTATTTTATTATTATATTAATTAAATAATTAATATATGAATTATTATTATATTAGTTGAATTATTTATTTTATGTGTTGAACAATGAATATTGTATTTAATTTTTATTTAATATATTTAGATAAAATTATATATTTATTCAACATAGTTTAGAGGGGTAAATATATTAAAAAACTGTTATTTAAATGTTTCAGACCTATTAATTATTAAATAATTTTTTTTACTTCAATATATAAATTTCATTCATGTTCAGATTTTTAAATCTTCGAACCATTTCATTTAATTTTATCAAACAAATCATAGCATATAGTAATACTCCAATAATTATCATTTATTTTTTCATAGTGGGGAATGGCAATTGGGTCATTTCAGACATATGGTTTGCCAGTTTGGTGATATGTATGTATGTAGATTGTAGCGTATAGAGGGGGTAGAAAATTTTCATTTTCTTATGTGGGTCATAAAGAAGCTAGTTGAGTTGATAATTTTTATCACCGGCAAAAGCAACAGAGAGGAGAAAGAGAAAAGGAGAGTGAGAAAGAAAGATAAGATACAGATCGGAATTGAAGAAGAAAGAGTTAGGGTTTCTGGGAGAGAAATGACGCAAAATCAGCTACAGACATTGATGCAATCGGGTCAAATTTTGGGGAGTCTAAGCTTCAATGGAAGCCTCTCACAAGAAGAGGAAGAGATGTCAAAATCAGCTCTCTCTACGTTTAGGGCTAAGGAGGAAGAGATTGAAAAGAAGAAGCTGGAGGTGAGAGAAAGAGTCCAGGCTCAGATGGGTCGCATTGAAGAAGAGACTAAACGTTTGGCTAGTATTCGTGAGGTATTTTCTGTTATTTTACCACCACCATGTGGGTTTAGTTTAATTTCACAGATTTGTACAACTTGTTGCTTCAAATTCTGTAAAAGGATGTGTTTAAGGGATATTTGGTTCGAGTCTGGTTACCAGAATCATAGGAGAAAGAAGAAATATTTGTGAGGGAACAAAGAGGGATTTTTTTTTAGATCTACTTGTCACTTCACTTTTTCTTTTCATGATTTTTGGATATTGTTTGAGAGTCAATAGTTTCAATTATATTTAAGGAGGAATGATTTCCACTTTCTTTTCCCTTCTTCTCAACAAATCCATGAACCAGAGTTTACCAGACCAAGCATAAGCTATTTTCCATGATTTTTTCCTGTGAAAATATGTTTTTATTTATTGTTATCGACAAACCAAGAAAGCAGCACAGAGCTTTGTTTGTAGAAGTAGTCACTTGAATGTTGAACTCCATGTCTTTGATAATATTATGGGATTCAAACTAAAGTTTTAGAACAATTAATTCGTCAGATCTAGTCATTTTGATTTGGGGCTTTATAAGTTGACTCTCGATAATGTTGAGTTTAAGTTCTAGCTGGAAAGTTTTGAACAAAGAATTAAGATTATATTAGTTTATTGTTAGTAATTATGCAAATCAATTGGCATCTTCAAATATCTAAAGCAGCAAACTTTACTGTTTTAATCATCTCTCTAAGTTTTGGTTCTGTTTTTAGTATATCACAACTAGAGAAATTTTAAGAGTTCTGCCCTCCTATTAGGAAGTGAGGTGTGATACTAGGCATCTAATTTAATTTTTTTTTGGTATTATTTCCCCAAACTGAAATATGAATCAATTATCAGGAACTTGAAGCACTTGCTGATCCAATGAAGAAGGAAATAGGAGTTGTTCGTAAAAAGATCAATGTGGTTAATAAAGAGTTGAAGCCATTGGGACAGACCTGCCAGAAGAAGGTAAAATCATTATTGACAACCTTATACTTCAAATTTAATTAAAATTGTAACTATATATATATATATATATATACCTACCTTTTTTTTGTCATAATCTAAATAGCAAGATACAAATTAGTAATTTAACTATTTTTTTTATTAGAGTTTTAAATGAGATACCATATAACAGCGGCGATTAAGTTTTTAAAAGAAAAACTTTAACAGAAGAAAGAAAAGATTAAGAAGATGACCGGTGAATCGGTAAAGTAATCTCTTTCTTTTATTTATAAACATTTGAGGAAGGGATTACATTAATTCCTAGACTAAATGTTTACTTTTATTTATAAACATTTGAGGAAGGGATTACATTAATTCCTAAGACTAAATGTTTAAGAGGGAAGAGAGAAGTATTGAAGATTTCGTCTTCATCTTCTAACTAAGAAGATCGAATGGGGATGGTGACTCATCTGAGAAGATGATCAACAGCACCTTCCGGCTTCCACAGGAGACGGACCAGTCAACGAAGAAGATGCAAGCCCAATTGGATTTGGATTTTAATTTGTTTCAGGAGAAAGAATACAAAGATGCTCTTGACGCTTTCAATGAGAAGAACAAGGAGAAAGTACAGTTAATTACTAGGTTGATGGAGGTAAGCAATGTAAGTTTACAAACTTGTTATTTGTCTACTTGAAATTAAGGTCTATTTGGCCCTAAACGAGTTGTTTGTTGTCAAAATTTTGATCATTTGGGTTACTCTTGGAACAGCTGGTAAGTGAGAGCTTGAGGATGAAGAAGCTGGATGAGCTGAGTAAGAGCATAGAAACCACACATTGAGTAATTGAGTAAATGTATGGCTGATGACTAATTAGGGTTGTGTGGATGTATTTCTTAAGAAGACTTTTCTTTTCCTTTTTCCTTTGTTCCTTCTAGTTATATATGGGTCATTTCGGTTTGATTGTATGTGATTGTGATATGCCACAGTAAAGCTGTAACTCAAGTTCAAGAACTGCAACATGATTAAGGGAGTTCTAGTAATCTAGGCAGGCTAGTTTTATTGAACAAATTTAGTTGGTCTGTTGTAGTTATCTTTGTTTGTGTACACATCTGTTACAAATCTACATTGGTATAGGTAACTGATGGAATTAGCATTAAATAGAGTAATCATTTTCTGCAAATGTCTTGCTCGTTCCATTTATAAAATGTTACCAAGCTGTTTTCCGGATTCATTCTTTATATTTTCAGCTCATCATTCTCAACTGCAGCTCCTAGTAGAAATGAAAGACAATTGATGAAACTGAATACCAAATCATGTATTTGGATGTGGAACTCTTAGTATGATTATCTATTGGCGAATTTGTGAGTAGTATTTCATGGGTTTAGATAATGATGATTGGGTCATTGCTTGGACTTGTAGACTTTAGTTCATTGTGTTTATATTTTTGTTTGGCTTTATTATTATAATAGCTTTGTAGGCCTACATCAACTGTTTGCTTGGATTCATTTTTCTTTTTCCTGCATATAGGGATCATGGGTTTGGTGGATCATATTGGATTAGAGCATCATTTGCTCCCATTCACAACCTTATTAAAGCATAGTAGTGTACTTTATAGATTAGAGAAGTAGAGACGAGAAGAATTACAAAATATTAAAAAACATTTTGCTCCCCTTCATTTTTTGAGAAGTGGTTAGTTACTTGTTACGTTGATTCCACATCACTGAATGTGTTTTTTTTTCCTTTAGAATAATGAAGTATCTTTACAATTGGGCTTTAATTCAGTATATATAATTATAGGAAGACAGAACGACAGGCCATAGGTTAATATTGCCAGGTAAAAGAATACAAAAAAGTAACTTGACTTGGCCCAATATTGAGTTTATCCTGGTCATTCACAGAGTGGCCCAGGTCCCCAAACTGGTTCTAACCATATTGATAGACCTGGCAAACAGACTGGCCCAGCCAAAATGGGCCGAGCTGTCAGTGGATTGGGCCAAAATGGCCTGAGTTGGGCCGGGCCAGCTCTCGGTTTTTTTTTTTGGGTTTTTTACAGAAATATACAACAATTAAAAAGTAATTACACCATTAGTGCATCAATAAAATAATTGCAAAAAGAGTATAATTAGGACCCATATTACAAAAATAGTACAATTCACATTAATAAGGAATCCTAAAATCAAGGAGAAATAACCGCAATAATTAATAATTCAAATTCAAATATTTGGGATCTAACAACAAAAACAAATTCAAACTCAGAATAATAATTCAAATTCAAATATTCAAATTTAAATTTTCATCTCCCTCACATACACTTTGAAATAATAATTAACAAATAAATAAATAAATTATTTGTACATGTAAATTGGGCTCTATTTCACTTTTTACTTTTTTAGTTCTCTCTTCCCGCCGGCTTCTCTTCCGCTACTCCGCCGCTACACTGCCGCGAATCTCCGTTGTCCAAAAGGCCAATGAGAAGAAGAAAAAGATTCGCCCTACAAAAAGTTTAAAAATAAATAGATGTAACTTTTACTGTTCTAAATTTTTTTTTATGACTATTTTGTTACTCATAAATACTAAAATGGTTACCTTTGTATGAATGGTTGGCTACCAATTGCATTACATTCAAACAAAATTGATAACTTAATAAAATTGAATTGGTTACCTTGGTTTGAAGGTTTGGCTACCAACTGCAGTATGAAAAAATTGCAAATGTTGATGTGAATTGGTTACCTTGGTATGAATATTTGCTTACCTTGATATGAAAGTTTGGTTACCAACTGCACTAAGAAAAGATTTAAAGTGTGGAGGTTGATTGGTTACTTTGATATGACAGTTTGGTTACCTTAGTATGAAGGTTTGGTTACCATCATCCAGTATTTGAAGGAGCACATTGAATACGTCAGAATGGGCTTTCTCAATCTCATCAAACAAAATAACTGCATATGGCCTCCTGCGGATGGGATGCCTTGCTTGATCATCTTAAACACAGGTTCAAACAAAAGAACCCATTTCTTATCTAGAACAACTGCATTACCGCGACGCCCCCAAAATAGATATACATCACCCATTCTGAGTCGCCAAATACATAGTACTAAAAACAACTACAACTTTATTAATACAATTGTCGTGCAAAATACGACAACACATACTGTGAGTTTAAATACAATATTATCTTCTAGACAATATCCACACCCAAATAAAGTTCTCATTACAATTATTGATGCACTATTTTACAAAAATAGTGCGGACTGCTAAAACAACTGTATAGGACCATCACTCTATACCCCGACTGGTTCCTGCTATGTTCTCGCTTTCTGAGAAGAAAAATAAAACAAAAAAGAAAAGGGTGAGCTCAATTAGCCCAGTAATGAATATTATGACTAAGATAATATACAACAAATTATCCTTAGTCTTCAACAGGGAAAAATCTGATAGAATATAATGTATAACAAGTTTTAGATCAACAATCTGCAATGAAACAACAATTCATTAGAAGATTTAAGTAGAGAATGAAATCTACTATCATATATGAATTTAAAAGTCCATCATCAATATTTTATCCCTGTAACATCAATCAACATACATCTTGCATCAAATATTCATCTTTGCATTACGGGCCAAAAATATTCATTTGTATCATTAGTTGGTCATGTTCATCTCAACACCTGTTCATCTTTGCACTACGGGCCAAAGATATTCATCAGGTAATCATACATCTTTGCACTACAGACCAAAGATATTCATCAAGTATCACCATTAAGGACTGAGGATGATGAAAAATATTTTAGAGAAAACGAATCCAGTGAGACAGAAGGACAAATATTAGGGTTTCGTATTTCGGTTTATCCAAATTCAATAATACTTCATAATAACCAATTTTGAAGTAGAATTCAAAAATAAAGATCAAAACATGGATACAATCAAAGATAGTAACCATAATAGACATCTGAGACAAAAAAGAGAAAATTTTATTTTTCTATGAATAGTCTTAGTATTTGTGAATCGGTCAGATACGTGAATAGTCTTCAGATACGTAAATAGTAACTCCAAACACACAAAAGGTAGAAATTTCACAATAAAACTCATATCAATAATTCGGCATAATGATATTGAAGAAAATAATATCATTTAAGAAGAAAATAACATCACTTACCTCAAATAAATAGTACTTTAAAATAGAATATCGGATATGATGTTGAATGAAACTTGTACTGAATAGCAACTCTCAAAGTATCTAAATACTCACAAAATACACTCGATAATATAGAGAGAGAAATCTTATGTTTCTGGTGTGATTTTTAATTCTAACCTAAGCACCTATTTATAGAAAAATGCTAACATCAGCAAAGCGATTTGACCAAGCACTGATGGCTTTTACTCGCTAGTATTGTCACCCACCACATTTGAAATAAAATTTGAGCACATTTCTCACTAACCAAAAGTGGGGCCCACCAATTCTAGAAATTTCCAAAATATTTTATCATTTTAAACAATAATCAGAAACTTCAATAATTCATAATAAATAGCCCTTTTATCAGAAAAATACAAATTTTATGTCCATTCCATACGAAATCGAATTCTCTACAACTTTGTAGCTTTAAGTTTTTCCAAATTCCAAACCAAAAATATCCGAAATCCACAAACGAATGATTTTTAGTACCTCCATTCCGACAAAATACTGATAAAATACCTTAGCATTAATTCCTTCATTTATAATCACATAAAATAAATATTTTCCTATCCTTCATTTATATCCACATAAAATAAATATTTCTTATCATATAAATCAATAATTAATTATTCACAAATAATATTACAGAATCACAATTATAAGAATCAGGCCGTTCCCAGGAAAGAGAGGGCTTTCCGATAAGGATTTTTCCTTACTGGCTCGCAATTAGGTGACCAAACATCTTCTTAGACAGAACTTTCTAGACATTGTCAATAATGTTATCTAATAATATTATTCAAATTAAGACGCCCCCAAAATATTGGTATACATTACCCATCTTGAGTCGCCAGATACATGGTATAAAATACAAATATAATCTTTAATATACAACAAGAGAGCTGTGAGTTTTAATACAAATATTGTCTTCTAGACAATATCCAATCTCAGAATAAGTCCTCATTACATTTATTGTCACACTATTTAATGTAATAATGAGGACTACTAATGATATCATCCGGATCACCAAATCGCTTCCCCGACTCGTCCAGCTTATATTCTCATTTCCTCAAGAGAACAAAGAAGGAAAGGGTGAGCTCAACTAGCCCAAAGAAGAAATATTATGACTAAGATAATGCGAATAAATTATCATTAGTCTTCAACAATGTTAAACCGATAAAATATAATAGACATCAAGTTTAATCATAATGAACAAGCAATCCATTAAAAGAGTTAAGTAGAGAATAAAATCTACTATCTTTTATGATTTAAAAAGTTTTTCATCACTTTTATCACCGAGACTCGACTTAATAAATAATCCACATCATCAAATCATCCCTGCACTACAGGCCAAGGATATTATTTAGTATCACACGAATTATCCATGCACTACGGGCCAAAGATAATCGTGTTTTCATCAACGGTCCTGATCATGCCATAAAATAATTCATCTTTGCTCCCTTGGCCGAAGAGAATCCATAGCCATAACATGCAAAAAACTGTCCATCAATGCACTACGGGTCAATGAGGACTTTTTTCACATCATTTGTAATATTATGGTCATGATTATACCGAATAATCCCTGGTTATAATCATACCAAGTCCATCTATGCACTACAGGCCACATATGACTTTCAACAAAATATAAATATGAGGATGATGACAATGATATAAGAATTCAATAAAAAAATTTAAAGAATTAAATTATTCAGGAACTAATAACGTCCAAATTGTCAACATGATACTTCTTTGTAGAGTAAAATTCAAGAATGCTCAGAAGAATATTGTGACGCCCCCAAAATAGGTCCATTCCACCCAATCCATTCTCGAAGTCAAAATACATGGTACGTAAATAACTATATAACTTTATTATTACAACATATAAACTGTGAGTTTAAATACGATATTGTCGCTCTGCATAATATCCACACGCAAATAAATCCCCATCATAATTATTGATACATTATTTTACAAAATGTTGAGGACTACTAAACAACTCTCTCTAAAAACCTTCATTCCATACCCCACTAAGTACTCGCTACATTCTCGCCTCCCCGAGAAGAAAAAATAAACAACAAGGAAAAGGGTGAGCTCAACTAGCCCAAGAAAGAATATTATGACTAAGATAATATACAACAAATTATCGTTAGTCTTCAACAGGAAAAAATCTGATAAAATATAATAGACAACAAGTTTTAGATCAACAAATGCATCGGAAACAACAATCCATTAGAAGAGTCGCGTAAAGAATGAATTCTACTGTCTTCTAAGATTTAAAAGTGCATCATCAATATTTCATCCCTGTAACAACAATCAATATAAATCTTTAATTATCTTTGCACTACAGGCCAAAGATATTCATTTGTATCACCAGTTGGTCATGTTCATCTCAACACCTGTTCATCTTTGCACTACGGGCCAAAGAGATTCATCAGTTTAATCATTCATCTTTGCACTACAGGCCAAAGATATTCATCAAGTATCACCATTAAGGACTGAGGATATGAAAAACATTTTAGAGAACGAATCCAGTAAGACAGAAGGACAAATATTAGGGATTCGTATTTCGGTTTATCCAAATTCAATAATACTCCATAATAACCAAGTGTGAAGTAGAATTCATAAATATTAAGATCAAAACATAGATACAATCAAAGATAGTAGCCAAAATAGACATCTTGGACAAAAAGGAAAATTTTCATTTTTTGGTGAATAGTGCCGTATACGTGAATAGTAACCCCGACACCAAAAGATAGAAATTTTATAAAAACATCATCACGCTTCGTGAATAGTACTCATGAATAATAACTCTTGAATAGTAACTCATGAATAGTAACTCCGACATGAAAAAGTTCCAAATTGATAAAAAGTTCAGAACAATATTTCGGCATAATGATATTGAAGAAGATAATATCCTTTAAGAAAAACAACATCCCTTACCTCAAAATAACCGTATTGACGAATTTCGGGATATAGTCTTGTAAAACTCGCACCGTATAACAACACTCAAAGTATACTCACAAGAATACGCTCGATAATATAGAGAGAAAGAGAAAACTTTGTTTCGGTGTGATTTTCAATTCTAACTTAGCCTCTATTTATAGGAAAATGCTTAGAACGCCAAAAGAGACTAAAATAATAAAATATCATTTTCTTTTTCTTATTCCACACCAACCTTCACCAACCAATTTTGAAAGCCATCACCATCTTTGAACAAAATAGCAGCATTACATGTATTCCACACCAACCAAAAAGTGGGTCTCACCCATAAATTAATAAAAATTATTTTATTCTTCGAAACTTCAACAATTCATAAAAAATAGCTCGGTTATCAAAAAATTCAAAACTCGCGATTTTCCATAGAAAATTCCATTATCTACAACTTTGCAGAAGGAAGTTTTCCCAAATTCCAAACAAAAATTGACCAAAATCCATAAACGGCCGATTTTACAGTCTATAATAAATTTTTGGTCAAGAATTGTGTCCACCGACACACAAAACATGTGTTAAACATTTAATCCAACAAAAATACTCTTCCTCCTCATTTATTCATATATCCCACATTCATTGTAAAAAATATCACCATTAATATATTATTAAAATAATATATTTAAATAAATTATTTTATCAGAAAAAGATAAAATATTAATTTTCAACAATTGTCACATTAATTTTTTTTTTATTTATATCCACATAAAAATTAATATTTTTCTCATCATATAAATCAATAATTAATTATTCACAAATAATATTACAGAATCACATTATTGACAACCAGGCAGTTCCCAGGAAACAGGGGGCTTTCCAATAAGGATTTCTCCTTACTGGTGCGCAATTAGGTGACCAAACCTCTCCTTGACAGAACTTTCTAGACATTGCCGATAATGTTATCTAATAATATTATTCAAATAATATGAATTATTGATCTGATAATGGAGATACTGTGCAGTGATAATTATTGAACAACAATAATATAAAATATCAACGCAGATAATTATTGAATCAATAAAATAAAATATTGAACAAGAATTCTTCGTGACAATTATTGAGTAGTGCCTTCTTACGTAAGGATCAATAATTCAACAATATCGCATGCGTACTGCAGTCTTCTTGTGCAACCACGTATATTATCGTATTTTAACCACCGTGTAACCCAACAATGTTATTATAAAGAATAATTTACGCCATTATTTATAAAACTCAATCTTTGTCGCTTTCTTTCATCCATCATGCTTTCCGTTATGGGGCCCACAAATGATCGCTACATAAATTTTAGATTCCCGGACAAAAAAGAATATTCCACGACCAAATGAATATTCCCCGACAATAATGAATATTTTATAACCACTTGCTTATTTTGTAAACTTTGCACATTTCACCCATAACTAAAGCATTATATCAAATTACCACCTTATTAATCAAGAATAATAATTAGAGGAAATTGATTTTATTTATAAAAATTTGGGGTCTTACAAATATTTTCATGAAAAGATATCGGATGAAAGCGCAAAATATCAAGGATATTCCACTAATTTCATGGAGTATAGAAGTCAAAACTTTAATCAACCGGGTATAATAAAGAATGGAATAACAAAAGAAATCACCATGCATGCGGTGCTTGCATGTATGTTATTCAACGAGAATAATAAATAACGGAACCAGTCGGGCGTAATATGCACCGGGATATTCCAATAGAATAATAAAGAATGGAATAACAATGAAATCACCATGCATGCGGTATCAGATGTATGTGACGAGTTATTCCAACGAGAATAATAAATAACGGAACTAGATCGGTGAAATTCGCACCGCAAGCGATGATGTTCCAATGTAATAATAAAGAATGGAATAACAACAGAAATCACCATGCATGCGGTATTGCCCGTATACAGCAGGTTATTCCAATGTAATAATAAATAACGGAACCGTGTCCCAGAAAAGCGCATGAGACGTGATATTCAACAAGAATAATAAAGATTTTAATTCGGTCCCAAGAAAGCATGCATGAACAAGATATTCCAATGTAATAATAAAGAATGGAATAACAAAAGAATTTCACCGAGTATAGGGTAGACCGCGTATACAGGTTATTTCAACAGAATAATAAATAATGGAATAACAGAAGTTCTCTTCATGAATACGAAAGAAATAATACTCCTTACCTTATAAAGAAGAAAATGGATATAGAAGTAGTGAAGTAGCAGAATACTTTTCTTCTTTTTCTCTATAGTTTCTCTCTAGAGTTTCAGTGAATTCATAAGAAATAATGAAGGAATGAGCTTCTATTTATAGAAGAATGGACTGCATAGTAACTAATTCATGAACGGTTCAGATTGATTTACTTTTAATCGGACGGTCCAGATTTAAAGCAAAATCTTTTCAATAAAATATAATATTATATTTATAATCTAATAAAACGAATAACTTTATAAAAGTATTCTGTTTTATATAAAAAGATTTTACTATGCAAAATACTATGCATGCACTATGCAACACTATGCATAATAAAATATAATATATTCTATTTATAGAATAACTTTATAAAAGTATTACATTTTATATAAAAAGATTTTACTATGCAAAACACTATGCATAATAGAATATAATATATTCTATTTATAGAATAATTTTATAAAAGTATTCTGCTTTATATAAAATGTTTTTCTGCTTTTATTACATTAATAATATTAATAAAACAAAACTTATATAATATATATATATATATATATATATATATATATATATATATATAAACAATCAACAATAATTGAATCAAATAACATGAGATACTATGTCTTAAACTCATCATAGCAATAATTGAACAAAAGCGAGTGACTTCTCACGTAAGCATCAATAATCAATACCGTAATGCTACTATGCAACCACATGTATTCTCGTACTTTTACTATTGAGTAGTTCAACAAGATTAATTGGTAAAACTTTCGACGTTATTTTTATAAAAATATTTTTGTCGTTTTCTCAATCCGACAATAATTCCGTTGTGGGGTCCACCAATGATTGTGCCGTCGCACGAATATTCCCCGACACAAAGAATATTCCCCGACCAATCGAATATAATATATCAACTTGCATACTTTGTAAAATTTATAAATATTACCCACAACTATAACATTATATTAAATCCACACCATAATATTCAAATTTTTTTTTTTTGAGAAATTTAAATCTTTATTCGTAAAATTTGGGATTTTACACAAATAATATGAATTATTGATCTGATAATGAGAAATACAGTGCAGTGACAATTATTAAAACAACAATAATATAAAATATCAATGCAGCAATTATTGAATCAAAAAATAAAATATCTTGAATAAAGAATTACCGTAACAATTATTGAGTAGTGCCTTTTACGTAAGAATCAATAATTCAAAAATACTGTGTAATAGCGTGTGTTACTATGCAACCACGCGTATTACTGTATTTTAACCAACAGGTAATCCAACAGTGTTAACGGTAACAATTACGTAGTTATTTATAAATATTCAAACTTATCGTTTTCTTCATCCGATCGTTATTCTGTTATGGGCCCACAAATGACTGCGCCGTCGTACGGATATTCCCGACAAAAAGAATATTCCACGACCAAACGAATATTCCCCAACAAAATGAATATTTTATAACCACTTACTTATTTTGCAAAATTTGCACATTTCACCCATAACCAAAGCATTATATCAAATTAACTCCTTATCATTTCAAGATAATGAATACAGAAAATTCAATTTTATTTATAATAAGCTGGGGTCTTACAATTACTATCTTGGGAAACAACAAATCTCTAAGAAGGTTGAGTCTTGCATGCTGGCATGCCTTGCCTGATTTTCCATCTTCCACAAGTTTAATCAGACTTGAGGAATTGAGAATAGGTCCCTTCCTTGCGGACCTTGATCATTTTTCGTGGCCCTTCTCTTCTATTTCCTCCCTAAATGATCTACATCTAATCGGATGGCCAAAGCTCAAGTCGCTACCTGAGTAACTACAACACCTCTCCTCTTATACCAGATTGACTCGATTAAGGTTGGAAAGATTTGACGGGCTGGAGGCTCTCCCCGATTGGCTAGGAAATCTTTCGTCTCTTCAACATCTGGAGCTTTGGCGATGCCAAAATTTGGTTAGGATGCCCACATTGGAAGCAATGAAACGCCTCACAAACTTGAACAGTCTGGAGATCGGAGATTGTAAACTTCTCAAAAAAGATGTGCTCAAGAAAGTGACCCAGAATGGTACAAGATATATAGCCCATATTCCTCACGTAGATCTTTATTAATAGTAAGTCAATCTTCATACGTAATGCAGTTGTTCTAGTTGTTGACATTCTTTGTGGTTGGTCCAAATATATATAGAAAGAATACGTTGAATGAAGAAGAAGGGTAATGGCTAAGTAATGCACTTGTTCTAGATAAGGAGAGAGAGAAGAAGCCACGGGGATAACTAATCCCTAAATTAAGGAATCCTAATTGCACTAATATTGTAAATAAATATGAAATTGTATTAATTGTGTAATATTTTATGAGTACACTATTGTTGTAATTATTTTCAAAAATATAATAGAATATGTAATTCATCTTTTTTTTAACAAAACAATGTTCCTTTTGAGAATCGAACTCTAAACCTCCCCACTCATTAAACAAATGCTCAAACCAACGAAGCTACAAGAATTTTCATTTTAAAGTCACTATATACCTTACTACATCTCTTTTTTAATATTTTTTGTTTTAAAATAAACCTTATTTTTCGACTAAAAAATGCAAATATCGCCAAAAAAAATAATAATTTAAGATAACAAATAAATTGTAAAAAAAACTTAACTTATCATTTCATTTTTTGGCGACATGGGATAGACTAAGAGTATAAATGATCTAACAATCATTAATAATGAGAAATTGATGCATGTTAAATATATAACATACATATACATACATGCTCCACTATAGTTTATACATACATACATACACACACACACACATACACACATATATATATATATAAGCATTAAATTGGTGGGTTTTCCTTCATCTTAGCGTGAACTTTCAGTTTGCATGAAGACTTGGATAGTTTATGCTAGTAGGAGTGCTCCGTAAGTGACTTTATAATAAAAAATCCTTGTAGCTTAGTTGGTTTAAGCATTTGTTTAAGAAGTGTGAGAGGTCTAGAGTTCAATTCTCAAGGAAAGCATTATTTTATTTTTTCTAAAAAAGGCCAGCGGAGTGGGCCGAGCCACCCGTGGTCGGGCCACAACGGGTCGGGCCAAATTTTGGTCGGGGATTAGCTAAAAAAGTTAAGCCTAAAGCCCAATTTTTTAAGGGCCCGCGGGCCCCGACCAATTTTACTAGGTCTACATATCGATATCGAATTCACAAAAAAATAGGTACCGACTATACCGCTCTCCCGTATTGTAGCCCGTTTCGGTATCACAACGGTACCTATTTTTACTTATTCTTGTTCCGATTGGTTGAGTGTGATCGGAGAGATGACAGAAAGAAAATTAAGCCGCAGATAGAGAGGCGACAGATGGAAAGTCCAAACTTTCCTTCATCAATTAACTCAAATAAGAAGTTTGTAAAAAATAAATCTCTGAACAATATGGCTTACACTTTGTTTTGGAGTTTTAAAATGTACAAACAAAAAAAATAGACGAAAAAATTAAGTTTTCTTTTTAATTCTTATGTTTCTTAGTTTTTTAATAAACGAAAAAGAAAAGAAATGGATAGAAAATATGGATATTTTTTATGCCAAAGTTTTTCGTCCAAAAATTGGCCTAATTTGGACGGAAAAGAAATCGGAATAAGTAATATTTTTATAATTCTCATAAAAGAGAGAGACCTCTCGGCGCGAACGATTTCTTTGTTGCCGCAAACGATTCAGGTACATGCATTTGATTACCTGCTTTATCTTCTTTTAAATATCGGCTTTTTGTTGCAATTTACTTGTGAATATTTCATATGGAGTATAAGTTATAATTGGTGTAATGATTCTCCTTTCCTAAATTTTAAATAGTGGATTGCAATTAAACATGCTATTATCAATGACTTGAATGCTTTTCGCAAATATGTTATTTAAATGATTTACTGTGTACATATTTAAAATAGGGCATTTTATTGTAGTTATAATTGCTATGCCTATCAGACCATGTTTCAAACTAATTTATTACTATTAGATTATTTTTTGCAAATATGTTATTTAAATGATTTACAATGTACATATTTAAAATATGACATTTTATTGTAGTTATAATTGCTAAGCCTATCAGACCATGTTTCAGACTAATTTATTACTATTAAATTGTCTCTATATAGATAGTCTATTTATGATTTTGTGAACAAAAGTATGAATTTACTATTATTTTTTTATGTCCATTTGTTGTTGTGTATTTAACTTTGAAACTCATTGAGTTTTATTGATTAAATAGATGGATAATCATGGAGTAAATTTTGAGATTTTATGGTTCGACAACATTTTCTAGTAACATTGATCTTGCCTCTCATAGTTCAATACATAAAATATCGTATGACTAGACCTTATGGGAATAAACCTATTAAAAAAATAATTGAAATGAAAAAAGAGAGTAAGAGATGGATTGTTTCATAAGATAAGTGTGAGACTATGCGTCTTTGGTGTGGCTGAGTATGTTGTATTTAGTGTTTGTTTTGAATATTATGGCTCCATTAGTTGTAATGGAGGTAAAAACATAGTTGAATTTTCTATTCCATACTATATGTGCGACGCCCTAAAATAGGTCCACACAACCCATTTTGAGTTGCCAAAATACATGGTACAGAATCCAAATACAAACTTCATTTATATAACTGTCGTGCAAAATACGAGAACACATAAATTGTGAGTTTGAATATAAATATTGCACCGTACATAATACGACAATATCCATACTCAAATTAAGTCTTCATTACAATTATTGTCGCACTATTTTACAACACAATGAAGACTGCTATAGTGACTATCTCGTATCGTCACTCCATTCCCTGACTAGTCCCAACTATATTCTCATTTCCTGAAGAAAATAATGAAAGAAAAGGGTTAGCTCAACTAGTCCAGTAAAAAATATTATGACTAAGATAATGTGGAATAAATTATCTTTAGTTCTTAACAGAAAAAATCTAATAGAATACAATAGACAACAAGTTTTAGATCAACAATTGCAGCGAAAATAGCAATCCATTAGAAGACTCAAGTAGAGCATGATGTCTACTATCTTCTATGATTTTAAAGTCCATCATCAATATTTTATCCTTGTAACATCAATCAATAATTATTTCCAATTAACAAATTATCAATGCACTACAGGCCAATGATAATCGTTTGCATCAATAGTGGTCATGATCATGCCAAACACCTGTCCATCTTTGCACTACGGGTCAAAGAGAACTTTCATCATAAACTTTAACATGTAACATTAAGGGTCATAATTATACCATTACACAATTCCTGGTCATAATCATACCAGTCAACAGTCTATCTATACAGTACGAGCTAAAGATGACTTTCACCACAATATAAGCATGAGGATGATGACAATGATATAAAGAATGAATTAAGTGAGATCAAGGATAAATATTAGAGATTTATAATTTAATTTATCAAAAGTTCAAAAAAATCCAAATTGTCAACATGATCACCAATTGTAGAATAAATTCAAGAATGATATTCACGTATCAAAAATAATTTGGACAAAAAAGAAACTAATTTTGTTGTGAATAGTACCCTGTGAATAGTAACCTGAATGAAATATTAAAATTTAATAAGAAGGTTAAGATAAATATTTCAGTGAAATGATACTAGAAGAAGCGTAAAACTTAAGGATATTCTACTAATTTTAGGGATTTTCATAATTTAATAATAAGGTTATGGAAGCAAATAATAATTTTGTACCATAAATGGAGAAAAATATAAAAGAAAACGATACCCATAGACAAGTACAAAAAAATGATATTTCATACGAGTATGAATGAATATACGAAACTGTAAATGAATTTTCACCCGTCATGCGGTAATCCGCGTAGACAGATCATTTTCACAATTTAATAAAGAATTAACACGAAGGGTTATTCACCAGGAATGCGATAGTTCGCGTAGACAGGTTATTCTCACAGATTAATATGGAATAGAATGACAACACTTATGAGTACGAAAAAAATAACATCCTTTACCTTAGTAGAAGACTAAATTTGACTGGTACATCGGAGATATTCTTGAAGAAATATTTCACTTTTTGTTACACTCAAAGTATTCATATACTAGAAAGAAATACGCATAATATTATAAAAGAAGAATTCTCTGATTCTGGTGTGATTTTCATTTTTTAACTAAAAATTCTATTTATAGGAGAATGACATGACACTATTTAATCACGGATGAACAGTCGAATTTCAGACGAATTTACAGGCATAAATTTAAGTTTTACTATTTATCATTGTGCAATAAAATATTTAATAAAATAAAAACTTTATATATATATTATAATTTATTCTTATTATATTCTAATAAAACAAATAACTTTATATATATTATAAAAAGTTTCTGTTTTATATAAAAACAATTTCTGTTTTATTACTATTATAATAATAATAAAATAAAACTGAGACAACTTTCTACTAACGATTTTAAAAAATGAGTAAGTGGGTGTTCATGTAATAAACTAAACTTACAACAAATATTTCATGACAAACCCCTATATTTATATCAAAAATTGAATAAATATCTACCACAAATCATTTATCTTTAATCAACACATTTTTAATCTTTCAACAATTATTTATCATTAATATTATAACTTACAAAATTGACAACCAGATCATTCTCAGGAAAGAGGGGGCTTTCTGATAAGGATTTCTCCTTATTAGCGCGTAATTAAATAACCTAACTCCTTTCATCGACAGAATTTCTAGACATTATCAATAATGCAAATAATAATATGAATAATTGTGTCTTCTAAATTATTAATTTAATAATATAAAATATTATGTAGATGATACTGTGACAATAACTGAATAAATAATATGAGATATTATGCAGCAACTACTGTGACAATTATTGAATGAAACTGAGTGACTTTTTACGTAAGCATTAATAATCGGAGATCTTCATGCAATACTGGTGTCTTTCTTGTATGTAATACCGCTGCACCACTTGTGGAACAACGTGTATTACTGTACTTTTATCACCGGGTATTTCAACAGTTTAACGGTAAAAGTTTTGTCGTTATTTAATGAAAAGATTATTTTTGTCGCTTTCTATATCTGACTGTTATTCCGCTTTGGGGTCCACCAATGATTGTGTCGTCATGCGAATATTCCCCGACAAAAATAATATTTCCCGACTAAACGAATATTTTATGACAACTTGTTTATTTTATAAAATTTACACATATCACCCATAACTACAACATTATATAAAATCAATACCTTACTATTCAAAATAATATTTAGACAAAATTAAATCTTTATTCATAAAAGTTGGGGTCTTATAATATGTTTGTTCATTGTTACTTGCGCAAAGATGCACTTGTTTCTATTTGGTAAGATGCAAATTAAACTCAAACAACATAAAAAAATATACTTACAAAGTACTAGCAATCGTTTTAGCTTCCTCCAATATGTTAAAGTAATAGTATAAACTGGTAACATGAGATTTAAATTTGCATCTCACAGCAAATTCATGTTATGCATGAATAGGGATGACATAAAATTTTCATTTGCCTGCACAGAGATGTAGATAGCCTCATATGCTCACACATCTACCTTGTCTATAATAACTAGTAAATAGATTTGATAAGCAAATAGTTCTTTATTTTTTTTACAAAATCCTTTTAATTATGCACTCATTCATGTTACATTCAATTACGAGCCATGAACATAGAGAAGAGGAAATATGGTACTAATCAGCATAAATAATTTACATTAGATACCAACTTATTCGTAATTTTGATATTTTTATTATATTTATCTTGCATATTTTTATTTATGGTTCAATGGTTATAATTAATAGAAGGGTAAATTTGTAAAAGTGATATTTTTTTTTCATTGGAACTCAAAAACGCAAGAACAGAAATTTTTTAAATTTTCTATTCTTTTATATTAAAAACTCATAAACAACACAATGAAAAACTTCAAATTTTCTATTCTTTTCTTTTATGTTCTAATTTAAATTTTTTATTTTTTTTTCTCGTCCAAAACTCAGAACACAGTGTTAGACTTACATTTAGATGTTTGAAAACCCACTTACTGTACTGTCACTGACTCACAATATACATGTTAAATATTTCTAATTAATATTTAACCTAACAAATCCACCAAAATCCCAAAATTCCACACATGAATAGAACACAATTACACAAACCAATTTAAAAAAAAAATAAAAATTTCAACAACAAACCTACACAAAAAGCAACTAAAAGACCGAAAAAAGAAATAAAGAGAGGAGTAGAAGAAAGAGTTCCATAAATTTTGATGGGTGCTTCTGCAAGTTCGAGAAGATCAGGTTGCTGAAAGAAGATATCACGCACGAGATTGTTGGTTATGCTTCAAAATTTATAGTTTTGACAAAGTTTCATATTGTCTATTTTGAAAACATTCATTGTTTATATTAGTACATGTTGGTATGAACTTAGTAACATGGTTGAGAAAAAAGGGATGACCTCGTGTACATGAGGATGACTAAGAAATTGGGCTAGGCGAAGCCTTGGATCTTGGACTTTCGGTTAGAAAACCTTAGTACGAGTGTGAGCGCATTTGTAAACAATAGTTATGTCGTCTACGAGATAAGTTATTCCAATTTCAATAGCTGCATGGTCCATTTTTGGTTCCCTTGCTCTTACAGACTATGAATACAAACTTACAATAGTTAAATAGTGTATTAATTTATAAGTATTATGTGTAATTTGAAAGTTTTTTTAATTAAACTGATAAATCGATTACAGTCCAATAAGTATCGGTTCTTCAAATTCTTATCCCGTCTTCGATCCCGGAAAATGTTATATGTCGATTACCTTTATCGATATCGAACGGGTTCGATTTACTTAGTTCCCTAAAAAATCGTTTTTTTTTTTTTCACACTCCTATAAACAAGTACAACCATTATGTTGTTTGTATCTCTAAGATGATATCAAATTGGAGAAAATACTAAAAATATTAAATTAACATACAAAACCTAAAAGAAAATAAATTTGAAATCAGTAAGGATGGATCATATAATACATCAATGTCTCATAATTTGGCCAGTTTAGCCAACTTTTTCCACAAGAAAACATACATATATACTTTATTTTTTATCTATAATCATAATATAACATGGACGTAATGACCGAACTAATTAACAATAATATTATATATGATGGAAGTAACTGAAATGCTCGCTCATATATAAATTTTATGCTATTCCAAGAGATAATATATATATATATATATATATATATATATATATATATATATATATATATATATATATATATATCGATTCCTTTTCTTCAATGAATCAAAAAACAAACCAACGATGAACTGACTATAGCGACGGTTCGAACCGTCGCCATAACAATGTGGTTGGCTTTATATACTATAACGACGGAAAAAATCGTCGCTATAGTCAGTTCGTTTTTGGTTCGCTACATACAGTTCGCTGAAAAAAGAGACCGTATATATTATTACATTGCTTAAGTTTGAATTTAGTTGACACCATATATATATATCT
This sequence comes from Panax ginseng, assembly GCA_020205605.1. Classification (NCBI taxonomy): domain Eukaryota; kingdom Viridiplantae; phylum Streptophyta; class Magnoliopsida; order Apiales; family Araliaceae; genus Panax; species Panax ginseng. The sequence goes on along the minus strand of CM035137.1, from coordinate 23,037,498 downwards.
TAGGGTTAATTCGTGCCTCAGACACTACGAATAGTCGTGTAATTATTTAATATCTAAAGATGAATCTAAATGAAAAATGTGAGTTGACAATGTGAAAAGAGTATATATTTGATGAAAAATAGAAAATTTTGTAGTTATTTATTATAAATAAGAAAATTTCTAATCAAGATAGACATCCCATCCAAAAAGAGACATTATATATTATTACATTGTATATATATAAATAAGAAAATTTATAAATGAATCATGATAATGGATATATATATATATATATATATATATATATATATATATATATATATATATATATATATCCATTATCATGATTCATTAATTATCACCTCATGACTATAATAAAAGAGCCATTCACAATCGAATTTAATATCCTACTTGAGAATATAATACTCCCTCTGTTTAACAAAAAAAGAATTTTATTTGTCAAATTTATAAATATGTACGTATCATGTTATTCTCTAAAAATAACAAATTGTTAATAAGTACATAGTAGAATAATGAAATTATGATAATAAATTTAATAATTATATTATTTTATACCATTATTAACAATACAATAACTTTTTTTATGGAATATTATTATTTTTTCTTTTACAAAAGAGATTTATTTTTTTATATTGGAAGGGCTCTGTCTTTTTGCTGGTATGAAGAGATCTGCACGTCTCCTTTGAGAGCGACCTGTATGAATAGAGACAGAGAGAGTAGTTTCGGCGTATGAATTTGTGTACTCATATTTAATTGTATTTATTTATATTATTTGTTGTTGGTCAGAATTTATGCACTTTAGCGTTGTGTATTCAATTAAAATTTTTAAAATTTTTTTTAAATAATAAAATTTTGTAGAGTGTGAATTTTAATGACTTTTAAGACTTTTTTAAAATAATTTTTATAGACTCTGTGAAATAAGTGACATACTTTAATAGACTTTTACTAAGATTTTGATAGACTTTTATATACTTTTAATATATCTTGCAACTTATATTAATTATTAATTAGCTCATGCGTAAAGCCTCTCCCTCTTTTTTTATGAAGTAGAGGAAATCTCATTATTTTATTAAATTATTGTGGCATGAGATTTTATATATGTTGAAAGCATTCATATTATTCTTCTAATTTAATTATAAATTTGGATACTCGGATACGAATAAAACTTTAGAAGCTACAGACGCAACACAAGAATTAAGCTTACTTTTCATTGAACTATATATACTATATATGCTTACATTTTTTTAGTAGGGGTACCAAATTCTGTTTTTCACAAAATAATATGACAATAAAAATCTATATGATCAAAAGTCAGAAAATTTCATATATGTGAGTAAATTGCCATCAAATTATAAAAAATTTTACAGAGATTTTTAGTTGTCGGTAAAGCCACAGACAAAATTGCCAGAGAGATTTTATTTTTTTTAAATTATTAATAGTTGTTAGTGAACAAAAATTGACTGTTAAAAAAATAATAATGTAACTTTTTAATTTATTTATGATGTTATAAATTAATTAATTAAAATGCTACATGACTAATTTTTTAACAGTCGACCGTTGTTATCTTTTAACTATTTTTTTTTTAATTTTGACAAATTTTAAAAGTTATCAAGATTCAGTATATATCATATACTATATCTATATAATATAAAATATATATAGTATAATATTAAAAATCAAAATTTATTGCTTGATTTTTCAAAGTCATAACGAGATATTACTATAATAAAAATTTGTGTAATTTATCTAATTTTTAATAAATTTAGTAAAAAAAATATAAACGGTTTATAATTTTAATAATTATATTTTCTAAAATTAGACTAATTTATATTTATTTTAAGTTAAAAATTTATCAGAGAGTTTTGCGACTTTTGAATTTTCCATAAAATTTCTCTGGCAATTTTTTTACTAGCGATTTGAATTTTCACCTTTGTGTTTAATATTTGAAAGTCTTTAGAAATTTTAAGAGATGATGTCAAACTTTGGATATGGGTTGATAGTTATAACTTTTCTTCTAAAGTCGGTCAAACTCTATCATGTGATAGAAATCTAAAAAATCTATGACTTTTTGAATACCAAAATATTTTTATAGGCTTTATAAAAGTCTTAATTTAATACCACATAACTTTTCTTTTAAAGACATTACAAAAGTTGTAATTGAGTACTAGTAAATTTTTATAAACTCTTTAAATATTTTGATTGAATACAACCAAACTTAAAAAATCTTTAAAAGTCTTAATTGAATACACTCTTCTAAGAAAAATGTGTTTGGAAAACTAATAAAAAATAGTTTCTTTCCTTTTAAATTAAAAATTAAAAATAAATCTGTCAAAACGATATAATTTTGTCAGACTGTGCATAAATAAAACATATATAACTATATATATGACCATTATTATCATATAATTTTCATCTCTCTCGATCGTTCTGAACACTGAAAAACTTTAGATGGCCTGCATGGGTCATTTTAAGACGTACGCCTAAATTTCATTTTAACAATATAATAATAATAATAATAATAATAATAATAATAATAATAATAATAATAGCCGTATGATACAAGACTGTCTTGTCTAGATCAAAAGCTAAAAATTTTATCTATTTATTAGAGAGATTTAGCTAGAAGTGATAACATTTGCTAATTAAAGTATATTCATAATTATTTTGATATATACATGCTTAAAAATAACGTACAAAATGCTCTTATGAGGTATTTATTAAACAAATATTATGTTTTCAATACACACTGGTTCTCAATATTTGCCATTTTTTTTTATTGATAGTAATTAAAATATCGTTAACTTTGTCTATCATTATTAAACTAATGATTTATTATAGATAAAAATGAAGCAAAAGTATATTTCAATCAACAATACTGCTATCACATAAAAAAAAGTCACATAATGCTCACACACGTGCATACCGTGAACCCCCGCCTGATATGTAGGATCCGCAATATACATATGTGTATGTGAATATTACGTGACTGTTTTTTAGTGATAATAACATTATTTTATTTCAATTTGGAAGAGATCTAGAGCTAGGGTAGTTATTTTGAAACTAGAAGAAACCGACAAAATTAGTAATAACTCCGATGACAAAATATACATAGACGTACACATGCAGCCATGCATGCATGCATGTGAAATTGTAAATAATAACAATGGTGAAGGGTTCTATAATTATCAAAGCAAATATCACATAGAAAATTATCACATAATATTTATATATACATATATGCATATTACGATTTCTACATGTAAGGTGGGGCCCATAATATGTATATGCGTGTATGTGAGTATTATGTAATTTTTTTTTATATGATAGCAGTATTATTTTTTTATAATAATAATAATAATAAAAAAAAAAATACAAAATACCCCTACCAAAAAAATGGTAGAATCCTATGTAGATTGTAGATAGGGTGAGACCGTGAGAGGTTGCTGGATTTTGACCTGAAAAGCTCTCTGCGGCAGGCATGGGAAGTGGCACCCACAAGAAAGGAGGCGGACAAATCTCCGACCGCCACCTGCTACGTGGACGTATCTCAGCCGTGAGCACGTGGGAGTTTAGCACCGTTCCACCCCACCATCTCCGGTGTATGAATGCACCGCATTTAGAAAATGAATTGTAGCTACATTTTTTTCTGCTTCTTTCTTTTGTACTTATTTATTCGGCCTCAATTATAATTTTCTTGGGTTTTTTTGGGCAGGGGCCCAAAAAGATTTGGAACAATTTAATGTTGAATTGACTCTTTGGACATTTTCGATTTGGTGCCATACTTATTCAAATGACAAAATTGCCCTGGTTGACCGACATTTTCTTTCACGACATTGACCTTATTTAGGGTTTGACCATAAAAACCATTCATGGAAAGGTTATTATTAATTATAATAATAAAAGTCTTTATTATTATTTTGAGTAGTCTCATGTTAAATATCCATTTTCTTTTAATAATTAAATTTTTATACAATTTTTCCTATTATACACTTAACATTAAATATCTCATATTTTTCTTATTCTAATTCTCTCTCCATATTCAATAAGTATAATTAATTATGTGTAGAAAATATTTTGAATAGAAAAGCTAGAAAGACACTCTCTCACCTACATTGGAAATGATTAATGACATATTATTATGGATAATTTTGTCATTTTATTTCTTTTCTTAATATGCGTAAAAAATTCACCAGGACTTTTATTCTGGGACGAAGGGAATACTATTTACACCGGAGTCGAGTAAAAGTGTCCTATCCTATTAAATCAAATGATCAGTCATTTATCAACTGACAGGAGCGGATCAAGCTTCTTAATTCTGTGACGCCCCCAAAATAGGTATACATCACTTATGCTGAGTCGCTAAATACATGGTACAAAATTTAAATACAAACTTAATTATGCAACTGTCGTGTAAAATACGACAAATCATAGCTGAAAATTTTGACACGAATATTAAATAATATTCAAACTCAAATGGAGTCCTCATTACAATTATTAACACACTATTTTATAAAATAATGAAGACTACTACACCTACCATCTCAGACCGTCACTCCATTCCCCAACTAGTCCCGGTTACGTTCTCATTTCCTAAATAGAACAATGAAAGCAAAAGGGTGAGCTCAATTAGCAAGTAAAAAATATTATGACTAAGATAATGCAGAATAAATTATCGTTAGCCTTCAACAGTGTTAAACTGATAAAATATAATAAATATCAAGTTTAACAGTAGCGGAACAAGCAATCCGTGACGCCCCCAAAATAGGTATACATCACCCATCTTGAGTCGCCAAATACATGGTACAAAATACAAATACAAACTTAATTATACAACCGTCGTGTAATATACGACAAAACATAACTGAGAGTTTAAACAGGAATGTTGCCTTTTAGACAATATCCACTCTCAAATAGAGTCCTCATTACATTTATTGTCACACTATTTTATGTAATAGTGAGGACTACTAATACACCATCTCGGACCATCACTCCGCTCCCCACTAGTCCCCTGCCACGTTCTTATTTCCTCAAGAGAACAATGAAAGCAAAAGGTGAGCTCAACTAGCCCAAAGAAGAAATATTATGACTAAGATAATGCGAATAAATTATCATTAGTCTTCAACAATGTTAAACCGATAAAATATAATGACATCAAGTTTAATCACAATGAATAAGCAATCCATTAGAAGAGTCAAGTAAAGCATGATATCTACTATCTTCTATGATTTAAAATATTTTCATTAATTTTTATCGCTAAGACTCAGCTTAATAAATAAACCACATCCTCGAGTCATCCCTGCACTACGGGCCAAGGATATTCATTAAATCATCAATGATCATGACTATACCGAATAATCCCTGGTAATAATCATACCAAAAACTGTCCATCAATGCACTACAGGCCACTGAGGACTTTTACCACATCATTTATAATAATACAGGTCATGATTATACCGAATAATCCCTGGTCATAATCATACCAAGTCCATCAATGCACATAAGCCAAAGATGACTTTCATCACAATATAAGCATGAGGATGATGACAATGACATAATAATTTAATAAAATAAGTTCAAGGATAAATTTTAAAGATTTAAAATTTTAGTTTATCCAGAAATCAATAACGTCCAAATTGTCAACATGATACTTCTTTGTGGAGTAAAATTCAAGAATGCTCGTAAGAATATTCCCATGAAAAGATCTTTGGATGAAGCGCAAATATCCGGGATATTCTACTAATTTCATGGAGTATAGAAGCCAAAACTTTAACCAACTGAGTATAATAGAATATATGAAACTGCAAATGGATTTTCGCCCGCCATGCGGTAATCCACGTAGACAGATCATTTCCAAAATTTAATAAGGAATGAATACGAAGGATCATTCACCATGCATGTGATACTCCACATAGACAAAGTTATTCCAATGTAATAATAAAGAATGGAATAACGTAAGAATTCACCGTGCATGCGATAGATCGCATGCAGACGAGTTATTCCCAATGTAATAATAAAGAATGGAACAATGTCGTGCGTAATCCACATGTATGGATATTCCAACGTAATAATAAAGAATGGAACTAGGTTATCGTGTCCGCATGCATGTGATGTTCCAAAGAATAATAAAGAATAGAACCAGTCATGCGTAATCCGCATGCATGGGATGTTCCAACAGGATAATAAAGAATGGAATAACAACGAGAATTCACTGTACGCGATAGATCAAGATGCATACGAGTTATTCCAATGTAATAATAAAGAATGGAATAATGAAGAAATTTCACCATGTATGCGGTACTTGATGTAGGCAAAGTTATTCCAACATAATAATAAAGAATGGAATAACAACTCTTACAAGTATTGAAAAAAATAACTCTTTTCATGAATACGAAAAGAATAATACCCTTACCTTAGAAGAAACTGGATATTGGAATAGTGAGGTAAGCAATTGTGGCGCCCCCAAAATAGGTATACATCACCTATTCCGAGTCGTCAAATACATGGTACAGTAATACAAATACAATCTTAATTATACAACAAGAGAGTCATGAGTTTAAATACAAATCATCTTCTGCATAAATATCCACTCTCGAATAAGTCCTCATTACATTTATTTTCACACTATTTAACGTAATAGTGAGGACTACTAGCTAATACTATCATCCCACCATTACTCCATTCCCCGACTCGTCAAATTTACGCTTCTCATTTCCTGAAAAGAACAAAGGAAAGAAAGGGTGAGCTTCAACTAGCCCAAAGAAGAAATATTATGACTAAGATAATGCGAGATAAATTATCATTAGCCTTCAACAATGTTAAACCGATAAAATACAATAGACATCAAGTTTAACTGCAATGAACAAGCAATCCATTAAAAGAGTCAAGTAGAGAATAAAATCTACTATCTTTTATGATTTAAAAAGTTTTCATCACTTTTATCACGAGACTCAAATTTCAATAAATAATCCACATCATTAAATCATCCCTGCACTACAGGCCAAGGATATTCATTAGTATCACGACCACAAATTATCCATGCACTACGGGCCAAAGATAATTATGTTTTCATCAACGGTCCTGATTATGCCATAAAATAATTCATCTTTGCTCCCTTGGCCGAAGAGAATCCATAGTCATAATCATACCAAAAACTGTCCATCAATGCACTACGGGCCAATGAGGACATTTTCCACATCATTTGTAACATTACGGTCATGATTATACCGAATAATCCCTGGTCATAATCATACTAAGTCCATCTATGCACTACAGGCCACAGATGACTTTCAACATAATATAAACATGAGGATGATGACAATGATATAAGAATTCAATAAAACAAGTTCACGAATTAATTTGTTCAGGAACTAATAACGTCCAAATTGTCAACATGATACTTCTTTGTAGAGTAAAATTCAATAATGCTCAGAAGAATATTTCCATGAAAAGATACTAGATGAAGTGCAAATATCAAGGATATTCCACTAATTTCATGGAGTATAGAAGTCAAAACTTTAACCAAATGAGTATAATAAAGAATGGAATAACAAAAGAAATCACCATGTATGCGGTATCTTGATGACGTGAGTTATTCCAACAGAATAATAAAGACGGAACCCAGTCCCCCATTGTAAAACACATAGACGAGATATTCCAATGAGAATAATAAAGATTTTAACCAGTGCGGTGTAAAACACATGCATGTGATATTCCAACAGAATAATAAAGACATAACCAGGTCCAGTGTAAAACACACAGACAGGATATTCCAACAAAATAATAAAGACGGAACCAGGTCCGGTGTAAAACACACAGATAGGATATTCCAACAGAATAATAAAGACTGAATAATATAAGGATTTCACCAAGTATAGGGGAGTCCGCGTATACAGGTTATTCTAACAAAATAAATAAGAATGGAATAACATAAGGATTTCACCAAGTATAGGGTATGCCGCGTATACAGGTTATGTATAGGGTATGCCACGTATACAGGTAATTCCAACCGAATAATAAAGAATAGAATAACAGAAGTTCTCTTCATGAATAAGAAAGAATAACACCCCTTATGGGTACAACAAATAATATCCCTTACCGTAAAAGACACTAGATATCGAAGTAGTGAAGTGGCAGAACACTCTTCTTCTTTCTCTCTATAATTTCTCTTTCTAGAGTTTCAGTGAATTCGTAAGAAATAATGAAGGAATGAGCTTCTATTTATAGAAAAACTAAGAGTGGCTCTTGGTCTTAACGAAGGGTCAAAATGACTCTTGGTAATATTGAAGAGACAACTACTATTTACGAAGGGGCAATTAACTCTTGGAACACCGAAGAGGCAAATAACTCTTAGAAAGCTGAAGGGTCAAATAACTCTTGGAAAATCGAAAGGACAAGTTACTATTAAAACTCGTGTATAGTAACTCGTGAATAGTAACTCATGAATAGTAACTCGTGAATAGTAACTCATGAATAGTAACTCATGAATAGTAACCCCGACACGAAAAGTTCCCCGAATACCCGATTGAACAATATAACCTCCAGACATCAATTATCATCAGAATAGATGTCGATTTCTATTAACACAAATAATTCCAACATAATGAAACTATCAAATTCATCTTTAATCAACACGAACTTATTCATCATTAATATTATAACTCACAATATTTAGCAACCAGGTTGTTCCCAAGAAAGAGGTGGCTTTCTAATAAGGATTTCTCCCTATTGGTGCGCAATTAGGTGACTAAACCTGTCCTTGACAGAACTTTTAGACATTGTAAATATTGCAATTTAATAATATTAATAACTTTGTCGTCTCAATTATTTATTTAATAAAATAACATATTATGCAGATGATACTGTGACAATAATCGAATCAATAATATGAGAGATATGATGCAAAAGAATTATCTGTAGTAATAATTGAGTATAACCGAGTGAATTATCACGTAAGCATCAATAATCAATACAGGTAGTATACTATGCAACCACGCCAGACATCGTATTTTTTTTACCGAAAGTAGTTCAACAGTATTAACGGTAAAACTTTCGCCGTTATTTTCATAAATATATTTTTGTCGTTTTCTCAATCCGACAATAATTCCGTTATAGGGTCCACCAATGATTGTACCGTCGTACGGATATTCTCTGACAAAACGAATATTCTCCGACCAATCGAATATAATATAACAACTTGCATACTTTGTAAAATTTATAAATACTACCCACAACTATAACATTATAACAAATTCATTCCATAATATTCAAAATGATAATTATAGAAAAATCATCTTTATTCAAAAAGTTGGGGTCTTACAGCAGACTTCTCTTCTTCTTTCTCTCTATAATAATTTCTCTAAAGCTTTAGTGAATTGGTGAGAAATGAAGGAAGAATGAGGTTCTATTTATAGGAAAATATAATTTTGATAATTGCACGCGTTTTGAAATGGAAATATTACAATCTGATACCTTCAACTTTTCTTTCATTTTTAATTTAGTCCTGCAAGTATTATCAAACTTGCACCACCTCCCCCCCAGTAAATAATGTGAATCAATAGTTCAATCATGTGAATCAATAATTATAATCATATAAAAATACGAATTACAGTATAGTACCTCCATCTATACCTCCATTTTTAACTTAGTCATGCAAGTATTATCAATCTTGCACCAACTCCCCTAATAGTACACGAATGTGAATCAATAGTACACACATGTGAACAAATAGTTATAATCATGTGAATTAATAGCAATTAATTGTTCATTTATCCCATTAATTACCCGACTGGTCAGTAAAACTTCCAGACATCAATTAATATCGGAATAAATATCGATTTCTACTAACACTAATAATTCCAACACAATGGAACTATCAATTTCATCTTTAATCAACACGAACTTATTCATCATTAATATTATAACTCACAATATTTAACAACCAGGTCGTTCCCAGGAAAGAGGGAGTTTTCCGATAAGGATTTCTCCTTATTGGCGCGCAATTAGATGACCAAACCTCTCCTTGACATAACTTCTAGACATTGTAAATATTGCAATTTAATAATATAAATAACTTTGTCGTCTCAATTATTGATTTAATAATTTAACATATTATGCAGATGATACTGTGACAATAATCGAATCAATAATATGAGAGATATGATGCAGCAATTACTGTAGTAATAATTGAGTATAATTGAGTGACTTCTCACGTAAGCATCAATTACCAATACTGTGTGCTACTATGCAACACGCGTATTACTGTACTTTTACTACCGGGTAGTTCAACAGGTTTTAACAGTAACACTTCACCAAGTTATTTTATAAAAGATAACTATGTCGCTTTCTAACTACGACAATACTTACATTGTTGGGGTTCACTAATGATTGTATTCGTTGTTATTTAATATTCTCTCGTTAAAACGAATATTCCCCACCAATCGAATATTATATAACCACTTGCTTACTTTGCAAAATTTTTAAATATTACCCATAACTATAACATTATATCAAATCCACACCATAATATTCAAAATATATTTCGAGAAAATTATTCTTTATTCATAAAAGTTGGAGTCTTATAACCTCCCCTTCTTATGAAATTTCGTCCTCGAAATTAGGGTGCGTACCTGGTATGTCGAAGAGGTGAGGATAACTTGATTTCAATTCAAATTCTAACTCCCAGGTCATTTCCTCAACATCGTGGTTTCTCCACAAAACTTTGACTTGAGGTATAACTTTAGAAATATAGAATATGATCCTTCAGATATCAAGATTTTTTTAACAATACCTCTTTATACGTTAAATCTTCCTCTATCTCTTCTGGTTCTAATTCAATAATGTGGTTCGGGTCTTTCACATATTTACGTAACATTGATATGTGAAAAACGTTATGAACACAAGACATACTTGGCGGTAAGACGAGTCTATAGGCCACAGTTCCTACTCGTTCGAGGATTATAAATGGGCCAATGAATCGAGGATTGAGTTTTCCTCTCTTTACAAATCTTGTTACTCCTTTCCATGGAGCAACACGTAACAACACATGATCTCCAATATTGAATTCCACGTCCTTTCGATGAAGATCAGCATAACTCTTTTGTCGATCTTGTGAGATTTTTATACATTATTGGATCGTTTGAATCTTTTTCGTAGTCATACGTACCAAATTCGGTCCCAACAACATTACTTCACCCACCTCATCCCATCATACTGGAGAACGACACTTTCTTCCATACAACGCCTCAAATGGAGCCATGCCAATACTTGCTTGATAACTATTATTATAGGAAAACTCCACCAATGGTAAGAACTTGTCCCAACTTCCCTTGAAGTCAAGGACATAGAGTCTTAATAAATCTTCAAGAGTTTGAATAGTCCTTTCTGAATGCCTATCCGTTTGAGGATGATATGCCGAATTAAATCGTAAATTCGTGCCCATAGCTTTTTGCAAACTAACCCAAAATCTTGAAGTGAATCTTGGGTCTCGATCAAAAACTATGGATACTGGCATACCATGCAATCTTATAATCTCGTTTATATACATACTAGCAAGACGTTCAAGTGTATAAATTTCTCGTATTGGTAAGAAATGAGCAGACTTGGTCAATCTATCAACAATGACCCATATCGCATCTATGCCTTGAGAAACCTTGGGAAGACCGAAGAATTTAAATCCATGGTAATGTGCTCCCACTTCCATTCTGAAATTTCAAGTGGTTGCAATTGACCTTTTGGCACTTGATGCTCCACCTTGACTCGTTGACAAGTTAGACACCTTGAGATAAACCCCACTATCTCTCTCTTCATATTGCTCCACCAAAATGTATGTCGAAGATCACGATACATTTTGGTACTCCCAGGATGGATTGCAAACGGTGTGTTGTGCGCCTCCATCATGATTTTATACTTTAAGTCAGAATCGTTAGGAACACAAAGTCTGGAGTTGACCCGAAGTATTCCTTCTTTATCAATTCTTGCTTCTGAAATAACACCTTCTTGCACTTTCTTCCTCATACGCATCAGCTCCAGGTCTGTCGCTTGAGAAGCTTTAACTTTATCGATTAAAGTCGTTTCCACTCGTATATTCGCCATCATCACATGGATCCCTGGAGTCTTTAACTCTATTTCCATTCTTTCCAAGTCATACAAAATGGGCCTTTGCGTTGACAATATTGCACTCGTACCCGCATATGATCTTCTACTCAATGGGTCAGCTACTACGTTCGCTTTTCCAAGATGGAATTGGATGGTATGATCATAATCTTTCAATAACTCAAGCCATCGTCGTTGTCCCATGTTGAGTTCCTTTTGAGTGAAGAAATATTTGAGGCTTTTATGATCTGTATAGATCTCCACCTTCTCTCTATACAGGTAATGCCTCCAAATCTTAAACGCAAAAACGACTGCTGCCAACTCTAGATCATGAGTAGAATAATTTCTCTCATATTCTTTGAGTTATCGTGAGGCATAGGCTATGACTTTCCCATGTTTCATGAGAACACATCCTAACCCTTTGCCTGAAGCACCACTGTAGATGACAAATCCCTTCGAGCCAGATGGTATTGTCAGAACAAGTGCTGAAATGAGTCTCCTCTTGAGTTCTTGAAAACTCTTTTCACATTCCTCACTCCAACCGAATTTTGTATCTTTTCGAGTCAGCTGAGTTAATGGAGTAGCGATTCGAGAAAATCCTTCCACGAATCTCCAATAATAACCACTAAGTGAAAGAAAAAGACGTCTTGGTCAATGACTTAGGTTGCTCCCGACTTTGAATTGCTTCAATCTTTGTCGTCAATGAGATATTCCATGATTTGATATCACGTGCCCCAAGGAATGCAACTTCCTCAAGCCAGAAATCACATTTCTTCAACTTGGCATAAAATGTAAGACCCCAACTCTTATGAATAAAGATGATTTTTCGATGAATATTATTTTTGAGTATTATGGAATGAATTTGATATAATGTTATAGTTGTGGGTAGTATTTATAAATTTTATAAAGTACGCAAGTTATCTTATAAATATTCGATTGGTCGGGAAATATTCTTTTTGCAGGGAATATTCGTACAACGACACAATCATTGGTGGACCCCACAACAGAATTATTGGCGGATTGAGAAAACGACAAAAATATTTTATAAATAACGGCGGAGGTGTTATTGTTAACAACGTGCTGAACTACCCTTAGTAAAAAATGCGATGTCTGGCGTGATTAATAGTAGCGCACGGTATTGATTATTGATGCTTATGTGATAAGTCACTCGCTTATACCGCATTATTATTACTGATGGTTGATGCATCATATCTCTCATATTATTGATTCAATTATTGTCACAGTATCATGTGCATAATATGTTATTTTATTAAATCAATAATTGAAACGACAAAGTTATTCATATTATTAAATTGCAATATTTATAATGTCTAGAAGTTACATCGAGGAGAGGTTTGGTCACCTAATTGTGCGCCTAATAGGAGAAAATCCTTATTGAAAGCCCCTTTCTTTGGGAACGACACGGTTGTTAAATATTGTGAGTTATGATATTAATGATGGATAAGTTCGTGTTGATTAAAGATGAATTTGATAGTTCCATTGTGTTGAAATTATTTGTGTTAGTGAAAATTGACATTTATTTCGATAATAATTGATGTTTGGAGGTTATATTGTTCAATCGGGTATTTGGGAAACTTTTTGTGTCAGAAGTTACTATTCATGAGTTACTATTCATGAGTTACTATTCACGAGTTTTAATAGTAACTTGTCCTTTCGGTTTTCCAAGAGTTATTTGCATCTTCGGTGTTCCAAGAGTTAATTACCCCTTCACAAATAGTAGTTGCCTCTTCAATATTACCAAGAGTCATTTTGACCCGTCGTTAAGACCAAGAGCCACTCTCAGTTTTTCTATAAATAGAAGCTCATTCCTTCATTATTTCTTACGAATTCACTGAAACTCTATGGAGAGATATTATAGAGAGAAAGAAGAAGAGTATTCTGCTACTTCACTACTTCGATATCCAGTGTCTTTTATGGTAATGGGTGTTATTCTTTCTTATTCATGAAGAGAACTTCTATTATTCCATTCTTTATTATTCTGTTGGAATAACCTGTATACGCGGACTCCCCTGTACTTGGTGAAATCCTTATGTTATTCCATTCTTTATTATTACATTGGAATATTCTCGTTTATCGTTTCTGGCAGGACTGAGTTCCGCCTCTTTATTATTCATTGGAATAACTCGTATACACTAATCCCCTATACTTGTTGAAATCCATATGTTATTCCATTCTTTATTATTACATTGGAATATCTTGTCTGTATGCGTTTTTACGTCGGACCGGTTCCGTGATTTATTATTCTCGTCGAATATCTTGTCTCGCGTGCGTTCGCCTGACTGATTCCACATTTATTATTCTCGTTAGAATAACTCGCTTTTATCTTATCTATCACATGCCCGGTGATTTCTTTTGTTATTCCATTCCTTATTATACTCGGTTGGTTAAAGTTTTGACTTCTATACTCTATGAAATTAGTGGAATATCATTGATATTTCAAGCGCTTCATCCAAAGATCTTTTCATGGAAATATTCTTTTTGAGCATTCTTGAATTTTACTCTACAAAGAAGTATCATGTTGACAATTTGGGCGTTATTAGTTCTGGATAAACTAATTCTTGAACTTGTTTTATTGAATTCTTATATCATTGTCATCATCCTCATGTTTATATTTTTAAAGTCATCCGTGGCTTGAAGTGCATAGATGGACTTGGTATGATTATGACCGAGGATTATTCTAAGATAATCATGGCCGTAATGTTACAAATGATCCGTAAAGGTCCTCATTGGCCCATAGTGCATTGATGGATAGTTGTTGGCATGATCATGACCATTGATGAATACACAAATATCCTTGGCCCGTAGTGCATGGATAATTTGTGGTCGTGACCTAATGAATATCCTCGGTAGTAGTGCGGGGGATGATGTGGATTATTTATTAAGCTGAGTCTCAACGATAAAAGTGATGAAAAACATTTTAAATCATAAAAGATAGTAGATTTTATTCTCTACTTGACTCTTTTAATGGAATTCTTATTCCGCTGCAGTTAAACTTGTTGTCTATTGTATTTTATCAATTTAACATTGTTGAAGGCTAAAGATAATTTATCCAGCATTATCTTAGTCATAATATTTCTTACTAGGCTAGTTGAGTTCACCCTTTCTTTCACTATTCTCTTCAGGAAATGAGAACGTAGCAGGGACTAGTCGGGGGACGGAGTGATGGTCCAAATGATAGCATTAGTAGTCCTCACTATTCTATGAAATAGTGTGATAATAATTGTAATGAGGACTTATTCTGAGAGTGGATATTGTCTAGAAGATAATATTTGTATTAAAACTCACAGCTTTTGTTGTATATTTAAGATTGTATTTGTATTCTGTACCATGTATCTGGCGACCCAAGATGGTCGGTCAGAGTATAGGGTTAATTTGTTATTTAATTGGTCGGTCAGAGTATAGGGTTAATATGTGATATGTTAATTAACCCTTGTTTTGTGGCAGTATTTGAAAATGGCATCCGAGAATGTTGAGAACATCAATGGAGCACAGGAGACCGTTGAGTCTCCACAGATCAATAACCAGGACAATGTGCATCAGGAAGGCGACCATCCTCATGCAAACAACAACACTGACCAAATGATGAACGATGGAATGTTCCGAGGCTTCATGAAATTCGTGCAACATCAGGCCAGATCGGCTCCTGTCCAAAATGCAGGTGGAAACACTAGCAACTTTCGAATGGTCACCGCCAAACAGTTCAAGGAGCTGGGACCACCGGAGTTTTTTGGAGAGCCAAAACCACTTAAGGCGGAGACGTGGATAAAACAGATCAACAAGATATTTGATTTCTTGGATTGCTCCGAGGAGCAAAAGGTTCCCTTTGCCACCTTCATGTTGCGGGCAAAGGCATATTAATGGTGGGAATCTGTAAAGCGTACTCAACCTGCCGCACTGAAGATGTCTTGGGAGAAGTTTCAAGAACTATTCAACGACAAGTACTTTCCCGAAAGTATTCGTCACATGAAAGAGTTAGAGTTTATCAAGCTGGAGCAAAACAACATGACCGTGTCACAGTACGAAGCCAAGTTTGCCGAGTTGTCCCGGTTTACGTCCCATTTGGTTGATAATGAGGAGAGAATGACGCGAATGTTTCTAAGAGGTTTGAAACCTGAGATACATCAATATCTTATCTATCTTAAACTGTGTTTGAATTTAGATGTTGTTAATAGGGCTCAGTTATTGGAAAGCGATAATGAGTCAACCCAACCAAAAGAAGCGGTAAGCAAAATGATAATACCGGTGATAGCAACTCCATCGGGCGGTGACAATAAGCGTGGAGGGAATCAACATGCCAGAAATGGTAACCACTTCGGTGGTAATCATGGCCAAAACAATAAGAATGGATATTTCAAGAAGAGGAGATTCAACAATGATGGAAAGACGTCAGCACCATCATCCGTTGTTAAGGAAGGAGAACGACCACCTATTATATACTTCAAATGCGGAGGGGAGGGACATATCAGTCCAAACTGCGCGATGCCATCCAAAGCTTCGTGAACTCGGTATGGGCAATCAAAGATTGATCTTCATTCCGGATATCACCATTTAAAGATTAGAACCGATGACTTTCCAAAGACGGCTTTCAGAACTCGGTACGGGCATTATGAATTTTTAGTCATGTCTTTTGGATTGACTAATGCCCCTGCTGCCTTCATGGATATGATGAACCGAGTATTCAAGGAATATTTGGATCACTTTGTGGTCGTCTTTATTGATGACATCCTTATTTATTCCAAAAGCCGTGAAGATCATGATCAACACTTGAGGCTGATACTCCAAAAGCTTTGTGAATATAAGCTTTATGCCAAGTTAAAGAAATGCGAGTTCTGGCTTGAGGAAGTAGCATTCCTTGGGCACGTGGTATCAAGTCATGGAATATCTGCTGACCCAAAGAAAGATTAAAGCTATTCAAAGTGAGAGCAACTTAAATCGATGGCCAAAATCGTAATATTTCTTTCTGCTTACCGGTTATTATCGAGATTCGTAGAGGGTTTTCTCGAATTACTACTCCATTAACTCACTAACTCCTTTGGAAGATACAAAATTCGATTGGAGTGAAGAATGTGAGAAGAGTTTTAAAGAACTCAAGAGAAGACTCATTTCAAAGACTGCTCGACAATACCATCCGCCTCGGAGGGATTTGTCATCTCTGTGATGCTTCGGGCAAAGGGTTAGGTTGTGTTCTCATGCAACATGGGAAAGTCATAGCCTATGCCTCTCGACAACTCAAAGAATATGAGAGGAATTATCCTAATCATGATCTAGAGTTGGCAACTGTTGTCTTCGCACTTAAAATTTGGAGGCATTACTTGTATGGGGAGAAAATGGAGATCTTTACGGATCATAAAAGCCTCAAATATTTCTTCACTCAAAAGGAACTCAATATCTGACAAATGACGTTGGCTTGAACTATTGAAAGATTATGATCATACCATCCAATACCATCCTCGAAAAGCAAAAGCGTGGTAGTGGCGCATTGAGTAGAAGATCAGATCATCTTGGTCTGAGTGAGATATTGTCAACGAAAGGCCCATCTTGTATAACTTACAAATGATGGAAATAGAGATAAAGACTCCGAGGACCCACGTGATAATGGCGAATATACAAGTAGAACCGACTTTAATCGATAAAGTTAAAGTCGCTCAAGCTGCACTGACACAGGCCCGATGCGATGAGGAAGAAAGTACAAGAAGGTACTATGCCAAAGCAAGAATCGATGAAGAAGGAATACTTGAGTCAACTCCGGACTTTGTGTTCTTAACGACCACGAAGTTAAAGTATAAAATCATGATGGAGGCGCACAACACACCGTTTGCAATCCATCCTGGGGGTACCAAAATGTATCGTGATCTTCGTCATACATTTTGGTGGAGCAATATGAAGAGAGAGATAGTGCTATTTATCTCAAGGTGTCTAACTTGTCAAGGTGGTCCATTGCAACCACTTGAAATTCCAGAATGGAAGTGGGAGCACATTACCATGGATTTCGTTATTGGTCTTCCCAAGGTTTCTCAAGGCATAGATGCAATTTGGGTCATTGTTGATAGATTGACCAAGTCTGCTCATTTCTTACCTATACGAGAAACTTATACACTTGAACGTCTTGCTCGTATGTACATAAACGAGATTGTAAGACTGCATTGTATGCCAGTATCCATAGTTTCTGATCGAGACCCAAGATTCACTTCAAGATTTTGGGTTAGTTTGCAAAAATCTATGGGCACGGATTTACGATTTAGTTCGGCATATCATCCCCAGACGGACGGACAATCTGAGAGGACTATTCAAACTCTGGAAGATTTATTAAGACTCTGTGTCCTTGACTTCAAGGAAAGTTGGGACAAGTTCTTACCTTTGGTGGAGTTTTCCTACAACAACAGTTATCAAGCAAGCATTGACATGGCTCCATTCGAAGCGTTGTATGGAAGAAAGTGTCATTCTCTAGTATGCTGGGATGAGGTGGGTGAAGCAAAGTTGTTGGGACCAGAGTTGGTACGTATGACTATGGAAAAGATTCAAACGATCCGACAACGTATAAAAACCTCACAAGATCGACAAAAGAGTTATGCTGATCTTCATCGAAAGGACGTGGAATTCGATATTGGAGATCATGTGTTGTTACGTGTTGCTCCATGGAAAGGAGTTACGAGATTCGAAAAGAGAGGAAAGCTCAATCCTCGGATTCATTGGCCCATTTTCAATCCTCGATCGAGTAGGAATCAGAGCCTATAGACTCGCCTTTACCGCCAAGTATGTCTCGTGTTCATAATGTTTTCACATATCCATGTTACGTAAATATGTGAAAGATTCAACCACATTATTGAGTAAAAATCGGATGAAATAAATGCGGAAGATTTAACGTATGAAGAGGTACTGTTCAAATCTTGGATAAAAGGAACATATTTTACGCTCCAAGGTTATACCTCAAGTCAAAGTTTTGTGGAGAAACCACGATGTTGAGGAAATGACCCAGGAGTTAGAATCAAATGAAATCAAGGTATCCTTACCTCTTCGACATACCAGGTACGTACCCTAATTTCGAGGGCGAAATTTCATAAGAAGGGGAGGTTGTAAGACCCCAACTTTTATGAATAAAGATGATTTTTCGATGAATATTAT
This sequence comes from Panax ginseng, assembly GCA_020205605.1. Classification (NCBI taxonomy): domain Eukaryota; kingdom Viridiplantae; phylum Streptophyta; class Magnoliopsida; order Apiales; family Araliaceae; genus Panax; species Panax ginseng. The sequence continues at coordinate 23,018,265 of CM035137.1, read as the reverse complement.
TTTTGAGTATTATGGAATGAATTTGATATAATGTTATAGTTGTGGGTAGTATTTATAAATTTTGCAAAGTACGCAAGTTGTCTTATAAATATTCGATTGGTCGGGGAATATTCTTTTTGCAGGGAATATTCGTACGACGACACAATCATTGGTGGACGACACAATCATTGGTGGACCCCACAACAAAATTATTGTCGGATTAAGAAAACGACAAAAATATTTTATAAATAACGGCGGAGGTGTTATTTTTAAAACTATTGAACTACCCGGTAGTAAATGTACAGTAATACGCGTGGTTGCATAGTAGCACACGGTATTGATTATTTATGCTTACGTGATAAGTCACTCAGTTATACTGCATTATTGCTACAGTAATTGCTGCATCATATCTCTCATATTATTGATTCAATTATTGTCACAGTATCATGTGCATAATATGTTATTTTATTAAATCAATAATTGAGACGACAAAGTTATTCATATTATTAAATTTCAATATTTACAATGTCTAAAGTTCACATCGAGAGGTTTGGTCACCTAATTGTGCGCCAATAAGGAGAAATCCTTATTGAAAAGCCCCTCTTTCCTCGAGGAACGACCTTCGTTTTTTAAATATTGTGAGTTATGATTGACGCCCCCAAAAATAGGTATACAACACCCATTCTCGAGTCGCCAAAATACATGGTATAGAAAACAAACTACAACTTTGACAATACAGATGTCGTAAGAATCACGACAATACAACTGTGAGTTTGAATACAAATATTGTCTTCTGTACAATATACACACCCAAATCGTCCTCATTAATTATTCATACACTATTTTACGAAGTAGTGAGGATGTTAAAAACATCTTCCTAGAACCATCACTCCATACCCCCGACTCGATCCTCGCTATGCTCTCACCTCTCCGAGAAGAAAATGGAACAAAAGGAAAAGGGTGAGCTCGACTAGCTCAAGAAAGAATATTATGACTAAGATAATATACAACAAATTATCGTTAGTCTTCAACAGGAAAAATCTAATAGAATCTGATAGAGATGACAAGTTTTAGATCAACAAATGCAATGGAAGCAAGAATCCATTAAGAAGAGTCACGTAGAGAAAAGAATTCTCTCGTCTTCTAAGGTTTAAAAGTCCATCATCAATAGTTTATCCTGTAATAACAATCAATATACATCTTTAATCATCTTTTTACTTTTCACAGCCAAAGATATTCATTTTATATCACCAATTAGTCATGTTCATCTCAACACTGCTCATCTTTTGCACTACAGTGCCAAAGATATTCATCGATTAATCGCTCATCTTTTGCACTACAGCCAAAGATATTCATTTATATCACCATTTAGGACCGAGGATGATGAAAACATTTTTAAAAGCGAATCCAAAGGAAACAAAAATGACAAGGATTAAGGATTAAGGATTCGTACTTTGTTTTACCCATGTCCAAAAATACTTGAAAATAATCATATTGGTGTAAAATTCAAGAATGATCAAAACATGGATACAATCAAAGCTAGTATCCGTAATAGATATTTTGGACAAAAGAAAATTTTTATTTTTCTATGAATAGTCTTAGTATTAAGTGAATAATGGTCGTATATCGTGAATAGTCTTAGTATCGTGAATAAGAACCCCGACACAACAAGTTCCAAATTTGATAAAAAAGTTCACCAATACTTGGCATAATGATATTGAAGAAAAATATCATTTAAGAAGAAAATAATACCCTTTACCTCAAAATAATCGTCTTACATTTGAATTTCTAGATATAGTCTTGTGAAAACCATACCAGATAAAGAACACTCAAAGTATACTCACAAGAATACGCTTCGATAATTTAGAGAGAGAAAGAGAAAACTTAGTTTACGGTGTGATTTTCAATTCTAACTTAGCCTCTATTTATAGGAAAATGTTAGAGCATGAAAGGAGACTAAAATAATAAAATAATATTATTAATTTTTAAATTCATACGCATGCTTTAGACCATGACCACCACCACCTTGGAAAAAAATCCCAAAGAGCCCATGTGTTTGAAAAAACAAAAGTGGGTCCCACCCATAATTTAATAAAAATCATTTTATTCTCCTAAACTTCAATAATTCACAATAAATAGCCCTTTTATCGTAAAAAATTCAATCTACGCCACTTTTTATAGGAATTTCAATTCTCTACAACTTTACGTAAGAAAGTTTTTCCAAATTCCAAACAGAAATTGACCAAAATCCATAAGCCACGATTTTACGATTACATAATCAATTTTCGGTCAAGAATTGTGTCCACCGACACACAAAAAACATATATTAAACATTTAATGCCACAAAATACTCTACCTCCTCATATACTCATATATCCCACAATCATTATAAAAATATCACCGCTTAATATATTATTAAAATAATATATTTAAATGTATTATTTTATCGAGAAAAAGATAAAATATTAATTTTCAACAATTGTCACATTAAAATTTTCTCCATCTATATCCAAATAAATATTTTCTTTATCATAATAATCAATAATTAATTATTCAAAAATAATATTACGAGAATCACAATCTTGACAACCGGTAGCTCCTGGAAAGAGGGGCTTTCCAATAAGGATTTCTCTCACTTCTGCGCCGCAATTAGGTGACCAAACCTCTCCTTAGATGTAACTTTCTAGACATTGCCAATAATGTTATCCGATAATATTATTCAAATAATATAAATTATTGATTTCAAATATTAATAAATGACAATTATTGAAACAATAATAATATAAATATCAATGCAAAGCAATTATTGAATCAATAAGATAAAATAATGAGCAGAATTACTCAGTAATAATTATTGAGTAGTGTCTTCTTACGTAAGGATCAATAATTCAACAATCTTTAATACTGCAAGGCCATCTTCTTTGTGCCAACGCCAGACATCAGATATTTTAACCACCGTAAACCCAACAAAGTTAATTGGTAATAATTTACGTCGTTATTTATAAAACTCAATTTTTGTCGTTTTCCTTCATCCAACCGCTTTTCCGTTATGGGCCCACTAATGATTGCAAGGGCCAAATGCGGAGATTCCCGACAAAAAGAATATTCCACGACCAAACGAATATTCCCCGACAATAATGAATATTTTATAACCACTTGCTTATTTTGTAAACTTTGCACATTTCACCCATAACCAAAGAATTATATCAAATTAACCCTTATTAATTTAGAATAATGAATAAAGGAAAATTCAATTTTATTTATAATAAGTTGGGGTCTTACAATGATATTAATGATGGATAATTTTGTGTTGATTAAAGATGAATTTGATAGTTCCATTGTGTTGAAATTATTTGTGTTAGTGATAATTGATATTTATTTCGATAATAATTGATGTCTGGAGGTTATATTGTTCAATCGGGTATTTGGGGAACTTTTTGTGCTAGAAGTTACTATTCACAAGTTACTATTCATGAGTTACTATTCACGAGTTACTATTTATGAGTTACTATTCATGAGTTTTAATAGTAACTTGTCCTTTCGATTTTCCAAGAGTTATTTGCCTCTTTGGTGTTCCAAGAGTTAATTACCCCTTCGCAAAATAGTAGTTGCCTCTTGATATTACCAAGAGTCATTTTGACCCGTCGTTAAGACCAAGAGCCACTCTCAGTTTTTCTATAAATAGAAGCTCATTCCTTCATTATTTCTTACGAATTCACTGAAACTCTATGGAGAGATATTATAGAGAGAAAGAAGAAGAGTATTATGCTACTTCACTACTTCGATATCCAGTGTCTTTTATGGTAAGGGTGTTATTCTTTCTTATTCATGAAGAGAACTTCATTATTCCATTCTTTATTATTCATTTGGAATAACTTTGTATATCTGTGGACTCCTGTATTTGGTGAAATCCTTATGTTATTCCATTCTTTATTATTACATTTGGAATATTCTATCTATCGCTTTTTTACGCCGGACTGGTTCCGCTTTTTTATTATTACTGTTGGAATAACTTTGTATAATGCTTAATCCCTATACTTGTTGAAATCTTTATGTTATTCAATTCTTTATTATTCTGTTGGAATATCTTGTCTATGCGTTTTACGTCGGACCTGGTTCCGTATTTATTATTCTGTCGAAATATCCTGTCTGTGCGTTTATTTCGATAATAATTGATGTCTGGAGGTTATATTGTTCAATCGGGTATTTGGGGAACTTTTTGTGCTAGAAGTTACTATTCACAAATTACTATTCATGAGTTACTATTCATGAGTTACTATTCACGAGTTACTATTTATGAGTTACTATTCACGAGTTTTAATAGTAACTTGTCCTTTCGATTTTCCAAGAGTTATTTGCCTCTTCGGTGTTCCAAGAGTTAGTTACCCCTTCGCAAATAGTAATTGCCTCTTCAATATTACCAAGAGTCATTTGACCCTTCGTTAAGACCAAGAGCCACTCTCAGTTTTTCTATAAATAGAAGTTCATTCCTTCATTATTTCTTACGAATTCATTGAAACTCTAGATAGAGAAATTATATAGAGAAAGAAGAAGAGTATTCTGCTACTTTACTACTTCTATATCCAATTTCTTTTACGGTAAGGGGTGTTATTCTTTCTTATTCATGAAGAAAACTTCTGTTATTCCATTCTTTATTATTCTGTTGGAATAACCTGTAAAAGTGGCATACCCTATACATAACCTGTATACGCGGCATACCCTATACTTGGTGAAATCTTTATGTTATTCCATTCTTATTTATTCTGTTGGAATAACATGTATACGCGAAATCCCCTATACTTGGTGATCTTCTTCTGTTATTCCATTCTTTATTATTCTGTTGGAATATCCTGTCTGTGTGTTTTACACCGGACCTGGTTCCATTGTTTATTATTCCTCATTTATTATTCTGTTGGAATATCCTGTCTGTGTGTTTTACACTGGACCTGGTTCCATTGTTTATTATTCCGTATTTATTATTCTGTTGGAACATCCCATGCTTGCATGAATTTCACCGACTGGTTCCGTTGTTATTATTCTGTTAGAATAACTTTTTGTCTATCTGAGACCTTACGCGTGCATGGTGATTTCATTGTTATTCCATTCCTTATTATTCTGTGGAAACATTACTTGCAATTTCACCGACCGGTTCCGTTATTATTATTCTGCTTGGAATAACTCGTCTATGGGAAGTACTGCGTGCATGGTGATATCTTTTGTTATTCCATTCGGTATTATACTCATTGATTAAAATTTTGACTTCTATACTCCATGAAATTAGTGGAATATCCTTGATATTTAAGCTTCATCCATAGATCTTCTCATGAAAATATTCTTACGAGCATTCTTAAATTTTACTTTCTACAAAGAAGTATCATGTTGACAATTTGGACGTTATTAGTTCCTGGATAAATTAATTCTTGAATTTGTTTTATTGAATTCTTATATCATTGTCATCATCCTCATGTTATATTATGTTGAATGTCATCTTTGGCTTACGTGCATAGATGGACTTAGTATGATTATGACCAGGGATCATTCGGTATAATCATTACCTGTTATAAATAATGTGATAAAAGTCCTCAGTGGCACATAATGCATTGATGAATAGTTTTTGGTATGATTATGACCGTGGTTTATTCTTGGTATAGTCATGACCATTGATGATTTAATGAAAATCCTTGACCGTGGTACAGGGATGATTAGATGTGGTGGTTTATTTATTAAGCTGAGTCTCAGCGATAAAAATTGATGAAAACCTTTTAAAACATAAAAGATAGTAGACTTTATTCTCTACTTGACTCTTTTAATGGATTGCATATTCCGCTGCAATTAAACTTGATGTCTATTGTATATTATCAGTTTAATATTGTTGAAGACTAATGATAATTTATTCTGTATTATCTTAGTCATACTATTTCTTACTGGGCTAGTTGAGCTCACCCTTTCCTTCACTGTTCTCTTCAAGAAATGAGAATATAGTTGGGACGAGTCGGGGAATAGAGTGACGGTTCAGAAGATAACATTAGTAGTCCTCACTATTCTGTAAAATAGTGTGATAATAAATGTAATGAGGACTCTATTTGAGAGTGGATATTGTCTAGAAGACAATATTTCTGTTTAAACTCTCAGTTATGTTTCATCGTATTGTACACGACAGTTGTATTATTATGTTGTATTTGATTTTTGTACCATTTATTTGGCGACTCAAAATGGGTGATGTATACCTATTTTTGGGGGCGTCACAGTTGGTATCAAAGCTTAGGGATATGATCCCTGTCTAAAATGGGAGACAAGAACTAGGAGGAGAGAGACGGGGAATTCCTTCGCTAGTATGACCTACCTAAGTTTATTTGGTATTTAATTGGTCGGTCAGAGTATAGGGATAATATTTGATATGATAATTAAGCCTTGTTTTGTGGCAATGTTTGAAAATGGCATCCGAGAATGTTGAGAACATGAACATCATTGGAGCACAGGAGACCGTTGAGTCTCCACAGATCAATAATCAGGACAATGTGCAACAGGATGGCGATATTCCTCCTGTAAACAACAACACTGATCAAATAACGAACGACGGTATGTTTAGGAGCTTCTTAGAATTCATGCAACATCATGAAGTGAAGGCTTCTCATCCAAAATGCGGTGGAAACACCGATGTTTCTCTCGAGCAGTCGCATTAAGAAGTTCAAGAATCTGGGACCACATGAGTTCTTCGGAGAGCCAAAACCACTTAAGGCAGAGACGTGGATAAAATAGATCAACAAGATATTTGATGTCTTGGGATGCTCCGAGGATCAAAAGGTTCCTTTTGCCACCTTCATGTTACGTGCAGAAGCAGATTACTGGTGGAAATCTGTAAAGCGTACTCAACCTGCCGTACTAAAGATGTCTTGGGAGAAGTTCCAAGAGCTGTTCAACGACAAGTACTTTCCTGAAACTATTCGTCACATGAAGGAGGTAGAGTTCATTAAGCTTGAGCAAAACAATATGACCGTGGCGCAGTACGAAGCTAAGTTTGCTGAGTTATCTCGGTTTGTGTCCCACTTGGTTGATAATGAGGAGAGAATGACGCGGATGTTTCTAAGAGGTTTGAAACCCGAGATACGTCAATACCTTATCTCTCATAAACTATGTTTGTATTCAGATGTTGTGAATATGGCTCAGTTATTGGAGCGCGATAATGAGTCAACCCAACTAAGAGAGAGCAGCCGACAAGTCGATAATACCAATGGTAGCAGTCATCAAAACGGTGACAACAAATGTGGAGGGAATCAACATGCCAGAAATGATTACCACTTCGGTAGTAATCATGGCCAAGACAATAGGAGTGAAAAGTTCAAGAAGAGAAGGTTCATCAAAGATGGAAAGACGTCAGCATCAGCACTCGCTGTTAAGGAAGGAGAACGACCGCCGATCGTATGTTACAAATGTGGAGGGGAAGGACACATAAGTCCAAACTGTACGATGCCATCCAAAGTATGTTACAATTGTGGAAAAGAAGGCCACCTAGCCCGATTTTATCGTGCACCAAAGTTAAGTCCAGCTGGGATGAAAGCATCCAAGGGTGTCCCGGACAAGACGAAACCAGTAGTTCAAGGGAGAGCGTTTGTCGTAACCTCCCAAAAAGCGAGAAATCCGAACGAGGTTATCACGGGTAAGTTAATCATAAACTCTAGTGAAGTTTATACTTTATTTGATACCGGTTCTACCCATTCCTTTATTTCTCCTACTTGCGCTCAACGTTTAAATTTGACTCCGGAGAAACTAGACTTTGACTTATCTGTTGAAACTCCGTTGGGAGAAACCTTCATTACATCCATGGTTTATAAGTCTTATTTGATTCAAATCGGTAACCGTACGTTACCTGTCGATCTTATTTCTTTGAAAATACTTGCATTTGATGCGATTCTAGGGATTGATTGGTTAACTACTCATCATGCAAAAATTGATTGTTTTCGTAAGGTTGTTAGCTTTCATATTCCTAACCAACCTATTATACGAATTCAAGCAACCAAACCATTAAAATCCATCACTGTCATTTCAAGCCCTAAAGCTATTCGTTTATTGAAAAATGGATGTCAAGCTTTCTTAGCTCATGTCACGGATCTAAACAAAAATACGTCAGTTTTGAATGATATTTCTATTGTTAATGAATTTCCTGACGTATTCCCTGAAGAACTTCCCCGGTTCACCCCGAGCGTGAAATTGAATTTTGTATCGACCTTGAACCCAGTACAAACCCATTTCCAAAGCCCCATATCGAATGGCTCTATTGAACTTCGTGAGTTAAAGACCCAATGCGCAGAATTGTTAGACATTGGCTTTATTCATCCTAGTACTTCTCCTTGGGGTGCTCCTGTTCTATTCGTGAAGAAGAAAGATGGGAGTATGCGACTTTGTATTAATTTTTGGGAGTTGAATCATGTCACCATCAAAAATAGGTACCCATTTTCACGTATTGACGACCTATTTGACCAGTTCCAAGGCGCCAAATTCTTTTCAAAGATTGATCTTCATTCCGGATATCACCAATTAAAGATTAGAACCGATGACTTTCCAAAGATGGCTTTCAGAACTCGGTACGGGCATTATGAATTTTTAGTCATGTCTTTTGGATTGACTAATGCCCTCACGCCTTCTCATGGATATGATGAACTGAGTATTCAAGGAATATTTGGATCACTTTGTGGTCGTCTTTATTGATGACATCCTTATTTATTCCAAAAGCCGTGAAGATCATGATCAACACTTGAGGCTGATACTCCAAAAGCTTCGTGAATATAAGCTTTATGCCAAGTTAAAGAAATGCGAGTTACGGCGAGGAAGTAGCATTCCTTGGGCACGCGGTATCATCAGTCATGGAATATCTGTTGACCCAAAGAAAGATTAAAGCTATTCAAAGTCGGGAGCAACCTAAATCGATGGATCAAATCGTAGCTTTCTCGACCAATTGGTTATTATCGGAGATTCGTAGAAGGGTTTTCTCGAATCGCTACTCCATTAACTCATTAACTTTCGGAAAGATACAAAATTTGATTGGAGTGAAGAATGTGAGAAGAGTTTTAAAGAACTCAAGAGAAGACTCATTTCAAAGACTGTTACGACAATACCATCCGGCCTCGGAGGATTTGTCATCTACTGGTGATGCTTCGAAAGCAAAGGGTTAGGTTGTGTTCTCATGCAACATGGGAAAGTCATAGCTTCACGCCTCTCGACAACTCAAAGAATATGAGAGGAATTATCCTACTCATGATCTAGAGTTGGCAACTGTTGTCTTCGCACTTAAAATTTGGAGGCATTACTTGTATGGGGAGAAAGTGGAGATCTTTACGGATCATAAAAGCCTCAAATATTTCTTCACTCAAAAGGAACTCAATATGCGACAGCGACGTTGGCTTGAACTGTTGAAAGATTATGATCATACCATCCAATACCATCCTAGAAAATCAAACGTGGTAGCTGACGCATTGAGTAGAAGATCATATGCGGGTACGAGTGAGATATTGTCAACGCAAAGGCCCATCTTGTATAACTTACAAATGATGGAAATAGAGATAAAGACTCCAGGGACCCACGTGATGATGGCGAATATACAAGTAGAACCGACTTTAATCGATAAAGTTAAAGCTGCTCAAGCTACAGACCTGGAACTGATGCATATGAGGAAGAAAGTACAAGAAGGTACTATGCCGGAAGCAAGAATCGATGAAGAAGGAATACTTCGAGTCAACTCCAGACTTTGTGTTCTTAACGACCACGAAGTTAAAGTATAAAATCATGATGGAGGCGAACAACACACCGCTTGCAATCCATCTCAGGAGTACCAAAATGTATCGTGATCTTCGCCATACATTTTGGTGGAGCAATATGAAGAGAGAGATAAGCGCTTTATTTATCTCAAGTGTGTCTAACTTGTCAAGGTGGTCCATTGCAACCACTTGAAATTCCAGAATGGAAGTGGGAGCACATTACCATGGATTTCGTTACTGGTCTTCCCAAGGTTTCTCAAGGCATAGATGCAATTTGGGTCATTGTTGATAGATTGACCAAGTCTGCTCATTTCTTACCTATACGAGAAACTTATACACTTGAACGTCTTGCTCGTATGTACATAAAAACGAGATTGTAAGATCGCATTGTATGCCAAGATATCCATAGTTTCGATCGAGACCCAAGATTCACTTCAAGATTTTGGGTTAGTTTGCAAAAATCTATGGGCACGGATTCTGATTTAGTTCGGCATATCATCCCCGCATTTGGACCGGACAATACGAGAGGACTATTCAAACTCTGGAAGATTTATTAAGACTCTGTGTCCTTGACTTCAAGGAAAGTTGGGACAAGTTCTTACCTTTGGTGGAGTTTTCCTACAACAACAGTTATCAAGCAAGCATTGACATGGCTCCATTCGAAGCGTTGTATGAAAGAAAGTGTCATTCTCCAGTATGCTGGGATGAGGTGGGTGAAGCAAAGTTGTTGGGACCAGAGTTGGTACGTATGACTATGGAAAAGATTCAAACGATCCGACAACGTATAAAAACCTCAAAAGATCGACAAAAGAGTTATGCTGATCTTCATCGAAAGGACGTGGAATTCGATATTGGAGATCATGTGTTGTTACGTGTTGCTCCATGGAAAGGAGTTACGAGATTCGAAAAGAGAGGAAAGCTCAATCCTGGATTCATTGGCCCATTTTCAATCCTCGATCGAGTAGGAACTGTAGCCTATAGACTCGCCTTACCGCCAAGTATGTCTCGTGTTCATAATGTTTTTCACATATCCATGTTACGTAAATATGTGAAAGATTCGAACCACATTATTGAGTAAAAATCGGATGAAATAGCGGAAGATTTAACGTATGAAGAGGTACCTGTTCAAATCTTGGATAAAAAGGAACATATTTTACGCTCCAAGGTTATACCTCAAGTCAAAGTTTTGTGGAGAAACCACGATGTTGAGGAAATGACCTGGGAGTTAGAATCTGAAATGAAATCAAGGTATCCTTACCTCTTCGACATACCCAGTGCACGCACCACTAATTTCGAGGGCGAAATTTCATAAGAAGGGGAGGTTGTAAGACCCCAACTTTTATGAATAAAGATGATTTTTCGATGAATATTATTTTTGAGTATTATGGAATGAATTTGATATAATGTTATAGTTGTGGGTAGTATTTATAAATTTTGCAAAGTACGCAAGTTGTCTTATAAATATTCGATTGGTGGGGAATATTCTTTTTGCGGGGAATATTCGTGCGACGACACAATCATTAGTGGACCCCATACAATGTAATTATTGTCGGATTGAGAAAGCGACAAAAATATTTTATAAATAACTACGGAGGTGTTATTGTTAAAACTATTGAACTACCCTTAGTAAATGTACGATGTCTGGCGTGGTTGTATAAGAGCACACCGGTATTGATTATTTATCTTTACGTGATAAGTCACTCCGGTTATCTTGCATTATTGCTACAGTAATTGCTGCATCATATCTCTTATATTATTGATTCAATTATTGTCACAGTATCATGTGCATAATATGTTATTTTATTAAATCAATAATTGAGACGACAAAGTTATTCATATTATTAAATTGCAATATTTACAATGTCTAGAAGTTCTGTCAAGGAGAGGTTTGGTCACCTAATTACGCGCCAATAAGGAGAAATCCTTATTGAAAAGCCCCCTCTTTCCTGGGAACGACCTGGTTTTTAAATATTGTGAGTTATGATATTAATGATGGATAATTTCGTGTTGATTAAAGATGAATTTGATAGTTCCATTGTGTTGAAATTATTTGTGTTAGTGAAAATTGATATTTATTTCGATAATAATTGATGTCCGAGGTTATATTGTTCAATCGGTATTTGGGGAACTTTTGTGCTAGAAGTTACTATTCACAAGTTACTATTCATGAGTTCTTATTCACGAGTTAATATTTATGAGTTCTTATTCATGAGTTTTAATAGTAACATGTCCTTTCGATTTTCGAGAGTTATTTGCCTCTTTGGTGTTCCAAGAGTTAATTACCCCTTCATGAAATAGTAGTTGCCTCTTCAATATTACCAAGAGTCATTTTGACCCGTCGTTAAGACCGAAGAGCCACTCTCGGTTTTCTATAAATAAAGCTCATTCCTTCATTGTTTCTTATGAATTCAATTTGAAACTCTATGGAGATATATATAGAGAGAAAGAAGAAGAGTATTCTGCTACTTCACTACTTGATATCCAAAGGTCTTTTATGGTAAGGGTGTTATTCTTTCTTATTCATGAAGAGAACTTACATTATTCCATTCTTTATTATTACATTGGAATAACTCGTATATCATGGACTCCCTGTACTTGGTGAAATCCTTATGTTATTCCATTCTTTATTATTACATTGGAATATTCTATCTATCGTTTTGTGGGACTGTTCCGCCTTTATTATTACATTGGAATAACTTTGTATCTGCGGAATCCCCTATACTTGTTGAAATCTTTATGTTATTCCATTCTTTATTATTCTGTTGGAATATCTTGTCTGTGCGTTTTACGTCGGACCTGGTTCCGTATTTATTATTCTGTCGAAATATCCTGTCTGTGCGTTTATTTCGATAATAATTGATGTCTGGAGGTTATATTGTTCAATCGGGTATTTGGGGAACTTTTTGTGCTAGAAGTTACTATTCACAAATTACTATTCATGAGTTACTATTCATGAGTTACTATTCACGAGTTTTAATAGTAACTTGTCCTTTTCGATTTTCCAAGAGTTATTTGCCTCTTCGGTGTTCCAAGAGTTAATTACCCCTTCGCAAATAGTAATTGCCTCTTCAATATTACCAAGAGTCATTTGACCCTTCGTTAAGACCAAGAGCCACTCTCAGTTTTTCTATAAATAGAAGTTCATTCCTTCATTATTTCTTACGAATTCATTGAAACTCTAGAGAGAGAAATTATATAGAGAAAGAAGAAGAGTATTCTGCTACTTCACTACTTCTATATCCAATTTCTTTTACGGTAAGGGGTGTTATTCTTTCTTATTCATGAAGAAAACTTCTGTTATTCCATTCTTTATTATTCTGTTGGAATAACCTGTAAAAGTGGCATACCCTATACATAACTTTGTGTCTGTGGCACCCTATACTTGGTGAAATCTTTATGTTATTCCATTCTTATTTATTCTGCTGGAATAACATGTATCTGTGAAATCCCCTATACTTGGTGATCTTCTTCATTTATTCCATTCTTTATTATTACATTGGAATATCACATGCATGTGTTTTTACCTAGGACTGGTTCCATTGTTTATTATTCCTCATTTATTATTACATTTGGAATATCACATGCATGTGTTTTACATTTGGACTGGTTCCATTGTTTATTATTAGTATTTATTATTACTCATTGGAACATCCATCCGATTGTGAATTTCACGACACAGTTCCGTTGTTATTATTCTCGTTAGAATAACTTTGTCTATCTGCAAGACCGCATGCGTGGTGATTTCATTGTTATTCCATTCCTTATTATTACGTTGAACATTCTCGTCGATTGTGAATTTCACGACACGTTCCGTTATTATTATTACATTAGAATAACTTTATACATGGGAAGTACTGCCGCATGCATGGTGATATCTTTTGTTATTCCATTCGGTATTATACTCGATTGATTAAAATTTTGACTTCTATACTCCATGAAATTAGTGGAATATCCTTGATATTTAAGCTTCATCCATATCTTCTCATGAAAATATTCTTACGAGCATTCTTAAATTTTACTCTACAAAAGAAGTATCATTGACAATTTGACGTTATTAGTTCTGGATAAATTAATTCTTGAATTTGTTTTATTGAATTCTTATATCATTGTCATCATCCTCATGTTATATTATGTTGAATGTCATCTTTGGCTTACGTGCATAGATGGACTTAGTATGATTATGACCAGGGATCATTCGGTATAATCATTACCTGTTATAAATAATGTGATAAAAGTCCTCAGTGGCCTGTAATGCATTGATGAATAGTTTTTGGTATGATTATGACCAGGGTTTATTCGGTATAGTCATGACCATTGATGATTTAATGAAAATCCTTGGCCAGTGATACGGGGATGATTAGATGTGGTGGTTTATTTATTAAAATTTGAGTCTCAAATGATAAAATTGATGAAAACCTTTTAAAACATAAAAGATAGTAGACTTTATTCTCTACTTGACTCTTTTAATGGATTGCATATTCACGCAATTAAACTTGATGTCTATTGTATATTATCGGTTTAACATTGTTGAAGACTAATGATAATTTATTACATATTATCTTAGTCATACTATTTCTTACTGGGCTAGTTGAGCTCACCCTTTCCTTCACTGTTCTCTTCAAGAAATGAGAATATAGTTGGGACGAGTCGGGGAATAGAGTGACGGTTCAGAAGATAACATTAGTAGTCCTCACTATTCTGTAAAATAGTGTGATAATAAATGTAATGAGGACTCTATTTGAGAGTGGATATTGTCTAGAAGACAATATTTCTGTTTAAACTCTCAGTTATGTTTCATCGTATTGTACACGACAGTTGTATTATTATGTTGTATTTGATTTTTGTACCATTTATTTGGCGACTCAAAATGGGTGATGTATACCTATTTTGGGGGCGTCACAGTTGGTATCAAAGCTTAGGGATATGATCCCTGTCTCTAAAATGGGAGACAAGAACTAGGAGGAGAGAGACGGGGAATTCCTTCGCTAGTATGACCTACCTAAGTTTATTTGGTATTTAATTGGTCGGTCAGAGTATAGGGATAATATGTGATATGATAATTAAGCCTTGTTTTGTGGCAATGTTTGAAAATGGCATCCGAGAATGTTGAGAACATGAACATCATTGGAGCACAGGAGACCGTTGAGTCTCCACAGATCAATAATCAGGACAATGTGCAACAGGATGGCGATATTCCTCCTGTAAACAACAACACTGATCAAATAACGAACGACGGTATGTTTAGGAGCTTCTTAGAATTCATGCAACATCAGGCGAAGGCGGCTCCTGTCCAAAATGCAGGTGGAAACACTGACAGCTCTCGAACGGTCACCGCTAAGAAGTTCAAGGAACTGGGACCACATGAGTTCTTCGGAGAGCCAAAACCACTTAAGGCAGAGACGTGGATAAAATAGATCAACAAGATATTTGATGTCTTGGGATGCTCCGAGGATCAAAAGGTTCCTTTTGCCACCTTCATATTACGTCTGTAGCATTCTTCGGTGGAAATCAGAAAGCGTACTCAACTCTCGCCAGTCTTAAAAGATGTCTTGGGAGAAGTTCCAAGAGGCATTCAACGACAAGTACTTTCTGAAACTATTCGTCACATGAAGGAGGTAGAGTTCATTAAGCTTGAGCAAAACAATATGGCCGTGGCGCGATCGAAAGCTAAGTTTGTTTGAGTTATCTCGGTTTAATGTCCCACTTGGTTGATAATGAGGAGAGAATGACGCGATGTTTCTAAGAGGTTTGAAACCCCGAGATACGTCAATACCTTATCTCTCATAAACTATGTTTGTATTCGGATGTTGTGAATATGGCTCGATTATTGGAGCGCGATAATGAGTCAACCCAACTAAGAGAGAAGAAATAAACAAGTCGATAATACCAATGGTAGCGATCATCAAAACGGTGACAACAAATGTGGAGGAATCAATGATGCGAAATGATTACCACTTCCGGTAGTAATCATGGCCAAGACAATAGGAGTGAAAAGTTCAAGAAGAAGGTTCATCAAAGATGGAAAGACGTCGTAAGATCGACTTTCTCATTTGTTAAGGAAGGAGAACGACCACCCGTCGTATGTTACAAATGTGGAGGGGAAGGACACATAAGTCCAAACTGTACGATGCCATCCAAAGTATGTTACAATTGTGGAAAAGAAGGCCACCTAGCCCGATTTTATCGTGCACCAAAGTTAAGTCCAGCTGGGATGAAAGCATCCAAGGGTGTCCCGGACAAGACGAAACCAGTAGTTCAAGGGAGAGCGTTTGTCGTAACCTCCCAAAAAGCGAGAAATCCGAACGAGGTTATCACGGGTAAGTTAATCATAAACTCTAGTGAAGTTTATACTTTATTTGATCTGGGTTCTACCCATTCCTTTATTTCTCCTACTTGCGCCAACGCTTAAATTTGACTCGGAGAAACTAGACTTTGACTTATCTGTTGAAACTCCGTTGGGAGAAACCTTCATTACATCCATGGTTTATAAGTCTTATTTGATTCAAATCGGTAAATCGTGCGTTACACCGTCGATCTTATTTCTTTGAAAATACTTGCATTTGATGCGATTCTAGGGATTGATTGGTTAACTACTCATCATGCAAAATTGATTGTTTTACGTAAGGTTGTTAGCTTTCATATTCCTAACCAACCTATTATACAATTCAAGCAACCAAACCATTAAAATCCATCACCGCCATTTCAAGCCCTAAAGCTATTCGTTTATTGAAAAATGGATGTCAAGCTTTCTTAGCTCATGTCACGGATCTAAACAAAAATACGTCGGGTTTTGAATGATATTTCTATTGTTAATGAATTTCCGACGTATTCACTGAAGAACTTCTGATCTACCCCGAGCGTGAAATTGAATTTTGTATCGACCTTGAACCCTTATAAAACCCATTTCCAAAGCCCCATATCGAATGGCTCCTATTGAACTTCGTGAGTTAAAGACCCAACCGCAGGAATTGTTAGACATTGGCTTTATTCATCCTAAGACTTCTCCTTGGGGTGCTCCTGCTCTATTCGTGAAGAAGAAGAAAGATGGGAGTATCGACTTTGTATTAATTTTGGGAGTTGAATCATGTCACCATCAAAAATAGGTACCCATTTTCACGCGTATTGACGACCTATTTGACCCGATTCAAGGCGCCAAATTCTTTTCAAAGATTGATCTTCATTAGGATATCACCAATTAAAGATTAGAACCGGTGACTTTCCAAAGATGGCTTTCGAACTCCAGACGGGCATTATGAATTTTTAGTCATGTCTTTTGGATTGACTAATGCCCCTCACCGCTTTCATGGATATGATGAACCGAGTATTCAAGGAATATTTGGATCACTTTGTGGTCGCTTTATTGATGACATCCTTATTTATTCCAAAAGCCGTGAAGATCATGATCAACACTTGAGGTCGATACTCCAAAAGCTTCGTGAATATAAGCTTTATGCCAAGTTAAAGAAATCGAGTTACGGCGAGAGTAGTAGCATTCCTTGGGCACGTGGTATCAAGTCATGGAATATCTGTTGACCCAAAGAAAGATTAAAGCTATTCAAAGCTAGAAGCAACTTAAATCGTTGGCCAAAATATTTAGCTTTCTCGAACAAATTTGGTTATTATCGGAGATTCGTAGAAGGGTTTTCTCGAATCGCTACTCCATTAACTCAGCTAACTCGGAAAGATACAAAATTCGGTTGGAGTGAAGAATGTGAGAAGAGTTTTAAAGAACTCAAGAGAAGACTCATTTCAGCACCTGTTCTGACAATACCATCTGGCTCGGAGGGATTTGTCATCTACAGTGATGCTTCGGGCAAAGGGTTAGGTTGTGTTCTCATGCAACATGGGAAAGTCATAGCCTACGCCTCTCGACAACTCAAAGAATATGAGAGGAATTATCCTACTCATGATCTAGAGTTGGCAACTGTTGTCTTCGCACTTAAAATTTGGAGGCATTACTTGTATGGGGAGAAAGTGGAGATCTTTACGGATCATAAAAGCCTCAAATATTTCTTCACTCAAAAGGAACTCAATATCGACAAATGACGTTGGCTTGAATCATTTGAAAGATTATGATCATACCATCCAATACCATCCTGAAAATCAAACGTGGTAGGCGACGCATTGAGTAGAAAGATCATATCGCGGTACGAGTGAGATATTGTCAACGCAAAGGCCCATCTTGTATAACTTACAAATGATGGAAATAGAGATAAAGACTCTGAGGGACCCACGTGATGATGGCGAATATACAAGTAGAACCGACTTTAATCGATAAAGTTAAAGGCGCTCAGCTACGGACACTGGGCCCGATGCATATGAGGAAGAAAGTACAAGAAGGTACTATCTTAGGAAGCAAGAATCGATGAAGAAGGAATACTTGAGTCAACTCAGGACTTTGTGTTCTTAACGACCCTGAGTTAAAGTATAAAATCATGATGGAGGCGAACAACACACCGTTTGCAATCCATCCTGGGAGTACCAAAATGTATCGTGATCTTCGTCATACATTTTGGTGGAGCAATATGAAGAGAGAGATAGCGCTATTTATCTCAAGGTGTCTAACTTGTCAAGGTGGTCCATTGCAACCACTTGAAATTCAAGAATGGAAGTGGGAGCACATTACCATGGATTTCGTTATTGGTCTTCCCAAGGTTTCTCAAGGCATAGATGCAATTTGGGTCATTGTTGATAGATTGACCAAGTCTGCTCATTTCTTACCTATACGAGAAACTTATACACTTGAACGTCTTGCTCGTATGTACATAAACGAGATTGTAAGACTGCATTGTATGCCAGTATCCATAGTTTCTGATCGAGACCTAAGATTCACTTCAAGATTTTGGGTTAGTTTGCAAAAATCTATGGGCACGGATTTACGATTTAGTTCGGCATATCATCCCCAGACGGACGGACAATCTGAGAGGACTATTCAAACTCTGGAAGATTTATTAAGACTCTGTGTCCTTGACTTCAAGGAAAGTTGGGACAAGTTCTTACCTTTGGTGGAGTTTTCCTACAACAACAGTTATCAAGCAAGCATTGACATGGCTCCATTCGAGCGTTGTATGGAAGAAAGTGTCATTCTCGAAAGATCTTTGGGATGAGGTGGGTGAAGCAAAGTTGTTGGGACCAGAGTTGATACGTATGACTATGGAAAAGATTCAAACGATCCGACAACGCGTATAAAAACCTCACAAGATCGACAAAAAGAGTTATCTTGATCTTCATCGAAAGGGCGTGGAATTCGATATTGGAGATCATGTGTTGTTACGTGTTGCTCCATGGAAAGGAGTTACGAGATTCAAAAGAGAGAAAGCTCAATCTCGGATTCATTGGCCCATTTTCAATCCTCGATCGAAAGTAGGAATCAGTAGCCTATAGACTTTCGCCTACTGCTTAGTATGTCTCGTGTTCATAATGTTTTCACATATCCATGTTACGTAAATATGTGAAAGATTCAACCACATTATTGAGTAAAAATCGGATGAAATAGCGGAAGATTTAACGTATGAAGAGGTACTGTTCAAATCTTGGATAAAAGGAACATATTTTACGCTCCAAGGTTATACCTCAAGTCAAAGTTTTGTGGAGAAACCACGATGTTGAGGAAATGACCGGGGAGTTAGAATCAAATGAAATCAAGGTATCCTTACCTCTTGACATACCAGTGTATGCACCCCTAATTTCGGTGGCTTAAATTTCATAAGAAGGGGAGGTTGTAAGACCCCAACTTTTATGAATAAAGATGATTTTTCGATGAATATTATTTTTGAGTATTATGGAATGAATTTGATATAATGTTATAGTTGTGGGTAGTATTTATAAATTTTGCAAAGTACGCAAGTTGTCTTATAAATATTCGATTGGTCGGGGAATATTCTTTTTGCAGGGAATATTCGTACAACGACACAATCATTGGTGGACCCCACAACAGAATTATTGTCGGATTGAGAAAACGACAAAAATATTTTATAAATAACGGCGGAGGTGTTATTGTTAAAACTATTGAACTACCCGGTAGTAAATGTACAGTAATACGCGTGGTTGCATAGTAGCACACGGTATTGATTATTTATGCTTACGTGATAAGTCACCAGGTTATACTTTGCATTATTGCTACAAAGAATTCTTTGCATCATATCTCTTATATTATTGATTCAATTATTGTCACAGTATCATGTGCATAATATGTTATTTTATTAAATCAATAATTGAGACGACAAAGTTATTCATATTATTAAATTGCAATATTTACAATGTCTAGAAGTTCACATCGAGAGGTTTGGTCACCTAATTACGCGCGCCGATAATAAGGAGAAATCCTTATTGAAAAGCCCCTCTTTCACAGGAACGACACGGTTTTAAATATTGTGAGTTATGATATTAATGATGGATAATTTCGTGTTGATTAAAGATGAATTTGATAGTTCCATTGTGTTGAAATTATTTGTGTTAGTGAAAATTGATATTTATTTCGATAATAATTGATGTCTGGAGGTTATATTGTTCAATCGGGTATTTGGGGAACTTTTTGTGCTAGAAGTTACTATTCACAAGTTACTATTCATGAGTTACTATTCACGAGTTACTATTTATGAGTTACTATTCATGATTTTTAATAGTAACTTGTCCTTTCGATTTTCCAAGAGTTATTTGCCTCTTTGGTGTTCCAAGAGTTAATTACCCCTTCGCAAATAGTAGTTGCCTCTTCAATATTACCAAGAGTCATTTTGACCCGTCGTTAAGACCAAGAGCCACTCTCAGTTTTTCTATAAATAGAAGCTCATTCCTTCATTATTTCTTATGATTTCACTGAAACTCTATGGAGAGATATTATAGAGAGAAAGAAGAAGAGTATTCTGCTACTTCACTACTTCGATATCCAGTGTCTTTTATGGTAAGGGGTGTTATTCTTTCTTATTCATGAAGAGAACTTCATTATTCCATTCTTTATTATTACGTTGGAATAACTCGTATCACGCTGGACTCCCACATGTTGGGTGAAATCCTTATGTTATTCCATTCTTTATTATTCTTTGGAATATTCTATCTATGGCGTTTTAACGCCGGACTGGTTCCGTCTTTATTATTCTGTTGGAATAACTCAGTATCATGCTAATCCCCTATACTTGTTAAAATCTTTATGTTATTCCATTCTTTATTATTCTCATTGGAATATCTTATCTGCATGCGTTTTACGCCTGACTGGTTCTCATATTTATTATTCAGTCGAAATATCCCGCATGCATGCGTTCTGTGGGACCGATTCCATATTTATTATTCTCATTGAACACCGCCTGTCTATCTATCACATGCCCGG
This sequence comes from Panax ginseng, assembly GCA_020205605.1. Taxonomy (NCBI): domain Eukaryota; kingdom Viridiplantae; phylum Streptophyta; class Magnoliopsida; order Apiales; family Araliaceae; genus Panax; species Panax ginseng. Next base: position 22,997,211 of record CM035137.1, on the reverse strand, counting down.
TGATTTCTTTTGTTATTCCATTCCTTATTATACTCGGTTGGTTAAAGTTTTGACTTCTATACTCCATGAAATTAGTGGAATATCATTGATATTTGCGCTTCATCCAAAGATCTCTTTCATGGAAATATTCTTTTGAGCATTCTTGAATTTTACTATACAAAGAAGTATCATGTTGACAATTCGGACGTTATTAGTTCCTGGATAAACTAATTCTTGAACTTGTTTTATTGAATTCTTATATCATTGTCATCATCCTCATGTTTATATTTTTTAAAGTCATCTGTGGCCTGTAGTGCATAGAAGGACTTGGTATGATTATGACCAGGGATTATTCGATATAATCATGACCGTAATGTTACAAATGATGTGGTAAAGGTCCTCATTGGCCCGTAGTAAATTGATGGATAGTTGTTGGCATGATCATGACCATTGATGAATACACGAATATCCTTGGTCTGTAGTGCATAGATAATTTGTGGTCGTGACCCTAATGAATATCCTTGGCCGTAGTGCAGGGATGATGTGGATTATTTATTAAGCTGAGTCTTAGCGATAAAAGTGATGAAAAACTTTTTAAATCATAAAAGATAGTAGATTTTATTCTCTACTTGACTCTTTTAATGGATTGCTTATTCCGCTGCAGTTAAACTTGTTGTCTATTGTATTTTATCAGTTTAACATTGTTGAAGGCTAATGATAATTTATCCTGCATTATCTTAGTCATAATATTTCTTACTGGGCTAGTTGAGCTCACCCTTTCTTTCACTATTCTCTTCAGGAAATGAGAACGTAGCAGGGACTAGTCGGGGGACGGAGTGATGGTCCAAATGCAACATTAGTAGTCCTCACTATTCTATGAAATAGTGTGATAATAATTGTAATGAGGACTTATTCTGAGAGTGGATATTGTCTAGAAGACAATATTTATATTAAAACTCACAACTTTTGTTGTATATTTAAGATTATATTTGTATTCTGTACCATGTATCTGGCGACCCAAGATGGGTGATGTATAATATTTTGGGGGCGTCACAAAATCAAATCCAACGAAATTTAGGATAAATATTAAAGAATTTAAATTTATCCAAATTGTCAACATAATACTGCTTTGTAAAGTAAAATTCAAGAATAATATTCATGTACCAAAAATAATTTGGACAAAAAAAAGAAATATATTTTTTCGGGTGAATAGTATCCCGTGAATAGTACTTCGGAAATAATACCCCGACACAAAAAGTGTCCCGAATACCCGATTGAATGATACTAGAGTAAATAGTAATCGGATGAATAGTAACCCATGGATAGTAACTCGTGAATAATACTCTGGCACGAAAAGTACCCCGAATACCCGAGTGAATAATACCAGAGTGAATAGTTACAGGTGAATAGTAACCCGTGAATATCACAGACAAATATAATAGAATATACGAAACTGCAAATGGATTTTCACCCGCCATGCGGTAATTCACGTAGACAGATAATTTTCATAATTTAATAAGGAATGAATACGAAGGATCATTCACTATGCATGCGGTAATCCACATAGACATGTTATTCCAACAGAATAATAAAGAATGGAATAACAGACGAATTCACCAGGCATGTGATAATCGCATGCATGTGTTTATTCCCAACAGAACAATAAAGAATGGAACCAGTCATGCGTCATCCGCATGCACGTGATATTCCAATAGAATAATAAAGAATGGAACCAGTCATGCGTAATCGCATGCATAAGATATTCCAACAGTAATAATAAAAATGGAATAACAATGTAATTCACCAAGCATGCGATAGATCAAGACATGATGAGTTATTCCAATAGAATAATATAGAATGGAATAACGGAAGAATTCACCAGCATGCGATAGACCTCACAGAAAGGTTATTCCATCAGAATAATAAAGAATGGAATAACAGAAGAATTCACCAGGCACATGCGATGAGACAAAGAGCATGTGTTATTCCAATGAATAATAAAGAATGAAATAACAGAAGAATTTCACCACGTATGCGGTACTTCGCATAGACAGGTTATTCTAACATAATAATAAAGAATGGAATAACAACCCTTACGAGTATTGAAAGAAAATAATTCTCTTCATGAATACGAAAGAATAATACCCTTACCTCAAAAGAAGTCCTCTTTGGAATAGTGAGGTAAAGCAGACTTCTCTTTTTTCTCTCTATAATAATTGCTCTATAGCTTTAGTGAATTTGTGAGAAATGAAGGAAGAATGAGCTTCTATTTATAGAAAAATATAGTTTCGATAATTGCACATTTTGGGGCTCGAAATATTACAGTATAATACTTTCCTTTTTTTCATTTTTAATTTAGTCCTGCAAGTATTATCAAACATGCACCATCTCCCCTAATAGTAAATCATGTGAATCAATAGTAAATCATGTGAATCAATAGTTCTAGACATGTAAAAATATGAATTACAAAAGATAAGTACCTCCATCTATACCTCTATTTTTAACTTAGTCATGCAAGTATTATTAATCTTGCACCAACTCCCCTAATAGTAAATGAATGTGAATCAATAGTACACACATGTGAACAAATAGTTATAATCATGTGAATCAATAGCAATTAATTGCTCATTTATCCGTTTAATTACCCGATTGGTTAATATAACCTCCAGACATCAATTATTATCGAAATAAAGGTCGATTTCCACTAACACTAATAATTCCAACACAATGGAAGTATCAATTTCATCCTTAATCAATACGAACTTATTCATCATTAATATTATAATTCACAATATTTAACAACCAAAGTTGTTCCTGGAAAGAGGGGCTTTTAGATAAGGATTTGTCCTTATTAGCCAGCAATTAGTAACCAAACCTCTCCTCGATGTAACTTCTGTATACATTATCGATATTGCAAATAATAATATGAATAACTTTGTCGCCTTTAATTATTGATTTAATAATATAACATATATTATACATATACGATCTTGTGACAATAATTGAATCAATAATATGAGAGATATGATGCAAGAATTCATCGTAGCAATAATTGAGTATAACCGAGTGATTTCTCACGTAAGCATCAATAATTAATATCGTAATGCGACTACGCAACCACGCCAGACATCGAACTTTTTACTACCGGGTAGTTCAACAGCTTTTTAACGGTAACACTTTCGCCGTTATTTTTATAAAAAGATAATTATGTCATTTTCTAACTACGACAATACTTCCGTTGTGGGGTCCACCAATGATTGTGTCGTCGTACGGATATTCTCCGACAAAAAAATATTCCCCGACCAATCGAATATTATATAACAACTTGCATACTTTGCAAAATTTATAAATTTTACCCACAACTATAACATTATATCAAATCCACACCATAAAATTCAAAAAGAATATTTTGACAAATTTAAATCTTTATTCATAAAATTTGGGGTCTCACAATAGTCATACCAATCAACAGTCCATCTATGCACTACGGGCCAAAGATGACTTTCATCACAATATAAGCATGGGAATGATGACAATGATATAAGAATTCAATTAAAAGAAAGCGAATGATAAATTTTTAAAGATTTATAACTTAATTTATTCAGAATTCAATAATTTTCAAATTATCAACATGATACTGCTTTGTGGAGTAAAATTCAAGAATAATATTGTATCAAAAATAATTTGGACAAAAAAAATTAATTTTTATCATGAATAGTACCTCGAGTGAATAGTACCCGAGTGAATAATACCCCGTGAATAGTAATTCGGGAACAGTACCCCGACATAAAAAGATTAAAAATTATCAATAATGCTCAGAATAATATTTTCATGAAAAGATACTAGACGAAGAGCAAAATTCAAGGATATTCTATAAATTTCAAGGAGTATAGAAGAAATACTTTAACAAAATGAGTGTAGAATTCAAAATCTGAAATGAAATAATATAACTTACATACTACAGAATAAATATTATTTCTTATGAATATTGAACAAAAATAATATCCCTTACTTTAAAAGGAGAGTACTTCAGAGTGGTAGGGCGGGGATATTCTTGAAGAAAAACTTACACTGTTTTCTACGCTCAAAGCTTCCTTAAACTCTAAAGAAATACGCTCAATATTATAGAAGAATTTTTTTTGATTCTAGTGCAATTTTCAATTCTAAACTAAGTATCATATTTATAGGAGAATGGAATGATACTATTTAGAAAATAAATAACGGACTGCACAGGAGAACAATCACAGGCGCGCACCGATCGGCTGAAAATTTTCTGATTTTACTATGCAATCACTATGCAAAAAATACTATGCATAATAAAATATAATATATTCTATATTCATCCTTCATTCCACGTCACCATACCCCCCACTTTTCCCCTGACATATTTTGCATATATATATATATATATAACAAAAACTAAAATAACTTTTTGCCGGTAGTTTTAAAAAGTGGGTAAGTGGTTTTCTAAATAAACCAAATTTATAACAAACACTTCAAAAAAATCTCCTCAATATTTTTAACAACATTTATTCATCAATAATATAACTTAAAATATTAACAACCAGATCATTTCTAGGAAAGAATTAGTTTTTCGACAAAACTTTCTAGATATTGTCAATAATGCAAATAATAATATGAATAACTTGTCAACTCAATTATTAATTTAATAATATTAAATATTATGCAGATGATACTGTGACAATAATAGAATCAATAATGTGAGATACTATGCAGCAATTACTGTAGCAATAATTGAGTATAACTGATTGACTTCTCACGTAAACATCAATAATCAATATCTTGTGCTACTATGCAACCACACGTATTACTGTTCTTTTATCACCAGGTATTTCAACAGTTAACGGTAAAACTTTCGCCATTATTTTTATTAAAAAATATTTTTATCGTTTTCTAGCTCCGACAGTAATTTCGTTATGGGGTCCACCAATAATTGTGTTGTCGTATGAATATTCCCTGATAAAATGAATATTCCCCGATCAATCGAATATTTTATAACAACTTGCTTACTTTGCAAAATTTATAATTATTAGCCACAACTATAACATTATATCAAATCCATAAGATAATATTCAAAAATAATATTTAGAGAAAAATTTATCTTTATTCATAAAAGTTGGGGTCTTATAAGTTCACTGTGATCAAATTTCTAAAAAAAATTAATAAAAAATAAAAATATAATATAATAAATCATACGATTAAATAATACTCATAAGACTGTTAAATGAGCAAACAGTTCATGTTCGATTCGTATTCACTCGACTAAAAATTTAATTCGAGTTTGACTCGAAATATTAATGATTCAAATATGAGCAAATTTTAAAGTTCGATAAAGTACTCAAACCTCTTCAAATTGTACTTTTCTATTGATACTCGGATCATATTCGTTTAAAAAATTCAAACTGCTCAGACTCGATTCGAGATCGTGCTCGACTCGGTAGTTAAATGAACCTCAATCAAACCTTATTTTATACTCGATAAATTTTATGAACCAAATCTGAGCGGCTCAATATTCGGCTCGACTCAGTTCATTTATACCTTTAAATACTCATATATTGTTTATAATAACATTTTTTCAGACTCCATAACTTGAAATTGTTGCATGATAGCCTCATTTTCAATAACTGCAAAAATATAAGTTACTAAACAATCATTCATCCATTCATCTTTGAATTTTTTTTTGATGGGTCGACATATATAGTCATAAAAATATCATGATAACTTCATTATAAAAAATTGTAAAAATTCACAAATAATTACTAAATTTGTGAAATTATAAAAAAGAAAAATTACAATATATTTTAAAGAATTTTTCTTTGATGTGTTAACATCATTTCTAAATAATTGGAAAAAAAAAATAGTAATGGTACAAATTTGAGATATTCATTAATTTTTTAGGAAAATTATATAGAGGGGAAAAGTAAGGGAGGAGGGTCCTTTACCATAATTTGATTTTTCTCATAACACTGTAAAAGTGCGAACCCACCACACTTCTATTCTAATTAATCTTCATAATTTTCACATCTTCGGAAGCCAACGACCACCATATTTCAAAGCGAGTTAGTCTAAGGATAAAATTCACTTGTCTAATAGTGTTCATTAGTAAATGATTGTGGTCCGACTT